>CM076580.1:794874877-795474877 GCA_034641835.2 Pinus albicaulis
GAGAGGGAGTGCTGAAAATTCAGCAAGATGATGGAGCCTAGTGAAATGAAGTCGCATTCACTAGGTGGGCCTGTAGGCTATTTTTGGCGCAAAGTCTATTTTTAGACTATTTCTATTTTTAGACATATGGATCATGTACTGGGAGTTTCAGTATGCTATTCTTGGAGGATTGGTCATGTTGGTAAAAATAGATGGACCTCTATTTTTAGACATTAGGTGGTTTCTATTTTTAGACTGTCGGGCTAAAAATAGAACAGTCAAATATTATTTACCCTTAATAATATTTGGACTCTAAACTTCAGTTTACTCTCTTGGAGCACTTCAGTTTGACCCCCGGAGGTGGGGCATGCAGCTGCCATGAGGATTTACACTATTCCCATGGGTTTGGTGAGCTCATGCATGATAGAATTCAGTTAGACTCATGTGGCAGAGTTTTGGTGGAGTTGATTGAGGAGTTAATGGAGACTGTGTTCTGGTTAACTAGTTGAACTAGTTGTGATCAGTTTAACTGGCGATTACACTAGAGATGAGTTGGGTGAATTAAATATTATTTAATTCAATGATATTAACTCATTATTCAACTAAATAACACATCAGTTAACTCAGTGCATGGACAGTTTAGTGGAGATCAGTGAAAGAGGTAGATGAAAGGGTGAGATCGACAACAGTTGTATATTAGTTGTGCATGAGATTTGCACAATCAGTGGGATGAGAGTGCCGGTGATGATTGGGCTATTCAATCAAGGTGAATTCGAACTTGGTTCAGCTACATTCACACTTTGGATTGCGCAGTAGAGGCAGCAGACTTGTGGACGAGTTTTGAACCCGTAACCTATTCAAAACTAAGCTAGTTTGTGTGTAGCTTTTGGAGACAGTACTGAGTACTTGTGAGGAGTATTGTATTGTGTAAAGTTACATGTTTCTCATCCATTATATGATACATATAGCTGGGGGTTTTCAGCTATAAGCTTTCCCCATACATGCTGCATTCTATGTGTGTGAATTGATGTTCTGTCGCTTGTTTTATTTTCCGCATGTGATGATTAATTTGTAGAAGAGATTATGTGTTATGCAGAAAATCAAATTTGTGTATGATCAGGATAATCTCAGTGCTTGAATCTTAATTATTCAGCAAATTTCTACAGATAAGGTTTAAGGCCTCATGATCATATTGGACATCCAAATACAAAAAACTCTCTTTCTTCCTCATGAAGTTCTTCCTCCTCTTGAAAAAATCCCTCTTTCTGCTTTTGATTTCCCTATTTTGTTGATGAAAAAGGAAAGGGCCCTTCGACAATCCATGGATAAAACACTTTTCTAGGTCCCCTCTAGTAATTTTTAACCTCTTTGGACTCTTTGAACTATTTGGTTTATTTGACCATAGCCCTGCTAGATATCCTAGTCTTCCTGTGAGGAACTGATGCTATTGGTGGAATAGGTCTAGCAGGTTTACTTGGTCCTCAAGTGAAAACATTTGCCTTTATGAAAGTCTCCCATGCTATGTTCAACTGATTGAGGTGGTGAAGGATAATGATTTTAATCAGAGAGATATGGAAGATGCTATTCATATGAAGTTCACAATCTCTTTTTTTCACTATATAGGCTATTTTATCAATGCTTATGTACAATAGTAGGGGAGGTTGAGAAAATTCACCCTCGTGAAATGCATGAGATACCTAATGTGATAGTTGTATAATCTGGAGAATATGCCCTCACAAGTGAATTATTTCATGATGATTTTCATCATGGGGAAAACCTATTTGACAACTGACCAAAAGGAAAGACCTTTTTGATGTTATATTTGTAAGGTGCCTTGAGGTAAGGCTCATAAATTTGGCCATATAAATCCTTATTCTTAAACCATTTTTCACCCACATTGGGTATCCCTGTTGCTGCTGCAATTATTTTAGTGGAAATGGTGAAAGTCACCCCTACTATAGTCACTTGGTTATTTTGGAGGTTGCTGATGAAAACCTTGGTCAAAGTAGGATGACTTTGGACTCTTTGTACCACCTTAAAAAATTAAAAGCAACCTACATGCTGGAAACATATGAAATCTAAGGGTGATGGCATTAATTCTCTACTATCTGTTGGCTCTAATCTCATAATTCTCCCTCCTTTTTAATATTTTTTTAATCTTCTTCTGTGGCATTTATTTCCTCCTCCATTATGTTTAGTTTGTTTTGGAAAATCCTAGGGAGGAAGGGGAAGGGAAAGAGAGTAGGAATATGGTGTTAGGGAATTATAATGGGTGAGGGAAAATTTGGGGGAATGTATAAAGGGATTGGGGAGCTTAGGGAAGCGATGTGAGGGTGAAATATTTAGGAAAATAAGGTAGGAAATTTGTATTACAGGGAGGTATCAAGATGCCTAGGAAAGCACAAATAGGGTGGTAGGGTATAGGAAATAGGGCCTCAGAATGGGAAATAAGTGAATGTAATGGTATTGGGGAGTGATTTAGGGTGTAAGGATGAAAATGGGGTCCAGGGGAAAAAAATTAATCTTTCAAACTATAAACTAGGATTTCAATTTCTTAAAACATGACATAAAATGTAAGGGAGGGTTTGCAATACAAAATTGACACCACAAGCTAAAAGGAGGGGCTACAAAGGTGCCACTTACTTGCAAATATTTGTAGAAACCCTGAACTAAAGATGAGAACCTATGTAATGAAGATTAGGGATCATGGATCCCTTCTGTAAAAAACACAACGTATAGAGAAAAAGTGAAGCTAAGAACTGTGAAAAGAGAAATGCCTTTGGAAAAAATGCAACTTGACCTCCTGCAAAAGAGAAATGCCTTTAGAAAAAGCATAGTGAATGACCCATCATTCAATTTTCTAAAGGAAAACTCGGTTTTTTGCTTGGGGACGCTGAGATATCGATGCTTTGAGGATGAAAATGAATGAATTATTGGTCTTTGGGAGCCTTTATACTTGGATAAATGTCATTAAACAAACATGGGACCCACTTTTCCTTTCTTGAAATTAACTTTACATTTCTCTTTATCTTTAATTTTTGAATTAAATCATTGAACTTCATCTTTTGATGTCTTAGGAACACTGATTTACTTTTTGGAACTTTACTTATCTTCTGATGGAACTTTGAGTGTGAAACTACTTGGAACTCTGAGAAATTATTACAAATTAAGAAAATAAAATTACATTTTACTCTGAAATCAAATTTACAAATCGAACTTACTAATGAAGTTTATTTATTGGTACTCCTTCATTTTTTGGACTTTATGAAATGAAATGATGATTTGATGACCTTATAAACCCTAAGACCTAATGGAGATTCTAAAGGAATGAAACCATGATGAAAATGTTTGAAATTATTATGACAACTCATGAATGATGGTACACTTAACAAAGTGGTGAAATGAGCCAGCAAGTTATAAAATTTTGAAAGGAGTGAGATCAAACTTAAATCTGCACCAAGAGACCAAATTTTTGCATGATGACCAAATGGAATGACACAAATTTCAAAATGGGACCCTAAAATGACATAAAAAGAGTTTATTTGATCACTGATGGAAGGATGCAAAAATTGACACTAACATGAACTACGACTATGTTCTAATCCAAGGTTAATGGATTGGGGTTTTTGAATGCTTCGGCATGTATATATATGTGTTATAAAACTAAAAGGAAAATAATGAAAAATCAACCTTGTAGTCCTGATTTGGGATCCAGGGGAAAAATATCTGTGTATATTTGTTTTATGTTTTATGCTCTCACTATTGTTCATTTTATTTTTTTAAGAAGTTGTTTGCAGATAATTTATGTACGGGGTTAAAACCTACAAGCAAAAGGATACAATATCAATTGTTTTGATAAGGGTCCATTATTGATGGTCATGTTACCAACCCTAAAACTAATTTATTCATCAAAAGTGGCCAGCCAAGTCCTCCCTAAGATAATAGGGTATCCATTAAACTTTGTTTTGGTCTGCAGAACCAAGAAATCACTAGGATACCCCCCTGAATCGATGGATAACATGACATCCTCAACAAATCCCTGAGGAGCTAATGTGGATTTTTCTGCAAGTTGCAACACTATGGTGGTCTTCCTCAAATCCTCTTGGAGATTTAGCTTTAGCATGGATTATTTATTCCTCACATTGGTGGAAGCCACAAGATCAATCAGGGTATGAGGTACAATGATTCCATAAATGTGCACATCCACTACAATGGTTCACTCTCCCCATCATCACATCAGATAATTATCCAACAACATTTATGGTGGGGGTGTCTCTTGTAGGTTTTAACCCTGAACATATATTATCTACACACGAATATTATAACAGAAAATAAACAATAGCGAGAGCATAAAACATAAAACAGATAAACACAGAGATTTTCCCCTGGATCCCAAATCGGGACGACCAGCTTGATTTTTCATTATATTCCTTTTAGTGTTACAACACATATATATAAATGCTGAAGCATTCATAAACCCCAATCCATTAACCCTGGATTAGAACATAATTGTAGTTCCCTTGACCGGATCTACAAAATACCAGGGGCCAAAAACCATCGTACTCCAAAACCATGTGAAAAATCATGCAAAAAACATGGGTGGGTCCACCTATGAGTGGGTCTGCACACCAAACAAATTTTTGCCAGGGCGCTGCCCCAGACCCCAACAATGGGGGCTTCCTCCCCGCTTGTGACCCCCCTGTTGTGCCCGACGCAATGTACAACGCGTGGGGCTAGTCGTGGAAAGAATATAACACATACCCAACATTCTCCCACTTGTTGTTTTCCTTCCACAGGGGGCCACATGAGAGCTTAGTCATTAGGCCAATTCTTCAACATCCATTATTTCTCTACACCAAGAGAACTTCTAAGTGCTCACAAACTTCATCAATGCATCTGCAACATTCTTCAAAGTGTCCACCTTTACCAGCAAAACCCTTTTAGCCTCAATCATATCTCTAAAAAAGTGATATTGAACATCAATGTGCTCTGTATTTGAATGGTAAGAAGGGTTCTTAGCCAAGAAAATTGAACTTTGGCTATCATAGTATATCCTTATAGCTTTCTGTACCAACCCCATACTTGAACACAATATTTGCAACCAAACTGCTTCCTTGCTTGCATGAGTGGCTGCTATGTATTCTGCCTTTGTAGTTGAAAGAGCCAGTACAGACTATCTTTTACTCATACAACTGACTGCACCTCTAAATAGGCTAAACACATATCCACTTTTAGATCTTCTTTGGTCCAGATCTCCATCCCAGTCTACATCAACAAAACCATGAATGTCCAACATTATTTCCAATCCTGGTCTTCCCTAGTAGCACAAGCCATAATCACTAGTGCCATGTAAATATCTGAAAACCCGCTTCACTGTTGTCCAATGCTCCTTCCCTGGGTTTGACATAAACCTTCCCAATACTCCCACTGCATGTGCAATGGCTGGTCTAGTACAGACCATTGCATACATCAGACTACCCATTGCACTTACATATGTAACATGAGACATATCCTCCTCTTCTTCTTGTGTCTTGGGACACTGTTCAGCAGACAACTTTACACCTACAGGAATAGGAACATTCATCGGTTTACTATCCTGCATATTGAACCTCTGCAATATAGTCTCGACATACTTCCTCTAGTTTAACCAGAGCTTCCTCTTTGCTTGATCTCTCTTAATTTCCATGCCCAAAATATAGTTTGCAGCACCAAGATCCTTCATGTAGAATTTTGAGAACAGCTGGGTCTTCAAATCTTGGATAATTTCTTTGTCATTTCCAATCAAAAACATATCATCCACATACAAGACCAAATAAATAACACGGTCACCAATTAATTTTAAATAAACACAGTGATCCTCCTTGCTTCTGGTGAAGCCAAGTCCCCGTATATAGGTATCAAATTTCTGATACCACATCCTTGGTGACTGTTTTAACCCATACAGAGACTTCTTCAACCTGCATACCCATTCTTTCTTACCCTTCACCATAAAGCCTTCAAGTTGCTTCATGTAGATCTCCTCTTCTAGATCCCAGTGAAGAAATGTTGTCTTCACATCCATCTGTTCTATCTCAAAATCAAATGCAGCAGCAACAGATAAAAGTAATCTAATAGAAGTAACTTTGGCAACAGGGGAAAAAATATCACCAAAATCAATTCCCGGCACCTGGGAATAACCTTTCGCTACCAACCGAGCTTTGTATTTCTCCACCTGACATCATACCTTTACTGACTCATCCTATGCATTCAACACCCATTTCTCCAATGAAGCTTCCTTCAATTGACAACTCCCTGGATCCCATGTACCTCATTTTTGTACAGATGCATTTCATCAACCTTGCCTCCTTGATTTCCTCTCGAATCTCTACCTCCCAGTAATTTTGGGATCATCATCAATTATAGTTAAGGAAAAACCTGAACAAAAAGCAGATGGACTATACCTTTCTGGTTGCCTTCTTTCCCGAACTGATCTTCTCAAAGCTGGAGTTTGTGGCTCTTCATCTTCTGAGTCTTCTTCTGTTGTAGAGTCTGATTCATCCTCCTTTAGCTCAAACTCTATCTTCTGAGGTTCCTTTGGTAGGACTTCATGTTTAACAACATCTTTCACTTCTCTAAACACCACATCTCGGTTGTACACAACCTTCCTTGTTTCTGGGTTCCAAAGCTTGTAACCCTTTAAACCATCCTTATACCCAATAAAGATGCACCTTTCAGATTTATTATCCAATTTGGTCCTTTTCTCCTTTGGAACATGTACATATGCATCACATCCAAATACCCTTAGATGTGAAAGAGAGGGTTTCTTACCAGTCCATACCTCATGTGGAGTCTTATCCTCCAACGCTGATGAATGTGATCTATTAACTAAGTAACATGCAGTCTCCACTGCCTCTGCCCAGAATTCTTGTCCTAACCCGGTACCACTGAGCATGCTTCTTGCCTTTTCCTTGATCATTGCATTTCGTTTATTATGCAACTCAGTTTCATTGAGGTGTGTGGAGTAGTCTTCTCTTGTGCTATACCACACTTCTTATAGAACTCTTCAAATTCCTTCTTGCAGAACTCCCCATTATACATCACTTGGCGCCTTTATCTTCTTTACTAACATGCGGTTTTCCACAGGTGTTAAATTATTCGTCTGCTTGAAGACTTTGATTTCTTCTCAGAGAAATATCATGTATTCAATAAGGAATTCATCCATGAATGAAACATAGTACATACTTTCCTAGTGATCATCTCCGACACGATTGACACATCACTGTGCACAAGTTCTAATATCTTGTTCGCCCTCTTAGCACCAGAAGGAAAACTCACCCGATTCTGCTTCCCATATACACAATGTTCACAGAAATCGAAATCCAGAGAGAAATTAGACATACCTTCTACCATACCATTTCTATGCAGTATCCGGAGGCCCTTCTATCTAGTATGTCCAAGCCTTTGATGCCATAGCATGGTCTTTTCTCCAGAGACAGCTAGGCTTTTCGCTCCACTTCCAGGAACGACATAACTATTACACCCATCAATAACAGTGCTACCTTGTAGCTTGTACAGAGTTCCAGTCCGAACTCCCCGCATTAATACCAGTGCTCCCCAAACCATCTTGTGACTTCTTTCTTAGTTCTTTGTTTACACCTGCATCATCCATCTTGCTTATAGAAATCAGATTTCTGTCCAATGCAGGAATATGCAGAACACCGGGAAGTGTTCTAATCCTTCCACCTTGCAACTTCAGCTTGACCTTTCCATGTCCGACGATTCTGGTCTTCCTATCATTCCCTATGAAGACATCACCACCATCATATTTCTCATACTCGCAAAACCACTCCTGATGGGGAGTGAAGTGAAAGGATGCACCTAAGTCAATCAACCATGACTCATGATCTACATGTGTGTTTGAAGAAGAAGCCAAATACACATCTCCACCTTCATCCAAGGTGGTTTTTGCCTCTGCAGAAGGAGCATCATCAGATCCCTTTCCTTTCTCAGGAGCTTTAGATGCATTCATGGTAATTAGCCCTTCCTTTCCGCATTTCCAGCATACCTTTACAAAATTTCCAGGAGATTTAGATCTCCCTCTAGATTTAGATCTCCCACTCGAAACCTTATTCTTGTTTCTGTTTTGGGACCTTCCTCATACAGATAAGGCATCTCCATTTTGACCCTCCATATTTCTCCGTCTCATTTCCTCCGACAGCAAGGCTGAGACAATGTCATCAAAATTCAAGGTAGTTGTATTGCTACCTATTGCAATAACCAGAATATCTGATGCAGTGAGGGCAAAAGCAGGTGCATATCTTCATGCAGGATTTTATTGTCAATAGATGGCAGGTGACTCTACGATGGAGAATGCATTTCGAGATGCTGATATGCCAGATCCATCCTTCATCCTCAGGTTATACAACTTTTTCCGCAGGAACAAATTATTCACCAGAGACTTAGATTGGTACAAAGTCCCAAGTTTTTCCCACAAATTCTTCACCGTAGCTTCCCTAGATACATTCAACAATACTGAATCTGAGACACACAACTGTATTGTGCTCTTAGCCTTCTGATCCAGTTTCTTCCAGTCTTCATCTGACATTGCCGTTGGTTTATTACCTGGATATACCGTGATCCACTGATATTTATCCACCAGCAGATCCTCCATCTTCAGCTTCCACAACTCAAAACTGTGACCATTAAATTTCTCGATCTCTATCTTTTCGTCGCTCGCCATCTTCTTTCACCACAAGAATCGATCCCGCAAATCTCCCACTGAATAGGGTCTACCTTAGGCCCAAGAAAAAAAACCTGAGCAGCAAAGGCGTCCCCTTGAAGCTGAAACATCTCTGATACCAAATTTAGGTTTTAACCTTGAACAAAAATTATCTACACACGAATCTTATAATAGAAAATAAACAATAGCGAGAGCATAAAACATAAAACAGATAAACACAAAGAGTTTCCCCTGGATCCCAAATCAGGACGACCAGCTTGATTTTTCATTATATTCCTTTTAGTGTTAAAACACATATATATACATGTCGAAGCATACATAAACCCCAATCCATTAACCCTGGATTAGAACATAACCGTAGTTCCCTTGACCGGATCTAATAAATACTAGGGGCTGAAAACCATCGTACCCAAAAACCATGTGCAAAATCATGCACAAAACATGGGTGGGTCCGCCTATGAGTGGGTCCACACACCAAACAAATTTTCACCGAGGCGCTGCCCCGAACCCCAACAGTGGGGGCTTCCTCCCCCCTTGTGACCCCCCTGTTGCGCCCGGCGGATCATACAACGCGTGGGGCTAGTCATGGAAAGAATATAACACATACCCGACATCTCTCCTCTTTCTCCCAGGATTTTTGAAAAATTTCTCCTTTATTATATTATTATAGATGGGAACATCCTTACTATCCTAGAGAAGCGATATTTTAGCACAAAAATTATTCAATTCTCCTTGAAGTTCAATATATTTTGGGGTGTGTTAGCTAGGTTGGATCAATATTTCGGGAAAAGGAGGTGGATTTACTTGAGGGGAACTCTCTTCCTTTTCCTCTTCAAAATATTTAAGTGGAGAATGTGGATGGTTATCTCGAATTACTCTCCCAGACTGAAAGTTTATCTTTTGGATCTCCATAGCATAAGCAGGATAAGATATATCTCCAATGTAGACCTACTATGCCTACTTATTATTCAGTTTCATATTTAGTTGAGTAGGAATCTAAGGTTTATTAAGTGGAGAAGAATGAGTGAGTTGTGGTTCATATTGGGGTGGAGTCAATAAATGAGGAGGGTGGTTGAGTGGAGACCTTCACCCTTCTGATGGGTTGATCCATTGAGGAGGTTGAGGAGGATATGGATGAAAAGGATGGTTGACAGGTTGAGGAGGATATGGAGTAGTGTAAGGCCAAGAAGGAGGTGTGGGCCATGGTGGATGAGTGGAAGAGTACCAATGTTGCAAAGGTGCATTCTGATTTGAATTTTAATAAGAATAAAGTGCACCTTGCATGCCCTGTTGGTATGGATGAGGTCCTTGAGTCCTCGTTTCATTGATGAAGTAGAGTTTCTCTAGCCCACTTTCCACCCATTGGTCTATATTTTTTAGGCTCGGTAAAGAAGTTAATTTGTTTGTTGCATGTTTTTCCTCACAAATGAGCATAATTCTATGACATTCATTGGGCATTCATTCTTGGGGTTTCTCCTAGTGCATCTAGGGCAAAAAATGGATAGGGAACTCTCTACTTCCTCTTGTTTCCTCTTGATCTACATGGTATCAATTTGAAATGAAAATGTTTGCATCATTTCACTCTTGAAATCCTCCAACATGTTCCCTATCTCATTTTTTATGGATGTTGTGGAGGGAGAGGTAATGGCCAAGCCTTGACTAGCCCTACCCTTCCTCTTCGCTGCCTTATAGTGGTTTTTGAATATAGTTCTGATGTCATCACAGGATAACTAATAGATATCTCCTCCAGATATAATATTGAGGTTCTCCAACACTTCCTCCCTGATCCCTCTGAGAAGAACTAACTTGAGTGATTCATAATCAAGGGTGTAGTTGGCCCTCCTATAGCTAAGTTGAAAGCTTTCCTCATATTCTTCTAAAGATTCATCAGGTCTTAGGGTCATCCTAAATATTTATTACTTGGTTTATTTAGGCTTACAATAATCCTTGTACTTTCTATTGAAGGACTGCTACATTTGATCCCAGGTAGTGATGCTACCCCCAGGCTGACCCATGAACCAGAACAAGGCTAAATTCTTAAGGGTAAAGGGGAAAAACTTCATCTTTTGTTCATATGAGGCATATTCATTAGTCCTAGAAATAACAACAAACTCAAACATGAAAGTGTTAGGTTCGTGAGAGGTTAGGCCATGGATGTTTGGAAGGGAATCAAGGTTGATTTTCTTCATCCTAGCCTCTCCATTTATTTCTCTGATGGGAAAGATATCATTGTTCCTATTCTCATCCATAGCTTGGATATGTTAAGTAGGTTATTCTTCTTCCCCAATAGGTTCTTCAAAAATTTCAGGTTGCTCACCTAGAGGGTCTTCTAACTCCCTTGTAGTCAAAGAGGGAAGCTCACAATCACTAAAGAAGAGAGAAGGTTGACTATGTGAGGGTGTAGGGGTTTTTGGTAGAAATTTTCCTTGATTATCCCTATTCCTACGAGGCATGATTTTTTTTCTTCTCAGTTTTTCAAAACTAGATGCAAAACAAAAAGAAGAAAATATTTCTTAAGAAAACCCAATAATCTACTTAGACAACTTGCCAAAAACAATGCCAAAAAGTCGTGAGCCCTAGTATTGCACCAAGAGTGTTAGAACTCCCAAGGGCTACTTAACTCTATTTATCAACCTGGGTTTCGTACACAATTTGAGGTGACAATGTATAATGGATGGGATTTTACTCATGCCACCCTTAACTATGACATTAGATCAAAAGTAATCCAAGACCATTCCTCCTACTGAACTAAAATGAAATCTTGTTTATGAAAGTGTAATTAAAATCTACTTCTAGCTACTAACGGAAAAATACCATTGACTTCAACTTTCAAATTCTAACTAATCAATTCAGGAAAAGACAAAGGCTAAACTACTTGCAGAAAGATAGATAATTTATCTTGTAACATTCACCAAAATACTAGATCTACTTGCATAAAGGGAGTTAATTTCTATTTCATAAATCATTAAGATACCAATAAAAATTGCATGTATCATATACCTATCTCATACTTTCTTGTAAATCAGTGATTTATTTTCATCAAATCTATGATAATGAAACTAACTGTACTCTATTTTTTCAGTGAAGGAAAGGAAGGTTTGGAGTGGCCTAGGAGCTTCCTCTGATCATAAAATCATAGTTGAGGGTCAAAATTCATCTAGATTAAGTAAAAGTTGCAGTGGGGATAAAAAATGATGAAGAAAATAGGTCCTACAGGTTTGTTATAAGTGGCTGCTATAGAAGCCATGCATTGCTACATAAAGGCCTGTAATGCTATAGGAGGGTCTCTAAGAGGATTTTGAAGGTGAATAATGGTGTCTTGAGGGTATGCACTAGTGGCTTTAGTTTGGGGTAAATCTGTGAAGGTTTTCTTAAGCCCCTACCCAAGCTCAAAGCCTTTCAAAGGTCTGTCTTCCATTAGGATGATTGCTCTTGGTGTACCTAGGAAAAATGACTTTATGAAACATAATCTTTAGGATAGAATTTGGAGGTGAATAGAGAAGGTGAGTGAGTTCAATATGGAAGTGGTAAAGGTTCCCTCTCCTATATATCCACATAACCCCAAAATCATCACGTGCATGAATCCATTTATCATTGAAAAAATGAGATAATGGATGGTGGAAAATATGAGTTGAATTTAAATGATATATAGTGTACGAAAACACACTGATCTAATCATTAAACTAAATTATAATCTATAGAAATCAAATTTAAGACAATAAAACTAACACAAATTTCTTTCCAAATCTTCTTTTTTTATTTATTCAAGAGTCTAGCTGCTAGTAGCTCCCTAGAAAATATGAATGATTGTCTCCTTAACCTCGAGAATAGTGGATCTTGTTCTTAATTACTCCCACTTGCACTAATAATGGCTTGGCTACCATTGACCTAGAGATGATGAGAGAGAGAGAGAGTGTTGTGATCTTAGGCTAATTAAGGGAGTTAAGGAGGTGGAAAACATCCTATATTCTCTACTTACTATCTATTTCGAGTCCCTCCATGGAAAATATCTCAAAAATTCTTGATTCCCTACAATTAAACCACATTAGGCCACATGATATGAAAAACACATTTTATCCTTCTCACTAAGCATAATATAACTAAAAATTTAAATAAATGTGAGAAAGAGATAGTTATAAAACAAGAGGATGGAATCATGACCATTATAATATACCTATTAATGAGCCTCATCAACTTGAATGCCGAAAAATTCATTGTCAACTTAAAAAATTCATATCTCATCAAGAACATCTCAGATTTCAATGATTCTAGAAGTGTTGGATTCTCCTCGCCATAATCTATCATATCCATCTGTCACATATCCAAAATTATACATGATTTTGTATCAAAAATTTATGGGTACAAAACCATAACCTTAGGTTCCAAACCCACAAGTGACTTTTATGGCACTTCACCCTCAAAACCTCAAACCCTAGGGCTTGGAGTATGTTGTGAAACCAGCTCCAAAAATAGAAGAAAAGAGATATCAACGCCTTAGAAATAAGCCACTTCGAGGGGGAAACCTCCAATAAATTACACGAATGAACAATTCTTGGATGATACGAATGACAAAACCTCCTTTCTATATATAGGAGTCCATGGGGCCACAATGTAATCCTAGCTGACCTAACAATAATAATGTAAGGGAACAATAATAACAATATGGGGTTACAGGGGTACAACAATAACAATAAGGGGGGATACACTAACATAATAAGGGACTACACTATTAATATAGGGACTTAACATGCTCCTCTCCTTCAAACAAGTGTTTTCCTCAACACTTGATTATTTCTTGATGCTTCTATATAAAATTCTCATCCTCCCATGTGGAATCTTCTACAGGAAAGTTTTTCAACTTGCTGAGATACTCTGAAATTGATCGTAATTGTCAAGTTCTTGTTTTTGTGACTACTTTAGAACTTCTTTCGATGTGATTTTGATCTTCCTGTTGTTTCATTAAATTCTGCACCAAAGTTAGGTTATCCTTTGAGAGTTAGAGAACTTGTTGTTGATGCTTGATGTGATCTTCCACTAATTTATCATCCATATTAGCTATTATTTGATCCTTCTATTACACCATTTTTTGGTCATCTAACCTACTATCATTAGATGGACCCAAGTAAACCATGTAAGACCAATTTTACCCTAAGTAAAATTGCTTTCACTATGTAAAATAACTTAATAAAACACATTTATTAGGTTGTTTATGGTCTAAACAGGAAACCCCAAAAGGAAATATTAAACAAACCTATATTTGTTTGATTTTCCTCAAGGAATAATTAATTAAACAATAATTAAATTATTATTCCTGGTCATGTTTAACCCAAAACAAAGAAATTAATTAGATAAATCCTTATTTATCTTATTATTTTCTAGGAATAATTATTTAAATCTTATTTAAATAATATTCCTTGTTAAATATGACTAAATCACCCATAAATAATTAAATAAATCATTATTTATTTGATTGTCTTTCAACCACTTCCTTAAAATGATAAATAAATCATTTATTTATTTATTATTCACAAATAAAGGGATTTGACTGAAGTCAAATACTTTTTCCCTCCAACAAATATAATAAAATATTCCATAAAAGGTGGATCTAGATTTGGCTAATGTTATTTTAATCATGCACCAAGATCTAGAATGACCCAATATTTTGTTATAAATAGGAGGGTTTTTCCTACCATTCTTCACCTTTTGTTGCCTATTAGATCACTCTGGATCTATACTCTTGGTCTGACTTTGAGCAATTATCATTGTCATATTTTCCATTATTTGCTGTGTGAGCTCCCTTTGAGTTCTATCTTTGTCTGGGTTTTCTACACCAACAGGAGAGAGAAATGCTAGATCTGAAGTGCTGAGGACTTCCAAGAACCCATCCCATTGAGGAGAATTGGAAACACCTTCTTGTTTTCCTCCCGAGTGCCCTTAATACAAAAATTCTTTCAAAAATATTGTTCATGTCTTGTCTATTGGATGTATGGAGAAAAACCTTATTTTTACTGCTTAATGTCTCTTTATGCATAGATTTGGATTTTTGCAGCACTTGTCTTGATCAACTAACTGCAGATCTGAAGATATTGGCAGCCATATTTGATGTTAGGGCTATATGTTATGTGTAACTAAAGTGGTATTTTTTTGTACACTTCGACAAAAGATTCATACTAACAACTGGCGACTCCACACGGGTTTTCAATTACGACCGTTGTCGTTTTTCATATTCTTGCATATCCAGCTACTTCAGACCCTAGGGTTTCTTTTCAGCTTTTTTTTTTCCTATTTTTATGTTTTTTTTCCCATATAAAACCCTAAAAAATTAAAATTTCTAACTTCCGCGTGTTTTTGGCCCTATTTCGTAGGTGACAGACATCAGCCGCAACTGAGACAGCAACTTTTTCGGAAATTTGCCGCCGGGACACCCGGAGCTTCAGGTCACACTTTTCAGCCCAGAAACTACGACCTGGCCTCCAGGTCGCACTTTTCAGCCCATTATCTGCAACCTGCACAGAAAACAGGTCAAATCCTGCGACCTGCTAGTTTTTCTGCTATTTTTTTGCAATTTTTCTGGGTTTTCCTGAAGCTTCTGTCAGGGTTTTCCAGCCTCTGTCTCATCTTGTTTAGACCTGTTTCTGATATGTTTTTCTCATCAAAGTGGGAACATAGCCCCCTAAGTCTTCAATACCCTCCACTTTTGGTGGAAGAGTTTTTAACTGTTTCAGGTATCTGTTTTTTCATAGTTTTAGCCCCCCTTTTTCGGATCAGCTCTTCTCCCTTTCAAATCACCTCCTGAAGTTTTGTTTGGATCTACCTTTAGGGCCTCCTCCTTGTCCCTTCTACTTTTTTCTGATTTCCTCCTTTTTTCCAGCCACCTTGCCTCTGCCTCTTGGCTGTGTTCTGCACCTCTTTTCAGCATATTTCTCCTTTAGATCCCTATCCCTTTCGACCCTAGATCTATTGGCCTCTTTTTAGTGTGTTTTGACTAGATTTTTTCCCTCTGTTAGACTAGTTTTGAGAGACCTGCCTTTTTGGGTTAGATCGATGCATTTTTAGTTGTTAATTTTCTGTTATTTCAGCATTATATACTGTTCTCTGTAGATTTATTTTCAGTTACACAACACACTTTTTCTTTTGCTCTCAAAACGTCAGGGTTTAAAAATTAAAATTAACGCACGCCACACACTCACCCTAAGTGAAGAAGAGCCTGGTTAACACCGCCAGGCAAAGACTTTAAAACATTGTAAAATCAATTGACACTGCACCTTTCTGCCCTTGTTTCAACATTGTAATCACTTGATTATACACCTCCCTTCCTTTGTTGGTCGTTCTTCTTTCCCCTATGCCGTGTTAGTGTTGTCACCATTGCGCCCCCAAGGCACACATCCCCTAGACTTCTTGGCCTTCACCCTCAGTTTCTGGTCGGTTGACCTACTCCTTCCCGCCATCGTCGAGTTAGTCCTCCTTCGAGTGCGCACTCCGACTCCTCTTCTGATTCATTGGGTTCTCCTTTTACTTCTGGTTCCCCCCCTGTCACCTTCACCATGTCTGGTCCAGGGCCTAACGCTAGTGGCAACCTCGGCCCTAATGCTGGGACTGTTACTAGCAGCACCACCACAGGAACTACCTCGACTACTCCCTTGCTCCCCTTCATGGCAGGCCTCAGCCTCCCCGATTTGGACCGATTGATTAACAACTGTATACACCATGACACTAGTTGGCCTGCTATGCCGACAAAGCTCCCTTCCGACATCCCAATGTTTGAAGGCCTTGTTGGAGAAGATCCTTCAAATCATGTTCGATCTTTTCACATGTGGTGCTCATCTACCTCCATTACCGATGACTCTGTCCGTCTTCGGTTGTTCCAACGAACGCTTATAGGCGTGGCTTCTAAGTGGTATGTTGATCAGGCCTCTTCCTCTCATACCACCTTTGTGACTCTTGCCCGAGGTTTTGTATCTTACTTCGAGCTTCCCCTTCGTTATGACACTGGTATCGAACTTTTGACTTCTTTCCGTCAATCATCTGCGACCCGCCTATCCGATCATGTCTAGGAATGGCAGAGAAGAAAGAGCCTATGTCAATCCCATACCTTCGAAGACCGTGTCTACATGGACTGGTTCCGTAGATCTCTCTTGTCCAGGGATAATTTTAAGGATGTAAAATTATCTTGAAGTTTAAAAAATTGGCGAATCTCACTAGTCCCTAATATGCAAACTATAAAATGTTTATCGATGTACTTGTAAAAATTTTCAAATTTGTAATGATATTATATATATTTTCTATATAATGTTGGCGATTTTTAAAATAAAATAGTTTTATATTGTAAAATTTGGGCGAATCATTTTTATAAAAAAATGGAAATTGGCGAATCTTTTTTTTGGAAAAACCATGGAAAATTAGCCCACCTACGAATATTAGCCCCTAAAATTTTCCATGCTCTTGTCTCCTATCGGGAAAGATGTCGCATCGCATTTCCCCCAAACCGAAGAAGCCGCCCTCCAACTGGCGTTAAAATATGACTTGATCTATGCTCAGACAGGTTATGTTTATACCGTTCTACCTGATCTCCCTAGACCCGGTGGTGTCAATGCACCGGGGGCACCTCATGCCGCCGACGGTATCGTTGGATCTCTCTCTCATCCATATTCCCAACCTCCCATGGGTTATGGTTTTCCTGGGGGAGGGTGTAGCACCTCCCGCACTTGTTCCCCTCCTGGTAGCCCGTATCCAGGATACATCATGCCTCCTCTTTTGGAAGAACCTCTTGGTCACCATACTATTACCCAACCCCCTTATTATTCGTATCTGCAGTTTAGTGCTCCAGCTCCTCCAGCATCAACACCTCCACTTCCCTGGCCTTCTCAACCCCTGCAACAGCAGTCACCGCCCCCTCAAGAGCAGGTGGATGCACAACAGGGATTCGTGGCTACCCAACCACCTGACGGATAGGTGGCCACTCAACCTTCCCCCTTTGGTTACTCCAATTACTAGATCCTCATGATGAACTTTGCTCCACCTCCAACCGTCGACCTTAACCTTCAAACTCGGGCCCCTCAGTACCCCAAGCCTCCCGCTCCGTCTGTCCCCGAGTCACCTTCTTCAGGTTCTACAGAGCCTCTTTCGACATCCAATGGTCCCTTGCATATCCCTAAGCCCAAAGTTGAGGTTCATACCCAGATTCCTAAGGGACCATTACGTCGAAATGCTGCTTCTGGTCGAGCTGCTCATTCGTATAGCATAGTAGATGATTTGGCGCAGTCTCCTACTGCCATTTCTACATTGGAACTCCTCCAGTTGTGCCCTTCCCAAAAGAAGGCTCTACTATCTTCCATGGGTGCTGTAGATCCTGCTGATGACCAAATGATTTATTTCGACGCCCATCAATCAGAGCATCCTCCTCTTCCTACTTCCGTAGCCTTCCAAATCCCATTCAAAATCTGGAACGCTAACGTTTTTCGGTGTATCATTGATGAGGGGGCATCCACCTGTGTGATGTCCGCTTCGGTTTGGAAACAACTCAGATCTCCTAAATTGGCCCCTTCCACAATCACCCTTCGTGCGTGGGATGGCCATGCCTCCTAGCCCATTGGCTTATTCCGTAATTGTCCTATCACTCTTACAGACAAGACTGTTTGCGTTGACGTTGAAGTCATCGATGCCCCTCTTGATTATAACATTCTTTTGGGGCATAGCTACACTTATGCTATGTCCGCTGTCCCATCCGTGGTCCACCGCAAGATGTTTTTCCCTCATAATGGAAAGATAGTCACCATTGACCAGTTGACGTATCATGAGCGGAAATCTCAGGCCTCCCCTGAGTCGACCATCTCTTCCGTAGCCAATCAAAAAATTGTCGATTCTTTGACCAGTGTCTTTCCCAGCATGTACAAAGACTCCTCTTTGTTTGGAACCTTCCCTGGTCTTCCTCCTCCTCCTGTATCTGACCCCATCTCATCGAATGTTTGCATGGTGCAATCGTCTCGGGCTGCTCTCAAGCAACCTGCTTTGGCTAGTTAGCAACCGCGCACTCCGCAACCTGCTCCTAGCCCTTCACCTGCAGCTGGTAGTCATGAGCCTCTTTATCCTCCTAGAACGGTTCCTCCAAGCATTAGCCATTTAGGAGCCATCCCACCTGGCCATTACCCCTCTGGTCAGATACCGTTCCTAGCTCCCCCACCAGGAGTATACATGGTACCTGTCATGGCCACCCTCTCTCTTCCTAACCTAACCCCTGGGATTCCTGTCTGGTACCTTGATCCTCCAGCCCCAATCTTGCCTGGTCAACCCAAACCTTATCTTGCTTTGACCCTGGTTCAACTGGTCCCCAGGACTCCTCCCGCTGCAACAGTGCCTCAGTCACCTCAACAGGAACCACCTCCTGTTGTGACTGCTTCGGGTAAGAAGGGAAAAGTTCGCAAGGGGGCATCAAAGGACAAGGATGCCCCAACAAACCCTGCCCCTCCTCGGCCTCCAAATCATACCATCCAGTGTGCTTTGTGTGATGTTTTCGGTCACACCACCCATTCCTATCTTGACTTGCCTCATCTCAAGCCCATGGGTAATGTCGCGTTCCCTGAGTCCATGGTCCCAGAAGCCTCTATTCCTTCCGCGACCACAATCAAGAACCCCAAGAATATTCACACCAACCACCCCTATGCTTTGTGTGATATCCATGGCCATTACACCCATATTTGTCCCCGCCTTGAGGACTTCCGCACCTCTCTAGCCGCGTTCCACCAATTCGAGGCCAAGAGCAATGAGTCCACCTCTCCCCTATTTGCGCGTTTTTCTTCGGCATAACTACCAGACATGATTGATCCCATTGACATTCCCCCTCCTGATGTCGAGATTACGGAGCCTTCATCCACCATTTTCTACCTATCATAATCCATGAGACCCTCGGGGAACATTCCCTATGAATCCTCCGCTGTTGTTTCGCTTGACCTTCCTTCAGCGATCACCCTGGGCTCAACATCGGTAGATCCTTTATCTTCTTACTTTTCCGTCACTCCTTGTGACGATGCGCATGTGAACCTCTCTTCTCATGATGATGAGTCAGGTAGCTTCGCCACATCAGGTGGTTTTTCTTCCATCAGTCACCCCATCTTCTATCACTATGACGACATTATGGATGAAATCCCCACGCCTAACTTTATCTATTCCCCCTTACATCGAACCCATGCGTTCGAATCACATGCACCTTGTGGCCATTACATTGAAACCCAATATTTGGGTAAGGGGGCACCTATATTTGAGAGACCAGGAGAAGAAATTCTCCAAAACTCTCCTAGTGTATCTAGTTGTGTTGAATTTAGTACCATTATTCTTCCACATTTAGAAGAACCTCTAGAGTCCCATATCACTTCAGATCACTCTAAGGATGATACCCCTTATCGTTCCCTCATCTTCCATCAGCAACCCAATCTCTTAGACATTGTTGTTGACCAACCTATGGGTTTTCTAGGAGAGCATCAGTTCATTATCTCCAAATCCTCTCTTTGGGATAGTGACACCAGGTATGCCAACCCGAAAACTTAAAGTCCATTTGATTCATATATGCAGTACTAAAAGAGATTGGTAATCCTCCATTTCCTTTCTCAAACTGCATAACCATAACGAAAACAAATGGCACACCACATCATTAAAATGTGTTTAGATTCCCATTTTTCTAAATATATTTTGGCATGACCACACCATGCTTGGGGGCACCTATGCCCCTCAACCATAACCCTCCTCAAAATCGAATTTATTCACTTGCAACACTCATACTAGGGGCACCATTTGGCCTCCATACTTATCCATGCTCGTGTTGATGTTCGTCGTGAGTTACCATCTTGTACTCATGTTTTTATGGTCCCCCATTGGACCTTTACTATGTGGCAGCACCATCAAGTCGCCCTTGTTTAGAGCATCCAAGTTGAGTCATCATCGCATTCATGGAGTCTATCCCGAGTCCCTTTGTACCCCGCCATAGTCCTCCATCCTTCATTGCTTGGTCCCTCTCTTGTGTTGCACATTATGGCCTTCAGTCCCACTGTCCCCTATCCCCGATGATATTGTGTCGCCGCCGCCATGTCATTCATGCCCTTTATGCTCTTAAATGAAGCCGTCCATTTTCTACTTCGCCTCCCTCCATTCCATCATAAATAGATAGGCAGACTCGCATTCCTCTACTATTTTCTCTCGTGCCTTAGTTGAGGATCTCATTGCCTCACCTCCCATGGTGGACCTCCTTTTGTTGACGACAAATTTCCTTCATTCCGTATTGTGTAGAGGGCGGTGTACCTTGGTTCCAGCTTCCACTCTTGTTCGGTGCCTCGAATCAGGCAAAGGGATCTCTCATTTCCCTTTGACTTGATTGTTTCTCCACTCCAGCTCCTTTCAGCATGATCGAGATCCGTATGATTGATGGTCCAGTGATGCAGCAGCTGCTTTTGGTGATTCCCGGGTGTGTGTGAGATGTCTCAGCCCTCATGAGGGGGTGGCCCTGCAGGTAGCCCCCCACATGCCCGGATGACCTCTTCATTGCAGCCTTCGATGCAGCTCCATATATTTAATGATGTTGGCCTTAGCCGCTTGCAGCGCCTCTTTGATTTGCATATATCAGTCAGGTTTTTTGAGCCCTTCCCCGCCTATAGGGGGCATTTGGGTTGTATTTGTATCTCATGTACTTAGATATTATTGTATAAGTCCTGGCTGTTATCCCAGGCACATCATGTATATGGGATCCCTCATTGTATTCTTATCTGGCTCATGTTTATGCCGGCTGTACTTTATGGTTCGGTCCCTTGTTTACTGGACACACTATTCTTTTTTACGTTGTCTCGGCAGGCATAGGTATGCCTCCCCCGCCGCCTTTAGCACAGGTACCCTCTCATAAAATGAGACTTGTTGCACCTGTAAGTATCACCTCCTCAGGGTCTAGTTCTTCAGCACATTAGTCTACCTCACATTTCTCTCTTTGACTTCCCTTTTGATGTCTGGTGATTGAGTTCTTACAACGTACTTCGGTCATATGATTTGCTCCTAACACTCGCACGCTGGGGGGCAATCTGTTACACCATTTTTTGGTCATCTAACCTACTATCATTAGATGGACACAAGTACACCATGTAAGACCAATTTTACCCTAAGTAAAATTGCTTTCACTATGTAAAATAACTTAATAAAACACATTTATTAGGTTGTTTATGGTCTAAACAAGAAACCCCAAAAGGAAATATTAAACAAACCTATATTTGTTTGATTTTCCTCAAGGAATAATTAATCAAACAATAATTCAATTATGATTCCTAGTCATGTTTAACCCAAAACAAAGAAATTAATTAGATAAATCCTTATTTATCTTATTATTTTCTAGGAATAATTATTTAAATCTTATTTAAATAATATTCCTTGTTAAATATGACTAAATCACCCATAAATAATTAAATAAATCATTATTTATTTGATTATCTTTCAACCACTTCTTTAAAATGATAAATAAATCATTTATTTATTTATTATTCACAAATAAAGGGATTTGACCCAAGTCAAATACTTTTTCCCTCCAACAAATATAATAAAATATTCCATAAAAGGTGGATCTAGATTTGGCTAATGTTATTTTAATCATGCACCAAGATCTAGAATGACCCAATATTTTGTTATAAATAGGAGGGTTTTTCCTACCATTCTTCACCTTTTTTTGCCTATTAGATCACTCTGGATCTATAATCTTGGTCTGACTTTGAGCCATTATCATTGTCATATTTTCCATTATTTGTTGTGTGAGCTCCCTTTGAGTTCTATCTTTGTTTGGGTTTTCTACACCAACAGGAGAGAGAAATGCTAGATCTGAAGTGCTGAGGACTTCCAAGAACCCATCCCATTGAGGAGAATTGGAAACACCTTCTTGTTTTCCTCCCAGGTGCCCTTAATACAAAAATTCCTTCAAAAATATTGTTCTTGTCTTGTCTATTGGATGTATGGAGAAAAACCTTATTTTTACTGCTTAATGTCTCTTTATGCATAGATCTAGATTTTTGCAGCACTTGTCTTGATCAACTAACTGCAGATCTGAAGATATTGGCAGCCATATTTGATGTTAGGGCTATAATTTATGCGTAGCTAAAGTGGTCTTTTTTCGTACACTTCGACAAAATATTCATACTAACACCTTCAAACCATCCAACTTAGCCTCCATTTCTGCTTTTAAACCATCTATGTCATCTTTGGTTGCTCTTTGTAAGATCGAAATGTGTTGCACTTGGTACCGTAATTTTGATATATCATACTGCAATTATTCCTCTTCATGCATCATAATATAGCTTTTTGAGGGCTTAATGGGTATGGAATTACTTTTTGGAGGCATTATAGAACAATAAAAATTCTAAAATATTCCCTTGGAATCACTTCAAACTTCTTTTTCAAACAAATGTTATGCAATTTAAAAAACCAAATACACACCTTTTTCTTGCTTTTGAGAAGCTCAATATTGAAACTGAATTATCTCTGTGATTTCAGATCTTAGTATTTGAAACTTGGCATTAAGTTAGCCCTCTGAATTCTCTTTCAAATGCCATAGGTCTGACCTGATTTGGATTCTTGAAGGCAAAGTTATGTCCAATCTCCCACAATGACCTAATTATGGACTGGTTCAGTACAACGAACTTGTACGACCTGCCACGTGTCACTTTTTCCTCCTTTGGCTCTGAAATTTATATAAAGTAAACTATAGTCCATTTAATTTTGGCCACTTTTTATGGCATTCCAATTCGATGCTCAAAGAGAGATTTATGAATATTTTCCCACGATCACCTTTTTGAAATGAAATCCAGGAGCCTGCAAAAGACCTAAAGTCTACAGATCATATCTCTGAAAATATTGCGAACCAAGCTCTGAAATTTTGTAACGATGTTCCTCAGGATTTTTTTTTCTCTCTCTAAAAATTTCAGCTTCTGAATCTTTGTAGAAAAAAGTTATAGCACAAATTCCGCGATGACATGTTTAGGTTAAATTCAAGAGCCTGCAAAAAGCCTTAACTTCTGTAGATCATATCTCCGAAAATATTATGAACCAAGCTCTGAAAATTTTCAAAGAATTTCCTTAGGTTTGCAGCTCTGCACTCTAAAACGTTCAGCTTCTGAACCTTCATATAAAATAATTTATAGCGGAAATTCCGTAATGACCTTTTTAGGTTAAATTCAGGAGCTTGCAAAATCCCTAACTTCCACAGATCATATCTCTGAAACTATTACGAACCAAGCTTTGAAATTTTGCGACGATTTTCCTTAGGATTTTGGCTTTTCACTTTAAAAATTTCAGCTTTTTAACCTTCGTAGAAAAAACATTATAGAGAAAATTCCACGATGACCTATTTGGAGCAGCGAAACCCTAGAATCCAAAGCTCTGATACCAAATGTTGTGGAACTAGCTCCAAAAATAGAAGAAAAGATATATCAACGCCTTAGAAATAAGCCACTTCGAGGGGGAAACCTACAATACATTACATGAATGAAAAATTCTTGGATGATACAAATGAAAAAACCTCCTTTCTATATATAGGAGTCCATGGGTCCACAATGTAATCCTAGACGACCTAACAATAATAATGTAAGGGAACAATAATAACAATATGGGGATTACAAGGGTACAACAATAAAAATAAGGGGGGCTACACTAACATAATAAGGGAATACACTATTAATATAGGGACTTAACAGAGTACCTCCCAAGCTACTCAAAAATCAACAATCCCTACCTTTTATGATAGACTAGGTATATCGTCTATTGTAAAATTAGGGTGTGTGTGATCCTTTTCACTGGTGAGAAGTTGGGTATCTCCCCCTAATATCAAGTCTGGGACTTGTCAGAGTATACCCTAGTATGAATCCTACCCATAAGTTAGGCTTGTAGGGAATACCACTCATCTGGCCAATGGCTGAGGAGAGTTAGGTGTGTGAGATCGTTACCACTGGTAAGTTGGGTATCTCCCCCATGATAGAGGTTGTAGGAATTATACCCCTTGATTATTGAGGATTAAGGTGGAAATATCAACGTACAATAGGATGGTTGTGATCCTTATTTCTCATGGTAAGTGGTATATCACCAATTTTCATTGGAAAATAGGATGGTTTTTATCCTTCCCTCTCATGGTAAGTGGTATATCACCTATTGTCATTGGAAAATAGGATGGTTTTTATCTTTACCTCTCACAGTAAGTGGTATATTTCCTTTTTCCATTCGATATGCGGTGGAATATTTATCTCCCCTGTGATGATTCTTTTTCTTTAGATCGAAACAACAATGTTCAACTGAGATGAAGGTCATGGAACTTGACCCGAAGAGTAGTAGAGTTTGGAGGATCTCTACCCTTGTGGTAAATTGATATCCCTACTGTTGGTTGTGGATTATTCTTCTTCTATGAGACAAGATGAGATGACATATGATATAACGATTATGAAATTATTTTATATCGAGACATGTACATTTGAGATGAGACGTATGATGAAGATGGAAATTTTTCCCTAGCTAAGAGGGAGTGTTGAAAATTGGGGAAACTATGGGATGAATTTTCCCATAGGAACCCTTGGAAAATCCATCTTTACCTAAAACAATAATTTTAATTGGACAAAAGAAAATATTATTATTATTTAATGAGGAACAGATTGGAAAACAATAATGAAGGAAAATATATTTATTATTATGAGAAAATTTTGAATTTAAGTATTTATCCCTCCAAATTCTTAAGTCGTCTTATCCACCAAGGAACTTGTTCGATCTCCATAAAAGCCTAAGTATTTTTGGGTTATCTCTCATAAAGAGATCTCATCTAAGACACGAATCTCACATCTTCTCTAAATCTTGCAATCATCTATGAGGTCCAAAAATTATTTCTAAGGCTCAGTATTCATTTATGGATCGTTCTAGATCTAAGAGGTTCACATTCTATATCTCTTGGATTGTATTATGTTTTCTGAGGTTCATATTTATTTGTGGTTTGAATATTCATCAAAGAGGATTTTGTATATTTGTGGTTTGAGTATTCATCAAATAAGCTCATGTATTTCTAAGGTCCACTTGTTATCTCTAAGTTCACAATTATGATCAATGGCTTGGATTATTTGTGGCAC
Organism: Pinus albicaulis; assembly: GCA_034641835.2. Lineage (NCBI taxonomy): Eukaryota > Viridiplantae > Streptophyta > Pinopsida > Pinales > Pinaceae > Pinus > Pinus albicaulis. Next base: position 794,900,693 of record CM076580.1, read on the forward strand.
ACACATGATTTTTGGATCATTATATCATAATGGATCACATTATATCTACGTTTATAGCACACATTGATTTTTTTATGGCTCATATCATACATTACAATGCTCTATTTCCTATGGTTCACATTATACATTACAGTGGCACAATTATTTTGGCTCACAAATGATTGTTTCAATATTTATACTTTGTGTGGTTCGTATTGTTATTTCCATGGATCACATAATTTGTGTGGCTCGTATCTATCGATCACAATGGCTCTCATCTATGGTTTATGTTTTCTATGTGACATCACCTCTGAGGCTCAAAATTATTACAATACTATGAGAATCATCACTATATCCCTATGGTTCGTATTTTTAGTGGCATCTTCGTATACTCTATGTTATCTTGACTATGTTGTAAAGCCTTCATGTTTACAATCCTTGACAATTAGAATGATCTTGAGAGATAATCTTGATAACTATATGATGAAAGTAATAACAATAGCCTTTGAAATGGGAGTACCTTTTACATGGAAATAACTTTTTTTATGACAATGAATGTGTAGAAATTATACAAACATGTGTATATAAATTGATTCAATCTGATCTAACAATGTAATAAATATAGATACTGAATCCTTATACAAATCAATTGCAGAAATTAAACACAATCGCCAATCACATGAAGCATAGAAATAATCAAATCAAACCAAAACACATATAATTTCTCGGGGAAATCTTATTTCTCAAAACCCCTATATATACTATTGTATATTAACCATGGAATCATGAAACAATTACAATGCACTCTTCTCACAAGAGTCTCCTGCACTCTCACAATTGTCTCACACTGTCCTGGAAAAAACTAGCCAACACTTAGCTAATTCTAAGCCTCTAAATATCCTGCCTTGCATGTGCAATTCCTGATGAATGCAATCCCTATTCTTTAGTAATTTTGGCCTTCCTAAACTACACAAGGATCATGGGAAATCTAATTGATGTCTAGTTGCATGTAGGAAACCTACTAATCAGACAACTAATATTTAATATCCCTTTAACTTTTGTCTCAACTGGATCTCCACTAGAACTAACATGCATGCAACTATTAATAGTAAATCATTAGTTGCATGGAAAATCACTAATTGTGAATTAAATAGTATTTAATTCACTTGATCTCTCACTAGTGCAACAAACAGTTACAACTAGTTCAATTGACTCTAACTCACCTAACTGAGTTAACTGATTACTCATGCATTAAACTAATGCTCCAACTATAATTCAAACTCCATAACTAATAGAATTACTTGGCATGCCTCACCAACCACCCTCAACTCAAAATACATGAGATAACCAGGTTTATCACACTCAGTTAACTATTACAAGTGATCATGAGATAATATTACATTTTATTGTCCAATTTAATTAAGGCAAAATTAAATTAGACGATGTACCAAATTAATTAATTAATTTTTCCTTCACACTAATGTATCGCTAGGACCTGTTGGTCCCACACTAGTGTGTGTGATAAAATTTATTGTTGCACTTCAACACTCCCTGTCAACAAGAAAGGGATTATTTTCCACCCCGATCTTGCCTCTATGGTATTCGAATTTTCTCCTGGTGAGTGCTTTCGTCAGAATATCTTCATCTTGATCCTTCGTGGGAATGTACTGAAGTAACATAATGTGCCTATGAACACAATCTCTGAGATGGTGGTACCAAGTGTCTATGTGCTTGGAACTATCATGGAATACCATATTAAAGGAGAGTTTAATACAACTCTGGTTACCACAATGTATCACAGTCGGATCCATCTGAGAACCAAACCAACCAGGATCTTTCTCATATAGATGGCGTCACATGAAGCTTGAATTGCTACCATGTACTTTGCCTTGACTGAACTGAGAGCAACAGTTCACTCCTTTCTTCTATACCAATAAACTATTGTCGATCCTATGAAGATCCCTCCTAATGTTCTCTTTCTGTCACATGGACTGCTTTTCCAATATTCATTCGTGAAGCCTTGAAGCTTCACTCCCTCTGTCCGTCTGTACCATAATCCATACTCTCTAGTGCCCCTGAAATATCTCAAGACATGCTTCCCCACCTTCCAAAAGAGTTTGGCCAACTTAACCATAGCTTGAATTAGCTGGTTAACTGCGTAGAAAATGTATGGTCTGGTGTTCACTAAGTACATTAGTGAACCCACTAGCTGCTTGTAGACAGTAGCATCCACTACTTCTCTTGAAGGAGCATCCTCTTTCCTCCAATTTCGTAGAGGAGTAGTGTCCATGGGTTACAGTGCTCCATGTTAAACTTACCTAGTATCTCTTTTGTATAGATTCCTTGAGAAACAAAAATTTCACCATCCCACTGCCATATTTCCAAACCAAGTAAATAGTGAAGGAGTCCCATGTCCCTCATTTCAAACTCCCTTGCAAGATCCTCCTTGCATGATTTTATCAGCTGCTCATCACCTGTCAAAATTATATCATCAACATAAAGTACGATAATCAAGAGCTTACCATCAACCGCAATATGCTATAGGTTTGCATCTTCTTCACTTTTGATGAAGCCTAACCTGGTGAAATAGCTATCAATTCGAGTGTACCAAGAATGAAGTGCTTGCTTCAGCCCATGCAATTCTCTCTTGAGTCGACACACATGCGACTCACTGTCAAAGATATCAAAACTTTCTAGTTTCTCTATGTACACTTGCTCCTCAATAAATCCATTGAGAAACATATTTTCCCATCCATCTAATTAATTCACCACCCCATCTGCACTAAGAATGCAAGGATAGATCTGATGGAAGAGTACCTCATGACTGGTGCGAAAGTCTCTTCATAGTCGATCCCCTCAACTTGTGAGAATCCCCAAGACACAAATATGGCCTTGTAATTCTCCACACTACCATCTGTTTCCTTCTTCACCTTATAGATCCTTCTAGATCCAACCACTAATTTTATGATTGGGCTTGGGACAACATCCCATGCACTTTTCTTGACGATTGAGTCATACTCCTCAACCATAGCATCAACCCAAATTGGTTACTACATTGCTTCCTAAAGGGAAGATGGTTCTGTCACAATACACTTTCTCATGAGAGCCATCTATCCAGTAAACCTATCTGGAGATTTTCTCTATCTGTGCAGTGAAGTGGGTGCTCCTACATGCTTTGTTGAATCACGTCTCAATATATCAGCTTCTATGGTGTGCCTTCTACCATTTATGGTGGATGGCTCTAGATGAGTGTTTTATGCCACTACATGATCCTTCGCATGTGGCTGCTCCACATCTTGAGGTTCATTATTTGGAACCAAGAGTTCCTCATCTTCATGAAAATCCATCTCCCTCTCAAGGGACAATAGCATGTATTTCTCCTCCTCAAATTTTATATCCCGTCTCACAAAAATCAGCTAGTTTTTTTCCAAATACACCCTATACTTTTGGGGAGTATTAGTGTACCCCACAAAGATCCCAATAGCCATTTTTGGTTCAAGCTTCTTCATGGTGTCATTTCTCACATGCAAATACACAGACGAGCCAAAAATCTTAAAATATGAAACATCAGCTTTCTTGCTAGTAAAAGCCTCTTCTGGTGTACTCATGCCAAGTATCCGATGATGACAACAATTTTTCACAAATACTGATGTGTTGTATGCCTCTACCCACAGATGCAACGATAAGCCGTGATCATGCAACATCGCTCATGTTGAACCCACAATTTTTCTGTGAACCCATTCTGCTGTGGGTTATAAGGCGTAATAAACTCTCTTCGAATTCCTTCTTTGCTGCAGAAGTTCATGAATTAGTTGGAGATGTAATCACCACCATTTTCACTCCTAAGAGCCTTCACATGTTTCCTCATGTCTTTCTCCACTAGTGCTTTGAACTCGAGAAATTTTGAGAATGTCTGATATTTCTTCTGCATGAAGTAGATCTAGCACTTTCTAGAAAAGTCATCAACAAAGATCACATAGTACTTTTGCTTTGCTGTCGAAGCAGTAGAGAATGGTCCACACATGTATGAGTGAACTCTCTCAAGTATTTCCTAATCTCAGTTATCCTTCTAGTGAAAATTTTCCTTTGCATACTTCCCCATAGTACATCCCTTTCACATGTCTGAATACACAAGAGTACCTTTGGCAAGACCTATATAAATCTGTTGCATGACCTTCAAGGCTTTGTGTTGTAGATGGCATAATCTCTTGTGCCATAATTCACCTTCATCCCATCTCACCACTTTTCCTCCTTACCCATCAATGTTTCACAACCATCTACATCAAGTTTATAGACATTCTTCACATGAATCCCAATATTCTTGGCTTGTCCTATTTTTTTGTGTCACAGGAATCATTTTCCCTCACTGAAAACAGCATCATAGCCTCTGTCCTCCAAAATTGTGACTGGGACCAAATTTTTCTTCAATCTTGGTACATGCATTACATCTTTTAATTGAAAGGGTTTACCTGACTGTCTATAGAAGGTACATGTACCAATCCCAGTAGCATTGTACCACCTATAATCACCCATTTATATATGCATATGGAGGTCCTTCTCCTTGAAGCTACTAGTTCTTTGTCTCTTGTCATGTGAAAGGATGAGCCACTATCCAAGTACCACAGCGATCCCATTACACTTGAAATCATGCATGGAATGAGAGAGAATTCAAGCTCAAGTTGTGTGGCCAAAGCCTCACTAGCTGTAGATCCTGAAGCCTTCTTGTTATTCTTCTTTTGTGCATAATTAGTGGCATAATTTCCATGTTCGTGACAGTGAAAACACCTCAATCTGGATATGTCGCGCTTCTTTCCATCTTTGCTAGACTTAGATTTGGAATTAAAATTCTTTCCTTTCCCCTTCTTCACCTTGGCAGCCAAAGAGCAATATTCTTCATCATCATTATTAGATAAAGATCCATCCTTGGTATTCCACCTGAATTTTTGTTGCACCAAATCTGACCAAATTCGTTCCCAATCTGGCATATTTTCCCTTCCATTGACAAATTTAGGATAGCTATGCCAACTCTTGGGAAGTCCTAGAAGATCTAGGCTCACCAAGTCATCATCAGCGATAGTAATGCTGATGCTCCCAAGCTCATCCCAACATTGGAAAAACTTTGTTAAATATTTTGGCATGGTGTCGCCTTTCTCCATTTTGAATTTCCTGAGTTTATCCTTCAGTGCCAGTTTTCTATGATCACTTCTGCTCTAAAATAGATCTGTCAAAGCTTTCCACATTGCATATGGTGTTGCTTTTCCATGGAGGATTGAGACAATGTAGTCTCGTACTCTTGCCAATTATATCCTCCTCACCTTTCCAACCTCTTTTTCCAAGCATCAATATTTGCAGCATTTTCTACAATGGGTTTGGGAACATCATTCGCAATGAATTATTTCAACCCATTTTCCTCTAGTACTGCCTCCATCCTGTCTTTCCACGCAATATAGTTAGAGCTTCGCTCGAGTACATACTCCAATCTCAAGCCATTGAAATCCATTTCGATCCTAAATCACCTGTCGCGACAATAATAGCTTTTGCAAATTTGAATTCTATTTAGTCACAAAATCAGCTTCTCCTCCACTATAGTGATTTCTTATGCTCAGATACCATGTAGAAATTAAAAAAACATGTTTATATCAATGGATTCAATCTGATATAACAATGTAATAAATCTAGATACTGAATCCTTCTACAAATCAATTGCGGAAATTAAACACAATCGCCAATCACATGAAGCAAAGAAAGAACCAAATCAAACCACAACACAGATAATTTCCCGAGGAAATCTTGCTGCTCAAAACCCATATATCTTCAATTCTATATTAACCATGGAATCATGAAACAATTACAATGCACTCTTCTAACAAGAGTCTCCTGCACTCTCACAACTGTCTCACACTGTCCTGGACAAAACTGGCCAACACTTAGCAATTTCTCAGCCTCTAAACAACCTGACTTGCTTGCGCAATTCCTAATGAATGCAATCCCTATTCTTTAGGAATTTTGGCCTTCCTAAACTGCACAAGGATCATGGGAAAGCAAATGGATGTCTGGTTGCATGCATGCAACCTACTAATCAAACAAATAATAGTTAAGATCCTTTTAACGTTTGTCTCAACTGGGTCTCCACTGGAATTGACATGCATGCAACTATTAATATTAAATCATCAATTGTATGGTAGATCACTGATTGTGAATTAAATCATATTTAATTCACTTGATCTCTCACTTTTGCAACAAAAAGTTACAATTATTTCAACTAACTCTAACTCACCTAATTGAGTTAACTAATTACTCATGCATTAAACTAATGCGCCAAATGTAATTCGAACTCCATAACTAATAGAATTACTCTGCATGCCTCACCAACCACCCTAAACTCGAAATACATGAGCTAATTGAGTTTATCACACTTGGTTAACTATTACAAGTGATCATGAGATAATATTACATTTTATTGTCCAATTTAATTAAGGGAAAATTAAATTAGACACTGCACCAAATTAATTAATTATTTTTTGCTTCACACTAATGTATCACTAGGATTTGTTGGTCCCACACTAGTGTGTGTGCTACAATCTCTTGTTGGACTTCAACATATTGTATGGCAATTACCTTGAAATAATAGTGACCTTTAGTATTCTTTATGACAATTATAACAATGTTATTAATAATAGTGATAATATTATGATTACAATACCCTTGAGGACAATGGGATGTGTGGTAGTAACCATTTATCAGTGACTTAGACCTATATGAAAAATATCTTTCAATGACCTTACCATGGTAGTGACACCTTGATGTATGGCTCATCTATATGATGAAAATATGAAAACAATAACATACTCTTTATGATAACTACAATGAAGTATGCATTCTAATATGACAAGGGAAATGATGTATTCTATGTCTTATGAAAACGTGATATTCTTGATCCTAGATTGTCCTAATAGGACTAATGTGTCGATGTATCATGATACTTTGTACATTGTATCTCAACTAAACATTTTATGAATATCTAAGAAGAATAACCTGGTTGGGTTTTCCCCTTTGTGATGTTTTCCCCTAGTCTCTAACCTAAAACCTGATGTTTGTATTGGGTATGCTTTTCTTTTGTTGTTCTGCTGCAATTTTTATGTTATTTTTCTATCTACATAATTCCTAATAACGATATTATGTTATGAGGTGAATGAAATGTGAAAATGTTCAAAAGTAAAAAAATGAAAATATCTACAATAGAGAACAATCTAGCCATAGAAATTAACAACATACATGATAAATAGAAATAAATTGACAGACTTTCCTTGAACATAAAAAAATATATTCCAATATAACATTAAGAAATTGAATATTACTTGAACCTAATAGAAAGTTTTTTACCATCACTAATAAAAACTTTATGTGATGTGTTCTTTTTAGTGTCGTAAGAGGAAAATAAATAAGTAGTATTAGCCATATGGTTAGAGGCACCGGAATCCATAATCCATTCCGAAAAAAAAAAGTTATTTCCTTCATTGAATAGAATAGGTACAAAGAGAAACCTACTCTTTAGTGTAGGATTTATTCTTGGATTTATCAAGATCATGTTTCCATTTAAACCACATATTTTCATGTTGGTTGGTTTTTTTACTATGCTTACAAGGATTAAACACTTTCTTTTTACTAATATAATTTACAGCATCATTGCAAGAGTGTTGGGGGAGATCCCTTAGTATGCGATTTAGGATATTTATTGACAAAATTCTAATAATTTGTTTTATTATGTTTCATTAAAGCTTTATAAGAGTTCAAATGTCCAAGAAGAATTCACATTTATTTCCCATTAATCATAAATTTATAGAAATACTTAAAGTTAGGTGTCATATATCCTTTAAATATTTCCATTTCTCTATTTCTATTTTGGAATTTTATGTTCTACATGAATTATTAGGGTATATGACACCTAAATTTAAAGGAGTATATGATGACAGAAAAATAAGATTCTTGAGAAAGAACATGGAAACTTGCTTTTCGTTTTCTTTCATTATTTTCTTTTAATTTGTTTCAAGTTTCTTGCATCATATTAATAAATTCTATAGAGGGTATATGATGACATTTTGGAGGCCCAACATTGAACTCAAAATTTTCAATGAAAAACTTAATAATTCATGTACAACATAAACTCCCATATTTGTTTGTCACTGAAAAACAACATGCTTGGGAAAGAACATGGAAACTTTCTTTTCATTTGATTTCATTATTTTCTTTGTAATTTGTTTCAATTTTCTTGCATCATATTAATCTATTCTGACAAATAATAACCTAGTACGTATAGTACACATATACCTCATCATTTCATGAACCCCAAGTTGACAAATTAAATGACAGGGATTTAACTCACCCAATGATTTGGCGTTGTTTCTGGGGAGGTATACATAGGTGCTTATTTTGAAATATTATACAACGCATGATAGCTTGTTTCATTCATAGATGCATGGTTAAAAACATGTTAAAATAATTATGATGGATATTAAATTTCAAAAAAATTTCAATAATTTGTACTAATCTGTGTGCAAGACATGAATTATCAACCAACTGGAGTAATTCATAAAAAATTAAGAGTTTGAAAAATGTCCTTCTAAGAACTTTCATGAATCATATCAACAACTAGGCTATCTGCTTTTCAGGAAGAATATATTTTAACTGCATTCAAAAACTTTTTGTTAGGCCCCTATATTACTAGTGTAGTCCCTTATTATTGTTAGTGTAGCCCCCTTATTGTTATTGTTGTACCCCTGGTACCCTAATATTGTTATTATTGTTCCCTTACATTATTATTGCTAGGTCGACTAGGATTATATTGTAACCCCATGGGATCCTATATATAGAAGGAGGTTTTGTCATTTGTATCATACAAGAATTGTTCATTTATGTAATGTAAAGGAGGGTTCCCCCTCAAAGTGTGTCTTATTTCTAAGGCGTTGATATATATTTTCTTCTATTTTTGGAGCTTTTTTCATAACATTTGGTATCAAAGCTTTGGATTCTAGGGTTTCACTGCTCCAAACAGGTCACTGTGGAAGTTTCTCTCTAACCTTTTTCTACGAAGGCTCAGAAGTTGAATTTTTTATCACGTGAAGCCTAAATCCCGAGGAGCTTCATGTAAAAATTTCATATATTTATTCACAATATTTTTAGAGATATGATCTGTGGAAGTTAGGGTTGTTTCTGGCTCCTGAATTTCATCTCAAAGAGGTGACTGTGGGAAATTCATCATAGCTCTCTCTGTGGGCATCATATTGGAATTATGTAAAAAGTGGTCGCAAGTAAAAAAATTGTAGTTTCTTGTGTATCAATTTCAGAGCCGAAGAAGGAAACAATGATACGTGGCACACTGTACAAGTCTGATCTACTGAACCAGTCCATACTTAGGTCATTGTGGGAGATTGTGCATAAATTTACCTTGAAGAATCCAAATCAATTCAGACCTATGGCATTTGAAAGAATATTAAGAGAGCTACTACAGGACTGAATTTCAGATATTGAAGATCCTAAATCATAGAGACAATTCAGTTTCAATATCAAGCTCCTCAAAATCAAGAAAAATGTGCGTATTTTTTTTTTCGAATTGCACAAGTCTTGTTTGAAAAATAAATTTGAATTGACTCCAAGGGAATATTGTAGAATAGATATCAATATTGTGTTCTAAAATTCACCCTAAAAATAATTCAACACCCATTAAGCCTTCAAAAGGCTCTACTATGACTCATGAAGATGAAGAAGTGCAACATGGCATATCCAAATTACAAGAGAAAGTGCACCAAATTTTGCTCTTGCAAAGAGAAACAAAAAATGAAATTGAAGTTTTGAAGAAAGGCATGGAAGCTAATATGGATGGTGTGAAGAAAGGCGTGGAAGCTAAGATGAATGGTTTGAAGAATGACATGGAATCTAATATGGATGTCATGGAAGCTGGCATGGAAGCTAATATGGATAACACGGAAGCTAAGATCGATGAAAAAATGAAAGACAACATGGAAAACATGAAGAATGATATAAAAGAAGACATGGAAGGTTTGACAAAATCAATACACTAAATGTTTCCTAATGGTGAAAAGATAGTAGAGGAAACTCATGACGATTACAAAATAAATGTTAGTCTTGATTTCATAAACTATAATGTTGGATGGAAGAACCACCATATTCCAAAGATGGATATGAGAAATTTTGATGGCAAGGATCCCATAACATGGATACTACAGATGGAGCAATATTTTGATCTCAATAATGTGTAAAACACACAATAGGTACACATTGCAACTTTACATTTAGAAAAAAATACATTTGTATGGTATCGATGACTTTGCTCCTGTAAAAAAATTGTCACTTGGTCAAATTTTACAGAGGAAATGATAGCACATTATGAGGATAAAAAGAGCAACACCTTCTTTATCCAATTAATAAATCTTAAAAAAAGGGTTCAGTGGTGGAGCACATTGAAGACTTCCAAAAATTGAATGTAAGGGAAATTCATATTCTATAGGAACACAGGATTGATGTCTTCATAGGGAGTTTAAAGGATAGCATCCAACATGAGGTTCACCTTTGGGAACTTGATTCATTGGAGAAGGAATTCAGGTTGGCAAGAAAAATTGAATGTAAAATTATGATGACAAGGAAGCCTACCACTCACATATATAAATATGGAAGTGTTTCTAATATTAGACTTCCACAACCTACAAGGTTGACACTGTTATCACTGGAAAATTGGACAAGGAAATATGACATTATTAAATGTCAAGCAAAAGGATTTACAGGGCTGAGGCACAATAGAGAATCTGAAGAATTTAAAAAATCTCTAAGGTCTAGAAGAAAAGCTAAATTTCACACTTAAGAAACTAGCAGAATGTGTCTTCATGCACATTTTTCTTCGATAGGCACACCTTTGCGAAAATTTTCTTCAAAAAGCTGCGCGGACTTAAGAGTTGCAGAAGTCACTTTCTGGGACCATAAGGCACACTCCAAGAAATTGATCCCACACTTGAGGCTGCCAAGGAAAGCCGCCTAAGCCTATTTGGGACCTCAAGGGAGCACACAATGGAATCATCCCCCTCTCTTGGGTCACCATCCACCAATGTACCAAGGCAGGGAAGGAGAGTTTGAATTCATCTATAAAAGGCCACCAAGAGATGAAAAAGGGAGAGAACATTGTTATGCTAGCCAAAATTTCTTCTAAGAAATCCAATAGTGTGTGATCCAGAGTAGAAGTAGAGAGGGGATTCAGTTGTTGGCTACCCAACAACTCCAATCCTTTGGAGTGGAGAGAGGAACCTTGCACCAAGGCGACTAGGAGGTAAAAACGTCCTTGCATTGGGTCTTAGAACTCCCTAGTTCTAAGGCCCCCTTGGAAAGTGTGTAAACGTTCTATATTTTATTGCTAATAACACACAATAAGAGGGGACATAGACGCCACCGTTGGTATTATTGTGTTGTTTGAATCTATATGAGCTTTCATGTTATTTGTTTAGTGTAGATTTGTTTTCTCTCTACATATGAATACTATATCATTATCTAGTGTGTTTTGTTTTATGGCATGTTCACTAACCTGTAACTCTTATTTTTATCTGACTGTGACCATAAAATTACGAGGAAGCGATCACTATTTTTAAGTAAGTGTGGATTGGTACACTCATGCACCAAATCCATCAACACAGGATTGACGACTCCACTGATTTTACCTCATTATTGTGGTTGTGCCTTTTGCAGTTACCTCTTTCTATGCTCTGGAGTTTGGATTGAACAACCACTCTTCTTTTCTTCCCTACCTAATCACCTTCAGTGAGAGGCCGAAGCTCAGAAGCTCCAAAAAATTTGTTGCAGGAAATTCATGCAGATTTTACACAAACAGACTTGCCCGACCGCACACATTCAGTAGTGCTCTACGCGAAGAATGCGTGCCTGTGTGAGACTTTTGCGTGCGTAAACGAAAGGTGGAAAAATTTTCGATTTCCCTTCATTTCCTGTGTTTAAAGTGACTAGAAGCCCAAAATAAATCTTCCAGCACTGTGTGAAGTGTCCCATGACTTGTTAAAAATCACTCTTGGCTGCATTTGAGTAGTTTTAGGTGTTACTTTTAAAATTTCCAAGTTTATTTTCACAAAGAGACCACATAGTTTAAGTAGGGAGAAATTAACTTGCATTCTAAAATAAGTTATGTTTTGTGAATTTAGATACCAAAAATACATAGGTAATTATCCAAAGTAAGTGGCCCTAGTCCACACATGCTTAACTAAATTTTTTCATTTTTCCTAGTTTAAAGTCATTAAATTTTAGTTCAATTTTTGGCACTAGGATTTAATTATCCTTAGAGAGAAAGTAATCTATGCTGCCTTTGCACCCGTTGGGTGACCCCAGGCAAGCATATGAACACTCTCTCTTGATAATTAGGCACCTCCCTTTAGTTGATCACTTAGATTAACTAGGCAACATTGTAAGCGACCCATATCCACGCATGTTTTTCTTTTGAGCAAGGAACAACCAAAAATAGCTTAATAGGGGATTCAAAAAGGATCACCGCATATACACATGGTAAAAATATGTGATTGTTCTCATATTTCTCACACACTTTCACACCTTAAGGGAATCAAAGCCACCTTAAAACTAATTTAACTAAAATGATTAAGCTCTCCCCATAGGGGCCACGAGAGAATTATAGTTTAAGTTAGAACCAAGGGGGTAGGCATCCAATAAGCAGACTTGGTTAGTTTACATCTTGAAACATGGAAGTTGAATTTTTAGGGAACTTTTAAATCCATCTATTCACCCAAGGAAAAGAAAACTCGAGTGCCATAGAGACTCAATTCAGAGGTGGTTAAGCTTAGGCCCAGTGCGTATGGTATTATTTGGGGCTACCTGACCCGTCTAATACTTAGTACTGGTAGTTGAATTACCATGAAGCGCAATACTCAAACGCTCACATGGAAAGATGGTACTTAGTGGCCAAAACTAGGGAATCCTTCACTATAGGTGACAATGAAGGCAACACTAGATCCTCTACCATTACCTTGGTCGATTTTCTTCGGTTGACTGGGGGCATCGCTGGTTCTTTCGGTTTGTGCTCGCATTCGAAAGATACCTTCTCAAGGCCTAGTTACATTTTGCATGTGTGAGGATGATTAGGTCTTCTAGGATTTGAGTATAATACAAAAGAACAAAAAAAACCATATTTTTGGATTGGCTGGTTACATAATATTAATCTAAAATATTTCCAAAACCATACCTAGTCGATGCCATAACAGACCAAACAGGACCTTGTCGTTCTAGACGTCTTTTGGACCTCCCCCCATTACCGGGAGGGGTTCCAGGTGTTTCGCCATTTAGGCATCAAAGATGAAACACTGATACCATTATTGGTTCATCCTTTATTGGGTTTATGTTAGTTGTAAACCCTCATCGGTCACCCAAATCCAGACTAGTGGGCACCCCCACAGGTTCGCCACATTCCACTCCTCCCACAACCTCTAGGGTGTAGAGCAGCGCTACCCATTCGGGAAGCAGAGTGAACTCACAGCCAGGTACGTCACAGAAAAACCCTATACCTAACCAAAACACTCTATCTTCACAGTGTGCAATGGCTCTCAAATCACAGTCACCTTTCTTAGCTTCATTAAACTTGCCAGATTTAGCTAAGTTAACAAACGACCCTAGTGCACACAACCCTATATGGCCACCCATGCCCATGAATCTCCCTTTGGAAATTCCAAAGTTCGAAGGGAAGAAAGTGAAATACCATGGAAATCATATAATGACTTTCCACCCATGGTGTTCGTCGAATAGAATCATTGATGATACTATTCGACTGAGACTATTTCAACACACCCTAAATAGGGTAGCCGTGAAATGGTATGTGGAGAAACCATCTGCTACACATGGAAATTTTAGTGCCCTTGCTACTACATTCCTTACCTATTTTCAGTTACCCATCCACCACGATTCCGGGATGGAATTACTGACCCACTTTAGGTAGACACCCGTAGTCCATATCTCGGACCATCTCCATGAATGATGGCGACGTCGTAGTTTGTGCAAAGCCAAACTCGACGATCGAGTTTTTTTAGACCTATTCCTGAAAACTCTCACCGCAAAGATTTCAAATGATGTGGAAACACAAAGCCCATATCCGAAGAGGATGCCATCAACAAGGCCCAACAACTCGATTTGATCTATATGTAGTCATGATATATTTACAATATCCTGCCTAATGCCCCACGCCTGCAAACTTACAAAGAATTTCTAGGATCTTCGAACTCAACAGACGGTTTTATTGGGTCATTTACCCAAAAATACCTAAGTAACCATGTTCAGTACCCTAGTTACACATATGATTCTAAACAGAACATCCCACAATGTAGCTATCAGAGTCATCACGCACCTTCGCAAAACATGACCAATAGGGCATTGTCGTACCACCATTAGTAGGGAGGTCCATATCCTCTAGCTCAAGGGACCAAGTATGCATCTAGACATGATAACAAAAGAGCTCCCCCCCAACAACCATTCATAAACCAGGGACAAGGATCGAAATATGCCCAATCCCCAACATAAAACCCACCCATGCAAAATAATGCACAGGTGAACTTTGTGCAACCTTCCCAACAACAACCGTGCCAACCATACAATCAGGAGAATCCTTGCTATCCTCCTAAAGAGACAAGGAAAAAAAGTTAAAACAAGCCAAATGGAAATCCTGGATAGGGGGGAAACAACCAAGAACACCCTCTGCGATCTTAGGCTAGAGGTAACTCCAACCAAAATAAAAACCAAGAGCCTAACAACTCCCAAGGGTTAAAAAGGAGGGCGAATCTTCGGACCAACCACTCTTGTTCAATATGTGGTGAGTATGATGATTACACTCACCACTGTCTCGATTTTCCTGAGCTGAAGAAGCTTCAAGGTAACCATGGACAAGGGGGATCCTCACAGCAAACATCCATCATGTAGGAGCCTTTCTCCCACCAAGGGACAATTAGCACCCAACAACAGCAAGCATCTCTTGAGGATTCCAAAAAAAATAACCATGAAATCTAGACGATTAGCGAAGAAATGTTCTTTTAGACAAAAATTGAAACTACGATACCCCACCAGATACCAATTCTTTAGGGCTAGTACAAGTGCACCAACAACACCTTTGAACATATCAAAGGTATCTATTGAACCTTTGTTAAAGATGGCTAAGGGACCAACTAGGTGGGTAGGAAACCATTCCAAAACAGCTCATAACTATAGCATTGTGGATGATTTAGCCCAATATCCTACCGCCATGTCAACTTTGGAGTTATTACAATCATGCCCAGAACAAAGGAAAGCCTTACTTTCCGCATTAGGCGCTATCATGCCTAATCGCTTTTGATTTAGATAAAGCCACCCCTAGGCTTCCTTCAATGATTTCCTTCCAGATACTGGTGTCAGTTAAAAAATCAACATCTATTGATGTATCATTGATGAGGGTGCATCCACATGCATCATGTCGAATAACGTCTGGCAGAAGTTAGGGTCTCCCGAGCTAAAGACATCAGACATCATGCTTAGAGCATATGAGGGGCGCCCTTCAACTCCCATCGGCCTCTACCAAAATGTCCTAGTCTTCTTAGCCAGCAAGACAATCCTTATAGACATTGAAGTTTTTGATGCTCAAGCATATTAAAATATACTCCTTGGCCTGAGTTATATGTACGCAATGTCAGCCACAACCTCCTCCGTCTTTCGAACTATTATTTTCCCCCATGAGGATCGCATTATTACTGTCGACCAATTGACATACCATGAAAATCGACCGCTAAAAAATACTGATGTCGTCATACCCTATGTAGAAACATCTATCGAGACGCTTATATAGTACCAATAATATGGCCTTGCCTGTTCAAACCATTGTCCATCCTTGGGACATTCCTAGGAGACCCCCCAAGTGATACTAGAATCATCATCGACTGTTAGAGATGCTCCGGTGTGCATGATGTCCACATCAAGAATTTAAGCCAGTCAAGAGACAGAGACGAGTAGTAACAATACCGATAGCCTCTCTAGCCTACACCATTTCCCAAAATCCTTTCCTCTATCCCATAGCTGGTTTTGTATCCCAACAATTCTTGGCCACCATGGTGTTACCATAAGTATCTTTTGCAATCCCAATTTGGTACTTGGTCCGTGTTTGGTCAATTTAGTGTGTCCTAAATTTCTACATTAATTTATTAATCCGGGATTCGTAAGCTGATGAAGTGTGGCACACTATATGTGCAAGATAACCTATTTCTTACCTTTTTGTCGTTTTTGGTTTTCTAATGTGAGATGGAAATTCTAAAATAAAAACAAGTATGGTTATGATTATTCAAGGCAATGATATCCTTTATAATGATTTACCAACTTCAAACTTCAAAAGGAATTTGAAACATACAATGACAAAACTGAAAGGAAATGAAAATGTGTTGCTAGCCTAGTAAATCAAACAGTGAACTATTGAGCATGAAAACCAAACTATCCTTGCTGCTGTCTAAACACAAAAGAAACTATGCTTAAAGAAATCCAAGAATTGAAACAAAGTAAATCTAAATCAAATTACATCAACTTATATTCTGATCCCTCGCCATTAGTCCAGCTATGGCTTTCAGAGGTAACCATAAACAACTTGAGCAACCTGATATCTAGTTTGCAGAAAAAGAAACTAATATCAAACTACACACTCATACTTCAATCCCTCACCATTAGTCCAACTATGGCTTTCGGAGGTAACTGAAAATGACATGAGCAATTTAATATTTATAACTTGCAGAAAGTAAACTAATATCAAACTACACACTCATACTTCAATCCCTCACCATTAGTCCAGCTATGGTTTTCGGAGGTAACTGAAAATGACATGAGCAATTTAATATATCTAAATCTAACTATTGAAGCAAATGTGCAAGACTGAAATAAACAAAGCAGTACTGGAATTAAACAAAAACTAAGAAAAATAAATTAGCAGCAGAACAATATTGATTCCATGTCATTAGTCAAAAGATATGCAAATGCCCGGGCTGCCTATTTGTAATCTGAAACAAGAACACTGATCAATTAACAACAACATAAAACATGAAAGATTATGGACATAAGTAAAATGTAAAGCATGAAAGATTATGAACAGAGATGAAGCATAAATACCATGAAAGATGCAATGTATAAACACGTGAATGACTTATGGCACAATGAACTTAAAGAAATAAAACAATAAACTATACAATAATGCACAAAACCTCAGCGTGTGCAGGGGCCCTCTGCACCAGCCTCGGGAAACAGCCTTCAAATACGAATTACGCTTGGAAACAGAGTCTTCTTATATATTAAAATGCAGTCATAACAGAGAAATGATATTACAGCACAGTGGTAACGCAATTACATTACAGAGCTATATGGAGGCTAACTATTATGCGTATGAAAACACGTTATTTATAACAAAGGTGATATAACTAATTCCCTAAAGTTTGTGCTGATAGAGACACGTGAACCATCACGTCCAGAGATCCAGCATCATGGCCGCGGTGAGGAGTAAATCTATGAAGAGTGGATGTTGGATTCGACTTATGGAGCCGTGTACAGGTGTTGATGTGTCTCCCGTAAATTAGAAACGGTCATACAAATCTTCACGTGATGAGAAACAGAGTCCTGTCACCGTGGGACTCTACGGTTGACTTCCACTTGGCCACCTTTGACCACAGCCTCCTTAGGTGAATTTTCCCAAGCCAATAGGACACGATCCATGTCCACATCATTTCTGACTTGCCCATGTGGCTCGAATTGCCTGAAGACACCTGCAACATAGACTTTCACAAAATGGCTGCGGAAAGTTGCAGCAGCTGCGGAAAGTGGCAAGATTCCGTAGCTAAATGAGCAAAAATCTAAATCAAACAGCAGACACAAAACATAGTTAAAAACCATTTTAGATGCTCTTTTACAATTAATATGCAATGATATTGACGACTTAGAAGGTTCAGGTGAATGAAAAAGGTCTAGAAAGGTGTATAGGAAAGATGCATATTTGAGACTCAACATACCCCCACTGTGAAGGTGTTGCATGTCCTCATGCAACCAAAATTTTGATAATCCTTCTTCAATTCATATGCCTTGACACTTCAGCCAGTACATCCAATCCTCTCCTCCTCTTCCTTGGTGCTGCTAACATCCTAGGCTTCTTCATTAAGCATCTGAATTTGATATTAATCAGTGCTCTGCTTAAATTCTGGCATTTCTTCTTCAATTTCCTATTCTTCTTCTGCCATAGTCCCAGATGTAGCATGGTATTATCATGAATGATTTTGTCCAATTTACTTTGTTCCTTCAATGTCTCATTTTCATTTTTAATGTGTCTATTTAAAAGCTCTAGCTCAAATACTTCTTGTTTCAGTGATTGGACTAGATCATCTTGTGCTGTGTGAGGCTGAGTGGACGAAGTACTGGGACCCGTAGCTGCTCTTTATAAATATTCTATATAATCATATACTTCTTGTTGCTTTGGCTTTATCTCAGGTGTCGTTTTTATTGGGCTGTCCCCAAAATGCCGTGGAGGAGAGTTGTCTTCAAAATCTGGCTGAGAAGGGCTCATATCAACGTCTGGCTGGGAATGGGATGGACTATGTTCAATGTCTGATTGAGAATGAAATGAACTAGGTTCACTGTCTGACTATGAGTGAGATGGACTATGGCCAGCTGGGGATTGTTCAGATGTTTCTTCTCCCAAATCAATAAAATGGGGTCCTTTCATTTGCGTTTTCCTCAATTCCCCTTAAGCCTGGAACTTCTTCTCACACGCTGTGGACCACTGTCTTTTTGCTTTTGTTTTCCTTTCCCTTTCTTCTTGGCCATAGATGACTGTTCTTGAAGGTGAACTAGTCTTTCATATAACACTTGATGATCTTCTTCGGAAGAAGGGGTTTGATGCATAGCCTCAATACTTTTCCTCTCTTTTAATGTTATTGGCTTTTTACCCTTGGTTTCTTTCTTCTTCCTTTTTGACAGTCTCTCTTCCTTATTAGTTCTTTCAATTGTAGTAGTAGGAGTACTTTGAGTTTCATCATTTGTTCTTTTTCTCCTACTCCTTCTTGATGTGCTACCTTCAGGAATTTCTTGAGGTTCCTCAAAGAAATTTCTAATCAAAAATTGTTCCCATGTGTCCTTCTTCTCTTTTAACTGTTTTTCAATCAAAATTTTCACAAGACCATGGTGGTATAGATGTGGTTATACATCCCCTAAATGCTTCTGAACAGTCAAAGACATCTTCTTCAAACTATTTAATAAAAATTATGGCAAATTGAGGGTCTGGTTATCTAGAAAATTCATCAGCAATCGAGTATGGTACATATACATTGACCCAAAACGGCCTTCACAGGTGATAAATTTTTGAACAACTAGCAGAAAAGTAGCCCATTCCTCTTTCAAAGCATGAACAGGAATTCCTCTTTTAAAAATAGTTATGTCCATACCTGGGTTATGTAGAATCACTCTCCAGGCTTCATCACTGATGCTTTTGTTCTTAAACCAACGTTCACCCTCTTGAAGAAGTTCTATGGCAGATGCTATAGATGCCTCATTCACCGTAAACTTAAGGTCTCCAATCTCTACCTCCAGGCCATTGAAATACCTCGCAAAAGATTTTGTCACCTCTTTATGGTAGCCTCTAAACTTTTGGATAAACCGCAGCCACTTTGCTTTCTTCAATATATCCCTGACTTGCGGGTATCCTTCCATGAATTTAGGTCCCTCTGGTTCTGCTCTCAACAATTTACCCATCCTTCTTTCTGCTCTTTAAAAACTTGCCTGCGTGAGGAGGGTTCAATGGAAGTAGGACGACTGAATGAACGAAAATGAGCACGATGACTGTAGGTAGATATCATAGAGTGGGTATACAGACTGTAGCGTAACAGAGAACGAAATGGGGTGAAGCAGAACAGAGAAGGGTTACGTGAGCACGGCGGAAATGCGGCTGTGAGATTAATAGAACAATAGGAGGAGTATAACACATCCGACAGTGTTTTAAAATTTGGTGGCTGCAGAATAAATGTAAGCACGTTTATACAACGGCTACGGATTTTATGTGGTTGAAAGAAGCCGTAGTCAAATCAACTACGTTTCATTGTCATAGGTGGAATATCGGAGTATGAGTGAAGATCGGAGGTTTAATTATGGGACCATTTGAGAATGAATGCAAGGATTGTGGGAGGATTGTACAGAGATCATGGAGTGGTTACGGAGTTTGTCAATACAATCATTGCACATAATGGAGCTTATGGTTTATAACTATATAAAAATGTGTTTTAAATGCTATTTGAAATAAATTTTTACTCATACCTTGGAATTCTTGCCATTTTTCCTTGGTCTTCAATTAGTTGCTCCTCATTGATATCTTGAATGCCCCATGTCTTCATAATTGGTCCTCATACCTGCATTTGATTTCATGATTATGGAAATAACATCTAGCTGTACATTCTTTTGAAAAACAGAGTGGTAGCTGCGGAATCTGCTTCTGGCTGCGGAAACTGGTGTCAGCTGCGGAAACAGATGTCAGCTGCGGAAACTGACACAACTATTATTTGGGTGAATGGAAATGAACGAATGACAATTGACTAAATGGAAATGGTCATGAAAGAGAATTTTATTGGTAAAATGGAATGAAATAGATAAAATGAAGTGAAATGGAATGAAGTGGAGTGAAATGAAGTGGAATGGAATGGAGTGGGTGGTCACAAAACTTGTGAAATGAAAGAGAGATTTTTTTTTTGTTTGGAAAATATAGGGTGTCAGGTGTTCCTGATTTTCACCCTATATTTTATGTATAAGACTGCCAATCAGTGATTGGTTTTCAGGCTTATACAATTTTTTATTTTTATTTTATTTTTTATTTATAACTGAAAAGAACAAAAGCTAGGCTGGTGGAGAAGAAGAATTTCTCTGTACCAGCCTGATTGCAGAATTTTCTTGAAACATTTTGACAAATTCCTCTTTTGAGAGTGGCTTATGATAAAATTTCAATCTGTGGCCATTCACAATAAGAGGAGTTTGAAACTCATCAATGGTCTTGATTCTTACTGCTCCATTGCTAAAGATCTTGTCAATCTCATATGGCCCAAGCCAATGAGTCTGAAATTTTCCTTGAAAATATTTAAACTTGGAATCAAATAACAATGCCCTATCTCCTTCTTGAAACTTCTTCTCTTTGATGTACTTGTCATGCCATTTAGCTCTTTGATATTGAACTAGATTAGTTCTTAAAATTGCTTCTTGTCTGATCTCATCTAGCTCGTTCAACTGCTCCATTCTATGCTTTTGGGCTTCTGATAAGTCCATCCCCAACTGAACTGCTATCTTTAAGGTCTTGACTTGGAACTCAATGGGGAGCAGGACTTCCTTCCCATAAACAAGTTCATAGGGAGAATGTCCTGTTGTATTTCTCCATGTAGTTCTGTAGGCCCACAAGGCTTCAGGAAGCCTTTCTGCGCAATCTCTTCTATGTAGATGAACATTTTTGGTGATGATACTTTCGAGAACTTTGTTGGTAGACTCCACTTGATCATTTGCTTACGGATGGTAAGGAGTAGATCTTATATGCTTGATTTTGTATTCTTCCATCAGCTTCTCCACCAGGTTGGATGTGAATTGGCTTCCTTGATCTGTCACAATTTCTCTTGGAACACCAAAGCGAGTAAAAATATCCTCATAAAGAAAATGAACAAATGAATTTTCAGTAGCAGATACTAATGCTTTGGCTTCTACCCATTTAGTAACATAATCAGTACAAACCAATATATACTTCTTTTGCTTAGATGGTGGATTAATAGGTCCAATGAAATCTAAAGCCCATTTTTCAAAGGGTTCGATGAGTACCCGTGTTTGCAATGGCATTTCATTTGAAAGGGTAGGTTTCCCTACTCTTTGGCAGCTGTCACACCTTTTGACATATTGTTTTGCATCTTTGAAGAGGGAAGGGCAATAATATCCTAAAGAGAGGATTTTATAGGCCGTCCTTTTGTCTGCAAAGTGTCCGCCGCATGGTTCATCATGACATGCCTTAAGAATATCAGGCATTTCATCTTCCCCGACACATCTTCTGATCACAAGATTTGGCCCTGTTTTAAACAATTCGTTAGAAATCCATGAATATTTTGAACTCTCCTGAATAATTTTTCGTTTTTCACTTGGAAATAAATGTGAAGGCAGTTTCCCTGTAACCAAATAGTTAGCAATATCCGCATACCAAGGAGTCTTAATAGTTACTGCAAACAAGTATTCATCAGGAAACTTATCCTCTACAGGAGAATCTTCTTTAGTATTCTGAATCCTAGACAAGAAATCAGCTACTGTATTTTGTTTTCCTGGTCTATCCAACACAGTAATATTGAATTCTTGTAAAGTAAGAGCCATCTTGTCACTCTGCCATTAGTAACAGTTTTGTTCATTAAATATCTAATTGCAGAATGGTCAGTATGAATAAAAGTTTCATAGCCTGTTATGTAATGTCTAAACTTATTAATTGCATGAACAACAGCTAAAAACTCTTTTTCAGTCACAGTATAGTTCAACTCTGTGGGAGTCAAATTTTTACTGGTATAGTAAATGGCATAAGGGACTAAATCCTTTTGACCCAACACATCTCCTAGAGCTGTATCTAAAGCATCTGTAGAAATATGGAAAGGGAGTTTCCAATTTGGTCCTCTCAAGATAGGTGCTTCAGATATTCTTGTTTTCAAAGTTTCAAAGGCTGATTGACAATCAAGATCCCATTTAAATTCACAGTCTTTTGTAAGCAATTTGAAGAGTGGAGATGTTATTTTAGTGAAGTTTTCTATAAATCTTCTATAGTAACCAATAAATCCTAGAAAACTTCTAACATCTCTTTGACAATTTGGAATAGGTAACTTGGAGATGACTTCAACTTTTGATCTATCAACCTTAATCCCATCTCCTGAAATATGATGTCCTAAAACAATACCTTCAGTAAAAATCATAAAGCATTTTTCATGGCTTAATGAAAGGTTTGTTTCTTTACATCTTATAAGGAATTTTTCCAAATTTTCTAATGCCTCTTCAAATGAATTACCATAAACTGTAAAATCATCCATATAAACCTCTACACAATCATGGATTAGATCGGAAAAAATTCCTAGTACTGCTCTTTGGAATGTTGCTGGTGCATTACATAACCCAAAAGGAAGCACTCGGTAGGAAAAAGTTCCCCATGGACAAGTAAATGTGGTCTTATCTTGATCTTCAGGTGCTACCTGAATTTGATTATAGCCACTAAAACCATCCAAAAATGAAAAGTACTTTTTACCTACTAATGTATCTAATACCTGATCAATAAAAGGCAAAGGAAAGTGATCCTTCAAAGTTGCTTTGTTCAATTCACTGTAATCAATGCATACTCTCCATTTACCATTCTTTTTAGGTACTATAACCAAAGGAGAAACCCATCGGCTATCTGAAATTGGATAAATGAAGTTTACATTGAGAAGTTTTTTGAGCTCTTCTTTCACTATCTCCCTAAGATTTGGATTCATCCTTCTTTGAGGTTGTCTGATTGGTCTACTGTTTTCCTCAATATAGATATGATGGATGCAAGTCTTAGGATCAATACCTTTCATGTCAGTATACTCCCATGCAAATGCAATAGAATCTTTTTGCAAGATTTTGGTTAGTTCTTCTTGTTGTGACTTTTCCAAATGTTTGTTGATATTCAATGTTTTTCTTGGAGAAATCTCAATGGTAGAACTACCAAACTCTTCCATAGAGTAAAGAGACATTTGTCTTGATGATAAATATTCTATGTCAGATTCCAATTGAAATTGTGTGGGGTCATATTCTGAATATATATCAAAATTTTCTAATGTGTTCAGAATTTGACTATCCTCACTAATTTCCGAAATGGTAAAGACGGGTTGTATATTGTCCTCATCATCAAGGAGAATTGTGTCTCCCTAGCAATGATTGCATTAACTGGAGGGATACAAATTGAATTTCTTTGTCGAATTACCATTAGAAATGTACATATCCCAGAATCTACAACTAATGAAAACATCATTGTAGCTAGTCTTCCCTAAGATAGAGGTAGGTGCCCTCCTAGATTACTCTTGAGGTGAAAATCATAAAATCTCTGGATATTCCCAAGAATCTAAGGAAATGAAATATCTTCTAATACACCATCAGGTTTAATAATTGATTGATCTGCAAGTTGCAGTAAAGTAGGTGTAAAAAGAAGGTTAGGAAGTTTTAGCTGGTCCATAGTTTGTCTACTCATAATGTTGATAGCAACCCCTAAGTCAATCAATGTGTTTGAAATTTCTATCCCATTTATATGTGTCTTGACAATTGAACTTCCTGGATCTACATACTTCTGCATGGTAATTTTTTCCATCATGATATCTGCAATTTTTCCTACCAGGTGGATTCTTCTTGTGTCTTTTAGTTTCCTTCCTGGTCTTTTGAAACTCAACTCCTTTATTGTTTTTGCTAGAATAGGAATCTCTCGAATGGCTTGTAGCAAGAGATGTGACCCGGCTTGTTCTTCCAATTCTGCTCTAGAAAATCATAGTTGGGCAACAGATTTTTTTTTCCACCCCCTTGTCAATTTGTAGTCTTTCGGGAAAGGGAGGTGTAGATGAATATGCGGGTTGCTCAACTATAGGAGTTGTGGGTGTTAACTTTTCTTTCTCTTTTTGAATGTTTGAGTTTTGAAGAGATGCTTCCTCAGAAACCTTATTGACTTTAAGAGAGTCCTCCTTAGAGGTATCTTGCTCTTGGACATCTATAGAAGTTTTTTCTAAAACTCTACCAGACCTAAGTTGTACATCATTGAGAGGAACAATCATATAGGTAGGAAATTGTTGCCCTTCTATCATGTAAGTATTCTGAGGATTTTTATTGTTAGGATTTGGCAATGGTTGAGATGGAAGTTGATTTGTATTTTGTTGGAATGGAAGCATGAGTTGAGAATTTGGATTTTTTTGAGAAGGTTGTTGTTGTGAAAATGGCAATGAAAGTTGTAGATTTGGGTTTGGAAGTTGTGGAGTTTGTTGATTTTGAAAAGATGGAGGATATTGATAAAATTGAGCAAATCTCCCATAAGGATTTTGAATACCTTGTACCCATGACTGATATGAATTTTGAGGTTGGGGCCAAGGTTGTTGCCAAGGATTCCAATTTGGTGGGAGTTTGAAGATTCATGGGGTTGTTAAACCCTTGAGTTTATTGTCCCTGCCCGAAGGTCTTCTTGCGACAAAACGAGAGAGATTACCTGCCGAATTTGGGTCTTCTTGAAAGGCGACTTTGAGTCCGAGGGGTGAAGGACAATCCTTGGTCTCATGATTCTCTGAGCAAATCATACATGTTTCTACAAATTTTGCATCCAAGGGACATTCCCTTAAAGCATGTTTCTTCCTACATTTCGGACAAAAAATGGCTAGAGCATCTGTTTCTGCTTTCTGCTTGTTTTGGATCTTAAGGGTGTCTAGTTGTTCACTAAGGCTCCCTAAGATATCAGTTTTGAATTCATCAAGCATATTTCCAATCTCTTCCCTACTTACTGATCCAGTTGCAGATTTGTTAGCCCTGATAAGAGAGCTATCCCTAGGCCCTTTTCTTGTTTTAGATTTTCTTCTTGAGAGATGGACACATAGTTCTGTTATGTCACAAAGTGGAAGTTGAGAAATATCTCCTTTCCCCATCATGTTTAAAATATCTATCCATTCATCTCTAATGGCTTTTAATATGAGGGCTTTCAAAGTTTCTTCGTCTAAATTGCTCATCTTTGCTCTTTTAAAGTTGTATTGAAATCTTTCAAGTAAATCTTCCAAGTTTTCATCTTCTTTTTGCATCGTTTTGAATACCTCATCCTTCTTAGTTGGTGGGCATACAATAGTCCAAGTATCTATCCAAAAATGTTTGTTTCATATCATTCCAAGTCCTAATAGATTGAGGTAGTAATCCATGCTTCATCTAGTTCAAAGCAGCTCCACTAAACCACTAAATATTTGGAAAACAATTTGAAGTTTTAAAGTCTTCCATATAGTGTAGCTTCGGCACACGACTTCAAACTCCAAATAAATGTTTCAGGGTCCTCTCTTCGCAATCCATAAAATTTAGGGAGGACAGATGGTGAGATATTTTTCATTGTTGCATGAGTTTCCTCATCAACTATAGGGAATCCAAACAAGTTGTCTCCTTCCCTATTTCTACCATTATTTCCTTCACCATTGTTGTCTCCATTGTTTCCTCCTCTTCTACCTCTACCTCAAAATCCATCTATTATTTCCTCTGCCATGATAGTTTCTTTAGAGTCCTTAAAGTCCTCTAGTTCTTCTATCGAGGGAGGATGAGAGGGAGTCTCTTCCTTTTCTAAATGAGATTTACTAGGTGGTATAGGAGAATCCTCTAATTCAGCTGCTCTTTGAATTCCAAAAATCTTAAGGCTAGGTAGAAATGGTGGTGAATCACATACATGCATGAAGAGGGAGTTGTAAAAATCGAACTCTTGGCTTTAGCTATAAACCTTCCCCCTAGAATCTCTTGCTCTATGCATGTCATTTTTTATTTTTTTTTTTTTAAGTAGGGATAATAATTCTCTTTCTGATCTTCCAGATCACACTAGGTGCAAGAAGAGAGCATACTTAAAAAAATACTAAACCAATAATTCTCTTTTCTGATCCTCCAGATCACACTAGGTGCAAAAGGAGAGCATACTTCAAGAAATTATCAAGTTTTCCCTTCTTTTATTATTTTGTTTTTTTTTTTAGGAAATTGGCTACCTAGTTACACTTCCTCGGCAACGGCGCCAAAATGTTTGGTCAATTTAGTGTGTCCTAAATTTCTACATTAATTTATCAATCTGGAATTCGTAAGATGATGAAGTGTGGCGCACTATATGTGCAAGATAACCTATTTCTTGTCTTTTTGTCATTTTTGGTTTTCTAATGTGAGATGGAAATTCTAAAATAAAAACAAGTATGGTTATTATTGTTCAAGGCAATGATATCCTTTATAATTATTTACCAACTTCAAACTTCAAAAGGAATTTGAAACACACAATGACAAAATTAATTCTTCAAAGAAAATGAAATTGCATCACTATTCTAGTCAAACAACAGTGAACTACTGATCATGAAACTCATTATCCTTGCTGCTGTCCAAATACAAAAGAAATTATGCTTAAATAAATCCAAGAATTGCAACAAAGTAAATCTAAATCAAATTACATCAGCTTATATTCTGATCCTCGCCATTAGTCCAACTATGGCTTTCAGAGGTAACCATAAACAACTTGAGCAACCTGATATCTAGTTTGCAGAAAAATAAACTAATATCAAACTACACACTCATACTTCAATCCCTCACCATTAATCCAGCTATGGCTTTCGGAGGTAACTGAAAATGACATGAGCAATTTAATATTTCTAACTTGCAGAAAGTAAACTAATATCAAACTACACACTCATACTTCAATCCCTCACCATTAGTCTGACCCCTGGCTTTCGGAGAATGGCAGAAAATGACATGGGCAATTTAATATTTCTAACTGCAGTAAACTAGTATCAAACTACACACTCATACTTCAATCCCTCACCATTAGTCTCGCTATGGCTTTCAGAGGTAATTGAAAATGACATGAGCAATTTAATATCTAATCTAACTACTAAAGCAAATGTGCAAGACTGAAATAAACAAAACAGTGCTGGAATTAAACAAAAACTAAGAAAACTAAATTAGTAGAAGGACAATATTGATTCCATGTCATTAGTAATTATAAAAAGATGTGCAAATGCCCAGGCTACCTATTGTAATCTGGAACAAAAACACTGATCAGTTAACAACAATATAAAACATAAAAGATTATGGACCCAGTAAAATGTAAAGCATGAAAGATTATGAATAGAGATGAAGCATAAATACCATGAAAGATGTAATGTATATACACATGAATGATTATGGCACAATGAATTTAAAGAAACGAAACAAGAAACTATACAGTAATGCACAAAACCTCAGCGTGTGCAGGGGCCCTCTGCATAGACCTCGGGCAACAGCCTTCAAATACGAATTACGCTTGGAAATAGAGTTTTCTTATATATTAGAATGCAGTCATAACAGAGAAATGATATTACAGCACAGTGGCAACGCAATTACATTACAGATCTATATGGAGGCTAACTATTATGCGTATGAAAACGCGTTATTTATAACAAAGATGATATAACTAATTCCCTAAAGTTTGTGCTGATAAAGACACGTGAACCATCACGTCCAGAGATCCAGCATCATGGGCGCGGTGAGGAGTAAATATATGAAGAGTGGATGTTCGATTCGGCTTATGGAGCTGTGTACAGGTGCTGATGTGTCTCCCGTAAATTAGAAACGGTCATACAAATCTTCACGTGATGAGAAAAGAGTCTGTCACCGTGGGACTCTGTGGTTGACTCCACTTGGCCACCTTTGACCACATCCTCCTTGGGTGAATTTACTGAGACGATAGGACACGATCCATGTCCACATCATTTCTGACTTTCCCATGTGGCTCGATTTGCCTGAAGACACCTGCAACATAGACTTTCACAAAATGGCTGTGGAAAGTTGCAGCAGCTGCGGAAAGTGGCAAGATTTTGCAGCGAAATGAGCAAAAATCTAAATCAAACAGCAGACACAAAACATAGTTAAAAACCATTTTAGATGCTCTTTTACAATTAATATGCAATGATATTGACAACTTAGAAGGTTCAGGTGAATGAAAAAGGTCTAGAAAGGTGTATAGGAAAGATGCAGATTTGAGACTCAACAGTCCGACCTACTTGGATGAGAGCCATGCACATCACCTCTATAGGGTTAATCCCCCTTAGTCCCAAGGAGGCCCCACCCATTCAGGAGACTATCGAAAACATCCCTATGAAGGCAATTCCCATCACAAAACCGATGATTATGACCAAGAACACCAGTAAAAGAGGAAAGAAGGTTGAGAATTCCACCATGCAATGGGATTTATAACTTTACGTGATATGTGACGTAGTAGGCCACCCTACCCACATCTTCCCAGAGCTAGACGAGTTAAAACTACTCCTCAACTCTGCGGTAGATATCACGACAATAAGTTCCTGTAAAAAGGAATCTTCCACCAAAAATCAAGGGAAGGCATTGCGTACCATCATGCATGCACTATATGCAGAAATTATGGGCACTATACTCATCATTGCCTAAAAATTAACAGATACAGGGACGCCTTACACGCCATTGAGAAATCCTATCAAGAGGATCCCTCCATCCAATTAGCTGGAGATGAACCTCACGTCATTTTATACCTACAGGAGGATTGAAAGTCCCCTAAAATACTGCCATTCATTTTGCCCCCTCCTATCATACACTGCGCACTGTGTGACGACTGTGACCACTTCATCAACTACTACACAGCCCTAGAACTCATCCACAAGTGGTATCCAGTAGATCACATATAGTATGTTGGTTTGTGAGTGACGCAATTTACATGTCCTTTATGTGCTGACAACCACACTTTAGAACAATTCCTTGATTTCAATTAGAACTAGCTAGTTTGCGCTCAGCCATAGTTTGCATCTCCCTAGAAGATGGCTTCGACACTGATTCCATGAACAACTCAATAACCCAAGAAGATGTGACAAGTAGATCCATCCTCTTCTTCTAAGCTGAAAAGCGGCCAGATTGGGAACCCTTAGTCACCCCCAACCATCCTCCACATAGAAGAAAAACATGTGCGTTATGTAACACGCACAATCATTTGGTCACCACTTTCCCTGACATAGAATCACTACGACGCTGGTACCTAGTCATGCCATCAAATGAACAAGACATGAACCCCATTTATAGGATGTTTTTCCTAGTATGTCACGACAATCACCATGAATAACGTTGTACCTATATATCGCAAGTAGGTCCTCTAATCAACATGATACATCTATTAGAGATGAAACACTGGGACCTTATCAATCCAGAACCTAACAACCAACATGGAAGGCAGATATCCCATATGCAGTCTACCCTGTACCCATTTCGGCATATGGGGCAAGTTAGGAAGGCGCACCAACCAAGCATAACCCACGTTAAATATAGGATAACATGCGGGATATGCGATAGAATTGGCCACTAGGTCAATTAGTGAAAATAACTGGAGCACCTCGCAAACAGTATTTTCATATTCTCTTCCCTTTTGCAAAGACATCTCTCTAACTAAGAGAAAATCATGCACTTATATTGCTAGGTTTTCTCACACTTTCATCATACAATAAAATGTGATCATCACCCGAAGCTTAGAGCGAAAAGAGCAGCGTTAAGTCTAAACAACCCAAGAGAGTTAGAAATACCCAAGCCACAAACTCAGAAATGGTAGCAGAGGATCCTCTCCTCTACATTTGATCCCTTTTGAGCGTCCACTTCTAGGCCGAGGAGTGGTGTTGATTCCCACACAATCTACTCAGTTGGCACAGTGGTATTGTGCACCATTTGCACTAGCCATAACCACGAACAAGAGGCATTCCCACTAATGGAAACATTCAGGCACCTCTATGGCAGGCACAACATCCATTTTCTGAAAATTTCCCAGCCTAATGAGGAACCTAGCCTTGCGCCCACGCAAGTCCCCGTGATGGAAATTCCTCCCCCACCAAACTACGATGACACGATACACCATATATGATTCATATCATCATGTATCAGAACTATGAATCGAGTTGTATGCTCATTTGGCATAGGTGTCGAGTCAGCTACAACTACAAGAGTAGATGTACCAATGACAGTGCAAACCCAATCTATATGAAATCTGTCCACTGCGTCTAGTTCCACCACGTCGACGATGGAATCCTTTTCATGTCAGTCAACCAGCTCTGTTCAGACCAAACCTCTTCTTCACAACCATGAAAATAATAAATCTCCCTTAGGATCCTTATTTTATTCATATGAGGACATCCTAAATGCCACGACGGAGTTGGATTATCCATGGGATTCAATGCATCACCGTTCACATTTTCTCCCAAGAAAAACGTTCAGTCCTGAAAAGGTAGGTGAACAAAAGATTTAAACCATTGAATAAAAATATTTTCTCCCATCAGGAAAATTTGATTGGTTCAAGAACCCCATCCCGATGCCCACTTCATTCAAGGAAGGAAACATGTCAAACATTTCACCTACCCTCAAGGTGAACATATCGCAAAATCCTGGAAAGTTCGAAGAAATCTCACTAGGGGTAGCATGTTCACTAGAAGAAGTAACCCCTTATACCCAATTGCTACAAGAGTATAGAGATATCTTCGTGTGGGACTACTCAGAGATTATTGGGATTAGTCCCACTATCGTAGAGCACCATATTGACACCTGGCCAGACATTTCTCCAATATGCTAGAAACAACGTCAAATTCACCCATCAAAGGTAGAAGCAATAAAACAAAAAATTGAAAAGCTTCACAAAGTCGGGTTTATTTACCCCATTTCTTACACATCTTGGGTTTCCAACACTGTTTTTGTCATGAAAAAATAGGGCACCATACGATTTTGCACCGATTTTTGTGATTTGAACAAAGCATGTCCCAAGGAAAATTACCCTACCCCATTCATCGACCAAGTCATTGATGCATGTGCGGGTTACAAGGCCCTCTCCTTTATGGAAGAATTGTTTGGGTACAATAAAATTCAAATATGCCACACCGACTAGTACAAAACCATGTGAACTACACGCTGGGGCACATTCACATACAAGGTAATGCCATTTTTCTTGAAAAAAATAGGAGCCACCTTTCAGAGGGCCATGAATTACATATTTCATGACTTGGCATTGTTAGAAAAATTATATATTATGGAGCAATGCAACACATAAAATATGCAGAAAATACAAGCACACAAAACACATAAAACCAGAGAGACACAAATATACGTGGTTCACCTATTTTGGTTTGCGTCCACCCCGAACAACCAGTCCTTCCTTTCTATTATCCAGCAAAAAATGAAGAGACAAAACCTATAGCAGATCTGTTGTAATATCTGTTGTTCTCTCTCACAGTCTCCCTATCTATTTCTCGCTCAGAGAATACACCTGTAATACACAGCCAAAATACAATACCCTCATACAAAGAGAGGGGTTTCCTTCTAGGGAAAAAAACCCTAAACTAAACATAACTTCTACCGTTAGATCATATGCCTAATGAATGGCCTGGATTGACTAAAAATTACTATATTTTTACAAGGCAATTTTACATATGTTTTTAGCTTCAGGGGCCTTTCCGGGGGACCGCTGGCCCCCGGAACCTCCAGCCGGGGGGTCAGCCCCCCCATACCCCACGGGGGGGACAAGTCCCCCCTGCACCCCCCTGCTGCAAGGGTGTACAGTTTTCCTAGGGTATACATCTAGCTAAAACAAGGATCTCCGAATCGGGATGAAAATCAAGCTCCACACCCAACAATATCCCACTTGGAGACTGATTGTAGCAACTCCACTACTACTTCATTTGCTGGACAATGACTCCTCTTTGAACCTCACTGTTTCTCATCTTCATCATCATCCTTGAAGACCAATTGAAACTAAGCACATTCTCAGTTTCTCCCTGGTTACAACTTGTGTTAGAATATCTGCGGGATTCTGGGTAGTGTGTATCTTTTCCAGCTTCAACTCTCCATCTTCCAATACTGACCGTATGAAATGGTACTTGAGATGTATGTGTTTATCCTGGAATTAAATGATGAGTT
Source organism: Pinus albicaulis (assembly GCA_034641835.2). Taxonomy (NCBI): domain Eukaryota; kingdom Viridiplantae; phylum Streptophyta; class Pinopsida; order Pinales; family Pinaceae; genus Pinus; species Pinus albicaulis. Next base: position 794,933,423 of record CM076580.1, read on the forward strand.
CTTTGCAAGATGAATGGAACTTTGGCTATCACTGTATAACGTGCCCATATCATGTTTCTTACCCAATCTATCCATAAGCCTTTGTAACCAAATCATATCTTTACTAGCCTCTGTAGTAGCAACATACTCTGCTTCTGTTGTTGAAAGTGCAACAACACTTTGGATTTTCGAAACCCAACTGACAGTTGTTCCACCTACAGTAAATACATATCCTGTAGTACTCCTCCTGTTATCTCTGTCACCTGCCATATCTGGTTCAACATATCCCTATAGAGCAATGTTTGAACCACCAAAGCATAATTCTTGATTTGTGGTACCTCTCAAATATCTAAGAATCCATTTTACTGCCATCCAATGTTCTTTTCTTGGATTATTCATGTACCTGCTTATAACCCCCACTACATGTGCAATATCAGGCGTTGTGCAGACCATTGCATACATTAAGCTTCCAACTGCTGATGCATATGGAACTTTAGACATATAATTCATGTCTTCTTGGGTCTTTGGGCACATCTCCTTACTAAGTTTGAAATGGCTAGCAAAAGGTGTACTAACTGGTTTTTCATTGTGCATATTAAATCTTTTCAACACCTTTTGTATGTACTCATTCCGAGACAGTGTTAATTTTCAATTTTTCCTATCTCTGGTTATTCTCATACCAAGGATCTGTTTTGCAGCTCCCAAATCCTTCATTGCAAATGAATTTGCCAATTTTTGTTTGAGCACATTTATTTCATTCATGTTAGACGCTGCAACAAGCATGTAATCTGCATACAATAACAATATAATATAGTTGCCATCATTTTTCCTTTTCAGATAAACACAATGATGAGAGTGACATCTAGTATAACCTTGTTCAGACATAAACTTGTCAAATTTTAGATACCACTGCCTTGGAGCCTGTTTTAAGCCATACAAGCACTTATTTAACCTACACACCAATTTTTCTTTCCCTTTGACCTCATATTCTTCTGGTTGCTGCATGTATATCTCTTCCTCCAAATCTCCATGGAGAAATGTTGTCTTTACATCTAACTGTTCAAGATTTAAATCTTTTGCTGCTACAAGACTTAAGATAGTTATGATTGAAGTCATCTTAACAATAGGAGAAAATATTTCGTCAAAATCAATACCTTTCTTCTGTGCAAACCCCTTCACCACAAGTCTAGCTTTGTACCTCTATTTTCCTCCATCTTCTTCCTTCAGCCTGTAAACCCATTTATTCTGCAATGTAGTTTTACCTGTAGGCAACCTGACTAAGTCCTAAGTCTGGTTATGCATTAAGGAGTCCATCTCTTCTTCCATGGCTAGCTCCCACTTCTTCCTACTTTAAACCTGCATTGCTTCTTCATAACATTTGGGTTCACCAGAATCAGTCAGCAATAAATAATATAATGAGGGAGAGTATCGTTCAGGGGGTCTACTTATCCTGATAGATCTTCTAACACCACTTTCAGGTGTTTGAGGTGCCTGTTGCTGTTGTGGTGGTTGTTGCTGCTGTGGTTGTTGATTATTATTATTTTCAGGCACCTTTACTTTTTTAGTTATCTCATTAAGAACCGTGTATTCCTTGCTTTCTTTTTCCTATTTATTTTCCTACAACTAATTCTTATACAAGACCTTTTCATCGAATATTACATCTCTGCGCCTAATTATTTTGTGATTTTCATAATCATATAAGTGATAACCAAAATCATTAACACCATATCCAATAAAGGTACATTTCTTTGATTTTTCCTCAAGTTTTGTTCTATTTTCTTTATTAATATGGACAAAGGCCTCACAACCAAAAGGCTTTAAAAAATAGTCGTTTACCTTTTTTCCTGTCCATGCTTCCTCTGGAATACCACCATCCAAGGAACTTGAAGGCCCTTTGTTTATTAGATAAACAGTAGTATCTACAGCATCTGCCCAAAATTGTAAAGGCAATTCTGCATGAAATCTCATGCACCTTGCACGCTCCACGATTGTTCTGTTCTTCCTTTCTGACACACCATTTTCTTGTGGTGTTCTTGGAATTGTCTTCTCTCTACGAATTCCATGCTCTAAAAAATACCTATCAAACTCTTTTATGTAATATTTACCTCCATTGTCTGATCTGAAACATTTCAACTTCTTTCCTTTCTCAATCTCCACCAAAGCTTTCCATTTCTTGAAAGGATCAAATACATCAGATTTATTTTGAATACAATAAATCCAATTTTTTCTAGTTGCATCATCAATAAATGTAACATAATAGCGAGAGCCACCAAGATATGATACCTGAGCAGGTCCCCATACATTTGTATGCATAAGCTCCAATTTTTCGCTCTTCTTTTCTTTCCCAACTCTGAGAAATCCGACTCTCTTTTGTTTTCCATAAATGCAATTTTCACAAAAATCCAAACCAACATTCTTCAGACCTGGAAACAAATTTCTTGAGTGAAGAATCTTCATCCCCTTCTCACTCATGTGTCCGAGCCTATGATGCCATAATGCTGCATCTACTCCATTGGAAGTTAAAGCATTAACAAAATTAGAAATACCATTTCATAAATACAAAGTACCAACCTTTTCACCTTTTGCTATTACCAGGGCTCCTTGGTGACCTTCCAAGTTTTATCCGTGAAAGTTGTCACACAACCTTCACCACCTAACTGCCCTGTTGAAATCAGATTTTTCTTTAGATCTGGAACATGTCTTACCTCCTTTAATAGCCATTGGTTTCCATTCTACTGTTTTACAAGAACCTTACCCATTCCAACAATTTTACGGGGTTTATCATCACCCAAACGGACTTGTCCAAAATCTCCTTGAACATAGTCATGAAAATGTTTCTTATCAGGTGTGGCATGGAATGAGGCCCCTGAATCTACTATCCAGGAATCAGTAACATTTTCAAAAGAAAGAATCAAATCATCTTGTAACACATCACCTGTCACATTTGCTTCATGATATTTTTCTTGTTGTGTGTCTCCTTCTTTTCCCTTCCGAGATCTACAATCTTTCTTTAGGTGTCCTTTCTTTCCACATTTCCAGCACACTATCCCTGATCTGGACTTGGATCTACCTTTTCTTGATTTACTACGATATCCTGAGCTCTTTCCTCTTTCCATTCTCCTTCCCCTAGACTCTGCACTCAAAGCATTACATGATGTATCACCGGATCTTTTCCGTCGCATTTCCTCACTAAGGATAGCACCAACAACATCATCAAACTTTAAAGTACTAGATCCAGAGACAGAGTTACTAATGGCCATTACTAAACCATTCCAACTCTCTGGAAATGAGCACAAGAATAACAAAGCTCTAACTTCATCATCAAAGTTTACCCCTACAGAACTTAAATAACCGGTAAATCTATTAAAATCATTTAAATGGTCTGCAATAGATCCACCTTCCAACATATTCATATTAAATAGTCGTTTCATAAGAAATACCTTGTTTGAGACCGAGGGTTTTTCATATAGTTTCGCCAATGTCTGCATCAAACCTTCTGTTGTTGTTTCCTTCGAAATATTGAAGGCGACTGACACCGCAAGGCACAACCGTACTGTTCCGAGTGCCTTTCTATCGAGAATGTTCCATTCAATGTCTGCCATGGCTACCGGCTTCTTTGTTTTTTCGCTCAACGGTAAGTACAGATCTTTCTGATACAGATAATCTTCCATCTGCATCTTCCACAGCGGGAATTTTTGGCCATTAAATTTCTCGACCCTAAACTTACCATCGTCTGCCATTTCTCCCACTTGAACCAGGAAACCTTCTTTCCTGCGATTTTATCAGCCAAATATACCTTCGGCTGTGATACCAGTTGTTAGAAAAATTATATATTATGGAGGAATCCAACACATAAAATATGCGGAAAATACAAGCACAAAAAACACATAAAACCAGAGAGACACAAATATACGTGGTTCACCTAGTTTGGTCTACGTCCACCCCGAACAACCAGTCCTTCCTTTTTATTATCCAGCAAAAAATGAAGAGACAAAACCTACAATAGATCCACTGTAATATCCTCTGTTCTCTCTCACACTCTCTCTATCTATTTCCCCCTCAAATAATACACATGTAATACACAGCCAAAATACAATACCCTCATACAAAGAGAGGGGTTGCCTTATAGGGAAAAAAAACCTAAACTAAACATAACTTCTACCGTCAGATCATCCACCTAATGAACAACCCAAATTGACTAAAAATTACTATACTTTTACAAGGTAATTTTACATCTATTTTTAGCTTTGGGGCCACTGCCCACGAAACCTTCGCCAGGGGACCGCTGGCCCCTGGACCCACCAGCTGGGGGGTCACCCCCCCCCGAACCCTGCGAGGGGGGACAAGTCCCCCCCACACCCCCCCCCCCGCTACATTAAGGGTGTATAGTTTTCCTGGGGTATACATGTAGCTAAAACAAGGATCTCTGAATCAGGATGAAAATCAGGCTCCACACCCAACAGGCACACCTTATCCTCACCTACTTGGATGACCTCACCGTCCAATCCAAGAAGCGCTCAGACCACCTCGAGGATATGCGACTAGTATTCCAATGATGTCGAAAATAAAACCTACGCTTGAACCCCCTCAAGTGCATCTTTTGCATCACAGTAGGAATAATTGTAGGTTTTATCATGTCCCAGCAAGGAATTTGAGTGGAGCCCTCTAGGTCAAAGCCATCAAAGAGGTACCCCCACCTCGAACCCTCAGGAAATTGCAAAGCTTGCAGGGAAAGGCCAATTTTCTAGGACTTTTCGTCCCAAATTATGCCACTTGCACTAAAGGGTTCCTATGCCTCCTTCGCCAGGACATCCCATTCAAATGAGACAACCATGCTCAAAAAGCTTTCAACATGTTGAAAGACACATTATCTTCAACACTACTAATCACTCCCCCAGACTACAACAAAGATTACATCTTGTATCTCTCAACATCCGAGACCGCGTTGGCCAGAGTATTGATCCAGAAGGGCCCATATGGGAAGGAACACATAATCTACTACTTGAGAAAAACCTTATCAGGCCCGACATTAAGATATGAACTCGAAGAAAAGACTTCCCTAGAACTAATTCATGCAGTCCAAAAGCTTCACCACTACATCATCTTGAAGACCACAACGACCATCGTAGATATTAATCCCATCAAATATCTTCTCACCCTGGACCACCTAATGAACCAAAAATACACCTGATGGATAGTCATTCTACAAGAATACGACTTATAGTTTCGCTCTCCCAAGAGAAAAAAGGAATTAATATTAGAAAAGTTCATTATGGACCTCCCAAGTCATACCAAAGGATCACAGTAAATTATTCACTACCAGGTGAACTTCTCTTCCTTGTAGCAACCAATGACCCTTGGTACAGAGACATCCTCCTCTTCTTATGAAACCAAATGTTCAGACCCCATCTCACTCGAGATGACTTTTGGCGTATTCGCCATCATGCCCCCCAATACCTCCTTATAGGTGATGTCTTATATTGATGGGGCATTGACATGTTATGTCTATACCTTACCCACGATCAAGCAGAACAAGCCCTTAATGACTGCCTCAACGGAGCTTGCGATGGCCACCTTTTGAAATGACCACTATCCAAAAATTCCTACGAGAAGCATATTTCTAGCCCATTTTATTTCATGACTATATTTCAGAAGTCAAATGGTGTGAACGATGTCAGTGCTTCACTCATAAGGCAAGAGCCCCTCCCGCTCCCTTGCACCCTGTCATTGTCACTGGTCCCTTTTGTAAATGGTGGATCGATTTCATGACTTACAACCTTGCATCGTCAGGCAATCACAAATACATCATTGTGGTTGTCGATTATTTCACCAAATGGGCAGTGGCTATGCCCACATATGGCAACACCGTAGAAACTCTCACACAATTTGTGTTTAACAATGTCATTGTTCGGTTTGATGTTCCCAAGGAGTTAGTCTCCGACCATGGGAAATACTTTGAGAATGAATTTTTCCAGGAGTTATCTCACCATCTCAGATTCACTCATGAATTCGCATCACCATACTACCCCCAATCCAATGGACAGGTAGAAGCTATGAACAAAGTCCTCAAAAATATGTTACAACGTATGGTGAATAACCATAAAAAAATTTGGCGCCACATGCTTTTCTCTACCTTGTGGGCATACCGCATGGCCGTGAAAACATCCACCACTTTCACACCCTTCCACTTAGTATACAAAGTCAAAGACGTGATTCCCATAGAACGTGAGATCCTAAATTTACATGCCACAATCAAACTCCTCGATGATACCCAGCCTTTAGAACAACGTCTAATACAACTAGAGTGCGTCGATGAAGTCGAGGGAAGTCGTTGCAAAACAATGAGGCCCACAAGAAACGGGTAAAAGCATCATTCGATCGCCACATCAACCCTTGTTCATTCACTAAGGGAGAGTTAGTCCTCCGCTATGATGTCGTAAAATAAGCCCTAGGGCCAAGAAAGTTAAAAACTTTGTGGACAAGACCCTACATCATAAAACAATGTATCCTCAAGGGGGCATACATCTTGATAGAGTCGGATGGAACATGCCTCAACAACCCCGTCAATGGCCTTTACCTCAAGAAATTATATCCTTAAGGTCCCTCAAGACCCACCCATAAAGTCAAAGTACACAGACCAAACACTTTAATTTTTTTACCAAAATACTTGTCGCAAAAAATGCTCTAGTGTCACTATGGATTCTCAACCTAGCCATTACTTTGGATTCGCTGATGGAGCATCGTGATGGTATCAATGTTTAGCAACAGTCGCCTGGGTCATCTACCACCCCGATCGATCACCATTATGCACCAATGGTGTATGAATCGGCTCAACAACAAAAAATCAGGAAAAATATGACACCATCATCGTACTTATGTGTGACACCCTCAATCATGGAATATGCCATATGCATATCTACCTCGATTCCTAGTTAGTGGTGTCATATTTAAACAAAGCATTTGAAGTATGAGATTCACATCTGTTTAGAAACTATTTGCGTGAAAAAATATTAAGCCATCAATTTGATCACATTACATTCACACATGTACCAAGAAGTCAAAACCAAACAATCGATTGCATAGCTAACAATATTCTAAACTGGAATGCATATTGGATAAACCATCATACATAAAAAAAAAAAAATAGAAGATATAGATATCCATCAGCACAACACATAATCCATAAGAAAGGGACACACCATGTAGAGCCACAAAAGATATCTCTCTCATATATACCAAAAAATATGTGTGTCTGAGTACAAAAAAATATAGTGTCTCTGACCCATAAGTCAGCCCAAAGATACAAATATACAAGTTGAAAAAAATAAGGGAAGCATCCTCATAATGGGTTTCCCTGTGTACAATAAAGACTCTAGGGCAGTGCTCCCCCAGGTGGGGCACTTGGACCCACAGTTGCTCCCAGTACCAAACTTGGAGCCGCTGTCAAAACATAGATCACCATTCGGTGCAAAGTCAGCCGATAGCCCCTCTCTTGGGCCATAAAAGTCTCTAAACATGCATTTTTGAGTTCATCCACAAAGCTTCGAGTAGGCATCCCCTGGGTCAAGTGGTCCACTCGACCCCATGCATCCTCTAAAACCTGAGCTCTTATCTCTAGAGCATCCATCTGCTCCATCAAATCTGCAACACGAGCCTCTGCCGCCTTGGCACAAGCGTGCTCAGTGGCACTATTAGTAGGAGCGGAGCTACTACCCTTCTTCTAAGTACATGCCTCTCCACCAGGTACTCCTCCCTGAGGATGTTACAGAGCTCCTCCCCTGCCTACATGAGGAACACCTCGAGGCCTCCGGATCGGCTCATGTCCCACCAACCGAGCCACGGGATGCCCGACCTTGCCAAAATTTGCAAGAGTAACAAAAATATGTCAGTGTCATCATAATACACATGAAAAACATAAATATTCAAGTAAATGTAGAATAAAACAAAAAAACATACCTGTTGGGCCCCACGCATACCCAGCATGAATACCCATGTGTGGGTCTCCACGTAAGTCCATCAACGCATAAGGGAATGTAAAAACCATCTAAGGATTGGCCTCAAACCAAGCCTCCGTGGTGGTGTTCCAATAACACCCCACCCTACCTCCACCACTTCGAGGCATCACAGGGGCCTACCTCCTCAAGCGAGGCTCTCAAGGCCCCCTGGCTGGCATAACCATTGTAGGTCTGAGCAGCACCACTCACTCATACATGATACTACACAGAATGCTAACATATGTAAACATCTTTGATCCATACAAAACCTCAAAAATCTTAGCCAACATCCCTTCATAGAAAAAACAGGCAAAATCAACAAAAGTGTTCGACCCTCAGCTTGCACAAACACTAATATATCAGCCCAACGCTCGATTGGGCATAGACGACCCTGACAGTCACACAATAGTAGTGAAAACACACCACTCGGCCATTTCAGTCACAAAATCTACAGAAATTCACCCCTCCATAAGGGGCGCCCTACCACAATGGCCTACTGAGAACCGCTCAAGATCCACCTCCCACGGGGAAGCAGATAAGGAAACACGTCACCCTGAGGCAGTAGTCTAGTCACAAAATAGATATCTCTCTTGGGACAGATAGTAAGGTTGCACCCCTGTAGCACCATGACCTTGCGTCGCCTGTTCTAGCATCGGATCAGGTAACGCAGAAGATGATCCTGTGATCATAAGAGGTCATTCTCCATAAATTTTAGAAGACCCCAACATGCCAACTACTAGTGCGCATGAGCATTAGCTCCAAAACCGGCCCTCAGGTTAGGCCAATCCCTCTCCCTCCACAAAATCCTATCATCAAACAAGCACACATCAATGACACTAAAAGCACCAAAAATTGACAAAATTCCCAAAAAAAAAAATCAAAAAAAGTCCCCATCAGAGTCAGAGTCTTTTTTCCTCAAATAGTCACAAGAAGCATGCATCTATTTTTCCCACTGATGCAGAAAAGACACTCTGAAAGCTAGTGCAGGCATGATAATTTTGCGCAAAACCCTTGATTCCACGCGAAAATTTCACGCCTATTCCTTGATCACCCACGCAATCAAGGCAGAAATTGACCTAGAATCCGTAAAATCCCATTCTGTACGGATCCTGACACTGACACACTAAAAAAATTAGAATTAAAGATGTTATGGGTCCTATCTGGCTCAAGAATCGTGAGTATCAGGTACTTAGGATGACTGCAATGCCAAGAACAACTCCACAAAATCCTCTGACCTCTCAAAACCTCACACACTCAAATGTCATAAATGAACTGAAATGAGCCCTATTGGCCTATATGATGCCTTTTTTATAATATTTGAAGGACCATAGCAAGAGCTCAGAAGGTCCAGTTGTAGGACCAAAAACAACACTGTGATTAGCACTTCATAACGCTCAAAGGAGGTGCCACACATTCACACCTACGAAAAAATAAATTTTCAGCGCTGACAGGTATGCCCTCTCTCATCTTCATTTTTAGCACATGCCTTTCAATAATATTTGAATAAAGAAGATGCTTTCACTTGGGGTATTTTGTTGCAGGTATTGTGCAAACCATCCATTTCTCTATCCATTGAAAGTACCAGGGTAGGTATCATTCTACCCTTAGCATGATAAAGTCCGATAAAAACTCTGGATATCCTCACGTCATTTATCGACAAGAAATTAACCATAGGTTCCAAGAACCTGTCCATGTTTATCATCTCCTCATTTTTCACATGATAAACATCCTCATTGGTCAGTAGAGCCTCCCCTCCATGGTACCCATCACTAAAAGTAGACCATATATCAGAAAAATGATGACACCATGTCCATACCACTTTATTCCTAGAAGCACTTCAAGCCCATTCACCCACCATGAATCAAGTCAAGTTTTACCATATCAAGATAAAACCCCTTTCCAAAATACTAGTTTTTTCAAGCAGATCGAAAGCGCACCACCACGTCTCACATTTGGCCTACCATACCCTCATCAACATAATCCATCTGTAATACTTTCCATCTGCTTCATCACCCCCACACAAGAGACCAACCAATGGGCCCCCCACACTCAGCAAAAAACACATTCCTCACATCATTAATGAGTGAGCACTTTCATGTTTTGGGGCACCCATCTCTGTGTTTTGTACAATTCAAATCCCATTATTTCATTCTTTTGGTAAGTGTACAAAGACCGCAAATGGTGAACCATGTCCCCCGCTCATCCACCCATTTTTTTTCTCCCATGGAAGCACTCCCTGTTCACCCTTGTTCAGAGTATCAAACCCTTCATGCATAAGCCACCATGACATTCATAACCAAATATACCCACCCTAGACGTCCCACTGACTCGAGGTATTTCATCATAAAAAATAGTTATGACTTCTACCAAGATACTTGTATACTTTGACCTTGGGCCACTAAATCCCCATCATCAATTTTCAGTCACCCCTTGCCATCATGCCTATGTTAAACCTATCACATCCAAGATCCCAATCCATAGCATCAGTGGCTCTCTCGTTCAGTTGAGGCTTCCTTTTTGTTGACGTCAACACTTTTTTTCCAAAAAGGAAGCGGCACCTTGGATCATCCCTCACCACAAAAGGGACATCCTCAGGTGGCACTGTGGGAGACATCATTTCCCACAGATTTCATCGATCCTCTTGACATTTGACTACAACACTGGCTTTTATGTCAAGATGGTATCGTAACTTACAACCATTGCGCTTTGATCAAATTCGTCAAAAGCCCGTGCCTTTATAAGCATCTCTTTTATAAATGCTTACATGAGAAGGTCCCAGTCATACACCAATGCGTACAATGTGCATTTATATGCCATACCAAGCTTACGCATGTGGGTACAACATTACACCTATTGTAAAAGAAAAAATTCCTATGACGGCGTCAACAATCGTCGTCATCCACCAGCAGATCACTACCATACTAGTGACACAGACAAAATTTGTATCTATCAAATAGATTTGTTTAGCTAGCCAAAGCATCAAAAGCATGGGACATTCCCGCCTCATAAAAAAATTGTATTTATTGTATCATACCATTTCTTGCAGGGTTCCCATGGGACATGGTTGCTCTTCGGCCCGTTGTAAGGCGTTTCCAACTTTTTGCTACACACAGGCCTCTCTCTCTCTCCACGCAGTACACAGAAAAGAAACTATAATGTATTTCGGCTATACAGTTCTTCCTAGACCTGACACATTAGGGGGAAACTATTATCACTGGAAAATAGGACAAGAAAAGGTGACATTATTAAATTTCATGCAAAAGGATTTACAGGGCTAAGGCACATTAGAGAATCTGAAATTTTTTAAAAATATCTAAGGTCTAGAGGAAAATCAAATTACGCACTCAAGACACTGGAAGAATGCGCCTTCGCGCACATTTTTCTTTGATAGGCACGCCTTTGCACTGCTTTCCCTCAAAAAGCCGCGCAGACTTGAGAGTGGCGGAAGTCACTATTGTGAACACTCTAGGAAATTGATCCCACACTTGATAACACCCAAGAACAACCACCTAAGCCTCCTTGGGACCTCAAGGGAGCACATAATGGAATCCTCCCCCTCTCTTGGGTCACCATCCACCAATGTACCAATGGAGGGAAGGAGAGTTTGAATTCATCTATAAAAGGCAACCAAGAGATGAACAAAGGGAGAGCACATTATTTTGTTGGCCACAAGTGCTTCTAAGCAATCCAGTAGTGTGTGATCCGGAGCAGAATTACAGAGGGAATTCAGTTTTTGGCCATCTAACAACTCCAATCATTTGGAGTAGAGAGAGGGACCTTTCATCAAGGTGAATATGAGTTAAAAACGTCCTTGCATCCAGTCTTAGAACTCGCTAGTTATAAGGGCCCCTTAGCAAGTGTGTAAACGTTCTATATTTTATTCCTAATAGCACACAATAAGAGGGGACATAGACGCCACCATTGGTATTATTGTGTTGTTTGACTCTATATGAGATTTCATGTTATTTGTTTAGTTTATCTTTTTTTTTCTCTCTACATATGCATACTATATCATTATCTAGTGTGTTTTGTTTTATGGCATGTTCACTAACTTGGTAACTCTTTTGTTTATCTATTTTTGTCCATAAACTTAAGAGGCAACGACCACTCTTCTTAAGTAAGTGTGGATTGGTACACTTGTGCACCAAATCCACCAACACGGACACCACAACAATTAGAAGAAAAAAGAGGAAAAGGGCTTTGCTACATTTGTGATAGAAAATACATTAAAGGTCATAAGTGTCTTTTGAGATTAAATTGTTCCCCATATATTGTGAAGAGGAGGAACAAAATGAACAAGAAACTTCAAAAGAAGAGGATATACACGAGGAACCAACCCTAGATAAAGAAGAAATGAGTCTAACCATATCCTCTAATGCATTGGGAGGAATTACCTCTCCTCAAACTCTAAAGATAGAAGGACATATGAATAAGAAAAATGTAATAGTGTCGATTAATTTAGGTAGTACCCATAATTTTAGTCATTGTAAAGGTAGCGAGAATTGAATTGTTGATGACCCGGCACCGAATTTGAAGCCCTTGGTGCAAATGGAGGAACTATAAATTTCTCTGGAAAATGACATAATATCAAGCTAACCATGGGGGAATATGTATTGAATAGTCCAATGCTTTCCATTCCAATGGGAGGTGTTGATGTTGTACTAGGAGAACAATGGTTAAAATCTTTGGAGACAGTAGCTTTTAATTTTCAAGAAGTTTTCTTGAAATTTTTTTCAGAATTAAAGGAAGTCAAATTACAGGGTATTGCAGGGAAGTTAGGAAATATAATAAGCTCTAATGTCACAAAAAATCTTCTGAAGAAATAACAATGAAGTATAATTGCACAAGTATGCTCACTAGAAGTTCCAACATCAAAACCATCTATTTCTCTACATCTCCAAAAAGTCTTGGAAAATCATTCCAAGGTGTTTGAAACTCCCAAAGGACTCACACATATTCGTGATCCTGATCATGCTATTAATTTGATTCCAGGAATTTTTCCTCCAAACATCAGGCCTTATAGATATCCTTATTTCCAAAATACTGAAATTAAACGTATGATTGCATAAATGTTAGAGGATAGTATAATTCAACCAAGTCAAATTTATTTTTGTGCTCTAGTAGTATTGGTGCACAAGAAGGATGGATGATGGCGCATGTGTCTAGATTATAGGGAGCTCAATAAGCTCACTACTAAAGATAAATTTCCCATTCCTATGATTGACAAATTATTGGATGAATTACATGGAGAAATTTATTTTACCAAGTTGGATCTTCATCCAGGATATCATAAAATTAGAATGAAGATTGAAGATATTCCGAAAACAAAATTTCAAACTCATGAGGGTCATTATGGATTTTTGGTCATGCCTTTTGGCCTTAACAATGCACCTTCTACATTTCAAGTGTTGATGAATTCCATTTTCAAACCCTTAGAAAATTTGTGCTAGTATTTTTTGATGATATACTAATCTACAATAGGTCTTGGAAGGATCATGTTCAACATGTTGACAGGGTGCTAGAACTATTGGAGGAGAAACAATTTTATGCAAAAACATCCAAATGTTTCTTTGGAGTATAAGAGGTGGAATATCTGGGTCATATTGTATCTCACGAGGGTGTTAAGGTAGACCCTAACAAAATTAAATTCATTAAGGAATGGAAATTCCCCACAACCATAAAGTAGTTATAGTTGCAAGGATTTCTCGAGTTAACCGGGTATTATCACAAGTTTTTTAAGAATTATGGGAGAATTTCAGCACCTCTAAGAACATTATTAAAGAAATATGCATTTTCATGGACTCCTGAAGCAACTAAGGCCTTTGAACATCTTAAAGAAGAAATGTGCCTAGCACTGGTTTTAGCTACGCCATACTTCACAAAAACATTTATTGTGGAATGTGATGCCTCAGGAAATGGAATTGGTGTTGTTTTAATGCAAGAAGGAAGACCCATTACTTTTGAAAGCCATCCAATCAAAGGAAAGTATTTACATAAAGCTATTTGTGAGAAGGAAATGTTGGCAACACTACATGCACTAAAGAAATGGCAACCTTACCTAATGGGAAGACACTTCAAGGTAAAAATTGATCATGATAGTCTTAAACACTTTTTGGAAAAAAGAATATCTTCAAAAGAGCAACAAAAATGGGTCACAAATATGTTGGTTTATGAATTTGAAATCATCTACAAAAAAGGGAAGCTAAATGATGCATATGCACTCTCAAGAAAGGATGAAGTGGTGGAAGAATTACTTTTTAGTACCATTTCTATTATCCAACCAGATTGGATAACCGAAGCAAGGGATGAATGGAATAAGGACGAAGAAGTATGGACCCTCATTCAAAAGTTGCAGCAAGATCCTAATACATCTAATGCATTTAGTTGGAAAAATGATTCCTTATGGTACAAAAATTGCTTATATCTATGTAATAATTCCCAACTAAAACAAAATATTATTTTGGAATTGCACACTTCTCCTTTAGGAGGACACTCAGGATTTTTAAAAACTTACCACAGGCTAAAGAAAGAGTTTTTTGGGATGGCCTTAAATCTGATATTCAAAATTTTGTGGCAGAATTTTTGGTTTTCCAGAAAATAAATTTGGGACAATTAAGACGCCGGGTATTCTACAACCTTTATCCATTCAATGTCAACATTGGGAGAATATTTCACTGAAATTTATCATAGGTTTACCTAAGTCCAATGGAAAGAGTGTCATCATGGTGGCAGTTGATAGACTTACCAAGTATGCACACTTTTGTGCATTATCTCATCCATTTAAATCAAGTACAATTTCTACTGCATTTATGGAAACAATTCAAAAGCTACATGGAAACCCAAAGATTATTGTAAGCGGCAGAGATCCAATTTTTACTAGAAATTTTTGGATCAAATTATTTTCTTAATTGGGTACTCAACTAGCTCATAGTGCATCTTATAATACTCAATTGGATGGCCAAACTAAGATAGTGAATAAATGTTTTGAAGGATATCTTCGTTATTTTGTATATGATAAACAAACACAATGGGTCAAGTGGTTACCTCTCACTGATTGTGGTATAACACTTCCTTCCATACTGCAGCAAAAATGACCCCATTTATGACACTTTATGGATATCATCCACTGTCCATCACATCATATTTAAGAGAAATTTCTAAGGTTCAAGCAGTGGAAGATCACATCGAGCATCAACAAGAAGTTCTCCAACTCTTAAAGGATAACCTAAATTTGGCACAAAATCAAATGAAACAACATGCATATCAACATCGCAGTGAGAGAAGTTTTGATGTTGGAGACTGGGTATTTTTACGACTACAACCATACAAAAAAATGCCCCTGAAGAAATATAAGAAGGATAATAAATTAATTCCAATGTAATATGGTCCTTACAAGGTGCTGCAAAATATAGGTACTATGGAATACAAATTGGAGCTTCCTGCTTCTTCCTGAGTGCATCCAGTTTTCCATGTTTCATGCTTAAATAAGGTTATAGGTGACAAAATTCCAGTTAAAATAATATTGGCAACACTTGATGAGGAAGGAAAAATCATATTGGAACATGAAGAAATCATGGAAACAAGAACTCGATAGCTACGAAACTGATCAATTTCAGAGTATCGCTTCAAGTGGAAGAACTTACCCATTGAAGACTCTACATGGGATGATGAGAATTTTATACAGAATCATCCAGAGCTACTCAAGCAATGAGGACAAAACTTTTTTGAAGGAGAGGGGCATGTTAGGTCCCTATATTACTAGTATAGTCCGTTACTGTTGTTAGTGTAGCCCCATTATTGTTATTGTTGTACCCCTTGTTACATAGTAATTTGTCACTGTCCCTGCAATCCCCCATCCCGCACATTGGAGGGCCTTTTCCGTGACTTGTGAGAAATGACATGACCTGAAACCACTTTCATGGCATCCCCCTTGACAAGGAAAATCATTCTTCTGAAGAAAGTTTCCTTTTAAAAACCCTAAAAACTGATCTTTTGGTCTTGACGCGACTAGCCAGTTCAACCCTCACGCCAATGAGGGAAATCCACCAAAGAAGGTGTGCCAATTGGCGCTTTGTCCCAGTGTATTGCCCATGCCAAGCTTAATAAGTAATTTTTTTTTTAAATAAATGGCAGAAGTTTGATTCCAACAAACTCTTGAACGAGTCTCTAAAATGATTTGGGAGGTTTGGCTCCAGATCTCCATGTAGGGGAAATGGTTTTCCACCTATCATGGAAGCTTCCTTGAGGATAGGGCCAATCCCACAATTGTAGGGATCCAAACTACCCTTCCACCATCTATATAAGCTTGCCATTTTCCCTTTGCAAGCTAGTCTTAGTGGTCATAGAAGCAAGAGCTGAATTTGTAGCAAGGAGACTATCACCAGACAACCTTTGAGAGCCAAGCCGAAGAGAGAGAGCTTTGTCCCATTTCTGACGAGCTTCATTGAGACGTGCTCCACTGTCGACCCCACCGAAGGAAGATCCAGCGTTAGAGCTTAAGGTTGTATCGTTCCTTTGTTTTATTAATGATAAATGACTTTGATTATGGTTTCATTCGTGTATCTTTATATTTGATGCAATGAATTACATCTTCTTTGACTGATGTATAGTTACAAGATTTAGATTATATGTTGTGTATCTTCATGTTTCTTCACATGTGTGCAGGTGTTTGGACGTGCTAAGCGAGAGGATTGTGATCTGCCAAAGTGGAGGACGGGAAGCGCCATCCTTCTTTCAATGACCATCGCGTAGGACCTGAGGTAGGCAACTTGTCATTTCCTGTCATTTTGTAACTAGAGACCTGCGTCTTAGCATGACTTGATTGTTGCTAGACCCGATCTAGGCTAGTAGGGATCGCCTCTGTTCGTAGAGGGGATTTACCTCTCCAACAAACTAGCGACTCCTCCTGGAGGAATGAGTGGTATAGAGGGTAGCAATTGGTTCTGGTAATGGTGGAACTGCTCAGAAAAAGTAAAGGTTAAGAGGTTGGCTAACAAGACCACTCATCGCAGCGGTTCCTCAGGAATGGGTAAAACAACCAAGTGAAGGCATATTATCGGCCAAGAATATAGTGACGATGGAGTGAGAAAACCAAGGCTCATCTGGCAAAACAGGCTGATAAAATGGCAATCGCAAGAGGTAAAATGGGAGAGGTTTCATTTTTACACAAGCTTGAAATCAGGAAACTCTGCTTGAAGTTGGTTTCATTTTTAAACAAGCTTGAAACAAAGATAAACTATGCTTGAAACCAGTTTCATTTTTACACAAGCTTGAAATGGAAACAAACTATGCTTGAAAAATTTAAACATGCCCCCAGCATGGTGACTAAATTCGAGGTACATGCCCCCCAAGCTTCAATCCATATGAAAGGCAGATGGAGTGAAGGTTCAAGTTAAGAGATTAAGAGAAAGATTTGACTGGGATTTTACGAGATATAAACAAATACTCGAATTGAACAGGAAAGTGTTTCATTGTTTTAACGAGGTTAACACATTAAAAGAATTATCCTCAGATGACCTTGTTTCATTTTTTAATGAGGTTGATACAGAATACAAAATATCCTCCGAACACCTTGTTTCATTTTTTAACGAGCGTGACACAAGAAAACGAACTATGCTTTGGACACCTTGTTTCATTTTTTTAAGAGCATGACACAAGAAAACGAACTCTACTCTGACAGACCTCATCATAATGAACAAGAAGTCATCGCTTCCAAGAGTTTCCCGTCTGATGGAAGGAAAACATCTTGGAAGTTAGGACCCAATGCCCCCAGCACACGATGTACAACGACACTATCACTAAGTACAGGCATGGGTCCTTATCAGGGACCTGGTATGCCTTTAAATCCTCAGTTGCCTTTCCTTGCCACGTTGGAATTGCCGGGTGTGTCTAAATTGACCAATGATCCAATTCTTCACAACCCTTATTCGCCTCCGGTTTCGACCAAGGTGCCTGGTGACTGTCCTAAATTCAATGGTAACGCTGGAGAGGACCCCAAGCTCACGTCATGACCTACCATCTATGGTGTTCCTCGAACTATTGGGTGGATGATTCGATTCATCTGCATCTTTTCCAACGCACTCTTACCAGTGCTACCACTAAGTGGTATATAGAATTATCCCACAGTATCTTTCAAGACTTCAATACGTTAGCTATGGCTTTTCTGACACATTTCCAGTTACCGGTTCGCTACAAAGTCGGGACGCATCTCCTGACTTCTCTCAAGCAGGATAAATCCACCCACATATCTGATCACATTCATGAGTGGTGGTGGCATCGTAGATTGATTAAGTTTGATATACTTGATCAATTGCTAACTCATTGGTTCACTACCTCCTTCGTTAACAAGATCGCTCAAGATATTGCCATGGGGGCATGTGTGACTGAAGAACAAGCCATCGCTCGTGCCCAGTACCTTGATTTGGTGTACTCTTAGTCTGGCATGCTATATGATATTCTAAATGATGCCCCATGGCCAGGGACCTCTAAAGCACCAGCTACCCCATCGGTGGACGGTGTCATTGGTTCCATCTCTCAGAATTCTTGAAAGTCCTCTAATTGGAAGCAGAAGTCTAATTCTTCCAATAATTCTGCTCTGCCCGCCCCTCCAGATTCTGGTAAGACTGCAGAGGTCAATGTCATTCAGGCCAATCCTATGGAAAATGCCTCCAAAGGGAAGAATAAGGGCAAAGGAAAATCTAAACCTGATGCCCCGAAACCAGAGTCTTCTAAACCTAATGTTGACGATGGTTCCCAATGTAAACTGAAGTACCCTTGCCTTATCTGTGAAGGAGATCATTATACTAAATATTTTCCCCAATGATCTGAAGTTAGTTAACTTTTGAAAGGCTCCAAAGGGACTCTGAAAATTCTCAAAGAACCATTCCTGTCTCAGTAGACCCAGATGGTTGAGCAGCCTTCACCATCTGCACCATTTGGGTCCCAAATTTTTATGATGAATGGTGCTGCACCTATTTCGATTGCTACCTGCTCGAAGGATTATGCTGGATCATGCCAGGAAGCTGGGAAGGAATTCATTGATGGTCCACCTCCCCCACCTGTCTCTGGTCCTTTATAAATTGAGAGGCCCAATGCTGAACCTGTTGTGAGGTCACCTTTTAAGGGTGTTCTGCAAAAATATTCGTATAATCCAAACGCCCGTGCTACTCAGCACTACAACATTGTTGAGGATTTTGCACAGGTGCCTTCTGCAATGTCTGCGTTGGAAGTGCTTCAAAGTTTCCCATCACAACGAAAGTCTTTGTTGTCCGCAATCGGTGGAATTGATCCCGCCGATTCTAGTCTTCTCACCTTCGACCTGAAAAATTTTGTCCCCCGACTTGCACATCAAATTTCTCTCGTTATACAAGTCGGGATCAACGGCCTCAACATCCATAGAGCCATTGTGGATGAAGGTACTTCCACCTGTGTTATGTCATCGACCTGCGGGAAGGCCATTGGCTCTCCAGCTCTCACTTGGTCTCCCAATGCCCTAGAGGCATTTCATGGTCGGGAATCAAAACCCCTGGGTGTTCTCGAGAGTTTTCTGATCACATTACAGGGTAAGACAGTCAATGTAGAAGTATAAGTGGTTGATGCCAAGCTCAACTACAATCTTCTTCTTGGTCGCAGCTGGACTCACGCTATGCTATGCGTTCCATCCACCCTCTTTCGACTTCTGAAGTTTCCTCATGAGGGCAAGATCATCATTGTCGATCAGTTGTCTTTCTTCACCTCATCTTTTGAGAAAAACGTACCTTACGTGGATCAAATCCAAAATCCCCCCGACAGCGTAGGACCCAGTATTTTCAAGGACCCCGTCCTCATGGGTATTTTTCCCGCGCCACCACCGCACACCATTCAAGTTAACATGATCTCTAAGATAGATGAAGAGATGTTTTCGCATGGTCCTATGAAGAGATTCCTGGGATTGATCCCAGTATAGTCATGCATGATATTCCCACCTACCCAGGTGCGAAACCCGTGCATCAGCATCTACGCCTAGTGCATCCCTGAAAAGCCGCAACTATAAAGGCAGAAGTTGAAAAACTTCTTAACGCGGGCTTTATCTATCCAATTCCCCTCATAGAATGGGTTTCTAATATTTTCCCTGTAGATAAGAAGCAGGGCACTATCCGGGTCTGCGTTGACTACCGAGATATCAATCGGGCCTATCCTAAGGACAATTACCCCACTCCCTTCATAGATCAGATCATCGATGACTATGTGGGGAGTGAGAGTTATTCCCTTATGGATGGCTTCTTAGGGTACAATCAAGTTAATATTTTACCCACTGATCAACATAAGACCGCTTTTATTTTTCCATGGGGCACTTTCACTTACAAGAAGCTCCCGTTCTGCTTAAAAAACGTTGGGGCCACCTTCCAGCATGCTATTTCCTATGCTTTCCACGACATACGTCATATTGTTCAACCATATTTGGACGATTTTCCAGCCCATTCAACTCGGCGTGAGGACCATCCTGAACACCTCCGCCAGATTTTTCTCTATTGTAAACATTACAATATTAGGCTCAATCCTCACAAGTGCGTCTTCTGCATAGATTCTGGTCATCTTTTGGGATTTATCGTCTCCAAAGATGGAATCTTCCTTGACCCCCTCAAGGTCGAGGCCATCTTTAACCTCCCATCCCCATCCTCGTTGCATCAACTACAGAGTCTACAGGGGAAAGCCAACTTTTTACGACGCTTTATTCCGAACTACGCGGAAGTGGCCAAGGGGTTTACGTGACTTCTGAAACAGGACGTTCCCTTCCATTGGGACGAGATTGCTCAGCAATCCTTCGATAAACTTAAAACATTGCTCGTCAATGCTCCGTTAATACGTCCTCCCAAATATCATCACGATTTCACCCTTTACTTGGCTGCCGCTTTTAGCACGATAGCTATGGTTCTAGTATAGTATGATGACAACGGGAATGAACATGTATTTTACTATCTTTCTCAGAATATTCTCAAAAATGAAATGCGCTATGCCCATGTCAAGAAGTTGGTTCTCGTTGCGGTTCAGGTCGTTCAGCGGTTCCACCATTACATCATTTTGTATACAGTAACTGTGGTTTCTAACAGAAACCCCATGACATACATCTTATCTTGAAAATTTCTGAGGGGAAAGTGCTCCAAATGGATTGTAATCCTTTAGGAGTTCGATTTGGAGTTCACAACCACCAAATCGATGAAATCATTGGTTTTTGCTGATCTTATTTTCTCTCTCCTGACAAACTCCGTTCCATCCCAATCCAAGGATCATATTCTGGATGAATCACTCTTTCTTATCAACACTCGTGATCCATGGTACGGTGAAATTATCATATATCTTCAAACATCAACCTTCTGGTTGGAGTTGACGAAGGATTCTCGACGTCTTATTCGGCATCAATCTCAACCCTACCACATTGTAGGAGATACCTTGTATCGTGTCGGAGTTGATTCCATGCTCCATCGGTGCTTGACCCTGGAAGAGGCTGAGAAAGTCTTGAATGACTGTCACAGTAGCACCTGTGGTGGTCATATGTCCGGATATGCTACCGCCCAGAATATTCTGCGTGCGGGTTACTTTTGGCCATCTATATTCAAAGATTGTATTGTTGCAGTTTGAAAATGTCATGCGTGCCAGGCCTTTCAACACAAGATGCATGTGCCACCCCTACCCTTACATCCTGTCATTACTGTAGGCCCTTTTGCTAAATGGGGCATATATTTTATGACATGTAACCTTCACTCGGCCGGGGGCATGCTTATATAATCATTGCCATGGACTACTTCACTAAGTGGGCCGAAGCGATGCCTACATTAGATGCCGACGATAAGACAACCTCTCAATTCATTTTCAACCATGTTATTACGCGTTTCAGAGTCCCTCAGGCCATTTTCATCGATCATGGCACTCATTTTCAGGATTACATGATGGCATAGCTAACATCAAAGTTGGGCTTGCGTCATGATAGCTCAACGTCATACTACGCCAGGCGAATGGCCAGGTTGAGGCTGTGAACAAGGTATTGGTCACGATGCTTCAACGAACGATTGGTATCCACAAATCCAACTGGAAACTCCAATTTTTCTCAGCTCTTTGGGCTTATCAAACGTCAGTAAAGAGCGCAACCAAATTCACACCGTTCCAGTTGGTGTATGGTCTGGAAGTGACTCTCCCGGTTGAATGTGAAATTCCTTCTTTGAAATTGGCTATGGAATTATTTCCCGACACTTCCCAAGAGGAAGAACATCTTTTGTATCTGGAACGACTGGAAAAAACCCGCTTCTTAGCTACTTTAGTCATTGAGGCACGGAAAAAGCGGGTTAAAGCCCATTTTGATCAATCGGTTTCTCCATGTTTTTTCATTGAAGGGGACCTCATCCTCTTATACGATCAAGCACACGATAAACTTGGAGTGGGAAAATTCCAGCCCATGTGGCATGGACCCTATATCGTCAAACGAGTATTAAAAAATGGGGCCTATGAGCTAATCAACTATGAAGGTATATCTCAAGAAGTAATATGCTTGAGTTATTCTTGTGTGGTGTGTGTGTACATAAGTGAGTGATTTCCTTTTTTGTGCATGTGTGGTGTGGTGTGCTTTGTAAGAATATTTCTACTGATTGGTTCTTCCTGATTGTGCAGATTTCTATTACACCTTTTGTTGGTTTCGCGGATGGTGCCTCCCGCAGTACCAGGAATCTATCCTCAGTATCCTGGGTAATCTAAAATCCTACTGGTGAGTTGGTCAATTTACAAGGTGTTTGTTTAGGGCCTACCAAAAATAATGTCGTGGAGTATAGTGCCATTTTGGAATTATTGAATGAGGCTGTTAACCTCGGTATTCATGCATTACTTGTATATCTGGACTCACAGCTTGTAGTGTTACAACTCAATGGTCATTATTCAGTTAGGAGCCCATCCATTTTACGACTGTATCTACATATTCATTTACTGGAAAGAAAATTTGATTACATTACATATCAACACATACCCAGACACATGAATGCGTTAACAGATGCAGTAGCTAATATGGTTTTAGATAGACATTTACGCAACTTGTAAAAACATCATCATATGTAAAAAGATCCATCCATATATATATATATATATATATATATATATGTAGAATGGTTTGCAGTTTGTGTACATCACATAAAATCAAAAAATATACATGTCTATTTTAATAATAGCCGGAGACAACATGTCTATCAAAAATGTGCAAATGAAAAGCCCTAGATGACTAATCAGCATGGTGCTCGTGGTAGCATGTCACCGCCTGCACCAGTCGCCTTAGTAACCGATGAAGGCGACTAGGAACCCCCATGGTGTGCCTTTGATAAGCCAATGAGATGTCTTCTAGGTGGGCATATTATGGGATCCCTCGGGCGATTCCCTCCAAATTCTAGACTAGCTCACTCCCCTCGCCACCCTCAGCTTGAGGATCATGTGCGAGAGGGGTCCTACGTGCGATGGGCGACATCTCGGTGGGCCTCTCTGAGCCAACGTCTGCATGCATATAGGATTTTTTGTTAGAATAGGCATGTATCACAAACAAATCATAAATACATAAAATAAAATAAAAATCTTACCCAGCTCCTTGTCCTAGTCTTCTCCCTCCGGGAGTGGAATATTTGGGTCTCTCGTGAAGTCGGTACTGGCATAGGGCCAGTCCTCTACGACGATCAGCTATCGCTGAAGCCATACAAAGAACTTGGACCTCCATGAAATTTTTTGGCCCCCTCTTGATCTGGGCATGAGTGCTGCCCATCGAGCCATCCGTGGCTCCCTCAATGGTGGCTAGGCGACTATAGCCCCCTGGCCCTAGAAGATTGGTAACTGTTCAAGGATGAATGACACCAAGATAGATCTGTACCCAAACTGCTTCATTTTGGCCTTCTTACACTTTGTCAACTACCGTTTGATGTTCATTTTTACAGCAGTGGCCCAATGGAATAGTGTTGGGTTCATGCATTCAAATGCTAAGAGGAGCTGTGTTTTAGTGGCCTCATGTGGCGCCTGCGACCCCGCAGCCTGCGTAATGGTATGGAGCACCACTCTGAGTGCTAGATCTGGGACCGTGTATATATCAACCTTACCACTGCCTAATCCTACTCGTGCCCCTGGGCACACTCTTTCCATCACCATTTCCCTTTTCTCACTAGATGGCCTAGTACCTGTCAAGATCGGAACTAGACCTCTGCGGGAAATTCCAGTTATGAAATAAACGTCAGATACTTCGAGTTCCAACACTTGGTCTCGAAGCCTAAAATTTTCTTTGTTCTCATCCCAAATGTTGATCAAATACTGCAGTAACTCAGGTTGTTCCCTCAAACATGGTGTTAAGAAGAAATTTTTTAGACCGTAGTTTCGGAGAGAATTCATGCATGCTTCGTTCTCCATGGCCATTTCATCTTCTTCACTATGCTCCCTTTCTTTCCACTCGATCACCATTGTGGCCATGTATTTGCACCAAAATAGTCATAAACACCTCATTAGATCTCTTGAGCACTCAGAAATCCAGCTGATTGGTTCAATTTTTGTTAAATTTAAGCGAAAATTTAGGTTGCTCCATTGGCGCTACTATTTTTCTAACAGTCGTGCCAACTAGCGCGACCCCTTTGCAAAAAGGAGCCAATTGGCACGGGTCCGTGCCCGATACCTGTGCCAATTGGCCGAACCCTAAAATTGCAAAGGTCCCCTCAAGGATCCAAAAACATAATGGAATTCTATAAAAAATGAATTAAAACAAAGCTAAGGAGAGCGCCTCTTACCTGGAACGAACGAGAACTGAAATGACGTACTGGATCGACCACAATCGTCGCCGTAAGTTTGCACAAGAAAAACTCACTGTTGCTCTCTCAAGAGGTAAAAAGTAAAAGTGAATATGTTTTTACTATTTTTGGCATATTTATAACTTTTCAAAGTCAAATTAGCTTTTGAAGGTCATTTTCCCAATATTTTATCGAGAAGTGGGTTTTACGCTCACTTTCATGTGCAGCAACATGTTTTCACGCAGATTGGACGGCGATACGAGTTGTATTTTATAATTTTTCGAACTCGGTTAAAAACATGAAAAAGTCATTTCTGGAGTCATCTTTCAGCTCTTTTCTGACTCTCTAAACATGAAAATATTGTTGAGTCGCTTGTTGTTTTGATCTCGTTAAATTAGCTGCGAAATGACATCTACCTAGTATACGTTTACCCCTTTTTTCGGGCTAGGATAGATTATTTACGAAAAAGGAATACCCTAGCCTATCGTGACTAGGAGGCTTTCTCAGACACAACTTTCTACCTTTTCGGATCTGAGGAACTATTTACGAAAATGGACTCTTGGAGTTTACTTTTCTGTTGTCTTTTCAAACTCTCTAAACGTGAAAAGACGTCGAGTTCTTCCTTTTTTAGACTCGTTAAAACCTGATGACATCGGATTCTGTCGTAATGACGATACTCGAGTTCCTCCTTCCTAGGGCTCGTTAAATGTACTAGGTCAGATTTGTCCAAAGGAAAAACTTACATCACAAGCATATGTTATCCCCTTTAAGCTTGTTCTCAAAAATAATTGGGGTACTCGCCAGAAATGGTGGGGAAAAATGAAACTATTATCATCGTCGTGTTGACAGTATGTCGCTCTTGAACATGGCACTTGTCTACATTCGTGTTGGGTTGGGGACATCTCATCTCACTAACTGTTTGCCTCCATGGGTTTGGGTTATCCTTTTTGACCTCTCATCTGCTCTTTGCCTCGTCGACATGACCTCAAGTATTTTGATGTCAAATAATACCAAATCGAGTGTCGTGCCACCATTATGTTCAAGAGAATTTGACCTCTGCAGTTTCAACCCTCCTCTAATTTTATACTGATCCTGATTCACAAACATTATGTTCCTCTATCTCGCATCGATGATGTGGGAAACACTATGGCCCACCTTCGATTAAGGTCACTTCCTGTGGAATTTAGCTCATTATCCAGGAATTTGATCTAGAGACTCCCTTCTGATACCTTGGAGCCTGCATGCCTCAATGGCAGGTTCTTCGCATTCGATGCAAGGTTTAAATCATTGGCCTTCGATCGAATGATTCTGCGAGTGTTCGACGCTAGCTCACTGTTCACATTCCGTGGATTGTACCTATAGTACCTTGAGGGCCATTATCATTATTGGTAGTTCCTCTCGCATCTGTTAGCAGCTTTCATCATTGGCTGGTAATTAGATGATGTTCTTGCATGTTCGACTTCAACTCATTTATTCACATGCTAGGAATTGTACTTTGTTTGAGTCGATATGGATCGCAATACCCTGGGTTTTGTTTGATGGAATCCAGGCTGTGGATTTTGTGGATTATCATGATTGGCTACATGACTCATTGATTGGATGGTTGTGACCATACCTGAGTCTGTTTATTGATCCTTTCTGGATGGCTGCATCCATACCTTGGATCCTGATTATTGTATACTCTGTTATGGATGGTTGTGCCCATAACACATATCATGTATTTGAGATATTATTTGTACTTGTCTATGTAGGTTTTCCGACGGCAGTGTTTTTAGTTGGGCATGTTCTCGTAAAGCATTTCACCCCTCTCTCTCTTTTGGGCCTCATGCTTTAGGGGGCATCTGTTACACAGTAATTTGTCACCGTCCCTGCAATCCCCCATCCTGCACATTGGAGGGCCTTTTCCATGACCTGTGAGTAGTGACATGACCTGAAACCACTTTCAAGGTATCCCCCTTGACAAGGAAAATCATTCCTCTGAAGAAAGTTTCGTTTGAAAAACCCTAAAAACTGATCTTTTGGTCTTGGCGTGACTAGCTAGTTCAGCCCTTGTGCCAATGGGGGAAATCCACCAAAGAAGGTGCGCCAACTGGCGCTCTGTCCCAGTGTATTACCCATGCCAAGCTTAATAAAAATTGTTTTTTAAAAATA
Organism: Pinus albicaulis; assembly: GCA_034641835.2. NCBI lineage: Eukaryota > Viridiplantae > Streptophyta > Pinopsida > Pinales > Pinaceae > Pinus > Pinus albicaulis. The sequence continues at coordinate 794,960,316 of CM076580.1, forward strand.
AATGGTGGAAGTTTGATTCCAACAAACTCCTGAACGAGTCTCTAAAATGAGTTAGGATGCTTGGCTCCGGATCTCCATGTAGGGGAAATGGTTTTCCACCTATCATGGAAGCTTCCTTGAGGATAGGGCCAATCCCACAATTGTAGGGATCCCAACTCCCCTTCCACCATCTATATAAGCTTTCCATTTTCCCTTTGTAAGCTAGTCTTAGTGGTCATAGAAGCAAGAGTTGAATTTGTAGCAAGGAGACTATCGCCAGACAACCTTTGAGAGCCAAGCCTAAGAGAGAGAGCTTTGTCCCATTTCTGAAGAGCTTGATTGAGACGTGCTCCACTGTCGACCCCACCGAAGGAAGATCCAGTGTCAGAGCTTAAGGTTGTATCATTCCTTTGTTTTATTAATTATAAGAGACTTTGATTATGGTTTCATTCGTGTATCTTTATCTTTGATGCAATGAATTACATCTTCTCTTACTCATGTATAGTTACAAGATTTAGATTCTATGTTGTGTATCGTCGTGTTTCTTCGCATCTATGCAGGTGTTCGGATGCGCTAAGTGGAAGGATTTTGATCTGCCTAAGCGGAGAATAGGAAGCGCCATCCTTCTTTCGAAGACCATCGCGTAGGACCTGAAGTAGGAAACTTGTCATTTCCTGTCATTTTGTAACTAGAGACTTGCGTCTTAGTGTGACTTGATTATTGCTAGACCTGATTTCGGCTAGTAGGGATCGCCTCTGTCCGCAGAGGGGATTTACCTCTCCAACACCCCTGTAACCCCAATATTGTTATTTTATTGCCCTTTCATTATTATTTTTAGGTTAGTTATGATTATATTTTGACCCCATGGAATCCTATATATAGAAGGAGATTTTGTCATTTGTATCATCTAAGAATTGTTCATTTATGTAATGTAAAGGAGGTTTCCCACTCAAAGTGGCTTATTTATAAGGTGTTGATCTCTCTTTTCTTCTATTTTTGGAGCTCGTTTCATAACAATTTTCTATCTCTCCATCTCCACAAGAATATATTCAAGTCTCTTTTTATTCCTCTTGTCAATCTGTTGAAGATACTAAAGAATCATGCAACACTTTTGATGGGGAGCAACCACTAGAATCCAAGGTTGAGGAATGCATAATAAAGGAGTATATTTAATGTGATATAAACTAATAAAGGAATCATGAATTTCATAACTTTATTGAACATGGTTCCAATCAGAGATCAAGTCACATCACTCTTTCATTCTTCCTTACTCCTTGATTGTATTATGAAAACAACTGGTCTTTCATGCTTTGATGTACTTTAATGCATATTTTCAAACATAAGCATGAATATCTTTTTACTCCTGTTACATGCATGGTTACACTGAAAATATGTATACACTTGAACCAATTTTTCTATTTCCAGCAGAGTAGGACAAAATCAATAAATAAAATCAAGTTTGATGTTTTTTTTTTTTTGAAAGTTTGATTTTATTCTATTTGTAATTTTATTTTTGGTGGTGCAGTAAGAGACACCTCACTTACTAATCATTTTTCAGGAAAATATATAAAGAGAGGAGAACAAAAAAAGGTTTGAGAGCTAAAATTTAAGGTTTGAGATCAAATCTTTTAACTTTCTTTTTCAAAATTTAGAATAAAGAGGTGGAAAATTTCCTGAGTATGCTCTCTTCTTGCTCCTTATGTGACTTGGAATATCAAAAAGGAAAATTGAATAAAGTTAGCATTGAAATTTTGTAATAAAACTCATAGATCTAAAAATTCGATAGGAGATCTAAATTCATTATTCATTCTAAAAATACTCAAAATTTAATCTTCAAATTTCAATTAGATCTATCTAAAAATTTGCTAAAATAATTTATTTTTCCAAAGAAAGAAAACAATATAGAAATTAAACTAAATATATGTCACAAAATAGGAAATGGGTTTTTGTCATTTTTTACACGAAGTACATAATATTATGATGACCAATCCCTAAAAATTTAAGCCCAATCCGCTTCACGGTTTTCGATAAAATGAAGATAATCACCTACAATAATTTTGATTATATCTCTAGATCCATGCAATTTATTTATATTTTTTTAAGTGTGCAGAAGCATTATGACCATACGAACCTTCATAAAAAATTTCAGACCAATCCGATCTGTAGTTTGTGAGAAAATCATTTTAGAAGTTTACAAAAATTTCAATTATATCTCAAAATATGTGCACTGGATTGTGTTGATTTTTGGTGTGAATAAACAATAGAAAAAAAGGAATATGAGAAAAAAATTTGAGGAAAATCCAATGGATAGTTTGTGAGAAAATGATCTACGAATTTTGTTGTAACAAAAAAAAAAAAAAAAAAAAAAACTGAGTTGTAGCTTCAATGTTTTAACAATTTTTATGGAATAAATTGGTTGCAAGATCCATTCTTTTTGGCAAGAGGATGACTTCAATTGAAAATAAAATATTGTGGTGTTATGAAATTGATTGACAAGTGCACTTAAAAACTTTATTTTCTCCGAAAGATCTTGAATTTTATTTTACTAGGCATTTGTCAGATTGTTGCCTCATTAGTCAAATTTGTAGAATGATTAATAATTTTTAACTTTAATTAACATTTTTATGGCTCTTAATTTAAAAATTTAAATTGTCGTTTATTGGTAAGTCTTTGAATTTTTAAAAGAGATATTATCAATTCAATTACAATAAAATCCAAAATTTGTTAACTATTCTAGAATTTTGGCAATCCTTAACTACACAACAATTTCGCTACCATATGGCAATGTATTGTTGGTCAAAATTACACAATAATTGCCCCATTTTCTTCCATGGCACCTTGAACAATAAATTCATCATGTCTGCATGCCATGTCATCCACCCACTTCAGCATCCACATGGCACTCCCTGATGCTGCCACATGGCACCCATGCATAATTTTTTTCATGTTTCACAAAATATCCAAACAATCATATCTCTTTCATACGATATCATTTTTTTATGATTCAAACATAGTTAGAAATATATCAATGAGATCTATGTGATCAGATAGTTTTCCTAAGGATTTGAGATACTAAAAAAATAACAAGTTACCAAAAAAACCAACATGTAGTCCAAGGTACCACTTTCCAAACATGTAAAAGTGCATTTAATTTTTCTTAATGGAACCTGTTTTATTAGTACGGTTTATAAGTTTTTTGGGTATATATCAGATGAAGAGAGGATAATCGCTTCTCTCTCTCACTCGATATTCTTACATTTTATTGTAGAAAAGTGCTAAGTTTTTGCAGGTTCCAAGACAATGAAAGAATATCACTATATGCACGAGTGTATTTTAAAGACCAAAGTTCTCTCAAAAGAACATGTTCCTTCCATGTCAAATCAGACCCATTACATCATTGATACTAAAAAAGGCCTCTTACATACCAATTTTACATTTTCTACTCATTCTAAGCCTACAATCGATCCATAAATTTTCACCTCTTTACTATCAAAGAATAATTTCAAATTTCATTTTCCCTTTACAATATTCATACTTTCCTGCCTCATTTTCACCCACCCTTAACCCAAAAATAAAATCATTCAAATCCATTACAAATATGAGTCACCCCATTTTCCTCTTCCTTTATTTCAAATAAAACTTGCTTCATAATGCAAAAATTTCATCTATGGTCCTTCAAATTACTATTTTATACTCGTTTTAGATGATGGAGGATTCATTAAGGGCCCCCTTCTAACAAGTCTTGACCCATCGACTTCAACACATCATCTAGGATAGAGATTAGAGAACTTTAAAGTACCTTGAATCTTGCATGCCTTAATGGAAAGTTCTCTCGCCAATAAACATTGGGAATGCATCAATGTCCCCTTTTTGTTGGGTCTTCTAGGTGAATAGACTACAATACATATATTCATACCTAGTAAGATGTACTTAGGCATATTGACTCTCATTGACATAAATGGTGAGTAGTCTCGTGTTGGTTAGTGGAATTCATTAATGGTGAGTAATCCAACAATTCCTTTTCTATTTTTGGCATCAAAACATATATTCACATAGATAATAATTATTCCACTGGTTGGGAATGAATAAAGACTATACAATTTAAGTAGCTTGCAACAATATTCTAATAAATCAAGACTCAAATCCAGAATTCAGCAGTCGTAGAAATAAAGATTCCAATTTCAAATTAGATTCATCCTTTATTCATACAACTAACAGAAAGAAGAATAAGATCTTATTCTTTTAATTCACATTACATGATCCAACAACAACAACCACACTCTTCTATATATATATCTTGTCAACTTTTTAGGTAGGTGAAGGTATGATGTTTTCTAATATTTAATTATGTAATTCCTTAAATGCTAAAATTATGATTTTGGAAAATCCTTCACCACATTATATTCACTTTCTTATTTGCCAAAAAAAGAAAACACCTTTAGTTGGGGGGGAGGGATATCAATTCATATTCACATTTCATGTCACATATCACATTTCATTTCATCATAACTAACATATTTTTCTCAATCAACTCTTATTGCATTTTGATTCCAAAAGTTTATATGTTTTGCAAAGATCAATTGATAAGCACATTAAATGACTGGCAACCACTATGGGGCCTTAAAAAGGAATTATCGATGTTTTCAAGTATTTTTATGCAACAAAATTAAGAAAAGTATTGTTACACAAGAATCAATAGTCATAAATTTTTGGTTGTCACACAAGAACCAACCATAAAAAATACGTTGCAATCAAATGTCTTTCAAAGTACACGTTACAAAAAGAATAAAGTTATCAAATGATATGATTATGAAAAGTTAAAAGAGAATCAATACAAATCCAAATTTCATATAGAAGAAAAAAAATTAAAGAGGATTAACTTATGATTAAGGGAATAAATGAAAAGTTTCATGAGGACATGCAACATCTTCAGTTGGGGGAAATGTTGGGCCTTCAAAATGTCATCCTCTTTTACCCTCATTTCCATCATTTTTACCATATTCCGTAACTCTTTACCATATTATGTAGCTCCATAACCTTACATTAATAACCATTTTCATGATCATATGGGTTTATCATTATTATTTTCCAAGTCATTTATTTCAAGTATTTTAAGAGAATTTGTGATTTAATATTACCAAATTAACACGTTTTCACACATATATAAAAGTTGTATGAGTTTTATGATATTGTAGGCTTATTTGAAGATTCTAGAAGAACCTTATTTCGCCACTCAACCATGTCAATTTTGAATTTCAATTCCAACTCATGAATATTTGTGGAATTTTTGTAGAATATTTGGATCATTGAATAAACACATTCAAAGGAGAAGAATCATGGATGTTTTGATATGTATCTCCTATCAAAACTAGGAGAGAATTTTGAGAAGATTTGTATCTCATATTTTTAGGTGATTGGTTGTAACCACAAGAGATAAATGTGGATCTAGTAGGGATTTGTGGGTCTATATTTATTGATTAGTTACCTTAAGTTTTTTTTTTTAAATAGGAGTGCATCCTTCATACAAAGATGTTCCATTCAGAGTCCCATCAAAGATGTAATTTGTAAAATGAGGATAGAGAGGAAGAGAGTGTAATGATTGTAATATATTTGGAGCTTTTCTCCAAATTCATTTTATGGAATACATATTGCTACTTTGATCTCCAAGATTTGATAATCGTTCAATGTGTTTGCTGAGGAGTGGAGAGCCCCCACCAACCGTAGCTTGCGCACCTCTTTATTTTGTTGTAAATATTTATGTTATTTCATTTATTTTCATTTTAAGCAAGTGTGATTCAATACAAGTATGATTTCAATTCAGCAAGTGTGGTTTCATTTCAAGCAAGTTTGGTTTCATCTATGCAAGTTTAATTTAGTTTCTTTTATGTTATATTGATTAATGTTGTTTTTTTAACATTAATTTAATTTCTTTAAGTTTGGAATGGATTTGATTGGATTGGATTGGAATGATTTAATTTCCTTATTATTGGATTGGATTGACACTGTTAGGGTCCTATAAATTATACGATCTCAACGTGATTGAGTATTTCATAGTTGCAATTTCATGTTGTGCATGATTTTCAATATTCAAATGATTTCCAAAAAATATATATGAAAAAGAAAAGAAAAGAGGATATATTGAAAAAAGATATAAAAAAAAGAGAAAAAAAAGAAAGAAAGAAAAAACCCCAAAAAGAATAATACTGAAAGTGTTGTGAATCAAAATGCCATTGCTGATTAGATTAGTTTGTTCACTCATACAGTCTAAGCATGATTGAACAATTTCAAATTTTTGTTGGATAGGTTAGAAAATAAGTATTTTCCAAACATTTAAATCTTGGAAAATTAATATTTAGGTAGAATATAAAATTGACTCAACAATTTAAACTGAGTCAATGGAAGGAATAAGGGATAGAGTAGGTTAGAGTTTTATAAAAAAAGAGATTACGGTCTGCAAGCCTAAATTCACCTTGCAAAACAATAATGAAAAAATGTTAGATTATCATTGAAAATTTGTAGGAAAGAAGAAAATAAACATGGAAAACATGAAATTTATTTCAAAGCATCATTCAAAGGATTTTTTGTATTCTCAGGAAATAGATAAAAAATAAAAAAACAGAGGAGTTTTATCCTTAGTTTCGTGATTAATTCATTTTAAAAGTTAGTTGACATATTTCAAGTCATATCCTAAAGTCCTAAAGTCCCAGAATATACACCCCACTTGACATTTATTCACTCAACCCCACCATCCACTCACCTATCCCATCATCGTTAACCTGCCAACACCTTCCGTATCATATCCACCCCCGCCATTACATCTGACAGTCCACATTCTTTTACGCCTCACCCTCATCCTTTGAATGTTAATGTCGGGGGGGTTGGTCCTAAATGGGTAGTTTCTGAAATCATCCCATCTTCTATGTGTCGAGTGCAGATCATTTCACACCCCACCTTTCCTGCTTAGCAGTCCATGACAACTTGCGGAAAGTGGTTTCCACCATAACCAAACCACGTTGTTGACAGTTAATCCCCTGCCATTCCCGTTGCGCCATGACGCCACTTCTGTCACATCTTACCAATCACCTCCGCTCCCGCCTAAAGACATGTTAAGAATTTAATTATTCAATTTTTTACCCAACGGGCTTGCGTGATCATATTTGGATCAAGACCTAAGGATTAGCTCAAAATCTAAAGTTACATGATTGGGTTGAAACCATGATGGTTGCGTATATCTTGTCTTCCTGATTCTGGCACCATGGACGGTTCAAAAAACTGACACCATATGAAGAAGTTACTGCACTTTGAATACTAGGGTAAACTACAAAAAATTCGCTAGTTTGTTCTTATATGTGGGTGAAAGTCCTAATGTTGCTAAGGTGGAAATGTATTTTTTTTAATTATTTAATTATGATTTAATATTAAATATATATTTATATATATTATAAAATATAATATATTATATGTTTTTAAAAACATATTATATATATTGTATAATATAATATATATTATATATAACTAATATTATATTATAATTAGATTTTAATTAAAATACAAAACCATTAATGTATAAACTTAAATCCACGTATTATGCCAAATCCATTTTGCAATGGGTTTAAAATGTGCCAAATTCGTTGGATCCCATGTTTTATCATATGGTTTAAAATTTTCTAAGTCCAACATATACATCGTATGCAAAAAGTGTGGAGTATGGGAGCGGGGTCGGGGTTTGAACCCCAGACCTCTACCCCAAAACGGTCGTGCCATACTATTGGGTTGCAGGCCGAATTCATTAAGCAATGCTGCATTAAATTATATTTAAACCTTACACTGTGGGTCTGGCAGAGCACGGAGGGGCCAACACTCCTCTCATGGAAGCTCATCACGTGACCAACACGAGAGCTTAATGTTAAGCTCACTTAAGGCACCTAATCCCAGGTTTAATATTTAAGTAAAATTCAATTAAGTGGAGTTTAATATGGCATATTTTTGGTGGATCCCCTAAATTCGGAGGTAGTTCCTAAATTGGCAGAGCTAAGTGGCAGAGCTTCCATATTTAGCGGAAGAAATTGGGGCAAAGTTGTTTTGGTCATAACTCACTCAATATTCGACCATTTTGAGAGTGTGAATAGTAAATTCCAACTATCTAAAAAATTCAAGACTCATTGGTGAGGGTTTTAGAGCCATCATAGGACTTTTGAGTAGGTTTTTTCTTCAGATAAGTTCTAGGGGCCACTAGGGCCACCATGGGCCAGCAACAGTTTAAGGCCTAGCAAGAGCAGCTAGAGGCCTTATTTAGGAATCCAATAGTCAATTTTGGATGTTTCAAAGATTCTAGAACTAATGGTGTGGTTTTCAGAGCCTATAGAGGAATTTTGAAGGCCGATAGCTTCAGATAAGTTCCATGGGCCACTAGGGCCAACAAGTGCCAGCACGAGAATGTGGCCTATCCAGGGAACCAATAACCATTATTAGCAAACCAATAGTAGTTTATGACTATTTTTATAGTTATTAATCCATTGAAGGAGTTTTAAGAAGCTTTTGTGGACTTCAAGAGCTCGAGAAGCCACATATAATTTTTCAGTGACCTTAGAGCCAGGGGGTGCCACCAGGTGTTGGAGGTGAAACTGGAGCATCCAGAGGCCAATTTCGGCAAACCAATAGTCTATTATGACTATTTTTGACATTCTCCATTAAAGGGATTTTTAGAGCGATTTGAATAATTCTGAAACTCGAGAAGCCACATGGAAGTTTTGGGTAGCCGAGGGCCATTAGTGGATGGAGGCCTAGATTGGGGAGCCAAAGCTCATTTTGAGCCAATTATCTGTCTATTTTGGAGGTCTAATATGTGTTGGAGACAGTATGTAAGGTTTTAATGACATAAAAAGAATTATGAAGGAGTTAGTGCCACTTCAAAGCTCAGGGAAGCTTAAGGGCACCGACAGAAGGAATCAAGTCTAGGGGAACCTAGATCTATTTTCAGAGTGATGAAAACCATGACAGGGGCATGATGGTATTCCAAATCCATTGATTCAGTTTAGATAACCATTGGAGTTGAGTTTGTAACTTGTAAAAGAATATTTTCATTATAATCCCAAAGAGCCAACTCAAGATGACAAGAGTTGAAGGAGACGTAGCCCACGATATTCGGGTGAAATCCTAGATTAAATTTCTTGTTATGTGTTGATTTTTTTTTTCTCCATTATATGGCTATTGCACATGTCTAATATTGGCAAAATAAAATGGTCTTAAAGCACTTAAACAGTTTAAAAACATACACCCGTTTCAAGTATAAATTTACGCACAAGTCAAGTATAAGCTAGATCTTTTATTTGTTTAACTGAGTGGGAGGTTCTTGAAAAGAATAACAAGTTATCCAACCCATTTTCAGATCAGGTTAGTATCAGAGCATAGTTTTCTTGATTGACAGAGCACAAGGTTGCTTGTTGACTTGAAAGGTGTTTGCACTATTAAAGAATTTGACTCTTTGCAAACTAACTGTTGCTTGATTTTGCTAGAGGTGAAGGGAAAGCTATTGTCAGCTAAGTTGAGAAGAGGAAAAGAAGGAAGAAAGGTGGAAGGCATCTTCCTTAACCAAATTACCTCAAGGAAACTCTTGAAGCACTAGAGGTTTTTTTTGCATAAGGCTGCTTGAAGAAGAGCTTGACTCTACAACCAATTTGTTCAGAAGCATTGTCAATTGTTTTTTAAAGCTTTGCGAATTTTTGTTGAAGTTATTTTTCTCATTTTCATAAGATGAAAACATCATCAAGCGAGGTTTCAAAATCCTCCTCCTTCACAAGATTCTTCGATGAGGACATGAAGCGAGACTTCTACATCCTGAAGGATAGAGTGAAAATATTGTTTGAAGATACAAAAGAAAACCCTATACTTCGTGAGAAATTGGTTGCTATGAAGCAAGAGAAATAAGAAATTATTCAAAGAATTCATGAGATGGAGATGCGGCTCCATCAAGCCCAAGAGGCCTTAACCAATAACATGCTTGAAGCAGAGCTAATTCACTCTAATTTGTCTTTAGTTTCCTCTTCAAAAAGATGTGTTGGTTCATTTGAAAAGCCCACTAGAGGTATAGTGTCCAAGTTAATGTTTAAAATGGGCTATGAAGACAAGGGTTTAGGAAAACATGCACAACGCACGATTGATCGTATTTTGGTTGAGGAAAGACCTAAGAAATTTGGTCTTGGTTATGTTCAATATAACGGCGAAAAATACAAAGCCATGAAGGCATGTGAGACAACTTCAAAAAGAACTTTTGTTCCAAGTTCTAAATCACAAACATGTCAAGTTTGTTTTCAAGTTGATTGCCATTGTTTGAAGCCTATGTTGTAGCAAGATGTTTGTAGAAATGCAACTTATGGCGAGCATGAGAGTTCGAAAAACTATCAAGACATAAAAACTGATGTTAGTCTTCAAAGAAAAGCTGGAACCTCTACTAGTTCAACTCCTCGTGAAGGTAAAAAATATAGACATGCAAAGCAGCATTTGAGGTATAATTATTCCCATAGTCAAGTTGATTATGCTTCTGATAAGCATGACAAATATGCATGCTTGAATGGAAGAAAGAGTTGTTGTGCATATTGTGGTCTCTGTAACCATGTTGTTTCAAAATGATGGAAGAGGATGAAGGCATATAAGAAACAGTTGAGGCAAAGGCAACTTGCAAAGAAGGTGCAAAAGATTTGCACACATTGCCAGAGAAAGGGAAATGTTGTTTCCCAATGTTGGACATTCCATCCAACTAATCATCCCAAGCACATGAGGCAAGAGGATAGAAAGACAAGCAAAAATAGAACCAAATATTCCATCATTTATGTGAGAAAAAATGTTTCAAGATTTTTAGCCACAAAATTCACCGTGGAAGTGGCTTGGTAAGAAGCAGTTTGATTTCTTGACACAGTAATACATACACTCATTTGTACATATGCAAATTTCAGTTATGTATGCATGTTGTCTTTTGTAATCTCACATTTGTTTGAGCCACCAACACTGTTACCGATGAAATTGGTAACCTGACCTCAAAACGGGAACTCTAACCCAAAAAGACTAAAAAAACATGAAAAAACACCCCAAAAACAAAAAAAGTGGATTCCAGAACGCACTTGGTTTTTTTCGAAGGTCAAATTTCAAAATTTTATAAAATTATGCTAAAAACAAAATTGTTTCTTGAAAAAAGAAATGAAAAAACACCCTCAAAACAAAACCAGTTGATGTTGGAATAACAAAAAAAAAATAAAAAATTGTGTCATATTTTTGACATTTTTAAAAATAGAAATAACATTTTTTAATTTTCAAAATTCAAACGTTAAAAAAAACCTAAAATTTAAGAAAAAAATAAATTAAAAAATAAAAACATTTTAAAGCTTAAAATTTAAAAATATATAGGAATACAAAAATAAAAAAAATAAAAACAAAATAAAAATTTTAATTCAAACATTAAAAAAAAACCTAAAATTTAAGAAAAAAGAAAAAAAAAATAGAGATTATAATTTCAAAATATATAAAAATAAAAAAATAAAAATAAAAACAAAATAAAAATATTGAATTAAAAAAAAAAAAAGGTTAAAAGAAGAAAAAAATTATAAAAAAATTATATAGAAATTAAATTTAAAAAAAGAAAAAGAAAATGTTTATTAAATTAAAAAAAAAATAATAATAAAGAAATATATTAAATTTTAATAAATTTAAAACTTAAAAAAAAAAAAAAACAAAACCATTATTTAAATTAAAAGTAAAAAAATGAAAAATTAATTAAAAATAAAAATATTAAATTAAAAAAATTTAAAAAACAATTTTTTTTTTTTTTTTAAATAAGTTAAATTTAATATATATATATATATATATATATATATATATATATGACCTTAAATTAAAAATATATATATTAGATTTTATTAAATTTAAAAAAAAAATTGTTAATATTAAAATAACAAATTAAATTAAAAAAAATATTAAATTTTAATAAATAAATGAATAAACAAATAAATTTTGAAATAAAAAATAAATTTTAAATATAAAGAAGAAAAAAAAAAACATTGTTAAAATAAAAATTTTAAAAACTTCAAAAATAACTTAAAAATGAAAAAATGAAAAAAATAAATAAAATAAAATATATTAAATAAAAAATAAAATAAAAAACAAATTGATTTGAAAATATTAAGTTTAATTTAAAAAAAAAATCTAATTTTAAATACACAATTTTAATTGAAATAAAAAAAAAATATAAATATTTTATGTAATTAAAATAATAATAATAATAATAATAATAAAATGTTAAATCCAAATAAATTAAAAAAAATACAAAATTTATTAAATTTTAAAAAATTAAATGAAAAATATAAACATAAAATTTAATAATAAAAAAAATATGAAAAAAAAAACACAATTAAATAAAAAAAAATACAAAATTTAATAAAAATTATTAACAAAATTTAGAAAAAAATAAATTAAAACAAAAAAAATAAAAAATAAAATAAATTAAAAAAAAAAAAAAAAAATTTAAAACAAATTAAATTTCAAATTTAAAAAAAAAAAAAGAAAGAAAGAAAGTTGAATTTAAAAAAATTAAAAAAATTAAAAATCAAATTAAAAAAAATATATTAAAAATAAAAAAAAATTTAAAAAAAAAAGATTTTTTTGATCATGGTGGCGCCGCCAATCAGCCTCCCACCTAGGTGGCAGCGAAGGCTGATTCCGGCAATCGGCCTCCTGCTCAGGTGGCGGCGGAGGCCAGCCGCTGGGCGTGCAGGGGGATGCATGCAGCCTCTGCCGCCACCTCAGCGAGAGGCCGATTGGCGATGCCACCACGATCAAAAAATTCTTTTTTTTTTTTTTAATTCTTTTTTAATTTTCAATATATATATATATATATATATATATATATATATTTTTTTCTTTTTTAATCTCTTTTTTTTAATTTTTAATATTTTTTAATTCGTAACATATTTTTTTTTAAGTTTGTTTTTAATTTTTAATATGTTTTTTTTTAATTTGATTTTTTTCTTTTTTGTTTTTAATTTTTTTAAATTATTTTAATTTTTATTTTTATTTCAAAAAATTAAAATTTATTTTGTTTTAATTCAATTTTTTTATTTTAAATTTAATTTGTTTATATATATATATATATATATATGATTAATTATTTTTTAAAATTTATAAATTATTTATTAAATTTATTAAATTTTAATTTAATTTAATTTTGTATTTTAATATTTTAGTTTATTTAGTTTTTCATTTTTAAAATTTATAAATTATTTCATTTAAAAAAAAAAGTAAATTTATGGATATTTGTTTTTTAATTATTTGCACGTGATTTTTTTTATTTTTTTGTTTTTTAATGATATTTTTTTTTATTTTAATTTTCTTTTTCAATTTTCAATTTTCTTTTTTTTTTAAATTTGTTTTTTTGGTTAATTTTAAAATTTGTATTTTTTTTCTTATTATTATTATTTTTTTAATTTAAATTTTTAAATTTAATTTTTTGTTTTTTATTTTTTTTTATCTAAATTTTAATTTTGTAATTTTAATTATTTTTAAATTTTCTATTTTAAATTTATTTTTTTAATTATATGGTTTTTTTAATGACTTAGAAAAAAATGTTTTTGATGTTTTTTTTTTTTTTTTTTTAATAGTTAATTTTTGTTTTTTTCTCTAAATTATGTGTTTTTTTTTTCAAATTTTGTCATTTCTTTTGATATAATTTTCGAATATTTTTGTTTTTTTTTTAATTTAATTTTGTTTAAATTTTTTATTTTTACGAGTTCATTTTGTTTTTTTTTACATTTTTATTGGGTTTTCTATTGTTTTTATATATATATTTTTTATCTAAGTTTTTGTGTTTTATTACCAACATGAAAATCATCACTCTAAAAAAAAAAGGTTGATGCTGCGTCAATACGTTTCACAATTAATAATGAAAATCACCGCTCTAAAAAAAAAAAGTTGATGCTGCATCAATACGTTTCAAATTTAGCATGAAAATCACTAACATTTTAAAACATATATTCATACTTCATAAATAAAAATATTAGAGTGTCAAAAATGTGCACAAAAAATAAAAGGGGTGATTCTGCATCACCACTTTTCAAAATCGAGTGCTTTTTATGCTACAAAAAAAAGTAGGTAAGAGTGTGGTTACTTATTTCATCGGTAACAATGTTCACCTTGGATCGATGATCAAGGATATGATATTCAATTAGGACAAGAGAATTCAAGAAGGAAAGTGTCGACTACCTTTGAGTTGTGGTTCGAAGGCACTAAGCCATGCAAGGCAAGTGTATGGACGCTGAAAAGAAGAGGGTATTGTACTCTCATCTACTGAACAGATCATGTAATCAATCTTTTGGAGTCCAAAAGATTTCCAATGGGTGTGATCACATTTGGATCCAGACCTAAGGATTAGCTCAAAATACAAAGTTATAGGATTGAGTTTAAACTGGGATGGTTGCGTAGATCTTGTCTTCCTGATTCGAGTGCTGTGAACGGTTCGAAAAACCAACACCGTTTGAAGAAGTTATTGCACTTTCAATGCCGGGATAAACTACAAAAAATTCGCTAGTTTAGTCTTATATGTGTGTGAAAGTCCTAATGTTTCTAAGGTGGAAATGTGTTTTTTAATTATTTAATTATGATTTAATATTAAATATATATTTATATATATTATAAAATATAATATATTGTATGTTTTTAAAAACAAATTATATAATATAATATATATTATATATAAATCATATTATATTATAATTAAATTTTAATTAAAATACAAAACCATCAACGTATAAACTTAAATCCACATATTATGCCAAATCCATTTTTCAACGGGTTTAAAATGTGCCAAATTCATTGGATCCCATGTTTTATCATATGGTTTGAGATTTTCAAAGTCCACCATTCGTCGGATCCCATGTTTTATCATATGGTTTAAAATTTGCAAAATCCACCGGAGCAAAATACATTGTATGCAAAAAGTGTGGAGTATGGGAGCGAGGACGGGGTTTGAACCCTAAGACCTCCGCCCCACCCACGGTTGTGCCATACCATTGGTTTGCAGGGAAAATTCATTAAACAATGCTACATTAAATTATATTTAAACTTTACATTGTGGGTCCGGCGGAGCGCGAAGGGCCCATCTCTTCTCCCATGGAACCTCATCACGTGACCATCGTGGGAGCTTAATGTTAAGCATGCTTAAGGCACTTAATATTAGGTTTAATATTTAATTAAGCTTGAGTTAAGTGGATTTTAATGTGGCGTATTTTTGGCAGAGCCCCTAAATTTGGAGGCAGTTCCTCAATTGGCAGAGGTAAGTGGCAGAGCTTCCAGATTTAGTGGAAGAATTTGGGGCAAAGTTGTTTTGGTAATAACTCACTCAATTTTCGACCATTTGGAGAGTGTGAATAGTCAATTACGACTATTTTAGACATTCCAGACTCATTTGTGAGGTTTTTAGAGCTATCAGAGAACTCTTGAGCAGGTTTTTGCTTCAGAGAAGTTATCAGGGCCACTAGGGACACCATGGGCCAACAACAGTTTGAGGCCTAGCCAAAGTAGCTAGAGGCCTTATTCAAGAATCCAATAGTCAATTTTGGATGTTTCAGACACTCTGGAACTAATGGCGTGGTTTGAAGAGCTTGTAGAGGATTTTTGAAGGCCGATATTCTTCATATAATTTCCAGGGGCCACCAGGGCTAACAAGTGCCAACAGGAGAATCTGGCCTATCCAGGGAAACTGGTAACCATTATCAGCAAGAAAATAGTCATTTATGACCGTTTTGATACTTATGAATCGATTGAAGGAGTTTTTATATTCTTTTGAGAACTTCTAGAGCTCGATAAGCCACAAAGAAGTTTTCAGTGACATCAGAGCCAAGGGGTGCCACGAGGTGTTGGAGGCGAAACCAGAGCAGTTGGAGGCCAATTTCAGCAAACCGATAGTCTATTCTAACTATTTTTGACATTATAAATCCATTTAAGGGATTTTAAAAGCCATTTTAAGACTTATAGAGCTCAATAAGCCACATGGAAGTTTTGGGCAGCCCAGGGCCATCAGTGGATGGAGGCCTAGATTGGGGAGCCAAAGCTCATTTTGAGCCAATGATCAGTCTATTTTGGAGGTCTGATATGTGTTGGAGGCAGTAGGTACAATTTCAGGGATAGAAAAATAATTCTGAAGGAGTTAGTGACAGTTCGAAGTTTAGGGAAGATTAAAGGTACCGATAGAAGGAGTCAAGACTAGGGGAACCTAGATCTATTTTCAGAGTGGTAATAGCCATGATAGGGGTATGATGGTATTATAAAACCATTGGTTCAGTTTATATAACCATTAGATTTGAGTTTGTAACTTTTAAAAGAATCTTTTCATCATAATCCCAAAGAGCCAACTCAATATGACAAGAGCTTAAGGAGATGTAGCCCACGATATTTGAGTGAAATCCTAGATTAAATTTGTTGTTATGTGTTGATGTTTATTTGCTGAATTATATGGCTGTTGCACATTTTTAATATCAGAAAAAACAAATGGTCTTAAAGAACTTTAAAAAATTAAAAAATACACTTGTTTCAAGTATAAATTTCCACACAAGTCAAGTATAAGCTAGATATTTTATTTGTTTAACTGAGTGGGAGGTTCTTGAAAAAAATAACAAGTTATTCAACCAATTTTTAGATCACTGCACTATGTCAATGGAAACCCCGCCACCTTACAAAATCACTCTTCCTCACCTAATTCAAAGGTTAGTATGTTTTCATGTGTTCTATTTTTACAGGTGTTTCAATTCAAGGTTTTACAGCTAAAAAATAAAGGTGCAAAAATCTATAATTGTCTACATATCAAGCAGAACTCCCCTTTCCTCAATTCCATTTTCTCCCAATTCCCCTTCTGATCAACATAATTCCCTTCTATTTTTCCCCTCTCTGTTCGATTCCATTTCTATTTTGAGCACTTGTAGATATAAAAAACACAGCCAGTTTCTTTTCAGAGAGCAGTCATGCCTCCAAAGAAGAAGGAGCAAGAGCCATTTAATCCAATGGTTCAACCTCATGTGGACCTTGACCATGTGGCCCTTACTGATATGGATTTTAAGATCCATGAGACTCTTTCAGAGTTTGATCTTTTTGATATATACTACTGGTTGAAGTATAAGCTTATTGACGAGGTCGACGATATAGGGTTGTGGGACACGAAAATTCCATATTATATATTCCCAAAAACCCATAGTTTCGATGAATTATGATTAGAAAATGTCATGCCTATTATGATATAAATCAAAGGGTTGTTGTTACCCCCACTGGAGAGTTTTTTTTCACCATCAGTGCCCAGTCCATCGTGAAAACAATGCAAGTTCCTGTTATTGAAGAAATCACACCTTTTTCCTATGAAACCCTTAGAGAATTGTACCAAAAGTTGGATTTTTCCAACATAGCCAAAACTCTTGAATTATTCATGGCTTCAGACACACCCTCGGCCAAGAAGAATCTTCAATATCCATCTTCTACATTCCATGATACAACTCAACACATAGTCATTGTCCTTTCTTACTTGTTAGGATACCATTCAGATCAGTCGATAGATGAATCAATGATAGGATTCCTATCCATAATTTCATCAAAGTCTAAACCTTCCATTATGTTTAATTTCAGTCAATTCCTAGCAGATGCAATTCATGAATAGTTTTTCAAGTTTCAAATAGAGGAAGTGTTTAAATACACTTCATTCATTGTTTATATGTTTGTATATTTTCAGGAAAACATGTTCCAGTTCACAGTGAGAAAAGTGAATGAATATTCCCAACCTCAGTCTGCCATCCTCTGGACAAGAATGGTGATGAAAGAATAGAAGGACTGCACTTAAAACGATTTGTTGAAATTTTTGTGCATCCAGCTATGAGTATCCTCAACAGCACAGTGGAACCAAGGATCAATGAAGACATTAGAAAGATCATGTAGCTGTCAGACCAAGTCAGAATTGGAGATTGGTACTTGTACCAGAACTATAGAAAACCTAGAATATATGGGTGTGAGTTTCCCCCTTACAAGCTTCCAAAGTTCCTACCCATGAGGATCTTTTCCCTAGAGTATATTAGGTATATGATAAATGTAGATGAGATACATTTTGTATCAGCCAAAAATAAGTCTCAGTTCATGATAAAATCCCAAATTGGTCCTTTCATTTGCAACAGTAGAGCAACAGGAGTGGAAGCTGATAGGATGCCGAAGGAGATGAAATTTACACACAGTTTCACTTGGTCTTATGACCCATTGGGCATTATTTCTAAGAAGAGGGTAGAAAATAAATCAAATCCCTACACTCACACCCACATGCCAGAGATTGAGAAATTTATGAACCAGATAGAGTTTACATCAAACACCTTGTAGGAGGCTGAAGAGCACGTGATTTCATCTTTAAGTAAACAAACCCCTACTCCACAAGAAAAGCACAATACAGAAGAGAAGCAAGACAGAGGAAAATAACAAGAGAAAGAGGCAATAGGAAAAATACCAAGATATGATCAATCACCTTTGGAGACTGATACATCTAACAAGGAATTTAAGATGAAATATAGGAAGAGAGAAATAATTCACATGGACATAGAGAAAAAAAAGTCATAACTATTATAGATTCTCTTGGTTCTTCTCCAACACGTGGTAAAAATATATTTTTTCCTACAACTTCAACTACAATTCCATTTCAGTATAAAATCCTTCAACCACCTACATCTACTGCCGCTACAAGAGAAAAGGAGGAAACAATATATGACACCTTCAGAGAGATCAAGAGGAAAAATGATATATTGAAGACCAACACCTATAACCAATTTTGGAAGCATACCACCAGTTCAAAAAGTAGGCTTCTATTAGCCTTCAATTCAAAGAAGGGAAATATGCATATGTATTTTTTAGAAGCCCATATTTCTCAGTTGAAAGCACCTGCTAATCTCAAGAATATTTATTTTGAGTTTAATTTCAAGGACATCCACCCAATAGATCATATGGAGATGCATAAACAAATTGGAGAGAAGATCTCATCTACCTTGAATAGCATTGCAATGAGCCTCTCTAAATTGTAGGTATCACTACCTAATATTCAATCAAAACTTAAGAGATAAGATTTATTCTCTTGCAAAGGATACTAGAATTAAATCCCTCTAGGATTTAGTTGTGAAGATTGGGTATGATCCAACAAATGTAGAGGCAATAGAGGAGATTCTGAAGAAGAAAAAAATGCATACATAGCAACCCTAATAAATGAGCTTAAAATGTGAGCTACTAAAGGCCATATAACCAAGGACATAGAGGAGAATGAAGCACAAAAACCAGAGATGATGAAGCTGATAATGGAACAGTTAGCACAACTAAAGAAGATGGAGAAAAAAAATGGATAAATAAGTAAGGGAAAAGGAAAAAGCAGCATATATGGCCATCATTCTTTTGGAGGATGTTCCTATTGCAGTCATCCCTTCAGCTACATCAACAACTATAGGTACATAAGGTGGTATAGAGAAGCTGGCTAAAGCCATGGAGAATATGTCCATAGAAACATAGGAGATTAACAAGTTGGAAGCACAAATTAATACCTTGAAGGATCAAAAGGAAAGGTCTGACATTACACATGCAATATAAATACAAAGAGCCCAAAAACATATCGAAAGATTCATAAATGCAGAGAAAGAAGCTTTCATTGGTCACACCATTGGCCAGGAAAAGGAGATAATTTGGACAAGCATAATTGATTCTATGAATAAAATATGGCCTTCTATCCAAATAATATTTAAACAGAAAGAACTAATTGAAAAGGTCAATGATGCCATAGCTAAAGCAACCAAGGAGCTTGGGGACATGCATGTCATTAGGTTACTAAATTCAAAGAGCAGGTATGAATTGGAGGAACTTGGAGTTGAGGACAGAACAACAACAATTATAGAGGTCAAGAAGGTTCTCACTAAGAAAATATTGGTCACACAGCTAGAGGAAAAGTGCCACAATTTAGAAATTGGTGTTAGTAGACCCTTTAAAAAAATCGAGCCACTGACCAAAAGAGGGTTACCTTCACTGTTTGTGATAAATGATAAGCTTATTGCTAGGAAAGATTATGTGAAGAAGCTGAAATACATTGATAAGGAAACATCCAAGTTTGCAGCTCTTATAGGAGAAATGACTGGAAGAGATTTCCTTGAGGCCATGAGAAATTATATATTTATTCAACGTGAAGTTAAACACATTTTTGTGTTGAGGCCCACTTTTTTTAGATTCAAAGAGACAGATGAGATATACCAAAAGGTGATTAGGATCAAGATTCCAGATGATAAATAGTGGGAAAAGTTGTGTGAATACCAATAAGGGTGAAGGTTAGTGTATCAACCATATTAGCATAGCAGCATATCAAAGAGATTAGGCAGGACAACACTAGATTCGATCATGCTACAACGACCTTCTGAAAAATAGGGCCAAATGTCAAATTAAGTCCATAGTGTCCACTTCGTGGTCACAGTAGTCAAATTTTGTTTATTTTTTATTTAATAAGAGATTGCCTATGTAGATAAGGAAATTGTTGTAGAGGTTAGTTAAATACTTCATACATTCTGAGTATCAGGGTTTGGACCCTGGATTGTAAAATTTTTCTATTAGATCATTGTATTTTCTTAAATTTGGAGCATCAATAATAAAATACCTTCTACATGATACTTGAGCTATGTTTATTTTGTGATGTTATTTCTTTTCTTCGTTTAATGTTTTCCGTTGTTTTTTCTCTCATTGTGTCATTTAAATCTGATTGTAAATAAGAAATATGAAGAATAATATTTGTTGTTAGAGCACCTTATTTCTAGCTGTATTTACAATATAAATGTTTTTCTTCTGAATTTTGGTTAAGAAATTTTTAATTGTTTTTTAACCATTACTGAATTCACTATTAGTTTCATTTCATAATTCATTATGTTTTAATATCTAGTAAGCATAGTTAGCTTGCCTTATGGATGCTCTTGAAAATTTGATGCAATAACCCAACCTTTTATGACTCCATGGCCCAATGGAATTATTTTAAATAGATCTAGTAATCCAGCCAAAAAATCAATCAAAACTTAATCCCTATAATCATTATAACTAGCCTAATATCATATTCATAAAACAAAATTAAATCTAAAAGAGAGATCCTTCTCTGAGTCTAGGACGGCTAGATCCTAGGCTCCAAAGTGGATTTGATGTTGTCCTATATGATTATTCTTGCCAATCTTAAAATTATATAATGATAACATAGTGGCCACCATACTAGGGACTTAACTAAAAAATTTGACTTACGTTCGAATTCAGAAACCCTGATCAAAAGCATTGTATGATAGAAGCATTTTCTATGATTGGTTTTCTTTCAGTTTTTGAAAATAATCTATTGGTATGAGCTTCAGATCTAAATTCTGGCTCCTAAAATAATCTTTACTAGATCCATCTTGAGCCAAATCCTCCTACTATATTGGAAAATCTTGAGAAAATTTTAAGAAAAACTCCTAGAACTGAGAGTCAAACAAGCAAGAGGTTTCTTCACTGAGCAAATTCCCTCCTTGAAAACTTTTTCACCTTACAAAACATTCAGTTTGATTTACACTTTGAACAAGGTTTATTCGGGACTAAATATGAGAATTGGATAGACCAGAGAGTATTTGATCCATATATTTTGCAACAAAGTCCAGTAAGGGAAGCTTATTCACAAATTCAATCTGATCTTCAACTTCTCCAAGATTTTGACACTCTTCAAGATTTAGTAACAGAGTTTACTTCAACCATTGATGATGCTTACCTTCAACAATCTATGGAACTAACTGCATTGACTATAGAAACTTCTTCTATAACCTCTCAGACTACCCATCTTAAGTCAGCTAGTCCTACTGCTTCTATAATCCCCACCACTTCTTTTATCATTCCTCATATGAGTACTCAAATCTCCACACACACATCTCCAATCATCCATCCTATTTCATCCACTGTCTACCTTTCCCCACTCAATATTTCACCTTCATTCACTGTCAATCCACCTCCACCACCTCCACCAATCATGGTAGCCAGGTATGCCCCATTAGTGTTTCCAGCACCATTGGTAGCTATGCCATAGGATTACCATTCTAAAATTACATTATATGATGGAACTGTTCCTGTAACTACCCAACGACATGTTGAAAAGATGACTAATTATTTTTACCTTCAAGAGATAGATGAAGAAAGCATTAAGTTAAGAATTTTTTCTCAGAGTCTTAGTGGATAAGTTAGAAAATGGTTCAAAGATTTACCTACAAATATTATTAATGACATCCCTTCATTTCATCAAACATTCCTTAATATATGGGAAGTAAAAAAGAACCCTCAAATTTTATCTGAATATGAAAAAATTAGGAGGGCCCTAGCTGAAAGTGTTCAGGATTATTGCACCTGATTCAAGAGTTTATATAATCCAATTCCTGCTCATATAAAACCACCACAAGGTTTAGCCTTAGTTAAATTTCCATATGGTTTTGAGCCATAAATGTCTTATCAACTAAGGGAAAGAAACTCAACCACAATAAAGGAAATGCAAAGGGATGCAGTGAGTGTAGAAGCCAACCTGTTAACAAAAAGAGTTGGAATGAGAACTGAGAGAAGAGTTACTATAAGAGAAGAACCTCCAAATTTTGCATCTTATGCTAAAATTGACTCATTGGTTAGAACTATGGAGAGAATTATGGAGAGGATCAATCTAAATGAGAGAACTATTCCTAGAGAAAATCAATTGGCTCCTCAGAATAGAAATCAAAATCCTAGAAGAAAGCCTCCTTAGATAAGACATAGAGAGAAAAGAGGTCATGATCAACAAATTAGGCCACCATTCCAACAAAATTATGTTGATGAGAATGAAGGAGTAGTTGAATAAGTAGAACAAAATCAGATAAAATTAATGGGAATTAATGAAGATGACTTTGTTTTTCTCACTCAAGAAGAACAAGAATTATTTTCATTAACTTAGATAGAGTTAGTATCTGAAGAATTTCATGACTATAAACAAGGATTTAAGAATGCTATTGTGGGAATTCACAAACAGTATAACCTTAGAAGCAAGAAATTTTTGATAATTCGAATAAAAATAATTATGAAAACTCTGCCAAAAAGGTCTCTTAATATGATCTCAAAAAGACAATAGAAAATTCAAAGAAAAGTGTAAATAGTTCAGAAAAGAAGAGCACAGAAAACATTACTAGGAGAACAAATGATACCTCTACTAAAACTACCCAAACTGATATCCGTAGTACAAGTCAACAAACTGAACTTATCAAAAAATTAGTGGCCAAAAGGACTCATTTTTCAAATATGCTCAGAACTCAAATCCCATTTAGCATTGAGAATGAACTTGCTAAACTAAAATTTTCTATTCCTCTCACTAAGTTGATAAACAAGAATGTGTATAAGTCTCGGGTCCTAAAGGTATTGAACATAGGGGAAATTACCGGTACTTTTAATTTAAATGATGATCATCCTGAAATTTTTTTTGGAACAAAAGTTGATGGTAAACCTCAAGAAGGAGGTGTCCCTCCATTTTATGTTAGTCATAATGTTCATGAAAAAATTCTCCATAATGCCATATTGGATTCAGGTGCATCACATAGTATTATGCCAAAGGATGTTATGGAGAAGCTTGGCCTTGAAATTACTAGACCTTACAAAGATTTGTATTCATTTTATTCTAGAAAATTTAGATGTCTAGGTCTTATCAAATATCTTTGTGTCACTTTAGCTCAGATACCAACAAAAAGTATAGTGATGGTTATAGTAGTAGCTGACATCCCTCCTAAGTATGGCATGCTTTTGTCATGCTCATGGGGAGCAAAGTTATAAGGGACCCTTCAAATGGATATGAATTATGTCAAAATACCTGTTTTTGGTCAATAAAGAAGAATGTATAGGGAAACCTTAATGAAGTACATGGTGAGTAGTCATGAAAAACCACACAACTATCCTCTGTACTCTGTCCATACTGACCTTGACTCCTTTTTTCTTTATAATTATGGAAACTTTGACTCACAAGTTACCCATGCCGAAAATGA
Organism: Pinus albicaulis; assembly: GCA_034641835.2. NCBI lineage: Eukaryota > Viridiplantae > Streptophyta > Pinopsida > Pinales > Pinaceae > Pinus > Pinus albicaulis. Next base: position 794,984,366 of record CM076580.1, read on the forward strand.
TTTTAATGAAAAATATGACAACCAAACACAAATTGTACAAAAGGACCCTGAAAATGAACCTCTTTGGAATATGATTTTTCATGGCTCTAGTGGAAAAGCAGGCTTAGGAGCAGGTATTTGGGTATATAATGCAAGGAACAATCACACAGAAGGTCACCCCTACAAACTCAATTTTCAGTGCATGAACAATATAGAAGAATATGAAGCCTGGCTCTTAGGATTACAATTGCTGAAAAGATTAGGAGCTAAGAGGATTTCTGTCCATGGTGATTGTGAACTAATTATAAAAAAAATTAAAGGAAAATATTTTAAAAAACATCCTAGATTGAGAGCATACATAAATGTCGTGATAGATTTCTTAATAACTTTTGAAGAATATGATCTAGTTGTTATTCCAAGAAATAAAAATGTCCTAGAAAACAGTTTAGCATTTTTGTCAAGAAGGTGTCAATTGCCTCACCCAAACAAACAATACACAATAAAGGTTAAACATCATCCATCTGTGCCTGATAACATGAGATACTAGCAAGTATTTTGTAATGAAAAACAAATTTATATTTTCTTACAATAGAAGGATGAATTTGAATATAGCAACATAGAATTAGATTATGAAGAAGACCGTCACACTGATGTACAAATTTGTGAAGATAAATAGTCTGTTGTTTCTGATGTAAATATTTCAGCAAATAAAACTGTACATAAAATGGAAATACACAAATACCCAGAAAAAGAGGAATTTGAAGTACTTCAACTCAAGGATAATATCCTACCTAGAGGGCTTGTCCATTTATAATAGATTTTAATAGTGTGGCCAAAAAAATAAAAATAGAACCAATAGGGACAAACACTGAAGAGTGTATTATAGGCAGTGGAAAAAACCCCAAAATAATAAAACTATCAAAATTACTTCCTATAGTTACAAAACAAAGATATATAGCTCTGTTTAAGGAATTCATAGATGTATTTTCTTAGAGCTATGAGGACCTAAAAGCTTATGATACTAGTATTATACAACACAAAATTCCAATCAAAGAGGATTAAAAACCTTTTAAACAAAAATTGTGTAGGATAAATCGTGTCTTAATGCCCTTGGTTGAGAAAGAAATTAAGAAAATGTATGAATCCAAAATCATAGTTCCACTTAGATATTCTAAATGGGTATCTAACATTGTTCCTACAGGAAAGAAGACAGGTGAAATCAAACTTTGCATTGACTTTAGGAATCTGAACAAAGTATTTCTTAAGGACAACTACCTCTCACTAAAAATGGACCACATATTGCAGAGGATAGTAGGTTCCAGTAGGATCTCTCTGTTAGATGGATTTTCAGGATATAATCAAGTTTTAGTGCATCGTGATGATCAAGAAAAAATCAACCTTTACTACTCCTTGGGCGACTTTTATGTATGTGAAAATTCCTTTTAGATTAATGAATTCTCATTGGGGGAATTTTGAGGTCTAAAATAGGCCTCCTAAGAAAAATGTACAACAAAATAAACTTTATAAGAACAAATAAGATTCAATATGATTATGTCAACCATGGGGGATGATTCACTATTTTTGGAGTAAAAAAGTAAAAAGATTAAAAATAATAAAATAATAAAACTACTTTTTCAACTCATATTTTCAACTTATCTCCCTAAGTTTTTACTCAAATTTTGAGTGGGAGTACTTGTTGAATGTAAAATTTAATTCCTCAACTAAGGAGTATCCATGTTTCAGACTTTCAATAGAACCTGCTATAAGAAAAATGAGAAATACATGAAAAAACATGATTAAAATAAATTTTTTCATGTATTTCTCATTTTTCGTGTAGCAGGTTCCACCGAAAGTATGCAACATGGGTACTCCTTGTATGAGGAATCAAATTTTGCATCTAACGAGTGTTTCCGCTCGAAATGTGAGTAAATCCATAGGGAGATAAGTTGAAAATATGAGTTGAAAAAATAGTTTTTTCTTTTTTCCCTCTAAAATTTGATGATGTAATCTAATATAATTTTATTATTTCCACTATTATTTTATAATTTTCTTAGGAGGCCCATTTTAGAACTAAAAATTCCCGTAATTGGTGCTACTTTTCAGAGAGCCATGGACATTGGTTTTGCAGATGAAATTGGCCATTTTATTGTGATCTATCTTGATGATATCACTGTAAATTCAAAAATTGATGAAGAGAACTTAGCACATCTAAGAATAGTTTTTGAAAAATGTAAGAGGTTTGGAATTTCCCTAAATCCCAAGAAAACAATGTTTGGTCTTGAAGAAGGAAATTTGCTTGGTCACATTATTTCTAAAGATGGAATTAGAATTTATCCTAGCAGGATTGAAGGTATACTCAAAATCAGTCATCCCAGGAACCTCAAAGAACTTCAATCTTTCATTGGTAAAATCATTTTTTTGAGGAGATTCATACCCAATATTGTAATTTTTTTGAGAAATATAACCAAGATGATTAGAAAAGATTCACAAATTAAGTGGAACATTGAAGCTAAATAATCTTTTGATCTAGTCAAGCAAGCATTAACAAAATCTCCATTTCTAATCAATATGGATTTTACCAAAGACTTTATAATTTTTTCTTTTTCATCTGAAAATAATATTGTTGTTGTATTATTACAAAAAAACAATGAAGTACACGAACGACCAATATCATTCTTTATCAAAGCCTTGAGAGATGCATCTTTAAAGTAAAAAATCATGGAAAAATGGGCTTTTGCTCTGGTTAAAGCACTAAAGGATTTCAGAGTTTATATTTTACATTCACATTTTATTTCTTATGTGCCTAATGGATTAGTTAAATAAATTTTAACACAGAATGGTATTGATGGAAAGAGAGGCAAATGGATTGTTGTTATCCTGGAATATGATTTGGAAATCAGACCTACCAAATTTATCAAAGGACAAGGATTAGCCAAATTGATGGCTGAATCTAATTTTCATGCACTAGATATCAATATGAACTATTCATTGGATGATCAAGAGGGATTGGTGACTCCACTAACTGATGAAGCATTCATAAATTATCCCTGGTATGCAGATATCTTATATGTTTTTTTTTATTTTAATTCTTCTCCTGGTTTGTCCAAAACTAAAGCTAGATTCCTGAAATTTAAAGTTGTCAAATTCTGCATTCTATAAAATGTCTTATACTGGAAATATGTTGGAGGAGTTTTACTCAAATGTTTGCTAAAATATGATGTAGATAAATTTATGTAGGAATTACATGAAGGTGACTGTCGTGGCCATATTTATTGGAAAACCGCTACCAATAAGATCCTTAGAGCTTGTTTCTACTGGCCTACCCTTTTTCTTGACATCCACAAGATGGTAATTGCCTACCACAAGTGCCACATTTTTTAAGGAAAGAGAAAAAAAATTCCCTTGCCCTTAAAGCCCATTTTTTTTGAGAGACCTTTCCAACAATAGGATTTAGATTTCATTGTAGAAATTCATCCCCCATCCTCTTCCCAACATAAATGGATTCTTACTGCCACAGACTACTTTACCAAATGGATAGAAGCCAGTCCTTATATAAATGCTATTGATTCTGTCATTACTAAATTCCTTGAAACAAATATCCTTTCTAGATTTGGTTGTCCTATAAAACTCATCACTGATAATGATGCAGCCTTCAAGTCCAAGAAAATGGTTGATTTATGTCATAGGTACCACATAACTTTGGGATATTCAACATCCTATTACCCTCAAGGTAATGAATTGTCTGAATCTTCAAACGAACGTTTGGTGAATATCATTAAAAAACTATTGGAAGATAACAAGAAATAATTGCATAACAAGTTGGTCAATGCACTTTAGGCTGATAAACTTACTACCAAAAAATAAATTGGCATGTCTCCATACTAATTGGTCTATGGAATTGATGCAATGTTTCCTTCTTCTTTAGGAGTTACATCCATGAAGATCATTCAAGAAATTCAAGTTGAACAAAATTATGTACATAGAAGGATCAATCAAACTATTCAATTACAACAGTCCATATAAGAGGTCTATAGCAGAACCCAAGCTATTCAAGAAAATATCAAGAATATTTTTGATAAAAGAAAAAAGGTTGATGATTTTAATCTATGATACAAAGTTTTTAAATGGGATTACGAAAGAGAAGACAAAGGTAAACATGGAAAATTTGAAAAACTTTGGAAAGGGCCATACATTATTGATGCTTTTAGAGGAAACGATGCCCATTTCCTTAAGGAGCTAAATGGAATAGAGATACCTAGAGGTCCTACCAATGGCAAGATGTTGAAGCATTACCTCTCTTAAGAACACAATTTGATCTTTCATCATTGTAAATACCAAATTTTTACAGTGTTTTATTTGAGTAATTCATTAAAAAAAGGTTGAAGCCCATGGAGAAGGCCCTAAGCCTAGTTTGATGAGCCATTATACAAAAAAAAAAAAAATTAGATGAAGACATTTTAGAAAATGGAGCACTCAAGGCTACTTGTATTATTTTTTTGACAATTGGAGAAGTGCCATACCCAGTTGGAGCCACTGTTAGGGTCCTATAAATTATAGGATATCAAGGTGATTGAGTATCTCATAGTTGTAATTTCATGCTGTGCATAATTTTCATTATTCAAATGATTTCCAAAAAAATATATGAAAAAGAAAAGAAAAGAGGGTATATTGAAAAAATATATATAAAAAGAAAGAAAAACCTTAAAAATAATAATACTGAAAGTGTTGCAATTCAAAATGCCAGTGATGATTAGATTATTTTGTTCACTCATATAGTCTAAGCATGATTGAACACTTTTAACTTTTTTTTGATAGGTTAGAAAATAAGGATTTTCCAAACAGTTCAATATTGGAAAATTAATAGTTAGGTAGAAAATAAATTTGACTCAATAGTTTAAACTAGGTCAATGGAAGGAATAAGGGATAGAGTAGGTTAGAGTTTTATAAAAAAAAAAGAGATTAGGGTCTGCAAGCCTAAATGCACCCTACAAAAGAAAAATGAAAAACTTTTAGATTACTGAAAGGTTAGTAAGAAGGAAAGAAGGAAATAAACATGTAGAAACATGAAATTTATTTCAAAGCATCATTCAAAGGATTTCTTGTATTCTCACGAAAAAGAGAAAAATAAAAAAACATGGGAGTTTTATCCTATGTTTCGGGATTAATTCATTTTAAAAGTTACTTGACATATTTAGAGTCATATCCTAAAGTCCTAAATTCCCAGACTATACACGCTGCTCGAAATTTATTCACCCAACCCCACCATCCACTCAGCTATCCCATCATAGTTAACCTCCCAACACCTTCTGTATCATCTCTGCCCCCACCATTACATCTGATGGTCCACATTCTTTTCCAAGGCCCCATCATCCTCCGAAATTTAATGTCGTGGGGGGGGGGGGGTACAAAATTGGCGGTTTCCGAAACCATCCCATCTTCTACGTGTCAAGCATAGATCATTTCACACCCCCCCATGATTTCCCACTTATCATTCCATGACCCCTGCGAAAAGAGGTTTTTTCCATAACCAAACCATGTTGTTGACCATTAATCCCCTGCCATTCCCATTGCACCACAACAACACTCCTCTCGCGTCCGCCCAATCACCTCCACTCATGCCTAAAGACTCGTTAAGAATTTAATTATTCAATACATTACCCAATCATCCTGTGCCATGTCAACAAAAACCCTGCCACCTTACAAAATCACTCTTCCTCACCTGATTCAAAGGTTACTAGGTTTTCATGTGTTCTATTTTTACAGGTGATCGAATTCAAGGTTTTACAAATAAAAAATAAAGGCACGGAAATCTTCAATTATCTGTAGATCAAGCAGAACTCCCCTTTCTTAAATTCCCTTTTCTCCCAATTCCCCTTCTGATCAACATAATTCCCTTCTATTTGTCCCCTCTCTGTTTAATTCCCTTTCTAATCTGAGCACTTGAAGATATAAAAAATACGGTTACTTTATTTTCATAGAGTAGTCATGCCTCCAAAGAAGTAGGAGTAGGATCCATTTAATCCAATGGGTCAACCTCATGTGGACCTTGACCATGTGGCCCTTGCTGACAGGGATTTTAAGATCCATGAGACTCTTTCAGAGTTTGATATTTTTGATATATACTTTTGGTTGGAGGATAATCTTATTGATGAGTTCGATGATATACGGTTGTGGGACACTAAACTACCATATTATATATTCCCAGAAACCCACAGTTGCCCTGAATTTATTAGAAAATATCCTGCGTATTACGATATAAATCAGAGGGTTTTTTTTGCCCCCACAGGAGAAGTTATTTTCACCATCAGTGCCCAATCCATCATGAAAATGATGAAAGCTCCTGTTATTGAAGCAACCACACCTTTTTCCTATGAAACCCTTAGATAATTGTAGCAGAATTTGGATTTTTCCAGTAGAGCCAAAACTATTGAATTTTTCATGGCTTTAGACACTCCCTTTACCAAGAAGAATCCTCCATATCCATCTTCTACATTCCATGATAGGATTCAACAAATAGTCACTATCCTTACTTACCTGTTAGGATACCATTCAGATCAGTGGCTAGATGAAGCAATGATAGGCTTCCCATCCATACTTTCATCATAGTCTAAACCATCCATTATGTTTAATTTTAGTCAATTCCTGGAAGATGCCATTCATGACTATTTTGTCAAGTTTCATAGCGAGGAAGTTTTTAAAATCACTTCATTCATTATTTATATGTTTGTATATTTTCAGGAAAATAGGTTCCAGTTCACAATGAGAAAAGTGAATGAAGATTCCCAAACTCAGTCTGTCATATTCTGGACAATAATGCTGATGAAATAACAGAAGGATTGCACTTACAAAATATTTGTTGAAATGTTTGTGCATCCAGCTATGAGTATCCTCAATAACATAGTGGAACCAATATCAATGAAGACATTAGAAAGATCATGCAGTTGTCAGAAAAAGTTAGAACTGGAGACTGGTACTTGTACCAGAACTATACAAAACATAGAATATATGGGTGTGAGTTCCCCCCTTGCAAGTTGTCAAAGTTCCTCCCCATGCAGATATTTTCCCTGGAGTACATTAGGCAGATGATAAATGAATACAAGGTAGATTTTGTATCAGCCAAAAATAAGTCACAGTTGAGGATAAAAACCAAAACTGGTCCTTTCATTTGCAACAATAGAGCAGCAGGAGAGGAGGCAGACAGGATGTTGAAGGAGATGAAATTTACACATAGTTTCACTTGGTCTTACGGCCCATTGGGAATTATTTCTAGGAATAGGGTAGAAAATAAATCAACTCCCTACATTCACACCCACATGCCCAAGATTGAGAAATTTATGAACCACATAGAGTGGAAAAAAAACACCTTGTAGGAGGCTAAAGAGTTGGTGATTTCATCTTCAAGTATACAAACCCCTACTTCACAAGAAAATAACAATACAGAAGATAAGCAAGATAGAGGAAAATAACAAGAGAAAGAGGCAACAAGAAAGACCAAGAGATGATAAATCACCTTTGGAGACTGATACAACTATCAGGGAATTTAAGATGAAATATAAGAAGAGAGCAAGAATTCATGTGGACATAGATTAAAGCAAGGAAACAAAGCAACAAATAGTCATAACTATCATAGATTCGCATGGTTCTTATCCAGCAGGTGGTCAAACTATATTTTCTCCTACAACTTCAACTATAATTACATTTTGGCAACAAAGCCTTCAAACACCTATGTCTACTGCTACTACAATAGAAAAGGAGGAAATAATGCATGAAACCTTCAGAGAGATCAAGAGGAAAAATGAGATATTGAAGACAAGCACCTACAACCCATTTTTGAAGGAGATTGCCAGTTCACAAAGTAGGCTTCTATCAACCTTCGATTGAGATAAGGGAAATATGCATATGGATTTATTAGAAGCCAATATTTCTCAGCCAAAATCACCTGTTAATTTCAAGCATACTTATTTTGATTTTAATGTCAAGGAAATTCACCCAATAGATCATATGGAGATGCACAAACAGAATGGAGAGATGATATCATCTACCTTTACTAGCACTGTAATGAGACTCTCTAAATTGCAGGTATCATTGGCTAATATTCAATCATAACTCAAGATGGAGAAGGTTTCCTCTCTTGCAAAGGATACCATAATTAAATACCTGGAGGATTTAGTTGTGAAGAATGGGTATGATCCAAAAAATGTAGAGGTAGTAGAGGTGTTACACAGTAATTTGTCACCGTCCCTGCAATCTCCATCTCGCACATTGGAGGGCCTATTCCGTGACCTGTGAGCAGTGACATGACCTGAAACCACTTTCATGGCATCCCCCTTGACAAAGACATCATTCCTCTGAAGACAATTTCCTAGGAAAAGCCCTAAAAATAGACCTTTTGGCCTTGGCACGACCAGCCAGTTCAACCCTCATGCCAATGGGGGAAATCCACCAAAGAGGGCATGCCAACTGGCACTCTATCCCAGTGTATTAATTGTTCCAAGCTTAATAAGGATTGTTTTTTAAAAATAAATGGTGGAAGTTTGATTCCAACCAACTCTTGAACGAGTCTCTAAAATGAGTTGGGAGGTTTGGCTCTGGATCTCCATGTATGGGAGGTGGTTTTCCACCTATCATGGAAGCTTCCTTGAGGATAGGGCCAATCCCACAATTGTAGGGATCCCAACTCCCCTTCCACCATCTATATAAGCTTTGCATTTTCCCTTAGAAAGCTAGTCTTAGTAGCCTAAATAGAGCTAAATCAGTAGTAAGGAGACTATCGGCAGACAGCCTCTGAGCCAAAGTCGAAGAGAGCGAGCCTTGTCCCATCCTAACGAGCTTTATCGAGATGTGCTCCGCTGTTGACCCGCCGAAGGAAGATCCAACATCAGAGCTCAGGTTGTATCTTTCTTTCGTTGTGATTAATAATAAATGACTGCGATTATGGTTCCATTCATATGTTCATGTCTTATGTTATGAATTATATCTTCTCTGACTGATATATGGTTGCATGTATTAGGTTTTACGTTGTGTGTTGTTTCTTCGTGTATGTGCAGGTGTTCGAATGTGCTAGGTGAGAGAATTGTGATCTGCCAAAGTGAAGGACGGAAGCACCATCTTCTCTGCAAGAAACAATAGTGTGGGACTTACGGTAGGCCTCTTGTCGCATCTTGGTCTTTTGTAACTAGGAACCTACGTCTTAGCATGACTCGGTTCTTGCTAGACCCGATCTGGGCTAGTAGGGGTCGCCTCTCTCCGCAGAGGGGATTTACCTCTCCAACAAACTTGCGACTCCACTGGGGAGTTTGATTGGAGCTTGTCTTGTCTCTTTCGGTTGCTTTTGGCTTTTGTCTGCTTGATTTTCTCTTTTAGTCTATCTGCTTCTGGTGTAAAACCTCTGTTCAGCCCCAGAGGATCAGATCTGACCTTCGCTTTTCTAAAATTTTCATCTTTTCATGATTGGCTTGATTGGCATGGTTTCCACTCTGACAGTCGCGCCTATTGGTGCACATTGCCAGTTCATCACCCACACCATCCCCTGTCTGGCGTGGATTACAGCCAGACAGTCGCACCATTTCCTGTAGGTGCTAGGGTTTTCCCTTGTTCGGAAGTTTCTTTTGGTCAGTACTTTGCTTCTGGGTTAGTTTTAGATTTTGCTTGAAGTGGTGAGTCAAGTCTTGGTTGGGAGAAATTCTTTGTTTTTTCATTTTCAGGCGTTGGCGCTTGTTTTTAGTTAGCAACCCGCGCCAATTGGCCATTAGCGCAAGTTGTCAATGAGAAATTCGCGCCAGTTGGCACTAGTTTCACCCACAAAAGTCGTGCCAATTTCAGGGTGTGTGAAAATTGAGATTTTTTCCCTAAATCATTCACCAGTGTGCCTTTCCCTTCCGGTATTTTCTCTGTATGAGCATAGATTACATTGCTCATTGTTCATCTAAAATGTCTTCTTTCCATGATTGCTTGATGTAAAAGGGAATGAATGCCTTGTTTTTATCTCATGCTTTGGAAGTCCTCTTTGTGTTTAACTTCATATGTCTTGTAGCCTTTTGAGGAATTTTGTTACAAAGTGTTTAAAACAACGATTTCATTCTTACTGTTTGTTTACATCTCTTTTGCATTCATCCTTCATTAAGAAGATTTGCATTCATTTAGTTTTTGTCTCAAAGTTTTCTTTTCGTTAAAATGCATTAGATCACATTGCATTGAAAAGTGTTTTTGAGATTTATCATTGAACTTAGATCACATTGTTTAATGATTGAAAGCTAAAAAATCACATCGAGTGCATTCTCTTTCATTAAAAGCATGCATTAAGTAGATTCTCATTTCATAGAAAAATGCATTGAGTGCATTATTATCATTTGAAAAGAAAAGGGAAATTGTGCATAAATTACAATTGCATAGTTTTCAAAAACGAGGATTTTTCATAGATTACATTGCATTATTTGCATCGTTGAATGTTTGAAATTAATTTTGGATAGTGAAATTCATCTAGTTTGGAAAAATTTTTGTTTTTAGTATTGCTGTTTGTTGCATCATTGTTTGAAACTCTTCTCTTAACTAGATAACATTCATCGAATTGAAAGATTTATTTTCTCATATAGCTACATATAGGAGATTTTCAGATGACATGCGGTAGGGCCTTGAAACCGAGACATAATTGAAGATAAACCATAAAATTTATTCAATTTAACTTAAGGTAGCATTGAAACATTAATGAAATATGTAGAGGTCTAGGCTAGTGACGTGTTCCGGCATCATTAAACCTAGTAGCTGTCATTCGCCTCTTGGATTTAGACAACACTAGTACGGACTTGTGCTCCCCGTACTATCGCGTATATAAAGGGAGACCCCACTAGGTTTCTATCATTTATCCGTAGGAAGCTGATTTTGCTGCCTTATACCCATGATACACCGGACATAGCATTCGGGGAGATTTCCTGCACGTACGTTAAGTCCTTGGTTGATTTCTCTTTCATTTTGAACCAAGGTGTATATTACAGTTCATGGATATTTGGTACACCCTTTTGCCTAGAATTCCAGAGCAGTCAGTTTGATCTTTACTAACTCCCTAAATTTGAAAAGATCGTCAAGCGCTTCTCCTTTCATGCTTGTTTCCAAACTGAAAGAAATAGAGTCACCTTTTGCCTGTTTCTTGACTCTTAAAATATGAAACAGTAGAGTCTGGTTTCAATGTTTTAAAATTAACTGCCCACGAAATATTCCTGGTTAAAGTTAGTTTCCTTAGGGTGTTGTTTTGGGTCGTTTCCGATGACAACTTTTCCGGAGTTCACCAACCAAGGAATCCCCTCCGATGGGAATCCTTGGTCCTTTTCCTCCTTTTGGAAATGTTGGTGCTCCTTATATAGAAACGTTGTCCCTTCCTGGGTTAACTGTTGGGTTGCCCGTTTGGTTGTTTTCAACCTCTGTGGTTCCGAATGTTTCGGCTACTATTCAATTAGTTCCTCTTCCTGAACAACATCATGTTGATTCCAAGGTGGACCTCTCCCCTTCTTTGCCTATTTCTGGGTCCTCTTCTTCTACTTCGCCTGGTGAAAGTCTAGATTCAAGTAACCAGGTGGCTAAGAAGAAGAAGAAGAATACAAAGAAGAAGAATTCCGATAAGAGAGAGGCTAAGAGCGCAGCTACTGCTTCTAAAACATCTCCTCCTGATGAACCTCCCAACCCTCCACGGAAATTCAATTTCCCTTGCATGTTATGTCAGGGAAACCATCTTCTTCGAGATAGCCCTAGCATTCCCAAGGTGCTTGAAGTATGGTCCAATGGTCGTCCACCATTGCCTTTGGCTTCCGAGAGTCAGTTTGGGGGCACGTCTTCAGCTAGTGATGGTAAAACTCTTAAGAAGCAGGGTAAGCTCACCAATCCCTGTAAGTTGAGTGAAGGGCACCATGCCATTCACCTTTGTCCGTATATGGATGAAGCCAAGAGCATTTTGGAAAACTCAACTATTTCTACACCATGCCTCCCGACTGGTTATAAACGGATTTCTTAGAGTCTTCCACTAGTTGATCCTACGGTTGGTCAAGAGTCATCCCTGGTCAATCCTGCTCCCCCGGAAATTCAAATTGAGGAATCCATTCCCGACCAACCTTTGGTCATGGGATTGGTTGAGCTGGCCCCGTCTATGGTGCATCAGGTATTTTCCATGGAGAGTGGATCTCATACCCCTCATGTTCTTCTTGTCTCTTCAGATTCTTCGGACTTGGAGAAAGATTCTCCTGTCCCTACACCTCAAGAAGATGTTCCTCCGCCTCAAGAAGTTGTTACTCCACCTCCCGTGATAGAGGTCCCAGAGGATATCCCTCCCATTTTCGAGATGGAGGTCATGGAGGATGCTACTTCTTCGATCGTAACTCCGGGGGAAGACCATATTAGTTTGATGGTAGCCCCTCCAAGTAGTTTGGTCGCTTCCTTTGATTGGAATCGATTTCCAGGATACCGCCTTCTGTCTTATGTGACTTTCGAGATAAAAATACAGGCCTTTGGTATGGTCATACCTTGCACCATTATATATGAAGGCATGTCTGTTAGTATTTTATCCTCGACTACCTGGAAAGCTTTTAGTTCATCACCGCTTGCGCTTGTTATGCAGAATCTGTTGGAATTTAACAGAAGAACTAGTCAACCGTTAGGGATCCTTCCAAGGTTACCTGTTACATTGGGAGGTAAAACCTTCCATATGGACGTGATGTTTGTTCTAGGCCCCTTGGATTTCAATCTGCTCTTAGGGCGTGATTACACCTATGTCATGGGAGCGTTTGTCTCCTCCCTTTTTCATGTGGTTTGTTTTCCACATGAAAGACAGATCGTGACCATTGATCAACTTTCGTTCTTTGGTCCTGATGTGGTAGCTGGCCTGCCATCATCCATTCCTAGTTTTTATCAACCCATTGTATTGGTCCCACCATAGGTCAACTATGTGGCTACCTACCCCATGCCTGTACTTAGTGATGGTGCCGTCGTGCATAGTGTGCTGGGGGCATTGGGTCCAGACTTCCAAGATGTTTTCCTTCCATCAGATGGGAAAACCTTGGAAGCCATGACTTCTTATTCATCATGATGAGTTTTCATTGGAGCATGGTTCATCTGGTTGTGTCAAGCTCCTTAAACCATGAAAAAAGGTGTCCGGAGCATAGTTCGTTTTCTTATGCCAAGCTCGTTAAAAAATGAAACAAGGTGTTCCAAGGATAGTTTGTCTTCTGTATCATCTGAGGATAGTTTTTTTAATGTTTCAACCTTGTTAAAACAATGAAACACTTTCCTGTTCAATTCGAGTCTTTGTTTAGATCTCGTAAAATCCCAGTCGAGTCTTCCTCTTGATCTTGTAATTCGAACCTTCACTCCATATGTCTTTCATATGGATTGAAGCTTGGGGGCATGTACCTAAAATTGAGTCACCATGCTGGGGGCATGCTTACTATTTCAAGCATAGTTTGTTTCTGTTTCAAGCTTGTGTAAAAATGAAACCAGTTTCAAGCATAGTTTATCTTTGTTTCAAGCTTGTGTAAAAATGAAACCAATTTCAAGCAGAGTTTCCTGATTTCAAGCTTGTGTAAAAATGAAACCATTCCCATTTTACCTCTTGTGATTGCCATCTTATCAGCCTCTCTTTGCTAGATAAGCCTTGGTTTTCTCATTCCATCGTCCCCATCTGCTTGGCCGATCATACGCCTTCACTTGATTGTTTTACCCATTCCTGAGGAACTACTGCGATGAGTGGTCTTGTTAGCCAGCCTCTTGACCTTTATCTTGTTCTAACTAGTTCCACCATCACCAAAACTAGTTGCTGCCCTTTATACCACTCATTCCTCCAAGAGGAGTCACCTTTTAGCTCTTTTCTGACTCTCTAAATATGAAAATATTGCCGAGTCGCTTGTCATTTGATCTAGTTAAGTTGGCTGCGAAACGACATCTACCCAGTATACGTTTACCCCTTTTTCGAGCTGGGATAAATTATTTACGAAAAAGGAATACCCTAGCCTATCACGACTAGGAGGTTTTCTCAGACAGTTTTCTACCTTTTTGGATCTAAGGAACTATCTACGAAAAAGGGACTATTGGAGTTTACTTTTCCGCTGTCTTTTCAAACTCTCTAAATATGAAAAGACGTTGAGTTCTTCCTTTTTTAAACTCATTAAAACTTGATGACATCAGATTCTGTCGTAAATGAAGATACTCGAGTTTCTCCTTCCTAGGGCTCATTAAATGTACTAGGATAGATTCATCCAAAGGACAAACTTATATGACAAGCATATGGTATCCTCTTCAAGCTTGTGCAAAAATAATTGGGGTGCTCACCAGAAATGGTGGGGAAAATGGAACCAGTATCATCGTCGTGTCAGCAGTATGTCGCTCTTGAACATGGTACTTGTCTGCATTCGTGTCAGGTTGGGGACATCTCATCTCGTTTTCCGCTTGCCTCCATGGGTTTGGGTAATCCCTTTTGACCTCTCATTTTCTCTTTGACTCATCATCATGACCTCTGATCTTTTGATGTCAAATACTTCCAAATCCACTGTCGTGTAGCCGATATGTTCAAGAGAAGTTGACCTCTACAGTTTTTAACCCTCCTCTGATTCTCATCTAATCCAGATTCACAAACATTATGTTCCTCTGTCTCGCGTCGATGATGTGGGAAACACTATGGCCCACCTTCGATCAAGGTCACTTCCTGTCGACTTCAAATCATTATCCAGGAAGATGATCTAGAGACTCCTTTCCGATACATTGGAGCCTGCATGCCTCAATGGCAAGTTCTTTGCATTCGACACAAGGTTTTCATCATTGGCCTTCGATTGGATGATTCTACGGGTGTTCCACGCCAACTCACTGTTCACATTCCATGGATTGTACCTATAGTACCTTGAGGGCCATTGTCATTATTGGTGGTTCCTCTCGCATCTGTTAACAGCTTTCATCATTGGCTGGTAAAAAGACGATGTTCTTGCATGTTTGACTTCGACTCACTTATTCACATGATAGAACTTGTACTTTTTTCAGGTTGAGATGGAGTGCAAGACCTTGGATTTTGTATGTTGGAATCCAGGCTATGGATTTTGTGGATGATCATGATTGGTTACATGACTCATTGATTGGATAGTTGCGACCATACCTGAGTCTATTTATTGATCCTCACTGGATGGTTGTGTCCATGCCTCGGATATTTGATTATTGTATACTCTATTATTGATGGCTGCGCCCATACCACACATCATGTATTTGAGATATCAGTTGTACTTTTCTATGCAAGTTTTCCGACGGAAGTGTTTTCAGTTGGGCACGTTCTCGTAAAGCATTTCACCCCTCCCTCTCTCTCGTGCCTCATGCTTTAGGGGGCATATGTTACACAGTAATTTGTAACCGTCCCTGAAATCCCCATCCCGCACATTGGAGGGCCTATTCCGTGACCTGTGAGTAGTGACATGACTTGAAACCACTTTCATGGCATCCCCCTTGACAAGGACATCATTCCTATGAAGATAGTTTCCGGTAAAAAGCCCTAAAAATAGACCTTTTGGCCTTGGCACGACTAGCCAGTTCAGCCCTCGTGCCAATGGGGGAAATCCACCAAAGAGGGCACGCCAACTGGCGCTCTGTCCCAGTGTATTACTCACACCAAGCTTAATAAGGATTGTTTTTAAAAATAAATGGCAGAAGTTTGATTCCAACCAACTCTTGAACGAGTCTTTAAAATGATTTGGGAGGTTTGGCTCTAGATCTCCATGTATGGGAGGTGGTTTTCCACCTATCATGGAAGCTTCCTTGAGGATAGGGCCAATCCCACAATTGTAGGGATCTCAACTCCCCTTCCACCATCTATATAAGCTTTCCATTTTCCCTTAGCAAGCTAGTCTTAGTAGCCTGAATAGAGTTGAATCAGTAGTAAGGAGACTATCGCCAGATAGCCTCTGAGCCAAAGATGAAGAGAGAGAGCCTTGTCCCATCCTGACGAGCTTCATCGAGATGTGCTCCGCTGTTGACCCGCCAAAGGAAGATCCAGCGTCAGAGCTTAGGTTGTATCTTTCTTTCATTGTGATTGATAATAAATGACTTCGATTATGGTTCCATTCATATGTTCATGTCTTATGTTATGAATTATATCTTCTCTGACTGATATATGGTTGCATGTATTAGGTTTTACGTTGTATTTTGTTTCTTCGTGTACGTGCAGGTGTTCGAACGTTCTAGGTGGGATAATTGTGATTTTTCAAAGCGAAGGAAGGAAGCGCCATCTTCTCTGCAAGCAACAACAGCGTGGGACTTAAGGTAGGCCTCTTGTCGCATCTTGGTCTTTTGTAACTAGGAACCTGCGTCTTAGCATGACTCGGTTGTTGCTAGACCCGATATAGGCTAGTAGGGATCACCTCTGTTTGCAGAGGGGATTTACCTCTCCAACAAGAGGAGATTATGAAAAGGAAAAATGCAAAAAAAACAACCCTAAGAAAGAAACTTAAAATTTCAGCTATTGAAGACCCTCTAACAAAGAAGATAGATGATAATGAAGAAAAAAATCAGAGATGATCAGGTTGATAATGGAACAGTCAACATAATTAAAGCAGATGGAGACAGAAATGGAGAAATTAGTAAATGAAAATGAAGAAGCAGCATAGAAAGCCATCATTCCTTTGGAGGTTGTTTCTATTGCAGTCACCCCTTCCGCTACATCAGCAACTATAGATACATAAGGTGGTACATAACAACTAGCTAAAGCAATGGAGAATATATCCATATAAAGAGAGGAAATTAAAAATATGGAAACACAAATTAATACCTTGAAGGATCAAAATGAAAGGTTTGATAATGCACATGAAATCGAAATACAAAGAGCCCAAAAACATATCGAAAGATTGATAAATGCAGAGAAGGAAGCTTCCATTGGTCACACCATTGGCCAGGGAAAGGAGATCATTTGGACAAGCATAATTGATTCTATGAATGAAATATGGCCTTCTATTCAAATCATAATTGAATATAAATAATTAATTGAAAAGGTAAATGATGTTATAGCTAAAGCAACCAAGGAGCTTGGGGACATGACTGAGACAAAAAATAATATCATCAGGTTCCTAAATTCAAAGAGCAGGTATGAATTGGAGGAATTTAGAGTTGAGGAAAAAATAACAACAATTCTAGAGGTCAAGAAGGTGCTCACTAAGAAAATCTTGGTCACACAATTAGAGGAAAAGTTCCACAATTTAGAAATTGGTGTCAGTAGATTCTTTAACATAGTCGAGCCACTGACCAAAAGAGGGTTACCTTCACTGTTTCTAATAAATGATAAGATTATTGCCAGGAAAGACTATGTGAAGAAGATAAAAGACATTTCTAAGGATACAACCAAGTTTGTAGGTCATAGAGGAGCATTGAATTAAAGAGCTTTCCTTGAGGCCATGAGAAATGATATATTTATTCAACATGAAGTTAAACACATTTTTGAATTGAGGACCACTTTTTTTATATTTAAAGAGACAGATGAGATATATCGAAAGGTGATTAGGATCAAGATTCTAGGTGAGAAAGAGTGGGAAAAGCTATGTGAATACCAAGAAGGGTGAAGGCTAGCGTATCATCCAGATCAATACAATAGTGTGTCAGCTAGATCAGCCAAAACATCACCAGATCCAATCATGTAGCAACGACCTTCTAAAAAATAGGGCCAAATGTCAAATTAATTCAATCGTGTCCACTTCGTGGCCACACTAGTAAAATTTTTCTTATTTTTTAAATAATAATATATTTCCTATGTAGATACATATATTGTTGCAGAGTTTAGTTAAATACTTCATACATTCTTGGTATCAGGGCTTGGACCCTGGATTTTGAAACTTTTCTATGGGAGCATTGTATTTTCTTGAAGTTGGAGCATCAATAATAAAAGACCTTCTATAGGATACTTGAGCTATATTTATCAAGTGATGTTATTTATTTTCTGTGTTTAATGTTCCATTGTTTTTCTCTTAGTGCATCATTTAAATCTGATTGTAAAGAATAAATATGAAGATTAATATTTGCTGTTAGAGCACCTTATTTCTGGTTGTATTTACAATATAAATGTTTTTCTTCTGAAGTCTGGTTAAGAAATTATTAATTTCTTTTTAACCATTACTGAATTCACTATTTCTTTCATTTCATAATTCATTATGTTATAAGATCTAGTAAGAATAGTTAGCTTGCCTTATGGATGCTCTTGAAAATTTGATGCAACAATCGAGCCTTTTATCACTCCATGGCCTAATGGAATTAATTTAAATAGATCTACTAATCCAACCAAAAAATCAATCAAAAAGTAATGCCTACAACCATTATAACTAGCCTAATATCAGATTGATAAAACAAATCTAAATCTAAAAGAGAGATCCCTCTCTTAGTCTAGGAGGGATAGATCCTAGGCTCCAAAGTGGTTTTGATGTTGTCCTATATGATTATTATTTCAAATATTAAAATTATAGAACGATAACAGACAAATTAGTAATATTGCACTAGTAATTTTAAACTAGTACTATCAAGGACTATAGATTTCATTTGTGAAGGTAGTATTCCTTAAGATAGAAATTCATTGAAAATAACATGCTTGGGAAAGAACATGTGAAGTTGCTTTTCATTTTCTTTAATTATTTTCTTTGTAATTTGTTTCAAGTTTCTTGCATTAGATTAATCTATTTCGAGAAATAATCACCGAGTACATATACTACACATATACCTCATTAGATCACGAACCCCAGGTTGACAAATTAAATTACATGGATTTAACTCACAATTAAATCTCCCAACATTCAGTAAGAAACAATGATAGGGATATAAGACTTTTGTGATCCATAATGTAGATAAATTTCTTTCGGATTAATCACATCATTAGGATTTGGTCAACGTTTCGAACTAGCTAATGTGGTTCATCCTCAGGACAAGGCAAAAAATCTAATTGATCTTCATGAATAAATAGTATGGATGCATCATTTCCGAGAGATAGTCATTAAAAACTAGTTGTCATTGAATTAGTTACTTAGTTATTAAGAAAATAATATTAAAATTAGTTTTCAGGAAATATTTATTAAATGGGTTGATGATTAATAATACCGAATAAATTTATTTATAAATATTTTAAGTAAAGGGATTTAAAACAAAAGGATTACTTATTATTATTATTTATATATATAATAATCCATAAATGTTAAGAAGGGGTTATTAGGATAATATATATTTTAATCATATAAATTAATGGAAAGAATAAAGTTTAGGAAAGGATCAAAATATTATAAATAAATAAGTTAGGAATATAATAAAGATGTAGGTTTAAGGAGGGATAAAGAAAATTAATAATAACCAAAGAAATTTCTAGGGGTTATTATTAAAGAAAGGAGGAAAAAAGAAAAAGTAGAAACAAAAAAGGAGGGACATAAAATAAGGAAATAAACTCAAAGACCTAATGAAATAAGAACCTAAGTGAGAGGGGGAGGAATCACATAGAGAGTCAGAGTCCATCTCTTACTCAATTTTCAACCATCATCCTTGTTGAGATTCCTAGCATGCCTCTCAATCTCAATAGCCTCTCTAAGCTTCCTATGGTGGAAGTGATCAAAATTAGAAATGAATTTGGAGTCCTCAATGCAGACATGGTGTCAATATTTTTCCGCATGTTTAGTAAGAGTTGATGTGTGGGAACTATTATGCGTAATATTTGCAACATGCTCCTGGATTCTCTATTTAATGGACTAACCCATTTCTCCAATATAGGGAATACCATAGGAATAAGGAACCAGGTAAACCCATTTCATGTCCTTAGGGTCGACCGGGTCCTTGACAAACCCAAGAGGTTTTCTAATAGTACAGAGAGTGTTACACCATTTTTTTGTCATCTAACTTATTATTATTAGATGGACCCAAGTACACCATGTAAGACAAATTTTACCCTAAGTAAAATTCCTTTCACTATGAAAATAACTTAGTAAACCACCTTTATTAAGTTGTTTATGGTCTAAACAAGAAACCCCATGAGGAAATATTAAATAAATCTATTTTTTTTTTCCTTAAGGAATAATTAGTTAAACAACAGTTTAGTTAATATTTTTGGTTATATTTAACCCAAAATAAGGAATTAATTAGATAAATCATTATTTATCTTATTATTTTCTAAGAATAATCATTTGAACCTTATTTAAATAATATTATTTGTTAAATATGACTAAATCACCCTTATATAATTAAATAAATCATTATTTATTTAATTATTACTCAACCTCATCCTTAAAATGATAAATAAATCATTTATTTATTTATTATTTACAAATAAAGGGATTTGAACCAAGTCAAATTCCTTTTCCCTCCAACAAATATAATAAAATATTCCATAAAAGTTGGATCTTGATTTGGTTAATAATATTTTAATTATGCACCAATATCTAGACTAACTCAATATTTTTTTATAAATAGAAGGGTTTTCCCATTCATTTACCACCTTTTGTTGCCTAAAGATCACTCTCGATCTATACTTTTGGTCTGACTTTGATCCACCATCATAGTCATATTTTGCTACCATTTTTGTTTGGGTTTTCTACACCATCAAGAGAGAGAAGTTTTAGATCTCAAGTGCTAAGGACTTAAAAGAACCCATCCCATTGAGGAGAACTGGTAACAACCTTCTGTATTTTCCTCCCAGGTGCCATTAATAAAAAATTCATTCAACATATTATTTTCTTGTCTATTGGATGCATGGAGTAAATCTTGTATTTTTTCTACTGCTTAATGTCTTCTAATGCATAGATCTAGAATTTTGCATCATTTATCTTGACAACCTAACTGCAAATTTGAGGATATTGGCATTTGTCTTTGCTATTAGGGCTATTTTTTATGCACAGCTAAAGTGGTCTTTTTTCGTACGCTTGGAATTAAGATTCATACTAACAGAGAGGTTTGAATGAAGAGGAGACATTATTCCTTCTAAGGAAATGGGAAATAATGTTTGTGGTCCCTTGGATAAATGGGGGATGAACCTCAGATATAGGATCCACCTGAGCACTTTTTCTTCTTAACCCTTTATAGAAATTTTGAAAGGCCTTAAGGCCTTGAGATATACTATACCCATTATTTTTAAAGACATCAAGAAGATGGAATTTATTTGACTCCAAGTGGTTGTCGTCAGATATTCTCAGAGCACAGGTAGCAGGAGTACAAAGAAAACCAGATTTCTGGGTAGGAACAAGCATGTAGATATTGTTTTGTGTGATTTTTCTTGCGAAAAACTTGGTGAGAAATGAAACTGTCATCCATTATATAGAGTAAAAACCTTTACGATCTAACTCATGGATTTTTTTCTAGGTAATAAGAAGATAAATCATCATATTTATCAAAAAAAAAGGCTAAAATTTTCCATAACTCAACCAAGCCATCCTTAGCATAAATATGTACTTGATGTCTATCTAAATGTAATACTCCGTCCCACCCCCTTAGACCTTTTTGGATTGTGGGAGGTGTTACTTTAAAATTGACCCAATCTCCATGGTCCATTATGAAGACAGGGTTGCAAAAATATTCTTTCTTTGAATCTTGACGAATTAACTTATGACATTACCATCATATTCAACTTGTCGAGAGCATTCTAGTGATATAAATTTAATTTAAGTTTGACACCTAGATCAAAAGTTATGCCAATTTGATGTTTGATCAGCTAGATATTACCACGTTAGAAGAGAACTGTGAAGTGGGACCTGAGCTATCAACGTAGACCTTTAGGAACCTAGAGGATAAATTTCTAAACCTATAAAAGCTTCCATCAGTGATTCGATTTGGAAGAATTGATAATGGCCGAATGACCATCCTAGGGTCCTCTTACTTACTCCATGGTTAACGAAGGGGGGAAAGTATGGAATTTTTCTCTTATGTGATCAAAATCCTACCACTTTCCTGAGTGCCCCAAATCCTCCACATGGGAATGTAAAATTGAATGTTTGATGAGCCATTATAATCCCCATCCCTCTCTTCGACTTTTAACGAAGGGAGGGGGTCTGGTATTTTTTCATATATGCACAGTACTCTATTGTGGAATCACATAAACTTCCTCCCACATGTCATACCTATATGTTTTCACGTGTCACCTAGTGCCACATCCTCCTAGTTCTAGGCCCTTGGCCCATAATAACCATTGAACTTTACTCTCACCCGAGTTCGTTCTTCCAATGACTGGGGATAATTTTATATTAAGGCCACTTAAGTTGTAGTTAAGCTGTATACAATCAAAATGTATTACCATGTCCCTTGGGAATATTAGTTGCTCAGTCATCATTATCAACCAATTGAATTATTCCATGTCACCCTTACTCCACTACATCTTATTGATGCCATAATTTCATTAAGGTGATTTCATCCTACCATGTGGAATCATTTGGTGGTGCCACTTGTTACCAAAAAATATGCCACTTGACCACCCAAGAGGGCTAATTCCACTTGCCACATATCACACAAATAATGTTTCATGTCATCGGGTCATCCATGTAATTTTTTCCATGTCATCAATGCCAGATCCTCACCATCTTAGGTCCTCAACCCATTCCAGACATAGAACTTCACAAACACTTAAGGTCCTATTCCTGGGGATTAATGCTAATTCCACAATCAATCCTAAATTAAGTTCCTCAATGTCATCCCACTCCTCACATAGTGCCTATATGGCATCCACACATATTTCCTCTACTCTTATCAGTGCCCGTTATGAGGAATTAGACTCGTGGGAACCACCAACTTGAACCTATTTCATTTGTGACTATTATTTATTGAAAATGATCCACCCAAATCTATGTGATACTGGCCACAAATCATTTCAAACTATGCCTCAATTCATTCTACTTGGAGATCTCAAGGATGTGTACACATCATCATGGTCTCATATCATTTCAGACTATGACCCATTTTTTTAATTTGGGGAGCCTAGGGTCACACACATGTCATCATGGTGGGTTCCTCCCCATCCATACATCATCAAACCCAATTTATTCAATTCATAGGTCCTACGACCATGAAAATGTCATCATTTTCCTGCCCTTTTTAGAATATGCCCCTTAATATACATGGGGTGCACGGGGCATAGGCTCGTAGAACAAATTATTACTAGCAAATCTATATAAGGGATGATGATCTTGACTTTAGTTATTATGAGTTTAAGGAACAAGGAATTGAGGTGAAAGGGATGAAACTGGTGAGAGATTAAAAATTGTGAGGTCAAGTACTTATAAACAATGAAAAACATTAATATCTTAGATTGAAAGGGAACAAGTCCCAACACCAAAGTCATATAACACGTCATACCTTGGTAGATGAAAAAAGGATGAACCAACCACATTGGTCTACTGTGGAACTCATTCAAAGAACCCTCATCAAAGATTTATTAAATATCATACATATTTACAATTCATTCATAAAAATATGTTGAAAAACATATTTCAAATTCATGTCAAACAGATTCATGTCACACTAATCATATCCACACAGATTCATGACCAAATCATGAAAAAATTTAGTGATCAAAACGATCTAGTAGATCATGCTTATGAATTTAGTTAACTTTGTAGCATAGAGAAAAAATAACAACACATAGTTATATGAAACCAACTTAACCATGAGAAAATATAAGCAAGCATTCAAACCAAAATAACCATTAGAATATATAAAAATAATTCATCATCCATGGCACAAGTATGTACATGAGTAAATACACTTATTTGATTAACATGAATGAATAACAACTATGAGATGGAATTGAACTCTCCACCCAACCATAGGCCAACTACATCCCAATATTCCTTTTATCTAACCACCCCTAAGTTGAATTCAAGATCTAAGGAGTCAATTTATCAAGGTAATTTCACACCAATATCAATTCAAGCAAACCAAAGAGGCAGTGAATTGTCCCAGTGGTTTATCAACTACCACTTGCATAAGCACCACAATGAGCCTTTTACCTCTCTAACATAGATCCCATGGGTTCATACCAGGCTCAATTAATCACTACCAACTATATTTATTAAGAAAAATATCCCATTGGATAAGATTGGTGTGTAGCTATCATCTCTTATTCTTTGCACTTCCTTCTTCGTCACTCCTCTTTCCTTCACTCTTTCCTTTGTGCTCTTCTTTCTCCCACATGTTTTTATGTGTAATTTTTCCTCCCCCCCTTCCCTACCTGTCTTATTATTTCCATGTCTTTTCTTTTATATTTCATGTTGACTTTCCCAACATGTCTTGTGAGACAGGGAGGCTCCATATGCCTCATCCTTCACTATATACTGCCCATACACAACTTCGATGCATGTTTTGAAAAACATTAATTCAACTTGGAGATAGATGGAGAAAAGAAAATGAAGTGGGTTTGGTTTGGGGTTTAAACACAACACAAGAAAACCCCCCTCCTACTCATACTTCTAAATCCATGTCCACTCTTCCAACTAAACCATATTTTACATTTTTACATAATTTCATATAAACAAATACACATATTGGAAT
This sequence comes from Pinus albicaulis, assembly GCA_034641835.2. Lineage (NCBI taxonomy): Eukaryota > Viridiplantae > Streptophyta > Pinopsida > Pinales > Pinaceae > Pinus > Pinus albicaulis. The sequence continues at coordinate 795,008,843 of CM076580.1, forward strand.
TTTCATGGGGGTAGAAAAAGGGTTGTTATAGACCCCATGCCCTTAAAGGAACAATATCATTAGTGTTATATGAAAATAACACAAATTAGATCCATGAGCCTTATATATACACAACTCTCTACATTAGTGGCATATTCCATGTCTAAATTTTCCACTTGACATTTTCTTCCATATTTCATGGTCTAGTTACCTCTATACCTCCTGGAATTCCAACACATTTCTGCCTTGTTATATGTTGCTCCTTGTTAGTGTGAATTCTAATCGCAAGCATATGAAAAAACTCACTTTAGCTGTGCATAAAAAACAACCCTAACATCAAATGTGGCTGTCAATTTCGTTACATATGCAATAGGTGATTAGAATAAATGCTACAAAAATCCATTTCTATGCAGTTAAAGACATTAAATATTAAAATTAAAAAAGATTTTATCCATACATCCAATAGACAAGACAATAATTTATAAAGAATTTTTTGTATTATGACACTTTGGAAGGGAACACAGAAATATGTTACCAATCCCCCTCAATGGGATGGGTTCTTATGTGTCCTCGATGCTTCATATCCAAGATCTCTCTCTCTTGATGGTGCAGAAAAACCAGACAAAAAAAGAACTCAAAGGGTGCTCACAAGAAAAAGTAGAAATAATATGACAATGATGGAGGATAAAAGTCAGACCAAAAGCATAGATCAAAGGTGATCAAAAGGTGAAAAAAGGTAGTGAATGAATGGAAAACCCTTCTATTTATAACAAAATATTGAGTTAGTCTAGATATTGGTGCATAATTAAAATATTATTGACCAAATCTAGATCCAACTTACTTGGAATATTTTATTATTTTTGGTGGAGGGAAAAGGAATTTAGAATTGGTTAAATCCCTTTATTTAGAAATAATGAATAAAAAAATTATTTATTTATTGTTTCAAGGATGAGGTTAAGGAATAATTAAATGAATAATGATTTATTCAGTTATATATAAATGTTTTATTCAAATTTAACAAGGAATATTATTAAATAATGATTTAAATAATTTTTCTAGAGAATAATAAGAAAAATAATGATTTATCTAATTAATTCTCACGTTTTGGGTTAAATATGAGCAGGAATATTAATTAAACAGTGGTTTAGTTAATTATTCCTAGAGGAAAATAAAACAAATAAGGATTTATTTAATTATTACTCATGGGGTTTCTTGTTTAGACCAGAAATAATTTAATAAACTATGGGTTATTAAATTGTTTCTCATAGTGAAAGCAATTTTACTATGGTAAAATTGGTCTTACATGGTGTACTTTAGTCCATCTAATAGTAACAGGTTAGATGAACAAAAATTGGTGTAAAAAATTCCCCCCCAACGTGTGGGTGTTAGGAGTTAATCTTATGACCGAAATACGTTATAAGAACATAATCCCTAGACACCGAAGGGGAGTCAAAGAGAGAGAGAAATATAAGATAGACTGAAGTGAGAGAGGACAAGACCCTGAGGAGGCGAGAATTACAGGTGCACAAGTCTTTTTTATGTGTGAGTACCTATTCTGGATGAGGCAGGGGAGGCATACCTATGCCCGCCAAGATGACAAAGTACAAAGAATAATGGTGCGTCCAACAAACATGAGACTGAGCTATATAGTACATGATGGCATAAACAAGGGCCAGATAAAAAACATAATGGATCCCACATACATATTGTGCCTGGGAAAATAGCCAGGACTTATACAATAATATCTAAGTACATGAGATATAATAACAACCAAAGAGGCCCTGTAAAACAGAAAGGGGCTCTGAAAATCTGAATGAGACATGCAAACTAAAAAAGGTGCAGCAAGCGGTTGGGGCCAAAACCATCAAATATGTAGAGCTACATCCAAGGCTGTAGTAAAGAGGCCATCTAGATATGTGGGGGGCTACCTTAAGGGCCACCCCCTAATGAGGTCTGAAACATCTCACACACACCCGAGAATAACTGGTATAATCTCTGCATCGCTGAACCATAAAGTATACAAACCTTGATCATTCCATAAGGAGCTAGAACTGAGAAACAATCAAGTCAAAGGGGAACAACAGGTCCCTTTTCCTGATCCGAGGCACCGAACAAGAGTGGAAGCTAGAACCGAGGTACACCACCCTATAGACCTGTCTTCTGGAATGAATAAGCTGATGTCGACAGAAGGAGGTCTGCCATAGGCGAGGCAATAAGGAATCCTCAACTAAGGCACAAGGGATAATAATAGAGTGACTGATAGACTAACACCAGTAATGATGGTGGAATGGGGGGTGTTGAGTAGCGGGCTCATGACTTCCCTTGTTAGAGCATAAAGGGCATGGATGACCTAGCAACTACTGACCCAATTCCGAAGGGGATAGGGGACAATATGACTGGAGGCCAAAACGTGCGACACGAAAGAGGTAAAAAGTGATGAAGGATGGAAGACTATGGCGGGAGACAAAAGGGACTCGAGACAGACTCCATGGATATGATAATGACTCAACTCAGATGCTCTAAACAAGGGCGACTAGATGATGTTGCCACATGGAATAGGCCTGGTGCGGACCATAAAAACAAGAGTAAAATATGATTACTCACAACAAAAAATGACATGAGAATTAACAAGTATGAAGAAAAAGTGATTCCCCAAGTACAAGTGTCACAAGTGAAGAAATTCGATTTTTAGAAGTGGTGAAGTAACCCTTCTTGGAAAAAAGGCTTCCATGTGAAGTGTCAAATCACCAAAAACGAAAGGATACCCATTTGAGTGATCGGTGAGAGATTTCAAATGGTGCTAATGGTTTGTCAAACTGAGCTACGTTTTGGTCATAATTGGAAAAATAAAATTTGGGTTTTTCTTTTAATAATGCAATTTCCCTCCAATTTGATTCATTTGAAAATGTTGCTGTGGTGAATGTGGAGAGGAGGAAAAGGCCCTAAATCTTGTGGCGATTGTAGCAAAAAAACCAACCATTGGAATCAAGATCCGGGACTTCCATGTAAGAGGCCTAACCATACCCTTTCCATTCAGTGGATTAAAGTTTCATATTAGGCACCTAGAGCCCAGGAAAAAACCTCTGCTCCTCCTCATAGTCAGGTCACACTTTTTGGGGTCTTTTCTACGACCTGGGTAGTAGATACTTGGCAGAAAATTGTGACATGTCCCAAGAAATGGCCTAAAAAGTATGACCTATCAGAGAAAGGTGTTTCACTATTGTTTTTGGCTGAGAGCTGGGATTTTATGGTTATGATGCAGTATTTCCTTTATGTATGCTGAAAAACATGATGCTTTTGTGCAAGTATGGTAGAGTTTAGGATCAACTGGAAAGAGAGAGAACTGGATACATTACGTTCTAAGATCTGAGAGGATCATGTAGTTCATGATGCATTGGCTAGGTTTGGGGTGCTTAAATTTGTTGAGAACCTAGTGATGAGGGCAAGAGAGCCCTTGCTAGCCTGGATAGTCAGCTATTGGGACCTAGATCATGAGATATTTATAGTATAGGGGCATCAGATCGAGCTGATAGTTGAAGATATATATTTCCTGACTGGTCTCCCTCCACTAGGGATGGTGGGAAAGATGCAGTCAATGTTACTGAGAGGGCAGAACATTATGGAATTTGTAGAGCGCCACTGTCGACTAAGTGTCCATGTGAAAGGCACGTGGATACTAATCGGAGATGTAAAAATGCTAGAGACTTGTGTTGTGTCTGCAACGGTGTTGTGGATCCTGGGCAACTAGGCGCTCCACCATATCACTAGAGGGAAGATGATGGTGTATTGAGTGTTACCTACTATGGGTGGGCCCAGATAATGTTGTTGTCATTGAAACGATAGCTATCATTGTGCAAGAAATAGGTGAACCATGATTTTGCATATGGAAGATTGCTTTGCTCACTCTTATTTGAGATGATCTCAACACTTCATCCTCATATAGAGATCAAGGATGGGGGCCCGTGAGAGCCCCAGATGTGCTGATGGGGGAAGATGTTGTGTAGATGAGGAGGTGGGGTAGTGTACGTGTGTTCTGACAAGATTTTTTTGCACATTGGGATCAGATTCCATTATACATAGATGACTATCCCTATAGTGGCATGAACTATCATGAGGAACCGAACTTGCCACTTACGCCAGGTCTACCATGGGGGTCAGATGGTAAGTGAAAATTTGCTTATATTTTATGGTGCATTTTAAAGTTTCAGAATATTGTATATGGTACTGATTCATTTACTTTTGGTATGCAAATATAACACCAGTGAAACCGTCTGGGTATATGGGATGACCTAAAGTGTCAAGAGCTGCAGAACCTAGTGGATCAAGGGGAATGCAAAATGTGGATGCAATGGCCCTCATGGAGGATTTCCATCGTAGATATGAGAAGCTAATGACTGGTGTTTCTGAGCGCGGTTGGTAGGACCTTGATGACCAGTACATAGAGCCATGTGTTAGTCTACCCTCAGAATGGCGAGGATTCATGCGGTACATAGCGATGGTGGGACAGGGGATGCGTGATATACGGGCTGTAGGAGCTGAGCCATTGGCTCGGGACCCTCCAGATAGTGATTAGATGTAGGGGCATGAGGTGCCCCCAGTTTTGTTTTTTTGTAACATGCTATGGGCATGTCATATGCATCAGAGTTAATGGACCCCAAAAAAAGGTATATTTGGATGACACATATTATGGATATGCATCGGTCTATGGTTGATGATTATTATCTTGTGTTAAATGCGTGTGATAAATTCCAATCTAGAATATTGTTTTGCAATACTATCTAGATAGTGATTTTAGGCTCTAGGTACATGACTGAATGTAATGGTTTCAAATTCACGCATTAAGAGCTTCACTCATAACTCTCTTCTAAAAAGGACAGGATTATGCACACGATAAACACCATTCAATTGCATGACAGGTAGTAAAGAATCTAAATGACAATGAAGGTGATGGATGCGTCGGTCAAGGGAATCGATTAACAAACCTATCACTGCATAATATTCAGCCTGGTTATTGGTGGCAGTACCAATGCATAAGCTGTTAGAGAGGACAAGCGAATGCAAGGGGGTGAAAATGGCCCATGCTGCTGAGGTTAGATTTTGAGAGTAGCGAATTGCACCATTGGCATAACTGATATATGGTGTGGATGAGGGATCCATCTGAAAGGTGCCACAAGACAACATATGAGATGATGATGAACAATTCTAGTAACTTGAACGCAAGGTAGAAATAAAACAAGCACTGTTAGGGGGAATGTTATGGGTAGAATTTCTACACCCCACACACTGAATAGTGGATGGTGTGGGGGAACTATATTGGGGATAGCTTGTGCTCAGGTCACAAAAGTCATGATAGACATGGATGTTCCCATTTTTCTTATGGGCTTGATAGATAAATTTAGGGGTGGTAAATGCTTCCATAATGTCATCATCAAAAAATAAGATGGGGTGATTGGTGGAAGGATGACCACATGATGCAGAGAAGCTACCTGACTCATCATCATGAGAAGTGAGGCTCACATGTGAATCGTCATGGAGGGTAAGAGAAGAAAGTATATTAATAATCTACCAATGTTGAGCCAAAGGTGATCGCTGAAGGGAGGTCAGGGAAAAGTGAAGGGGATTCCCCATAGGGGTATTCCAACTTGGATTTCATAGATGATGACAGGTAGAGGATAGTGGTCGAAGAATATATCATCTTGACATCGGGAGGGGGTATGTCAATGGGAGTGGATGTTTCCTCTAGTTCTAAAAAAGCATAACACGCAAGTAAGGGAGGGGGAACTCGTTGCACTTGGCCTCATATTGGCGAACCATTTCCAAGGAGGTGCATAAATATTCAAGGTAGGGACAGAGGTGAGTATAGTGGCCATGGAAATCACGCAAAGCACAAGGGTGATTCATGTGCAAAGTATTGAGTTTCTTGGCTGAAGCTGGTAAAGTAACATGGAATTTTGGGATATCAGACTCTAGAAATGCTTCGTTGACCATGGTTTTGATACGAGACAACTTGAGAAAATTGTGGGTAGCATGACCGAAAACATCACAAAAAGAACACGGAGGTGTACACTTTGGAGGCTTAGGAGGAGCAGGTGTTTTCTGGGTAGTCTTGTCCTTAGGTGCCTTTTTGCAGGCTTTTCCCCCCTCACCTTAGGCTTTCGTAATAGGAGTAAATTCCCATTGAGGTAGCTGAGGCACTTAAGTAAAGGGAGGGGTCATAACGACTAGTTGGACCAGGGTCAAAGCAGTGTAAGGTTTGAGTTGACCAAGCGGGGTATTGGCTAGGGGATCAATGTACCAGACTAGGATCCCCAGGGTCATGTTGGGAAGGGTCAAGGTAGCCATAACAAGTACCGAAAATACTCTAGAAGGGGGATTAAGAAATGGTATCTGATCGGAGGTGTAATGGCCAGGAAGAATATCACCCAAGTGGTTAAGGCTAGGGGGAACCATTCCGTGAGGAAAAAGAGGATCAAGGACACTAGCTAAGGATGAAAGGCCTTGAGGAGGAGGTCTCAAAAGCTGAGAGTAATAGGAGCAGGTTTCAAAGGGTGAGGTTGCTAACTGGTCGAACTAGACCGTTTGAGGTCATACCGAGATGATTTCATCATGAAAAAATTCGATGACCTAGGGTCAGAGATAAGAGGAGGTAGACCAGGGAATGAACCAAGAAAAGATGAATCTTTATAAACTCTGAGTGAGACACTGGTTGGAGGTTCAACTGCTTGTTTATTTGCCACCGAAGAAATAATTGACTCTAGAGAGGTCTAAGACTTCGGTTCGTAATAGGTCAACTGATCAATAGTGATGATATTTCCATTGTGAGGAAATAAAATATTATGGTGAACCAAATATGGGAAATTTTTTTTTGCATAAGTATATCTAGGACCCAATAGAATGTTTTAGTCTAAGGGGGCATCAATGAATTCAACGTCAACACAAATAGTTTTTCTCATAAGATTAATAGGATAGTTGTAGAACATGCCAAGGGGCTGGGAAGAGTGGCCATCCCATGCACGAAGGGTGATAGTGGAAGGGGCTAACTCAGGCAATCTTAGCTTCTTCCAAATAGAAGCAGACATCATGCAGGTGGATGCCCCCTCATCAATGATACATCAGGAGACGTTGGCATTCTGGATCTTTACAGGTATTTAAAAGGTGACAGATGTAGGTAGGGGTGGATGCTTTGACTTGTTAACATAAAAGACAATCAAACGATCATCTGAAGGATCCACAGTGCCCATAGCAGTTAGTAGAGCTTTATGTTGTGAAGGGCATGATAGGAGGACTTCCAGCATTGACATGGCAGTAGGGGATTGCACAAAGTCATCTACTATGTTGTATGTGTGAGCAGATTTATCGAAAGTAGTGTTTTTACATAACAATCCTTTGGGGATCTTGGTATGTACCTCTGCCTTAGGCTGAGTGATATGTGAAGGATCATTGGGTGTCGAAATTGGCTATGTGGGACCTGAGGACTAAGGTTCAGTTGTAGACATAATGGGAGGCTTGGTTTACTGGCGCGACCGAGTTTGAAGGTTGAGATCAGTGGTATTGGCCTGGTCAGGTTGCATCATAAGGATCTAGTAATCGGAGGTACCAGACGGAGGAGGTTGAGTGACCACCTAACCTTTAGGGGGTTGGGCAGCCACATATCCTTGCTGGGGGAAAGGATTGGTAAACACAACCTGTTGAGTATGCTCATCATTAGGAGGAACCGAAGCAGAGGCTTTCTTTCCTCGAGATTCTGCTTGATCTTCCCACAGTTGACACATCTGAGGTAAAAGGGGACAATCATGGGTATAGTGGCCATGTACATCGCAATAATAACAAGGATTATTCGTACGAAGAGGCCTTCTATTCTTGGGATGATAGCCCTATTGCTAAGTTGGGTTGGTTCTGGTTGCCTTTCCTCTTCTTTTTGGAAGTGGGAGGATTAGTCGCACTTTGCTGCGCATACACCTTACCCTGAGGGGGGGGGTGACTCCTGCTGTGAAGTTGGAGAAGGCATGGGAGGTTTAGGTGATGGTTTTGGAGGAGATAGAGCACCTGGCTATGGATACAGATAGTAAGGAGGTTGAGAAACATTGGGGTAAACAATTTTGGAAATAACAGGCCTTGGCATCGGAGGATGAGGTTGGGCAAAGGCTTGAGGCATGTCATGTCCTGGATACATGCTGCTAGGAGGGGGAAAAGTGTTAGAGGAGTTGGCCCCTCCCTAAGGCAAACCATTACCCATATGAGGATGAGTTTACGTATGTGAAAGGGTTCCAATGATACTATTGGCAGAATTATATGCCCCTGGTGCATTGGCACCACCAGGTCTAGGGAGATAAGGTAGGATGATATAAACATAACCATATTGCGTGTAGATCAAGTCATATTTCAATGCAACATCTTTACCAATAGAGTGAAAAAGGGATCTGAGAAACCAGTCCATGTTGAAACGGTCTTTGAAAACTGGAGCTTGACATAAGCTCTTCCTTCTGTGCCATTCTTGAACATGGTCAGATAGGTGGGTGGTAGAAGTTTGACTGAAATCGGTCAAAAATTTGGTACCAGTGTCATAGCGAAGGGGAAACTGGAAGTAGGATAGAAAATCCTTTGCAAGATTTGAAAAAGTATCATGAAAGGCAGCGGCCTGGTTGACATACCACTTGGAAGCTTCTCTAGTAAGCATATGCTGGAATAACTGAAGATGGATATAGTAATTAATGATAGAGTTGGAAAAACACCATATGTGGAAAGAAGAAACATGGTTGGTAGGATCCTCTCCAACATTTCCTTCAAACTTAGGGATGTCTAAAGGAAGCTTTGTTGGCATAGAAAGACAACCTGGATCATGGTGTATAGGGTCATTAATCAATTTTCTTAACTCAGGAAAGTTTAGGCCTACCATATAAGGAAGCAAGGGAGAAATCATAATTGTTCTTGTTGTGGCTCCAATAGTAGTGGTTCCAGCATTAGAGTAGGGGCTACCATTAGTGGTAGGTCTTGCACCAGAAATGATGAAGGTGAAAGATGGAGGAGAAACGGGGATAGAAATAGAAGGAGAACCCAATGAACTAGAATCAGAGTCGAAATGGGGACTCGGTGGAGGACTAACTCAGACCCTACGTAGTGGAGTAAGTCTTCCTAACGGAAACTGAGGATGAAGGCCTTGGATTCTCTGGGATAAATAGCTTGGGGGCACAATTATGGAAAAGATACATGGAACCAAATAAGGAAGAGAGGTAAACAAGGGCATGAAGGTGCAGATTAATTAATTACAATGTTTTAGTCTTGGCCTCGCAGTGTAAACCAAGTGCTCATCGCTTTAGGTGTGCGTATGTGTGATATGTTTGTTAATTTTAATTAAGCCTAGACGTGTGTATAGAAAAAAGAGAAAAAATATGTTGTATAATTGTAAATAAAACTGAAAACGACAGTAAAATAAAAAGCTAAAGATGTATAAATTTAAACCCAAAAAGGAGGGTTCCCAAGAACTAGTCTAAGGGTGGGCGAAATATACTCAAAACACACAATATGGCCAATATATCTAAGGTCAAGAGGGATAGGGATATAAATTTTGGATCTACTGAAAAGAGGTGCAGAAAACAACAAGAAACTAGAGGGGAAATGTTGAAAAATAGGTGGAAAAAGGATACAACCTAAAGGGAAACGTAGGGGACCCTAAATGGAGGACCAAACAAAACTGAAAAGAGGTATTTTGGATGGGCATATAACTGATCTGAAATGGATTTGAAAAGACAGGTTCAAATCTGAAAAAATAGCTGAAAAACACTGAAATATCAAAAGACCTGCTTTAGCTAAACTCCTCCTAAAAAGATGGAAGCATACTGAAGCGATAATGAGCTTGGTTCCTACTTTGAAGAGTAAAACTAAGAAATTACATGTCCAAGACAGGTAAATATGGAGGTCAAGCAACTCTGAATAGTGCCCTCAACAAAACCTCAAAATTCCAGAAAAAAAATCCCGCAAAAAACTGCAGGTCACAGGTACTGACCTGTTTCTTGCTGAGGTCATAGTTTTTGGGTAGATATCCGCTACCTGAGAGCTGAGGTCGTAGGTTTTGGGATGAGAATTGTGACTTGCACTTCTGGCTGTCTCAGGGGCAAGTTTCACAAAAAAGTGTCATCTCTATCATGGATGATATCTGTTACTTATGCAAATGGCCCAGAAACACACGAAAGTTAGAATTTTGATTGTTTTAGACAAAAAAGGTTAAAAACAACATCAAGGAATGAAAAATAAGAAGCTGCAGAAAACCCTAATGGCTAAAGCATCTAGTCATGTAGGGATCTGAAAAATGACGACGGTCGTAATTACAAACCTTTTTGGAGTCGCCAGTTGTTAGTGTGAATTCTAATCGCAAGCGTACGAAAAAACTCCCTTTAGCCGTTCATAACAAACAACCCTAACATCAAATGTGGCTATCAATTTCCTTATATATACAATAGGTGATTAGAATAAATGCTACAAAAATCCATATCTATGCAGTTAAAGACATGAAACAACAAAAATAAACAAGAGTTGCTCCATACATCCAATAGAAAAGACAATAATTTATAAAAAAAAATTGTATTATGACACCTGGGAAGGGAACACAGAAAGATATTACAGTCCCCCTCAATGGGATGGGTTCTTGTGCGTCCTCAGTGCTTCAGATACAACATCTCTCTCTCTTGATGGTGCAGAAAACCAAGAAAAAAAATATAACTCAAATGGAGCTCACAAGAAAAAGTAGAAAAAATATGACAATGGTGGAGGATCAAAGTCAAACAAAAATCATATATCAAAAGGTGATCAAAAGGTGACAAAAGGTACTGAATGAATGGAAAACCCTTCTATTTATAACAAAATATTGAGTTAGTCTAGATATTGGTGCATAATTAAAATATTATTGACCAAATCTAGATCCAACTTACTTGTAATATTTTATTAATTTTGGTGGAGGGAAAAGGAATTTAGAATTGGTTAAATCCATTTATTTAAAAATAATAAATAAATAAATGATTTATTTATTGTTTCAAGGATGAGGTTAAGGAATAATTAAATAAATAATGATTTATTCAATTATTTATAAACTATTTAGTCAAATTTAACAAGGAATATTATTAAATAATGATTTAAATAATTATTCCTAGATAATAATAAGATAAATAATGATTTATCTATTTAATTCTCATGTTTTGGGTTAAATATGACCAGGAATATCAATTAAACAGTGGTTTAGTTAATTATTCCTAGAAGAAAATCAAACAAATAAGGATTTCTTTAATTATTCCTCATGGGGTTTCCTGTTTAGACCAGAAATAATTTAATAAACTATGGGTTGTTAAATTATTTCTCATAATGAAAGCAAATTTACTATGGTAAAATTGGTCTTACATGGTGTACTTTATCCCTCTAATTGTAACAAGTTAGATGACCAAAAATTGGTGGAACACTCCTTAAGGATTATGTATTAAGGATTATGTAAGAAATAAAATAATATCATTTCTTCCTTGGACACACCCAATGTGTTTTTACCCCAATGACTATGCACATGATTCTTTTAAAATTGGTTCACTCAAGTTTAATCTTCTGTGAAGTCACACACCTTCCAAGTTCAAATATCTCATTCTATGCCTTCCCAGTCTCTTTTGTGGTCCATTCCTTGGCAAGGATTTCTTGCACAAGAAGGTCATTGATGGAGTCTTACATCCAAGGCACCCCTTTGGCTTTATCTGACAACATAAAAATATATCACATCATAACTCATGGCGATCAATGCATATCACAGGGTTGCAGTGTCACCATAATGACCTAGTTCCTAAAGTCTTCAACTCTAGTATGCTTCTACTGCATTGCTCTGATATTTCCATGTTGATACTTATTTTTTTTTGTAATCAACCTCATATATCCTTTATATTTATCTTATAATCTTACTTATATCATAAGAAATATTAATCATAAAATCCTAAATAAATTCATACCACAACTTCAACAAAGAAATTCTTCAAACTAATAATTGCTACTTATCTCTATAGTTACTCTTTGCTTCCTCTAACTCATAAGAATTGAGTGATTTAACATAAAATCCTATACTTAGTGCTTCATAGCTCCACACGGTATTTAATCAACCCCATCTTTAAATCTAGCTCATTGAGTGGTTCCTTAGTTGAAGCATGCATTGAATGGTGATTATACTACTCCACACTATCTTCTCCAAATAAGCCCACTCGTGCTCACATCCCAGTGAACGCGGACATATTTATTCTCCCACTAGTTACTCACCCCTATAGGCCTAGAGAACCCCCAGAGAAGTATACCTATCCCAATTCTAGGAAGTATATCTTTCCAAGGGTTTCCCTGTGTATGTTCTCATTAGTTACTCACCTTTATGGGCCCAAGAAACCCCCATTTTAGGTAGTATACTTGGCAAAATAATTCTCTACATGGGTTCCCATCAGCTACTCACCTATATGGGTCTAGGAAACCCCCATTTTGGGAAGTCTATATGGCCAAATGATTTCCTTCATGGTGCAATCATTATAGTATTATTACCAAGTACTAGTTTGACATGGTCTAATGTAATGTGAATGGAGTCTTATGGCCAAGTAATAGTTTGGCATGATCCACTACACTACTCATGGATTCTTTCAGTCAAGTTCTCTATTACAACTTTCTACCATTATATAAAAAAAGTGCCACAAGGCTAGAATTCCATCAAGGAAATCCTCTTCTTGGTCTCCAGGCTCCATCATTTCACCTATGTGACAACATTTAGTTTTGCATGGGGTATCTCAAAAATGTTAGATCATAAATTTTAATTTCCCAACTTTGTTTCATTTAGAAGCCAAATATCATAAGCATGAGACTTGTAGTCATGTTACTGGGATCCTTTATATTTGGTGTTAATCTGTCATGGTGGATTTGATCTCACACCCCATTCCAACACATTTCCTACAATCTAATCCTTCAATCAACTAATCAGTTTTCAATATTCATACCTACATTTATTGTAAGGATTCACAACATTGTGAAGTTATATTAGAATTTTTGCACAAACAAAAATTGCACTAGTCCATATAATTTCTATTATATTGAAAAAAAATTAATAGCATCATGCATGTGCATCACATAATTTCGAAGCATATCATAATGGAAGCCAACATTTATTTAAAAATGAGAACTGAATATCTCTAAATTCATGAGTAATTTAGTTCTCCATTTGATTTAGCATGCTTTTAAAAATTCATTGCAATATTTCCACACTAAAGGATTCTTACCTTAACCATGCCCTTTCCTTGACATCCATGAAAATCATTCATTAATTTGAAATGGTAAATATCAATTTCAGTTGAAAGGAACTCTCACTCTGTTCCTTTCCCTTACCTTTTTAATGTGGCTAATTTTTTTCTTAATTTCTTGTCTATCATTACCAACACTTTCAACTTCATCCTTTTGAAGGGGTATAACTTCTTGGTAGCATAACTACTAGTGCAATATTCAAAATTTTTTGAAATGATCTAAATCTCACATATTAGCCACTAATTTATCAATTTAGTTGTTTATAAGTTTCAGTGATACTTCATAAAGACAATTGCATTATGTATTCAATATACAGATTCAAACATGTCTTCATCCATGTACCCAAATGTATGCATATTCATTTTGATGAGCATGTGTCGGACATGTACACATCCCAATCTATGCATATGTTGTTGTTTTTATGGTAAATTATCAACCGCTATTGTTTCCACTTTTTCGCACAACACATGTCATAATAATAAGCATAAACATAAGCACATTTATAATGGAATTTTATAACAAGATGTCATTATTACAAAATTTCCTAATGGTTCCTCCAATGACATGAAATCCATTAGATAACTTCACCGTGTTACTCAAAAGATAACAAGTAATATATCAATCACATAGTCATAATTGTTTTAAAGATTAATAAATTATATTCATATTATGATGGTTCTCAAGAAATGACCTTTCACATGAAATGACATTATTATATCCTTCTCTTATATTCCCATTATTCCCATATTTCTGAAATCTAAAACATATATCATCCAAGCAGTATTTCAGTAAGGGAAAATTCCTTCTTATGTTATTTTCATAGTTGTCATGTCACTGCCTATTTTATTTAAGTGGCCCCATCCAAGACCTTTTTGGTCAATCCATTATATTTTTCTGCCCTCTACTACAATTTATCATGTGCATAACTTTTAATCAAGGTCTTGAATTTTGGTTGGGTTTTATTGATCTATTCTCTATGGAATCCTTTTCTTCCTTTCCCATGCCCAATAAACCAACCAAGAAAAAACCACAAAAAGGAAAGAAGAACAAAAAACAAAGAAATACCACAATGAAAAAATATGACAATGATCCAAATTGGATAATTACATTTCTTGTCATCCATCTCGATGCATTTGGAATCTAAAAAGTGGAGGAATAAGCCCATGGGATTTTTTTTACCGACAGGACCTAGTTTGGTGAAATGAGGTTTGAAACCTCATAGGAGAATTTTGAGGCATCAAATGATGTTTTTTGGGGGTAAAAATTTGCTACTTTAGGGCCACACCTTTTCATTCTATTCTTATTTTTACCTATGGCCATATTTCTAGACAGATAAAGAGAGCGAATATGACTCACCTTTCGATTGGGTTTTCTCCCGAAAGGGTTTCCCAGAGAGAATATATTGTGTCTTATGCGTGTGTGAGCTTATTTTATCATTCTCTACTTTTTTGCATAATTTATATTCGCATGGATTTACTAATTACAGTTAAAGAGACATATATTAAAGTTAAAAAAAACCGTAAGAGTGTAGAATCTCAATTTTTTAATATAATATTATCAAATTTGTTGTGTTGAATTATCTAGTGGAATATACACAAAAATTTATGGAACATTTTGTATTAGAGAAAGTTTCTTTAGGTGTTTTTTCATATTTTCAAGGGATCTAGGTTGACGAGGTTGAAAATTGTAAAACCCTAATCATGACCGAGGAATCCGTAAATGAACCTCGTGATCCTGCAGACATGCAGTTTTTGTAGCTCGATCAACAAGTTGTAGATATAAACCGAAATGTAAACCTAATCATGTCAGACCGAAGAAATAAGAAAATTTTATTTGGAGACGATGGGGGTTCGAATACATAGGACAAATCATAAGGGTGATCGAGAGATCAGGAAGACGTAGAGAACCAACCAAAGAAATAAACCAAAAAAGATAAACACACTTCAGGTGCCGTGAATCAATCCATGTTTCAAGTGGAAGAAAAATTTAATATCAAGCCATACCATGATGATATCGACGCTCTAAAGTTGAACCATTTGTTTTATCAACTGGAATTCTATTTCAGTGTCCATCATATAGAGGAAGGGAAAATCATCGCATTTTTGCGGTTGAAATTGGAGGGCCATGCAATGACTTGGTGGGAAAGCCACACAAAAACCCTAAAGTTGGAGGGAGAAACTTAAGTGAATAAGTGGGAGGTTTTCAAAAAACTCATTAAGTCAAATTTTTATCCCATTAGGTATGTGGAGGACTAGTGGATCTCGTGGCATTACTTTAGGAAACATTAGGGCCAAAGTGTGTAGGAGTACACCACAAAATTTAGAAAGATGGCTATAATGTTGGGTATCTCTCCAAAAAGCCCAAATGTACTCCTTAAGTATTTGGGGTGTTTGCATTGCCATATGCGTGAACAAGTGATGTTCTTCAAGCCCAAATTGGTAGATGAAGCTTGTGTATAGGCATAGTACCTCGATAACATAGGCCTGAAAAGAGTGCAATCAAGTGGATCGAAGCAGAATGAGCAAAAAGACACTTCTAAGGAGGGCAAGAAGAAGCAAAAAATGGGAAAATATAGAAAGACGTTAACCACAACACACCAGCGCAAAGATCCTAGAAACCATTCCAACCACTACAAAATTAATAGAAATATAGAAGAGAAGTGTTGGAAGTTGCATCTAGAGCTAAACCCGAAGAACAAGAAGAAATATAACAAGAAGAATAATTTCATGGCCACTGATTCGAGCAACCAAGTTGAAAGAAACTTGGGTGTGGATGAGAAGATCGTCTATATATCAGTGCAAATGGAGGTGAATTTGAGTATGCTTCAATAAAAAGAGGAGAAAGAAATGACCAAACTCTTCCATATAAAGATACATGTCAAGAATAAAAATATTGATGCTATGTTTGACTCAGGATTGCAGGAAAATATCATTGCAGCAAAGCTAGTCAATAACTTGGGGTTGTAAGTTCATGATCATCCAAACCCATTTCCATTGGGATGGGTAAATAAGGATTTAAAGGTGAAGGTAACAAAATAATGTTGAATTATATTTTCTATCAGTGTTGATTTTATTGATGAAGTGGATCTAGACATGGTTCCCCTTAATGTATGTGGATTACTGTTTGGAATTCCATACATGTACATGCACAATAATAAACATGCATAAATAAAAGTCAAAAATTTCACCGATAAGTGCCAATCAAGCAAATAAATTGATCATTTCTAGAAATAAGTATGTTTTATTGTTTTTAAGATAAATTTAGTCTGAAGAGGAGTCAATAATAGGAAAGGAATCCCTAGAGGGGTGTACTAAGAAACAAAAAAATAATTGGAGGAGTTTTTTTAGGCATACAAGGATGTCTTCTAAGAGCCTAAAGCATTAACACCTAAGAGAGAAGTGGAGCATGAGATCTAACTTTTTTCCAGACTCCCCATTGCTAAATATTGGGTTTTACAAACAGTTTGTTATATAAGTATGTGAGGTGAAGAAATAGTTGCAACATCGTCCATAATAGGGTGTAATTTGATCGAGTACATCACCATGTGGGTCACCCATCATCATTGTGCCAAAGAAGGATGGGACTTGGCGAATGTGTATATATTATAGGGCATTGAATAAATCACGCTCAAGAATAGATACCCCCTTCCTAGGATAAATAATCTACTAGATTAGTTGCAACAAAAAAATTATTTCACCAAGATGGACTTGAAGTCTGGATATCACTAGGTTTGGGTCAAAGAAGAAGATACATGGAAGATCGCCTTCAAAACAAAACAAGGTTTGTATGAGTAATTAGTTTTTCCATTTGGTCAATGTAATGGACTGACTACATTTATGAGATTAATGAATGATGGAATGCGCCCTTTTATAGATTCATTTATTATTACCTATTTGGATTATATACAAATCTATAGTGCTACTTGGGAGGATCATATGTCACATTTGATGCAGGTGCTAGAAACATTGAAGACGCACCAACTTCTAGAAAATCTTAAGAAGTGCGAGTTTGCACATCAGCCTTTGGTGTAACTTGGGTATGTGATCAGTCGAGGAGAGTTGAAGATATATCCTTCGAAGATGGAGGCCATCATGAAATAGTCAGTTCTTACTAATGTTTCTGATATCGGGAGTTTCATTGGGGTAGAAGAGTATTTGAGGAAATTCATAGCCTCCTTTTTAGTGGTAGCAACACTGCTCCCTGCCATAACAACAAGTGGCAAGAATTTTCAGTTGGGAAAAGGTAAGAAAAGGGATTTCAAGGAGTTAAAGAAGAAGGAAATTCAAGCACCAGTTCTGGAATTACCAAAATTTCAATGGCCTTCGAAGTGGAGGCATACGCAAGTGGGTATGATATGGCATATTTCTTAAAGTAGGGAGGACAACTTGTATGTTACAATTCAGATGTTTCTCATGGGGAAATTCTTAACTACCCTACCTACGATAAGGAGCTCTATGCCATGGTACAAGTTTTGAATAAGTGGAAGAATTATATGATGGGAAAGGAGACGGTAATCCACACATATCACTAGTTGTTCCAGTACTTGCTGGCCCAGAGTAGTATACAATGGACTAGGAACTACAAGTGGATGTGGTTCTACAAAAAATTCATTTGGTGATCAAGTATAAGAATGGAAGCACAAACAAGTTTATCGGCATGTTGTTGAGGCAACCTACATAAAATATTACAACTTTGGGGACTCTTATGCACATGGAGCTATTCATCCATAGTGCATAAAGAGAGTCATATTCAAAGGATGAGGACTTCAAGGAGTTGAAGAAAAATTTGCAGAGTCATATTCATGTGCATGATGGTGACACCGTCGTTGACTACCATCTCCATGATGGGTTACTCTATAGGCTGGATAATCTATGTGTTCCTAAAGGTGAGATATTTCAGCTGATTAGAGAGGCTCACACCTCCCTTTGAGATACTATGAAAGGTGGGTGATAATGCTTATCGACATAGTTTACCACCATATATGCGCATTAATTAGTTGTAAATGTAGAGAATTTTAAACTCTATGAGGCTTCCATGCTAGTTCAGGAAGAGGAATAGTTCCTACCTTTTGTGGAGGATTTGGAACCAAAAGCTCAAGAAGAGTTGACAGAAGATACAATTTTTCATAAGAGGTCCAAAACTACAAGAAAATGGGAGCATGACCTTTAGCAGATTGGGTTGAAGGGACAGCTTCCAAGAAAAGCTAAATGGTACACTAGAGAGAAGGGGGAGGAAAAATTTCTTCATCTCATTCAATAAAATATTTTGGGGGAAATAAATCCTCCAAAAATGGAGAGGTGTGATCCTGATTGGATCATTATATTTTTTTTTCATCCATATCGATGCATCTGGAGTGGAAAAAGTGGAGGATTTGACTCATGAGATCGTTTTTACTAGCAAGAACCAGTTTGGTGAAAGAAGTTTTGGAACCTTTCAAGAGAGTTTTGCGGCATCAAATAATATTTTTTGGGGTAAAAGTTTATTGATTTAGTATCTCGCATTTTCATGCTATTATAAACTCAAATATCTTTCCAACGATGAAAGAAGTGTGCCAATCAAAGGCTCTATGAAAAATCTATGTCATTCATAATTTGACCTTCCTATTTTCACACCTATAGTTCGGGAGGATGCCACATCAACCCCCATTATTCATGGAAAAGGGTATATCCACTTTTTTTATTATGTAAAAGACTCTAGAAGAGTCTATTTTCTAACTCTAGTTAAGAGTTTTTGTAGTCAAAATTAGCCACTAGTAGGCTATCAGCCTGTGTTATAACCCAGCCACTAGGAGGAAGAGGCATTCCATTCTTTTGAGAGAATTTTGTTCCATAACTGAGAAAAGGTAGCCATGATAGATAATAGGTAGAGCACATAGACATGATATGTTCACTATAGTAGCCCGCAGGCCAAAACAATTACTTCTTTGTACCTATAACCATATTTACAGACAGAGAAAGAGAGCGAAGCGACCTCACCTTCTAGTTGTGTTTTCTCCCAAAAGGGTTTCCTAGAGAGAATATCTTGTCTCTTATGTTGTGTGAGATTATTTTTTCGTCCTCTACTTTTTTTAATATTTTATATTCACATGCATACACTAATTACACTTAAATCTACATATCTTAAATTTTAATAAAATTGTAATAGTGTAGAATCTCATATTTTTAATATAATATTATCAGATCTATTGTGATGAACTGTTCAGTGGAATATCCATGGAATTTTAAGGATCGAAAAAATAGGCAAAGCAACATGGCCATCCTCAAAGTCAACAAAACAAAAACATGTATAAAATTTTTTTTGGAAAACATCTCGATTCACAACACATCAAAAATCTTATATTTACTTCAACAAGAGCACTAAATACATTAAAAAATGTACAAAACTAGAGATAGTTCCTTTCCCAAGGTCTTCAACAGATTTAAGGTTCCAAAAATGTTTGTAAATAGTTTAGGAGGACATGTCATTACTTTAGAGCGCTCATGGAAATGCTCCCTCATCTCTCTTCCTCTAGCGCGCGAAATAACACTTGCAGGAATTGAAATTTTAATCTAAGAAAGAATTTCAAAACATGTAAAGAAAACAAATAAGGTACATTCAATCACTCCACATCCAATATGGAAGTATGATAGAATCACCCTCTTGGGATGATGTACAAGCAACTGATTATACTTTAGTCTTTAAATCTAGGAAAGCAATTAAAGCATGCAAAGGGAAAACTTAATAATTGCATAGATTAGACATTCGAGCACCCAATTGTGAAGTATGACAAGTCACCATCTTGACCTGATCTTAAGGAACACCCAATTATACAATTTAATGAGGATCTTAATCTAGAAAATAATGTAAAAGCATGTAAAATCAAAGCTCAATGATGGCATAGGTTAGACATTCGAGCACCCAATTGTGAAGTATGACAAGTCACCTTCTTGGCCTGATATTTAGGAATACCCAATTATACAATGACTGAAGATTTGATCTAGGAAAGTAAATAACAGAACATGAAAAATAAAACTCAATTATTCCATAGGTTAAATACTCGAGCATGCAATTTGGAATTATGACAGAGTCAAAGTCTTGACATGATATTTAGGAGCATTTAATTATACACATAATTGATGATATAATATAATAAAACAGTGTAAAAACATGTAAAGAACTAAAAAATTGTGAGATCTAATGCCTCAAACATAATCCAATTGGAAAATATAAAAATCTACTTTCTTGAGATGTTCTAGGAAAGAAAATATTTCACAGTCATTCTAAAACTAATACTAAGAAAGCAAATAAATTTTAATCTATAAAAGCAAGTAAATATCACACATTTTAGATAGTTGGTCCAAAAGTATGAGAGATGGTAAATTGAGATGCTCCATATGTAACAAAAACCAAGTCAAAATGAAGGAACATTCATAAGTAAGGTGCCACAATCTAATTTTGTATTCAAAGCTTGAGCATAACCCAAATTTTACACATAACATGGTAGGAGAAGGCTTGCCCTATTTATACAAAAAGATAAGAAGCTATCTCATTACTGAGAGTCCATGAATCTCTTCCTAAGGCACATGTCTTCTTAGAGTTACAATACAAATAGGAAATGATAAGGTACATGCCTTTATTATCCCATGATCTTCTCCATCCAAATTCGAATTTAGCCTTAGGAGGCCACATATGGGTCTTTTGGAAGCTTATTTTTGACCTACACATGGAAACAAACTCATTCCACTTGTTAGGTATAAGTATGTGCATATTATTTTCTAATTTTTAACCACAAATTCACTTAAAAATACTAGGAATTAATAAAGTTTGGAAAAACATACATGTAACCCAATAGTGGTAATGTTAAGGTAAATGTAATGAAATTGAGGTGGAGTGAAGGTGATAATATGTAAATATAAGTGAAAATATAATGGAATTAAATGAAAATTTCAAGGCCCAACATACCCCCCAACTGAAGCTATTGCATGCCCTCATGCAATCTATTACATTAATTCTTTTTGATCCTTTGATATTTGACTTAACTTTGCATGATATCATTTGATAACTTCATACTTTTGCAAAGTCTTTTAGTTGAATTGCAACATGGTTGGTTCTTTTGTTTCAACCATATTTTGTTGTTGCACTCAATTTGATCTTTTAACTTTGCATAATGATAATTTGATTATTATTGCGAAGTATATCTTTATTGGATTGCATCATGGTTGGCTCTTGTGTGACAACCATGATTGTGTTTGCATACAATTATCTTTTAAGTACTTTTGAAAAGCCATTGTATGCTCATAATAATAATGGAATATTTAATATCTTTTGAAAGTATGTGGCCTTTTGAATGTGATATGAATGTGGAAAAATGTGAACATGAATGTACCCCCCCAATTGATGGTATTGGCAATTTAATGAAATGAGGAAAATAAGTGTTTTTTCCCAAAATCACCATTCTAGCTTTTCAAGGAATTCTATGGTAAAAAGATAGAAAATTACATACTTAACTTACCCTTTGGAAATGGATGAGTTGCATGTGTGGTGGTTGCAAAATTCTGATCATAATATTCTTCAATTGGCTGTACAAGTTATGGATAAAAGAGTCAAGATGAATTTTTATTGCTTCTACTAAAACTGTTGAATGTGCTGCAAAATGATGTTGATTCTACAACTGTCATCTAATTATGAAGATGCCATCTGATTCTGTAGATGCCATCTGATTCTAAGGCTGCCATCTAATTCCGTGGCTGCCATCTGATTCTGCAGCGGCCATTTGATTCGGCAGTTTCGATCTGATTCTGCAACTGCAAAATGATGTTGATCTGTTGGAGCTACATATCTTCTTCATTTGCTCCAAAATGCTAAAAATGATAGTCTTCATGTCTTGAAGAATCATTGGCATATCCTTCTATGTGAATAGATATTATGATGTTGAACATAATAGGAAATTGTTGAATTTGTGGCCATTAATGGATGCCACTAGTCAACACGATAAATATCACCATTGATGACAATGAGAGTCAAGATGCCCAAACACATCTTACTAGATACGAATAATTTTGCTATTGTCAAGTACCTAGAAGATCCAATGAACAAGGGACATTAATTATTCCCATTTTTCGTCGACAAGAGGACTTTCCATTAAGGCATGCAAGCCTCAAGGTGTTTTTACAATGATTTTAGACTCAAAGGACTATGGACTCAATAATTTCTATTGAAGTAATGTTTATTTGTGAAATGAAAAGGATAGGAGAAGGAAAATGGAAATGGAATATGATAATGGAAAATGACAATGGGCAATAAGCATGTAAGTGAGCTTCTTGCTTTTATTTTTGAGTTAGGAGTAGTCAAAAAGTAATGGAAAGTGTATGTGAATAAAGAAAAATGAACAACTGACTCTTGTTGAAAATAACTATGGCTTACTTTGAATTGCTTGGTTGGATTTATAATTCAAAAGGGAGGAAAGGTAATGGTCTTGATTGATATGGACATGAACTTGTTCTTATGTTTCTCATGAAATTGGTCCTTTGAAGACCAATTGTGCACACAATTGGTTTCCTTCAATGGTCATTCGATCATCCCAAACCTACAAAAAAAAAACTTGACATAAAGAACATAAGTGTGTTAAAAAAGAAATGGCCAATTCCTATCCGATTCTTACACAAAAATTTGAATGTCAAATGAAATAGATTAAGGAAAATCAAAAGTGTTATATTCAGTTCAATTCATGATATTGATAACAATCCATTTTTAAGAAATGACCATGAAAAATAAATCAACTCCCTATTGTCGAATGAATTTATGCAATGTGCTCAGTAATATGATTGGCATCACAAAGATTCGTTGTGTCCTGCAAGTTAAAACTTCATAGAAAAATATACAACAATAATATTATAATTTTTAATGCCAAATATTCATAAATCATCTAAATATTCTTCCAATTATTCTGCAAGTCATTGTCAAATTGAATCATCATCTGTGTTGCAAAAGAATGTTGTCAAAAATATTTGAAGCGGTAAAAAAAAGTACTTGCACGAAAAATTATTCGAATCAAATTTTGCAAGTATTTTTCGCTTTATAAATTGCTTCAATAAATAATCATTGCAATATTTTTTTTTTTAGCGGAATCATTTTTTTTTTTGAACCAATCTAAAACTGTTTTGAATTTTAAACAGTTTGCACAAACTAAAAATTTAAGCCTATGATAAAATATTTAGAGTTTTTCAAAGAAAATTTCATTTATTAAAAATAATTTAGCCTTTTAATAATGCAGCAACAATTGAGAGTTTGAATTTTTTTGTAAAAATACTTCAATAAAATATAATGTACTTTATTTGCACTAACAAATTTTCCTAAACTTGTTCTTATATCTACAGTCTGTCCTTTTCGCAATGCCAATAATGAGGGTCCAAGATTTTTCTTCACAAGTTCAATAATGGACACACACTGTTCCTTTGTAGAAAAGTTAGGAAAATATAAAACTTGAGTGTTCCAGCTCAATACCTGAAAGTGTATGGATGTGAGCAAGCTCTCACAAGTTTCGCCGTGATGAATGCAAAAAAAGAGTTTTGTTTAATTTAAAGATGATGAAAAATATTTACAGCCAAAACATGCATTTTTCCACATTCAAAAACATGCTTCAAATGGAAGAAATGTTCATATTGTCAGTCAATCTATGGAAAAATGTTGTCACACACTGGCGTGAGGAATGTGAAATGGGAAATTATAATTGGAGCACATGGTATATCCTCAAGAATGGGAAACTCAAATTTATAGTCTGGATCATTGACAACAACATCCATATGACCAATGTGATCCAAAGCCTTGATTCTTGAAGCTATTTTTGCATTGTAACAGAACTTATCAATGAAAGCCTGGATATAAGCCTTTGTGCGTTCAAGTCCAGAAATTATAGCAAGATAACAAGCGTAAACTGTCATCAAATCATACATTACAGTGCTTACAATGGTTACATTCATCTCATGGCCACATACGGGTGGATTATTCATGCCATGTGCATTGAATAGATATTGATTTCAATTCGAATTCTTCTTCTTGGAGGATGTCGTTTTGAACTGTTCCCTATTTGTTTTCAAAAAATCGTTTCTCCACGCAATCTGCAAAACAGAACTCCTAAGAGCCCTCAATTTCTCCCAAAATACTTTGAAATCACATAAAATTTACCTAATTGCCCCCATTCCCGAAAAAACCCATGTTTTATTTTTTCCTAATGTGCCTTGGTTTGCTAAGAAAATTCATTTTAAAATAATGTGTTTTAACAGTTACACATTTCTAGCAATTACGTTTTCTGGAAATTACCTCTGAAGAAATTGTAAACTGAATGATGCCAGCTGTGATAAAATTTCCAGAGCTTGTCTCTCACAGGGAAGTTCATATCGATCACCCTCATTCCAGCTCGATAATCACAACCCAGAATAATGGATCACGTAGATGAATTTGACTGAGAAATTGATGAATCACTGCTGTCAGAAGTAGATTGAGAGTTTGAACCAAATGCTACAGCTACAGAATGAATAACATTTCAAGCTTGTTATCAAATTTTAAAATCGAAATTTAACTTGGAAGTATCTAAATTTGCGTTTTCACCAACAATGCATTTTAAACTATGCTCAAAGGCCATGGGCCATTCGGTGTTTTGATTTTTTTGATTTTTATTTTTTAACTATGCTCAAAGGTCATGGGCCATTCGTTGTTTTGATTTTTTTTTAATGTTTTTTTTAAAAAAAAAATTTTTATTTGTTTTCATATAAAATTGTTTTTAGTTCTTTTAAAAAAATTACATATGTTAATTCTTTTAAAAATTTTAAAAAATATATACATATATATTTTTTAATTTAAGCAAAACAAATTTATTTATTTTTTTTAAAGAAAAATTGTGCACATGCAATTCAATAAGTCAGGAAAAAATTGAGAGGTTGCAAAACATTAAAATTTGCAGAACCGATAAAAAAAAGGATCATGACTCAAACAACGATATTCAATAGAATTGTAGATCAATTTCCAGCAAAATTTTTAACGAATTTTTGAATTTTAATTTTTAAATTCACTGATCTAATTTTCTAATCTTCCATGTAGTAACGAGGCGTGGGAAGAGAGAATACTAGTCAGCCTTGTCAAATAAATTCATATTTTCACACACAAATTTTATTTCTGATGGTGATAAAAAATGAAGTGATTCTTACTACGTCATTGAAATTTATTCAAAATGAATTAATCAATGTTGATTATTATTATTTTTTTCGAAAACAAAATTAAAAATTCTAAAATTCTAGCCAAACTTGGTTTTATTTCTATTTTTCCTATCTATCAAAAAAAAAAAAATTTATTTTATTTTATTTTATTTTTAAGTATATGAATGCTTCCAATGGAGCCATTTATGGATTAGAATCTTTGAAATAGTCATATCCAAACTTGAAAAATGTACCTGATTGTTTGTAAGGATATGAAAAAACATCATGATCTTTCAATTTGTTGCAAGGATCTCTTGAAGAATAGATTAATGTTGTGGTGCAATCACTTTTTGATACCATTCCTCAATGTAGTCTTTGGGTTTCATTCTAAATCATTTTTCCAGAAATGGTTAGTAAAAACTAAAAAAAAAAATATACACTCTAGACTGAAAGCTAGTTCCTATGCACACTTCCTCAGCAACGATGCCAAAATGTTGGGGCAAAGTGATTGCCTGTCATTCAATTTTTCAACCCGGGGGTTTCATAAACTTGTGAAGCATGCATGCACTGTATGTGGTAGAAATTATATTTCAGTTTAGATCAATCTAATTAAAAAATAATGAAAAAAAATGCATCTAATCTATTAAATCAAATAATGAAAATGAAATTCAACTAACCTATGAAATCAAGTAACGAAAATAAAGAAAAAAAATTGAAAATAAAATATAGCGCGCGCAATCACACTTGCAGGAAATGAAATTTTAATCTAAGAAAGAATTTCAAAACATGTAAAGAAAAACACCTAAGGTACGTTCAATCACTCTAGCATCCTATATGGAAGTATGATAGAATCACCCTCTTGAGATGATGTACAAGCAACCGATTATACTTTAGTATTTAAATATAGGAAAGAAATTAAATCATGCAAAGGGAAAACTCAATAATTGCGTAGGTTAGACATTCGAGCACCTAATTTTGAAGTATGAAAATCCACCTTCTTGGCCTGATCTTTAGGAACACCAAATTATACAATTGATTGAGGATCCTAATCTTGAAAATAATGTAAAATCATGTACAAGAAAAGCTAAATGATTGCATAGGTTAGACATTCGAGCACCCAATTGTGAAGTATGGCAAGTCACCTTCTTGGCCTAATCTTTAGGAACACACAATTATAAAATGACTGAAGATTTGATCTAGGAAAGTAAATAACAGAACATGAAAATGAAAACTCAATTATTGCATAGGTTAAATACTCGAGCATGCAATTTGGAAGTATGACAAAGTCACCCTCTTGACATGATCTTTAGGAGCATTCAATTATACACATAATTGAGGATCTAATCTAAGAAAATAGTGTAAAAACATGTAAAGAAACTAAAAAACTGTGATATCTAATGCCTCAAACATAATCCAATTGGAAATTGAAAAATATACTTTCTTGATATGTTCTAGGAAAGCAAAGATTACACGGTCATTCTAAAACTAATACTAAGAAAGAAAATAAATTTTAATCTATAAAAGCAAGTAAAACTCACACATTTTAGATAGTTGGTCCAAAAGTATGAGAGATGGTAAATCCAGATGTTTCATATGTAAGAAAAACCAAGTCAAAATGAAGGGACATTCATGAGTAAGGTGCCACAATCTAATTCTATATATAAAGCTTAAGCATAAATCCAATTTTACACATAACATGATAGGAGGAGGCTTCCCCTATTTATACAAAAAGATAAGAAACTATATCATTAATGAGAGTGCATGAATCTCTCCCTATATCTCTAGAGTTACAATCCAAATAGGAAGTGATAAGGCATGTGTCTTCTTAGAATTACAATAAAAATAGGAAATGATAAGGCACATGTCTTTATGATCCCATGATCTTTTCCATCCAAATTCGAATTTGGCCTTAAGAGGCCACATAAAGGTCTTTTGGAAACTTCGTTTTGACCTACACAGGGAAACAAGCTCATTCCACTTGTTAGGTATAAGTATGTGCATATTATTTTCTAATTTTTAACCACAAATTCACTTAAAAATACTAGGAATTAATAAATTTTAGAAGAAACATAAATGTAACCCAATAGTGGTAATGGTAAGGTAAATGTAATGAAATGGAAGTGGAGTGAAGGTGATAATATGGAAATATAAGTGAAAATATAATGGAAGTAAATGAAAATTTCAAGGCCCAAGACGTGGTCTCGACCCATTTTAGACTAAACACCTTTCAAATCTACTTGGGCTTCCTAGACCACATGCTCTCAGAAAAAATCATTTAGCATTCTTACCAATAGATGGTTAGAAGAAAGGATGATTTGGAGTTCATTTATTCCGATTTTAAGTCATAAGGAATCAAAGTCAATAGGTTGAAACTTGATAGTGATTAAAAACTATGAGGTCAAGTAACTATAAACACTAGAAAATAATAATATGTGAGTTTGGAAGGGAACAAATCCCAACACCAAAGTAACACAACACTTCATAGATTAGTAGAGGAAAACACTAGTCAACTCAACCACACTGGTCTACTATGGAAATCATTCAAATAAACTTAATCAATAATTGACTAAGATCATATATAGTTATAAGTAATTTGTAGTAAGATGTTGAAAAAAATAGAATAGATTCAGATCATATGTATTCATGTCACACTAATCATAGCCACATAGATTCATTATCCAACCATGACTACTGCTATCACAAATAAAATTTCATTTTTTATTGATAGGGTTATTAGAATAGGTGTCATTTGTCTCATAAAATAGGTTCATGAAATTAATGAAAACTCATGAATTGGTCATTATCCTAAGTCTAGAATAGTACATTGTTCATGTCATCAAAGTCAAATCTATCAAAAACTACCAAAAGTCTACATGCATTGGTTTAAATTTAGGTAGTGGCCACCTATCTATTTTTCCCTGAGTCTGTAGTGAATATAACTGCAAATAGGTTGTTTTCGCTACAGACTCACTTGATCATTCCATAGAGAATCTACTAGATTTATAACAGAAAACACTGCGGAACCATGTTTTTCTGCACCAATAAAGGGTATGATGAGTGTCTAGTTTTTAGAGTTTTAGGGTGAATGTGAGGTCACGTGATCGGTTATTACAGTCATCCAAGCATGCGTAATAATAAGTGGCATTAATAATTACACTTCACTCCTCCCATTTGTCATTATCCCTCCCATATTAGAATTAATTCACCTCCAAAGCTCCTCTCTGTCATCTTGCCTTCGACCTTTTCATGCATATGTTGATTATCATGCTTGAAAAGTCTAGTTCCATTGCAAGCAGCTTATTGTTCAATTTGTATCTTTGCAGGTGTCACAGTTTCAAGAAGGCATCGTAGTATAAAGGAATATGACCATGAAGAAGAAAAAAAATAAACATGTGTAAGATATGAACCCATGGATCTCAAGTTACTCAATGAATACCCCAACTTTTCATAAGATTTCAGCAACGTTGGATGCATGAAATTCTGCCAAAAAATTCAAGGTTTTTATGCCCATGTATCAAAATATTTTGTAGTGAATTTCATAGGTACAACTTCGAAGTTGGGGTACTAAGTTTTGTAGTGTAACCTGAGACAATTTCTCAAGCCACAAAGATACCAAGGATGGGTGAAGAGTGGTTTAAAGCCACTAATTTTAAGATCCAGAACTGTGATGAATTTATAAAACCCAAAAACATTGGAGCAGACATGACATCTAGAATCCCAAGGAGCTACATGAAACAATACTGCTCCAAATTGCTACTAGTAATCCAAAAATACTTTACTTGTGAGGGGAGAGTTCATATGGTCTATCGGTACCATTTCAAGATTTTTTTTCACTTCACTGATAATCAATCTCTTGATCTTCCATTTTTCTTGTTTAGGAGCTTAGGAAAGATGTCATAAAAGGTTAAGTCTAGGCCAGAAGGTAGTGAGACCTCTATTTTCCATCATGGGTTGATCAAACTCCTGGTGCTGGAGGAGCTGAAAAAACTAAGTAGACACTGGTCTACCTTTATTTTTCTCTCTGGTTATGAGGTTGATTCAGTAACACCCAAGAAAATTCCAAATTCAAAAGCCACTCCTTCAAGCAAGAGTGAAAAACCTCCAGCTAAGATATAAGGTGAGAATGAGGAGGAGATAGAACCAATTATAGAGCCCATGGATATTGAAGTATAGCCTACACAAGAGACATAAATTCCATAGCCTACACCTGCAAGCTGCAAACCAAAGATCAACAAGAAAACCCATAGAAGGATAATCATAAGTCAAAAAATTGGGAAGGGAAACCTTGAAGATATTCTTTAGGCCATATACATTGAGGAGAATCCAGTGGTCAAAGTTGAATATATTAACGAGAATAAGAAGAAAAATAAGGGTATAACTACTAAAAAACATTATTTTTCAGGGGAAGATGTAGGGTTTATGTTTCAACCAAGAAAATCACTCACCAGGATTCAAATTTCCAAAGGTGTCATGAAAACAAAAGGAAAGAGGTTATTGACAAAGGAAAAACAACCTATCGCAGAGGAGATCATTGATTTGTCTCTAGCAACAAAGGATATCATTGTGCAAATGAAGGGTAAAGAGAAAATGGTTGAAAAAACTGAAGTGCAGATGTTAAAAGAGAAGTTAAGAGAGGCCAGAGAAGAGGTTATTGAGACCAAATTGGAGTTGCAGGAAGCCAAGGTAGACAAGAAGCTGATGGAAGCTTTCAAATAAAAGGTAAATGCGCAACTAAATCAATATGATGAATCATTGACCAATGCCAAGAAACTGTTGAAAATGACACTTCCTCTACGAAGGATAATGAAGCACAAAAGAAAGAGAAATTTATGGTTGCAAGCTCAAAGAAAGAAACTCAAAGTCCGGTTCAAAGAAGTAGAAGAGAAAATGGAGATGATACAGTCAAAGTTAAAGAAAAAAGGTCTTAAAATAAAAGTCATAAATGAACCTAAAGGGATTCAAGCTCCTATTTCCAAAGGTGAAGTTTCTAAAGTTTGAAGACTAGAATAACTATCTTTTTGACAATTTTTCATCATTCAGAATTAGTATTTGTAGACCCATAGGAAAAATTTCTAAGAAGAAAGGACAATTTTTGAGTTCACTACCAATTAGGAAAGTTCGTAGCAAATCTTAGGCTTGAAGCCTAGATTTCACTACGAACTCATTGTAGGTGTCTTTTTTCTTAAAATCGTAACTATGGGAAAAATCAAGATGAGTAAAAATTTGTATTTAGCTATTTTGACTCAAAAAACATTTCCAAATCATAAAAGAGGGTTAACATGTGGCATAGATTGGTGAAATTAATTTTCTACAAAATTTTGCTACGAACATGCCTTGAATCCCCTATTTCTGCAATGAACAAGTTTTTATAACACTTTTGAGTTTTGATGGTTAATTGGAGATAAGCAAACCATGTGGAAAGATTAAAGAGTATCAGGGAAATATATTTTTGGAGGCATGTTCTTGGATGAGGTTATCCAACTCACCGGCTCATCATGAAGACATTCATCATTTGTCATAACACCGCC
Source organism: Pinus albicaulis (assembly GCA_034641835.2). Classification (NCBI taxonomy): domain Eukaryota; kingdom Viridiplantae; phylum Streptophyta; class Pinopsida; order Pinales; family Pinaceae; genus Pinus; species Pinus albicaulis. The sequence goes on from CM076580.1 coordinate 795,039,813, forward strand.
TCCTTAAAAGTAGGAACACTAGTCTCCTAACTTAGTGGGGCGTTAATATTTTGGTCATGGTCAGTGCCACCCAAGCACATGAATATATTCGATGTAAATATGCAGTATTTTTAGTTAGTTGATGTAATAAATAGGTGGAAGAGTCCTAGTAGGTCTCTAAGTCCTAAATTTAGTAGATGTTAGTTTCATTTCCATGTAATTTTCTTTTTGTTAGAATAGGTGTCAAAAAAATGATTTGATGATCTAGCCATGTAGGTAGATCCAATGTAAAGGTGTTGGAGTCTATTAATAGGAAAAATATCAAAGAATACAGGGTTGACTGATGATTACTATAGAACTACCATTGTAAACTTTCTCTTATCAGTAATATACAATGGGTGTTGGCTCTTTGTTCACCTGAGATTCATATGATATTTTTATGAGAACTTGTCTTATGTATCTTGCTATTTTGTCTTCATTAGTTTGATGTTTGATTACTTATAATTCATGTACATCATGCTCTAACTTCCTTCAAGCATTAGATTGTTGTGTATCTGTGTGTATTCTATTTTCATAAAAACATTTATATGCCTCAGCTTCCACAAGAAGAACCATGTCGCTGAGTTTCTTAGTACTGACTCCATTAGCCCAATAGTTGTGATTTCTATTCATCTTTAACTTTGTCAGAGTTAGCCATCTGTGAGCTTCATTTACATAACATTATCAATATCTTTGAGAGAGCCCTCTCAGGTTGACAAGGATTTTTTCAGCTAGAATTTGGTTTGAAAGAATTATTCTAGGTTGTCTGGTGGTGCATCCCATCTATACCAACTTAGTGATAACAACTAGATTCAATGAAAAACACCATCTAGACAACTGCATTTATGCAAGTATTTAACTATGTAGGTTAGAGCAATTGAATCAACTTAGATTTCTATGAAACAAACTTAACCATGAGAACATATAAACAAGTACTCATCATTCAGGGATATATATATATATATATATATATATATATATATATATATATATATATATATATATATATATATATATATAGATTGTTGATTTGTGTAGCATGGGAGGTACTATACAACCATAGTTGTTTAGTTTGTGAGAAGTATGACCAAAAAACGGGTTTTTTGGGAGAAGTACCCAAGAGATTGGGTTTTTCACCCTAGGTGTGGATGTGAAACCAAGTGGATAAAATATTTTTTATTCATTTTGAAAGTGGAGCACCCTTAAAGGAGTTAAGGGTGACCTAAGGTAACCATGGAGGCTTTGATTCAATGAGGAAAATAATTTTTATTTATATGAGATGGGTTAATGACATTATTTTCAAGTTGGCAAGCTTAAAAGGTACCCTTTGGAGGGCTAGTCATTGCACCAAGGTAATACATGAATAAAAATGAAGGAGGCATCATTTGATCACCATCAAAGTGCATCTCAACAAAGGAAAAATATATATAAGGCAACCACATACCTTTAAGACCATATCATAAGTGAAAAGGAGAAAAAAGTTCAGTCTCTTTCTCATGTATTTGGATAGGTAGAGTTAGTTGAATGTTGGCTGAGTTGTGAGGCAGATTTTTGTGCAGAAGTGTGAGAAAAATATGTGTCTTGGCCACATATTGTACAATTCAAGAAAAGGAGGGACGAGACCCTGTGACAGTAAGATTTAAGAGTTGTAAGTACTATTTTTGGAGGGCTGAGAGGCCTGGCTAGGAGCTAGAGCTAGGTCACAACTCCTGAGGGTAAAGTACGGGGATTATAGTGCCTTGAAGTGAGGATTTTCATTGGTATGAAGGACTGTAAAATTTGAAGTTTAGGGTAGTCTTTTGGATCCCTAAAAGAGGGACAAAACTTCAAAAAATTTGTGTGAAAAAATTCATGGAGTATAGGGAAGAAGAAGACACCAATCAAAGGTATGTATTTTTATTTTTGTGTTGTTGGATGCAAGGGATGGTAGAGCTATTCTAGTATGTGTTGAACAATAGTGTAGAGATAAACTTATGTACAAGTGTTGGAGGATTGTTATTAGCTTCTTGGTAATCCATAAGTGTTGTGGAAAAGTGTAAGACTTGTCACAACAACAGGGATTCATATTATAATCCCTAGGAATAACACTTTGAAGGAGAAAAAGTGTATTCAATAGTGCTAGTCATTGAGCCCTAGTTTTTTGATTTGTAGTTCCTAAAATCAGAGATAAGAGAACAACCTCCAAGACCTAAGAGTTGTGATTGTGAGGCAACCATATCAGTGTTAGTGGTTAGTTCATTGAAGACCCTATGTGTTGGTGTCTTTCAGAATAAGAGGACAACTAGTGGGAAGTTTGAAGACCTCAGGTACCGTGAGCCTTGGAGTAGCGAAGGGAGTGTTAGGAGGTATATTGGTGTGCCCTATTTTAGTGAATGAAAGGAGGAATTTCACCGATAAGAGGGAAATTTAAAAAAGACACTAATAATGTTATACTTTGGAGGAGCATATGAAATTTCTAGTGGGAATATAAGTGAGCCTATGTTCAATCATCTTGGAGCATCCAAGAGTGGTTGATAATGGAAAATTTGACAGCCATAAAAATAATGGCAGTGATCTATGGATGGGGAGGCAAAGCACCCATTAGATGTCTTCAAGGTACATATACTAAAAGGGTTGAGTAGAGCACACCATAAACAAGTAGTTAAAGTGTACCTTGTTCAGGAATATTGGTCATCATAATTGTTGATACGAAGCCCTAGTTATGCACTTGTATAAGGTTTGTATGTAAGGGCCTTGATCCCTAGTATGAGAGCCCTAAGTATGTTGTACTAAAGCTTTATAATATAACATGTAGTGGGTTAAAAGTTAAAAATTGTCATGTGCACTAGTTGATTCACTGATATATGTTATTTTTCTATGCAAAATAGTAGTGTTGAGGTGTTTTAGTGTGTTTATGATCATTGTTTTAGACATAGACAAGTAGTTGAAGTGTCATGGAAAAATCAACATGGTATCAAAGCTACTTTCAAGGAATAGTGGATCAGAGTGTACACAATGAAGAAACTCATATGAGATTGTATATATCATGGAGCAGAGGGTTTAGATGAAGAAATGGAGATGTGGTCTCAACTATCTAGGCGACGATGTAGGTTGGGAGATCTGTTGGATTGTTGGTGAACCTAGTGAAAAAAATTTTGTTGTTTGGCAGGTTGTTGATCATGGACTTCATATGACATGTAATGGATTGTTGGGACTGCTTGTGAGGTGCTTTGGCATGGTATAGTTGGATTTGTGTGATGAATAGGATGACGGTAGGATACTATCTTCATTGGGTTTTGATGTTGCACATCTGAGATTGGAGCCATGTGCATGTGTGGTTTTTGACCTAGGAAGATGAGATTGCTTGTTAAGTTGGGTTGCAGTGGTGATGTGGATCATGTTCAAATTTAGCTCAGACTGACCTTGTAGGACACAAGTTCAGTAACTATGTGAACCAATGGAGGTTGTGTAGACTCAAAGGGATTCTATATTTAGAGGAAGATTCCCTATGTAAGTTTGAATCTCTAAGTTCTAACGAGATGAGGAAAAGATATTACTGAGATAGTGTGGCTCATTCTAAATGGTATGTTCTTATGGTGAATACCAAAATTTAGGATAGTGTTGCTGATGATGATGGTTATTTTCATGTAGTGGATGTATCTCCCTTTCTAAGAGGGAGTGTTCATTTATGTAGCTTGGGAGGTAATCCAAAACCCTAGGTGTTGGGTTTATGAGAAGTTTGACCACAAAGGGGTTTTGTGGTAGAAGTACCAAAGTGATGCGGTTTTGTGCCCAAGGTGTGGGCATAAAAATATGTGGATAAATTATTGTTTTTACATTGTTTCAAGAGGACAAACCTTAAAGGAGCTAAGGATGACCTAAGGAAACCATGGAGGCTTTGATCAAATGAGGAAAATAGTTTTTATTTATATGCGATGGGTTAGTGACGTAATTTTCAAGTTCACTAATATTGAAAGGTTCCCTTTGGAGGGTTAGCCATTGTACCAAGGAAATATATAATAAAAGTGAAGGAGGCCTCATTTGATCACCATGAAAGTTCATCTCAACAAAGGAGAAAGAAATATGATCCAACCGCATAGCTTTAGGATCATATATAAAGTGTAAAGGAGTATGAATTTTGGTATCTTTATTATGTCTTTGGATAGGTTGAGTTAGGTGATAGATGACCGCGTTGTGAGGAAATGTTTTGTGCAAAAGTGTGACCAAAATATTTGTTTCTTGGCCACAAGTGTACAGTTTAGGAGAAGGAGGGTCGAACCCTTATGACAATCAAATTGTAGAGTTGTAAGTCCTATTTTGGAGGGTCGAGAGGCTTGGCTAGGAGTTGGAGCTAGGCCACATAGCTTGAGGGTAAAAAATAGGGATTCTAGTGCCTTGAATTGAGGATATGTGTGGGTGTGAAGAATTGTACATGCATAATTTTAGGAATAGTTGTGGAGCCCTAAAAGGCTGCCAAAACTTCATACTTTTTGTGTGCACAAAGCTATGGAGTATAGGGAAGACAAAGAAACCTTTTGAAGGTTTGTATTTATATTTCCATGTTGTTGGATGCAAGGAATGGTAGGTTTGTTCTAATATGTGTTGAAAAAAAATGTAGATATTAACTTATGTACAGGTGTTGGAGGAAAATTATTAGCTTCTTGGAAAGTCCTAACTGTTGTAAACAAGTAGTAGACTTTTCATGACAATAGGGTTGTATATTATAAGCCCTAGGAACAACATTTTGAAGGATAAAAATAGCAGTAAAGAGGTATATTTTTTGAACCATAGTTCATTGATTTGCAGTGGATCAAATCAAATATAAGAGGGAAATCTCCAAGCCCTAAGAATAGTGATGGAAGTGAAACCATATCAATGCTAGTGGGTAGTTCATTGAAGACCCTATGTTTTGGCGTCTTTGAGAAGAAAAGGAAATCCAGTGGGAAGTTTGAAGACCTCAGGTACAGTGAGCCTTGAAGAAATGAAGGGGCTGCTAGGAGATAGATTGGTGTGCCCTAGTTCAGTGAATGCAAAAAGGAATTTCACTGATAAGAGGGAAGTTTGAAAAAGACCCTAATAATTTCATCCTTTGGAGGATAAGAGGAAATTGTTAATGGGTAGATCAATGATCGTATGTTCAATCATCTTAGAGTAGCCAAGAGTGGGTTATATCGACAGATTTGATAGCCGGAGATGTAGTTGCGGTGATCAATAGATGGGGAGGAAAAGCACTTGCCATATGTGTTCAAGGTATGTGGACTGAAGGGGATGAGTAGAGCACTCCTTCAGCAAGTAGGTCAAGTATATCTTGTTCAAGGTAGATTGGTCATCATAGTTTTTGATACCAAGCCTTAGTTGTGTCCTTGTATCAAGGTTGTATTTAAGGGCCATGATCCTTGGTATAGGAGCCCTAAGGTTGTTGTATTAAATTTTTTTAATATAACATATAGTGGGTTTAAAGTTAAAAAATGTCATGTGCACTAGTTGATTCACTAATGTATGTTATTACGTTGTGCAAAGTAGTGGTGTTTAGGTGTTTTAGTGTGTTTTTTATTGTGATTTTAGACATAGACTAGTAGTTGAAGTGTCGTGGAAAAATCAACATATACATGAGTAAATACACATCATTGATTATATTGAATGACTGACAACAAAGGGACAGACTTAAAATATTCACCCAACCTTATGCTAACTACACTGTAGTATTTCTTGAATTTGACCAACCCCGAGCTAAATTCAAAGTTTCAGGAGTTGTTTCTCAAGGTAATTTCACACTGATATCAAGTTAACTAGACGAGAGAGGGAGTGCATTATCTAGGTGGTTTATCAACAACCTCTTGTAGTAAGCACCATAATGACTCTTCTTCCTCTCTAAAATATATCAAATGAGTTCATCCAAGGGTTAGTGAACTACTAGCCAACCATATTTATATGGAACAATGTCCCATTAAAAGGCATTGACATGTAACTATCTTCTCTTCTCCTCTGCACTTCCTTTCTCATCGCTCCTCTTTCCACCATTTTCTCCTCTATGCTCTGCTTGCTCCCATATGTTTTTTTTTCTTTATGCCTCCCCCCCTTCCCTTCTGTCTTCTCATTACATTGTACTTTCTCTACTCTTTCGTGTTGAATTTTCTGACACATCAAACGAATCAAAGAGGATGAATGGGCCTCATCCTTCATTTCAAAATTCCCATACATAACTTCAATTCTTATTGTGTAGAATATTCATTTGTCAAGGAGATAGATGGGGAAAAATAAATGAAGTGGGTATGGTTTGGGTGGTAAACACAACACAAGAAAATATTTATGGTTTTGGTTTTAAACACAACACAAGCAACTCCTCCTCCTGATACTTTTGAATTTGTGTCCACTCCTCCAACTCAACCATATTTAACATTTTTACATAATTTCACATAAATAAAATATACATAGTGACTTTTATAGGGGGTAGAAAAAGGGGTTGTTATGCTAAATGTTTTTGACTAATGAGTCCTCTTACTTGATCATATCATTCTTCCTATATAGTGAGTTGCTTAGAATTGGTAGGTTTGTTTGACTAATAAGTCCTCTTGACCATATCAATCTTCCCATATAGTCAGTTCTTTAGAATTGGTAGGTTTCTTGTGTTCATATTTAACTAGCCACCATAGCTTCTTACTCGTGAGAACATCAACCATGTTTATCTTCCATGAAAGATAATTAAAGCTTATAAACACAAGAACATAAATTACAGAAATTACAAATTAAAAAAACAAGAAACTTGAAGAAAAATAAATTGAATAAATTGATATACTTTTATACTTATGAGAATCCTATTAATCAATACTTACCCTAAAGATTAAAAATATTAAATAAATTTGACAATTCAAATAATTATTATGTTTTGGATTAATATACATTAATTTTATTATAAATGAAAAATGTTATTTTATAAAATTAATACTTAAGATCCAAAAAAAATTCTAATATTTTATCAAAAGTTAAATACCAACTAATGATTTATTATAATTATAAAATATTTATAATAATAAACCAATTACTATGATAGTATAATAACGAATGTAGAAAATTATGTTATAAAATTAATACGTAAGCTAAAATAATTCTATTCTATCAAAAATTAAACACCAACTAATGATTTATCATAGTTAAAAATATTTATAATAATAAATCAATTATTATGATAATAAAGTAATGAATGTAGAAAATGTGAAATATAAGAAATGTGGTAGGGAAAAAAATTATCAAATAATGGAGGGAAAGAATGATATAAAGAAAGTGATGTATTAAAAGTATTACAATGTTATTGTGTTTAGAAGTATTTTTTAATTTACTATGGTAAAGATGTTAAAGATGTTGTAATGTAATGTTTAACATTTTGACTAAGTTAATTTAGATAAAAATAAAATAAAATAAAATAATAAAAATATTAATGTAATGTGATGTAAACATTTTAATTAGGTCAAAATAAAACCAATCTAGATCCATCTTAACTCAGGATCTACTCAGCTTTGAGATGGATCAAATTTATTTCCACTTTAAAGGAGCTTTACATCTCAAGAAATTTGATCCCTCTAGATACTTGGTAGATTTAGATTTAAGATAGATTTAGGTTGCTTTAATTATTATTTATAAATATAAATATAATTAGTAATTATATGTTTTTTTTATTTTATTTTATTTTTATTTTTATTTTTATTTTTATTTTATTTTTATCAAGTCAAAATGTTAAAGATTGCATCCCTACCTGAAAGTGCAGAAGTGTCCTCAGACACAAAACTTTATTGATCAAGCAAAAAGATTACAAGAAAATTACAGGAGTTTACACACGTAAACTCACACTCTCACATTCTCTCATTACACACTACAATGAAAATAGGAAACTAACCTATTTATAAGCTCTATTTTCTAACTTAATCTAGTTATGGATCACTTGGAAAATAAACAAGTGTCCATTTACAATAAATGAGCTTCTAACCACTCTACTAACTTCACTCCTAACTTAGAGCCTAGGAAACGACTCTTTTCTAGAGTCCTAATTTTTAATAACAAATTTCTATTTCTAAATATATCAAAGATTTATTAAATGTTCTAGAATAATAATAATTAATTTAATATCTTAAATTAATAATTATTTTATTCAAACACTATAACCTATGATAAAATTTATTTTGTATCATCTAACATTCCCCCCTATGATCCAAAGATACATTACAACAGACACCAAGCTCATCCCTGAACTTATTAAACTTTCTTCTACCAAGAGGTTTTGTGAAAATGTCAGAGGTCTGATCTTCTGAGGGGAAAAACATTGGCTTGATGATGTCCTTTTCAATGAGATATCTGATATGATGATACTTGGTGTCCACATGCTTTGTCTTTGAATGAAAAAATGGATTTTTGGCAAGCTTTATTGCTGATTGATTGTCGATGAATAATGAAGTAGCTTCTGCTGGAGGAATCCCCAAGTCCTGTAAAACTCGATGTAACCAAACAATCTCACATGCTGCTTCCCATGCTGAAATGTACTCTGATTCTGCTGAAGAAGTGGCCACTATAGTTTGCTTCTTGCAACTCTAGGAAACTACAGCTGACCCCATGTTCATTAAGTAACCCTAGGTTGATGCCCTGTCATCAATACTGCCAGCAAAGTCAGCATCTGAAAATCCACCAAGTACAAAATTTTTATTCTTTTTGTAAAGAAGACCAAAATCTTTTGTTCCTTGGATATATCGAAGAACTCTTTTGGCTGCATTCCAGTGGTTGTCTAATGGTTCCTGCATAAAACGTGAAAGAATACTAACTGCATAAGATAGATCAGGACCAGTGGTTGTCAAATAAATCAAGTTGCCAATCAACTGTTTGTAAGTCGTGTTGTCCACCTTGCCCCCCCCCCCCCTTCAAATTTTGAAAGTTTTAAGTTTTGTTCCATAGGGGTAAGGACAGGCTTACAATCCTGCATTCCAAATCGCTGAAGAATTTCTGCTGCATATTTACTCTAGGAAATGAAGATCTGATGTGGACGTTGGAATACTTCAACTCCAAGATAGTAGTGAAGTAGTCCCAAATCTGTCATCTTAAAACCTGCATGTAACTCCTTTTTCACCTGTTCAATGTGATCATCATTGTTGCCTGTAATGATCAAATCATCAACATACATAATGAGAATGACCAGATATTTTCCCTGTTGGCGCACATACAAAGTATCATCGGATTCACTGCGATGAAAACCAACTTTGCGAAGGTATTCATCCATTTTGGCATACCAGGCGCGGGGAGCTTGTTTTAATCCATATAAAGCCTTGATTAATTTGCAGAATTTATGTTCTTGCCCTTTAACTTCAAACCCTGGTGGTTGTGTCATGTATACATCTTCCTGTAAGTCCCCGTTGAGAAAAGCGCTTTTGACATCCATTTGATGAACTTTCCACCCTTTCTGAGCTGCTAAGGCAAGTGTAAGGCGGATGGTGTTCCATTTGGCTATGGGAGCAAAGGTCTCCTCATAATCGATCCCTTCCTGCTGCGCAAAACCTTTAGCAACAAGGCGTGCTTTATACTTGTCAATATCACCATTTTTCTTGTACTTAATTCGATAAACCCATTTGCATCCAATAGGTTTAACATGTTGAGGACAATCAACAAGTTGCCAAGTGTTGTTGTCTTGAACTGCCTGATATTCATCAACCATTGCTTGTTGCCATGCTTTATGTTTTACTGCCTCTTGAAAATAAGAAGGTTCAGTAAAATCATTTGCTATCAAAGCAAAATTGCCTTCATTTCGTTTTGATGCCCTTGTTCCTGTTTTGTTTTGTTCATTAGGCCTTACATCTTTCAATAGTTGAACTGCCCATTTGGAAGTTGTTGCTCACTTGTTTGAGGTTCTGAGAAGTCCCCATCATTGTAAAGGGGATTAATGTAAACTGATGTTCGTCGTTCAGGTGGTGAATCTGGAGAATCACTGTCAGAAGAACTGCTGCTTCTTGGAGACGCTGATGAACTGCTAGAAGACCCAGAGGATTTTGTTGAAGTAGATGGACTGGATGACTCATCTTCAGAGGAAGGAAAATCAAGTTCATACCAATTTGGTGAAGTTGGTTGACTTTGCATATTTCCTTTCCTTTTACTGCCTTTAGTTTCTAACTTGTGAAGAAGACTTTCGATTTCTTCAGCACTCTTACTCTCTGTTTCATCAAAAATGACATCCCTGCTCACAATAAATTTTCCATTGGTCAAAAGATGATACCCTTTCTTTTCATCTGAATAGCCAATCATGGTGCATTTCAAACTTCTTGAATCAAGCTTAGTTCTCTTTTCTTTGGGAACTAAGGCATAACAAATGGATCCAAAAACTCGAAGATGTTTAACTTTAGGTTTGAAACCATACCAAGCTTCATAAAGGGTGATTCCTTCTAACAAAGCAGTTGGAGATATGTTTCTTAGATAGACATTTGTATGGATTTCTTCTGCCCAATATGTTGGACTTAACCCTTTGAAAGTTAACATGGATCTCGCCATGACTACAATGTGCGATTCATCCTTTCTATGACTCCATTTTGCTGTGGAGTGTAAACATTTGTAAGATGCCTTTTGATTCCATTTTCACTCCAATAAGTTTTGAATTCATTTGAATTGAATTCTCCCCCATTATCTGTCCTGAGAGTACCTATCTTTTCTTTGGCTTCATTTTCAACAAGTTGTCGAAAAATTTTAAATTTCTCAAATGCTTCTGACTTATCTTTCAAAAATTAAACCCAGGTCATTCTACTGAAATCATCAATAAATAGCAAGAAATATTTGCAACCACCTAATGAAGTTTGTAGTGGACCACACACATCACTGTGAACTAGTTGCAGTAGCCTGTTTGTGCGCCAAGTATTTGTGGGAAAACTTTCTCGACTCTATTTGCCATCAATGCAGGCTTCACATTTAGCATTTTCTTTGTTGAAAGTTGGAAGTCCTTTAACCATCCCTTGTTTCTGCAATTGAGAAAGACTGTCAAAATTCAAATGTCCATATCTTACATGCCATAATCTTATAGGTGAAATTCCTGTAGTAACTGCCCTGCAAAATCAGAATGCCTTGGAATAACTCTCCCTTTCATCCTTAACAGTTTTCCGTCTTCATATCCTATCATCACTGTTTGGAAGTTCTGTTTGACTGAATTAATCTTAAATAAGCCATATTCCATAATTATTTGATGTCCAGCTTGTCGAATCATGACCAAAGACAACAAATTTTTCTTAAAGGTGGGAACATACCACACATTGGAAATCAAATTTTCTCCAATGTCAGGAAGAAAAACTTTGACTGCACCTTTTCCATAAGGCATATGTTTTGTATCATCTGCTAGAAAGATGGAATTAAGATGGCACTCTTGAAAATTCCAAAATAAATCTCGTCTACAGGTCATGTGCTGAGTTGCTCCTGAATCCAAAATCCAAGCATCTTCATAATCACTCTTAATATAAGAGGAAAGTTGGATTTCTAGTGAAGAAGTGAAGACATATTCTGAGTCATTATCATCTTGATCTTGATCATTTGCAAACTTTGCTGAAGGCTGTTGAAACTTCGAAATTTTATTGATAGATGTGCGACAATATGAAGCATAGTGACCAACTCTGTTACATCGCCTGCAAACAATTTGACTCAAATCGGTGCCTCTTCCTTGAGACTGTCCTCTACCTTGAGACTGTCCTCGACCTCTGCTTTGTCCTCTGTTTTGAGATTGTCCTCTCCCTGGATTTTGTCTTGTGCCTTGCTGAGATACTCTGTTTTGATTGTTGCCTCTGCCTTGAGAATTGTTTCTGCTTGAATTTGAGCCTCTGTTGGAGTTGTTTCCTCTGTGTTGACTGCGACCACGACCTTGCGTTGCTTGATTTTGATTAAAATTACCTTTTCCTTTGTTTTTGGAATTTTCAGCTGGGGAGTTGCTAGTACTGGCTTCTGTGAGAAAAACATCTTCACCAACTTTCTTTTTCTTCCCAAAAGTTTTATCATGTTGAGTCAACATTTCGTAGAGCTCATCAAACTTTAGCTTTTCTAGTTTTTCAGTGAGCTGTAGAGTTTCTAAAAAATTTGTGTAAGAAGAAGGAAGCCCAGCAATTAAAATTGTGACCATAAAACTATCATCAACTACTTGAAAACTAGCATTAACAATTTCCTGCTTAATATTCTTAAGTCTGGAGATGTATTCAAGAATATCTCCTTCTTCAGTCAATTTTTGATGCAACAATTTTAATTTTAGGTCAACTCTTTTTGATTGAGGCTAAGTATCAAACAACTCTTTAAAAGTTCTCAAAGCAGACCAAGCATCTTTAGCATTTTCGATATGGACATACATTTCATCATTAACAGACGATTTAATGAGAGCTAATGCTTTGGCATTTTTAACTTCCCATTTTGCTAGCGCAGTTGCATCTGTAGGTTTATTTGGCTTTACATATCCATCACAAATATCATTTCATAGTTCATTATAAACAAGAGTGCTTTTGATGAGGCGTTGCCATGTTTTGTAATATTTTGAGCCTTCAATTTTGTCGGAATCAGAAAAGAAATTAATCAACTTAGACATTGTAGTGTTAAGACTTCACACCATGAATCAAGCTCCAAAAAAAAATTAAGATGCGCAACACAACAGCAACACACGACACAAAAGAAATGAACTATCGGGGCTTGGCCTTGACCCTCGAATAGTCGTTGAAACAGGAGAAAATTGATCGAGCTTTGCACTTGGCTCTAGTCAATTTCTCAAATATTTACAAGGCAACTTTCAAAATTTTACTTTTACAATAGTGCTCTTGCACATGCTGGTAAAAAACAATTACCCCCCCTCAAAGTAAAATTACTTTGAGTCGCACTTATCTCTCCAGAAACAAATTAAAAAAAAAAAAAATGCCTTATTACTCCAAAAAAAAAAAGCTATTACAATATTCTTCAAAAAAAAATTCTACTTATTCCTCCAAATACAAGCTTCCACCTTATTTCTCCAATTATGATTTTGATGAAAAATCACAATTACAAAAAAATAACTCCAATTAAAATTTGAACAAATAACTTCAATGAATCATTACATAAACAAAATGCTTTTGGTTAAAAAAATATTGACTGTTTCTGGATCTTTGCCACAACTCACCAAGCTTCTGCCAATTGAATGACAATCGCAAGCTCGGGCATTTGTCTTCTGAGTTCTTGTAAAAACAGATTTTTCAAAAGCTAACTTTGAAGCAAGGGTTGGCAAATCATCATATATAGCAGCGAATGGAACTTGTTGAGACTTGCTCTACGCTTTCCTTATTACTGTGGTCCAACACAACACTTCACTTAACGCAGATAAAATTCACGTAGATTGCAGCACTGCTGTGCACTCACACCGGGGTTTAGATCTTCAATACCGTTTTCAAAAACAGATCTTCAATCAAACACTGCTTCAACCAAACGCTGTTTAATCTATCCACTGCAAATTGTAATACTGTCTAACTTTCAAACGCTGGAAAACTATTTTAAAAAGGTTGTTTCAAATATTTTAAAACGTTGTTTTCAATGATTTACAGAATCGATTTGCAGAAGCGATGTCACAGATCGATGCCAATTAAACGATGCCAATTAAAATCGATGGTAAATGCTGTTCTGTTTCCTGGAATCGATGGTAAATGTTGCCACAATCGTTTTGCTGGAATCCACTTACAAACCACATATAAATTGATGCTAAAATGTAGGGTTATGCCAGAATTATACAACACATAAAAATTGATTTATATGTAATCCAGAATTGATGTTTCATGCCAAAAATTAACGCTGGTTCTATGCCGAAATCAATGTTCATGCCACAAATTAACGCTGGTTAATGCAGAATCCACTTACATACCACATGAAAGTGCAGAAGTGATGTTTTCAGAATCGATGTTTTCAGAATCGATTGTTCAGGATCAATGTTCAGAATCAATGTTTCATTTAAACACTGTTCAGAATCGATATTTCAGAAAAGAAATGTTTTCAAATGGAGTGTGGAGGGGCGGACATGAGATAGGTGAAAAGGAACAAGAAGCAAGACCCACGCTCTAGATTTTCTTTGGGTAATGGAGGATTGACAACACTTTTTTTTTTTATTACAACAAAACTCTTACAAATTTACACAAATTTGCATTTGCTCCTTTAAAAAATGATTTTAGAATTTGCAGATCTAAAATCAATAATTTTTTTTTTGCAAATTTCATACCAATATTTTGCTTATCACTTCAACGGAGTTAAGTTTTCCACGACCTGGTAGAGCTGGAATCTCCTCCTCATTGCATTACCGTGGCTCTGATACCACATGAAAGTGCAGAAGTGTCCTCAGACACACAACTTTATTGATCAAGCAAAAATATTACATAGCAAATTACAGGAGTTTACACACGTAAACTCACACTCTCACATTCGCTCATTACACACTACAATAAAAATAGGAAACTAACCTATTTATAAGATCTATGTTCTAACTTAATCTAGTTATGGATCACTTGGAAAATAAACAAGTGTCCATTTACAATAAATGAGCTTCTAACCACTCTACTAACTTCACTCCTAACTTAGAGCCTAGGAAAAAACTCTTTTCTAGAGTCCTAATTTTTAATAACAAATTTCTATTTCTAAATATCTCAAAGATTTATTAAATATTCTAGAATAATAATTATTAATTTAATATCTTAAATTGATAATTATTTTATTCAAACACTATAACCTATGATAAAATTTATTTTGGATCATCTAACATACCATACCATATTGGGATCAAATTTTCACATAGGAGTTAAGTTTACTTATGAACATCAAATATAAAATTATTTTTTTGTAAAAAGTGAATAGGGTGATGGGAAATCTTGGATAAAATATATTATCACAACATTATATGTTACCTAATAATTATCGCCACCCCTGCCCAATAAAAAGTGGCCAAAGGTGGGGGGAAATACTAATTAAAATGTAATATTATTACATTTTACCTAATATTTCCTGACACACTCCAATCTAAAGATCACATTTTACTCACTACCCCCTCTCACAATCTAAAGATCACATTTTACTCACTACCCCCTCTCACTCCTGCTAATTTTATAGTTGAATTTGTTTACTTTTAAAATTCAAATATAAAGAAAAATTACAATAAGAGTGGACCTATTGAAGGGAAAAATGTAATATTATAGTATTATATTTTATCCAATATAACCTAGTAAAAAGTGGAGGGAGGTAGGAAGAAATATTAGATACAATGTAATAATTACATTTTCCCTATTATTTTACCAATCATAGCCAAACAAATGCCTAGCGATATATATTTTTTAACCTTTATAGGTTGCATGGATTCAACACCATTTTCTATAGCTAATTATGTATCTAAATATAAAATAAAAGTATGATGGATCTAGGCTAGTTTAATTTCCCCCTTATATTACACATGAATACCATGGGTCAATACCATGGATTCTTAAAACTATGAGTCATTTTTATTTTTTTTATTATTTAATTTTTATATGGCCATTTTATTTTGTTTTCACATACCTAAAATGTTTACATTACTTTAAGTCACACATTTGTACCATACTATAGGCATTAGTTACACATTTCTAGAAAATTACATATATCCCTCATACTAAAAAGTAATATATATATATATATATATATATATATATATATATATATATATATATATATATATATATATATATATATATAATTTCAATCACTTTTGTCTCACTATATAAAGTGTGATTTAAAATAAAGGTGAAAATTAAAGCGTTTGATTTGTGGTTGACATTGATTTTTAAAGTAATGTTATTAAGTTTTTTTTTTTTACATAACATTACACAAAACATATCTGGCATATACATATATTAACCAACACACACATACACATACACATATATATTTTGTTTATTTTTAATGTAAAGTTACGTTACAACATCTCCCTCATGTACTATAGAGCTCCTCTCAGGGCAATGAAAAAATAAAATAAAATGACAAAATAAAAATAATCCTATAAAAATAAAATAATAATAAAAATAAAAATAACCCATTTTATTGAGAGCTCTTGGTATTGACCCATGATATTCATATAGAATATAACCTATTTAAAGGGAAAATTAAACTAGCCTAGATCCATCCTATGTCTGGATCTACCAAGGGACAAGAGGGATCAAATCTCTCCATATGCAAACTTATTATAAAGTGAAAAGAGATTTGATCTCTCTTGTAGATCTAGACTTATGATAGATATAAATGAAGTTTATTACAAATTTTTACACAGTAATTTGTCACCATCCCTGCAATCCCCCCATCCCGCACATTGGAGGGCCTTTCCCGTGACCTGTGAGCAGTGAGATAACCTGAAACCACTTTCATGGCATCCCCCTTGACAAGGAAAATCATTCCTCTGAAGAAATTTTCCATTGAAAAACCCTAAAAACTGATCTTTTAGCCTTGGTGTGACTAGCTAGTTCATCCCTCGCGCCAATGGGGAAAATCCACCATAGAGGGCGCACCAACTGGCGCTCTATCCCAGTGTCTTGCTCGCACCAAGCTTAATAAGGATTATTTTTTAAAAATAAATGGCGGAAGTTTGATTCCAACAAACTCCTGAACAAGTCTCTAAAATGAGTTGGGAGGTTTGGCTCTGGATCTCCATGTATGGGAGGTGGTTTTCCACCTATCATGGAAGCTTCCTTAAGGATAGGGCCAATCCCACAATTGTAGGGATCCCAACTCCTCTTCCACCATCTATATAAGCTTATCTTTTTCCCTTAGCAAGCTAGTAGCACTAGAACAGAAGAGATGAACTTATAGCAAGGAGACTATTGCCAGACATCCTTTGAGAGCCAAGCCGAAGAGAGAGAGTTTTGTCTCATTTTCAACGAGCTTCATTGAGACATGCTCCATTGTCATCCCCGTTGAAGGAAGATCCAACGTCATAGCTTTGGGTTGTATCTTTCCTTTTTTATTTTAATAATAAGCGACTTTGATTATGGTTTCATTCATGTGTCTTTTTCTTTGATGCAATGAATTACATCCTCTCTGACTGATGTATGGTTACAAGATTTAGATTATATGTTGTGTATCGTTGTGTTTCTTCACATGTGTGCAGGTGTTTGGACGTGTTAAGAGGAAGGATTGTGATCTACCAAAGCGGAGGACAGGAAGCATCATCCTTTCTTCGACGACCATTGTGTAGGACCTGAGGTAGGCAACTCATTATGTTTTTGTCGTTTTGTAACTAGAGACCTGCATCACTGCGTGACTAATTTTTTCTAAAACTGATCTAGGCTTGTAGGGATTGCCTCTGTCTGCAGAGGGGATTTACCTCTCCAACAAACCGGCGACTCCACTAGGGACTTAATTAGAGTTTTTCTTGTCTCTTTTGGTTGTTTTTAGCTTGTGTCTGCTTGATTTTCTCTTATGGTTTGTCTCCTTCTGGTGTAAAACCTCTGTTCAGCCCCCACCATACCTGATCTACTCTCTGTTTGCTCTTTTTCATTCCTTTCCTTAGTAAACTTGATTGGCGCGCTTTATAACCTGACAGTCGCGCCAACTGGCGCTTGTTGCTAGTTAGGCCCCTGTGCTAACCCTGTTTTGGCACAAGATATAGCCAAACATTTGTGCCAACCCTGTTTGGTGTCACTTTTCTGACTGCCTGAGTGCCTTGAAGTCCTTATTGACTGTGTTTGACCTCTATCCTCTAGTTGTTTTCCCTCTACCATCAGTTTCACATTCTAGCCCTATGGCTTCTAGATGTTATAGTACGCTGAGCCTCCCGTGGGAGTTTTTGGTTTTTGTTTGTTCAGTCATCTTCATTTTCACTTCCTTGCATTCCTTTGGTTGGTTTCCATTGTATCATTGCATTATTTGAGTGATTTCTCTCTTTTTCATTTGAGTTTCCCTTTGTCTCACTTTGAGCCTAGATTACATAGTTTGTGTGAGTCTTTTGAGATTCCTCTTCGATTTGAAGGATTTCTCTATCAGTTTGAGTTCTGATTGTGTGTTGTGCAGTGAGTGAACTTGCTTGTTTCTACTCTTTTGCTATAATTTCTCAAATTGGTCTCTTTATTAGTTTTTCATTTTTTTTGGTGCATTTTGCTCTCAAACATTGAAAAATACAAAAAACATATCTCTTTGATTTTGATTAGTTAGTGTAAATTGAAAAGATTTTCTACATTATTAGTGTTATATAACTCTAAAGGAAATTTTTTTAGTTTCATTAGCGTGCATTAGAGACATTTGTGGGTTTTTTTTGGTCATTTTGTTATTGTTTGAAAAACTCTCAACCCTCCCGTAGTTAGTTCTTCATCGAACAAAGTGATATATTGTGGCATGTAGTGTGCATTTAGAGGATTTTGAGATACAACATTTGATAGGGCCTGAAATTGAAACATAATTGAAGATCAACTCTAAAATTTATTCAATTTACCTTAAGGCAACATTGAAACATTAACGAAATATCTAGAGGTCTAGGCTAGTGACGTGTTCCAACATCGTTAAACCTAGTAGCTGTCGTTTGCCTTTTGGCTTTAGACAGTGCTAGTACAGACTTGTGCTCCCCATACTGTCGCGTATATAAAGGGAGACCCCACTAGGTTGCTATCCTTTATCCATAGGAAGCCATGTCTGCCGCCTTATACTCGTGATACACCGGACATAACATTTGGGGAGATTACCTGCACGTACGTCAAGTCCTTGGTTGATTTCTCTTTCATTTTTTAACCAAGTTGTATATGGCAGTTCACAGATATCTGGTACACCCATCTGCCTAGATTACCAGAGTAGTCATTTCAATCATTTCTGACTCATTAAATTTGAAAATATCATCAAGCGCTTGTCCTTTCATGCGTGTCTCCAAAATTAAAGTGATAGAGTCACCTTTTGCCTATTTATTGACTCTTAAAATATGAAATGGTAGAGTCTGGTTTCAATGTTTTAAAAAAATTAACTGCCCAGGAAATATTCCTGGTTAAAGCTAGTTTCCTTAAAGTGTTGTTTTGGGTCGTTTTCGATGGCAACTTTTCCGACGTTCACCAACCAAGGAATCCCCTTCGATGGGAATCCTGGTCATTTTCCTCCTTTTGGGAATGTTGGTGCTCCTTATATGGCAACGTTGTCCTTTCCTGGGTTAACTACTGGGTTGCCTATTTGGTTGTTTTCAACCTCTACGGTCCCAAACGTCCCAGCTACCATTCAATTAGTTCCTCCACCTGAACAACATCATGTTGATTCCAAGGTGGATCTCTCCCCTTCTTCGCCTAGTTCTTCGTCCTCACCTTCTACTTCGTCTGGTGAAAGTTTGGATTCGAGTAACCAGGTGGCTAAGAAGAAGAAGAAGAAGTCTGATAAGAGAGAGGCTAAGGCTACAGCTACTGCTTCTAAAACATATGCTCCTGATGAAGCTTCCAACCCTCTGCAGAAATTCAAATTCCCTTGCATGTTGTGCCAGGGAAACCACCTTCTCAGAGATTGCCCTGGAATTCCCAAGGTGCTTGAAGTATGGTCCAATGGTCGTCCGTCATTTCCTTTGGCTTCCGGGAGTCAGGTTGGGGGCACGTCTTCAACTAGTGCTGGTAAAGATCCTATGACGCAGGGTAAGCTTACCCATCCCTGTAAGTTGTGTGAAGGGCACTATTCCATTCACCTTTGTTCATATATGGGTGAAGCTAAGAGAGTGTTGGAAAATTTTACTATTTCTGCACCCTACCTTCCGGCTGGTAACCATAAACTTTCTTTGAGTCCTCCACTAGTTGATTCAACGATTGGTCAAGAGTAATCCTTGGTCAATCCCACTCCCCTGGAAATTCAAATTCAGGAATCTGTTTCCAACCAACCATTGGTCATGGGATTGGTTGAGCTGGCCCCATCTGCGGTGCACTAGGTATTTTTCGTTGAGAGTGGATCTCACATCCCTCAGGTTCTTCTTGGTTCTTCAAATTCTTTGGACTTAGAGAAAGATTCTCTTGTCCCTATGCCTCAAGAAGTTGCTCCTCCACCTCCCGTTATGGAGGTCTCGAAGGATACCCCTCCCGACTCCATGATGGAGGTCGTGGAGGATGCTCCTTATTCTTCCGTAACACCAGGGGAAGACCATCTCAGTTCAATGGTAGCCCCTCCAAGTAGTTTGGTCGCTTCCTTTGATTGGAGTCGATTTTCTGGATACCATCTTCCATCTTATGTGCCTTTTGAGATAACAGTACAAACCTTTGATCTGGTCGTACCCAGCACCATTATAGATGAAGGCACATCTGTTAGTATTCTGTCTTCAACTACTTGGCAAGCTTTTGGTTCACCGCCACTTGTGCCTCTTACGCAGAATCTGTTGGCATTTAACAGAGGAACTAGTCAACCGTTAGGGATCCTTCCGAAGCTACTTGTTACTTTGGGAGGGAAAACTGTCCATATGGACGCGATGGTTTTTCTTGGCCCCTTAGAAATTAATTTACTCTTGGGCCACAATTATACTTATGCCATGGGAGTGCTTGTCTCCTCCCTCTTTCATGTGATGTGTTTTCCACAACAAGGTCGGATCGTGACCATCGATTAGCTTGTGTTCTTTCGTCCTCATATGGCAGCTATTCCACCATCGTCTCTTCCGGATCTTTATCCTCCAATTGTATCATCCCCGCCGCATGTCAATTATTTGGCTACCCGTCTCGTGTCAGACAGGATAGTGCTATCATGGCATGTGTCAGAGGCATCAAGTCCGCATTTCCAAGATATTTTCCTTCCATCGGACGGGAAACCCTTGGAAGTCATGACTTCTTATTCATTATGATGAGGTCTGTCGGAGCAGAGTTAGTTTTCTTGTGTCAAGCTCCTTAAAAAATGAAACAATCTCGTCAGAGGATAGTTCTTTTAATGTGTCAACCTCATTAAAACAATGAAACACTTTCCTATTCAATTCGAGTCTTTGCTAAGATCTCGTAAAATCCCAGTCAAGTCTTTCTCTTGATCTCGTAACTTGAACCTTCACTCCATATGTCTCTCATATGGACTGAAGCTTGGGGGGCATGTACCTCAAATTGAGTCACCATGCTGGGGGCATGCTTACTTTTTCAAGCATAGTTTGTTTCCATTTCAAGCTTGCATAAAAGTGAAACCGGTTTCAAGCATAGTTTATCTTTGTTTCAAGCTTGTTTAAAAATGAAAACAACTTCAATAATAGTTTATCTTTGTTTCAAGCTTGTGTAAAAATGAAACTATTCCTATTTTACCTCTTGTGATTTCCATTTTATCACCTGTTTTTCCAGATGAGCCTTGGTTTTCTCACTCCATCGTCACTATATTCTTGGCCGATCATATGCCTTCACTTGGTTGTTTTACCCGTTCCCGAGGAACCGTTGTGATGAGTGGTATTGTTAGCCAACCTCTTAACCTTTATATTGTTCTGAGTAGTTCCACCATTACTGGAACTAGGTGCTACCCTTTATACCACTCGTTCCTCCAAGAGGAGTCAACTTTCAGCTCTTTTCTGACTCTCTAAAAATGAAAATATTGTCGAGTCTCTTGTCATTTTGATCTCGTTAAATTGGTTGCGAAACGACATCTACCCAGTATACGTTTACCCCTTTTTTCGGGCTGGGATAGATTATTTATGAAAAAGTAATACCCTAGCCTATCGAAACTAGGAGGTTTTCTCAGACACAGTTTTCTACCTTTGTGGATCTGAGGAACTATCTACGAAAAGGGACTATTGCAGTTTACTTTTTCGCTGTCTTTTCAAACTCTTTAAACATGAAAAGATGCTGAGTTCTTCCTTTTTTAGACTCATTAAAACTTGATGACATCGGACTCTATCATAGTGATGCTACTCGAGTTCCTCCTTCCTAGGGCTCGTAAAATATACTAGGTTGGATTTTTCCGAAGGACAAACTTATATGGCAAGCATATGGTATCCTCTTCAAGCTTGTGTAAAAATAAAGAGGTACTCACCATAAATGGTGGGGAAAATGGAACCAGTATCATCGTTGTGTCGGCAGTATGTCACTCTTGAACATGGCACTTGTTTGCATTCGTGTCGAGTTGGGGAAATATCATCTCATTATTTACTTGCCTCCATGGGTTTGGGTAATCCTTTTTGACCACTCATCTGCTCTTTGCCTCATCATCATGACCTCAGATCTTTTGATGTCAAATACTGCCAAATCCAATGTCATGCCGCCGATATGTTCAAGAGAAGTTGGCCTCTGGAGTACTCAACCTCCATCTGATTCTCATATGATCTTGATTCACAAACATTATGTTCCTCTATCTCGCGTCGATGATGTGGGAAACAATATGGCCCACCTTCGATCAAGGTCACTTCCTATTGACTTCAGCTCATTATCCAGGAAGCTGATCTAGAGACTCCCTTCAGGTACCTTGGAGCCTTCATGCCTCAATGGCATGTTCTTCACATTCAACGCAAGGTTTTCATTATTAGCCTTCGATCGAATGATTCTGCGGGTGTTCAATGCCACCTCACTATTCACATTCCATGGATTGTACCTCTAGTACCTTGAGGGCCATCGTCATTATTGGTGGTTACTTTTGCATCTGTTAATGGATTTCACCATTGGTTGGTAATAAAACGATGTTCTTGCATTTTCGACTTCAGCTCACTTATTCACATGCTAGGATTTGTACTTGGTTCGGGTCGAGATGGAGCGCAAGACCCTAGGTTTTTTCTGATAGAATCCAGGCTGCGGATTTTGTGGATTATCATGATTGGTTACATGACTCATTGATTGGATGGCTGCGACCATCCCTGAGTCTATTTAGTGATCCTATATAGATGGCTGCATTCATACCTTGGATCCTGATTATTGTATACTCTATTATGGATGGTTGCACCCATACCACATATCATGTATTTGAGATATCAGTTGTATTTGTCTACGCAGGTTTTTCAACGGCAATGTTTTCAGTTGGGCACATTCTCATAAAGCATTTCACCCCTCTCTCTCTCGGGCCTCATGCTTTAGGGGGCATCTGTTACATAGTAATTTGTCACCGTCCCTACAATCCCCTTATCTCGCACATTGGGGGGCCTTTATTGTGACCTGTGAGCAGTGAAATAACCTGAAACCACTTTCATGGCATCCCCCTTGACAAGGAAAATCATTCCTCTGAAGAAAGTTTCCTTTGTAAAACCCTAAAAACTAATCTTTTAACCTTGGTGCAACTAGCCAGTTCAACCCTCGCGCCAATGGGGAAAATTCACCATAGAGGGCCCGCCAACTGGTGCTCTATCCTAGTGTCTCGCTCGAACCAAGCTTAATAATGATTGTTTTTAAAAAATAAATGGTGGAATTTTGATTCCAACAAACTCCTGAATGAGTCTCTAAAAGGAGTTGGGAGGTTTGGCTCCAGATCTCCATGTATGGGAGGTGTTTTTCAACCTATCATGGAATCTTCCTTAAGGATAGGGCCAATCCCACAATTGTATGGATCCCAACTCCTCTTCCACCATCTATATAAGCTTGTCTTTTTCCCTTAGCAAGCTAGTAGCACTAGAACAGAAGAGCTGAACTTATAGCAAGGAGACTATTGCCAGACATCCTTTGAGAGCCAAGTCGAAAAGAGAGAGTTTTGTCCCATTTTCAATGAGCTTCATTGAGACATGCTCCGCTGTCAGCCCCGCCGAAGAAAGATCCAGCGTCAGAGCTTTGGGTTGTATCTTTCCTTTGTTATTTTAATAATAAGTGACTTTGATTATGGTTTCATTCATGTGTCTTTTTCTTTGATGCAATGAATTACATCCTCTTTGACTGATGTATGGTTACAAGATTTAGATTCTATGCTGTGTATCGTTGTGTTTCTTTTCACGTGTGCAAGTGTTCAGATGTGTTAATCGGAGGGATCGTGATCTACCAAAGTGGAGGATGGGAAGCATCATCCTTTCTTCGACGACCATTGAGTAGGACCTGAGGTAGGAAACTTGTTATGTTTTTGTCATTTTGTAACTAGAGACCTGCATCACTACGTGAATGATTGTTACTAGACCCGATCTGGGCTAGTAGGGATTGCCTTTGTCTGCAGAGGGGATTTACCTCTCCAACAAACTGCCGACTCCACTGGGGACTTAATTGGAGTTTGTCTTGTCTCTTTTGGTTGTTTTTGGCTTTTGTCTACTTGATTTTCTCTTTTGGTTCGTCTCATTCTGGTGTAGAAACTTTGTTCAGCCCCCACCATACCTGATCTACTCTTTGTTTGCTCTTTTTCATTCCTGTCCTTAATAAACTCGACTGGTGCACTTTATAGCCTGACAGTCACACCAACTGGCGCTTGTTGCTAGTTAGCCCCCCGTGACAACCATGTTTTGGCGCAAGATACAGCCAAACAGTCGTGCAACCTTTTTTTTGAGCCCTCTGAGTCTGATTTTTGGTTTTGGTGTCACTTTTCTGGCTGCCTGAGTGCCTTGAAGTCCTTTTTTACTATGTTTGACCTCTATCCTCCGGTTTTTTTCCCTCTACCATCACTTTCACATTCTAGCCCTAGGGCTTCTAGATGCTATAGTGTGCTGAGCCTCCCATGGGAGTTTTTGGTTTTTGTTTGTTTTTTCAACTTCATTTTCACTTCCTTGCATTCGTTTGGTTGGTTTCCATTGTATCATTGTGTTATTTGAGTGATTTCACTCTTTTTCATTTGAGTTTCGCTTTGAATCATTTCGAGCCTAGATTACATGGTTTGTGTGAGTCATTTTGAGATTCCTCTTCATTTGAAGGATTTCTCTATTATTTTGAGTTCTGATTGTGTGTTGTGCATTGAGTGGACTTTCTTGTTTCTACTCTTTCGTTGTCATTTCTCAAATTGGTCTCTTTATTAGTTTTTCATTTCGTTTGGTGCATTTTGCTCTAAAACATTGAAAAATACAAAAAACAAATCTCTTTGCTTTTGATTAGTTAGTGTAAATTGAAAATATTTTTTGCATTATTAGTGTTATATAACTCTAAAGGAAAATTTTTTAGTTTCATTAGCATGCATTAGAGATAGTAGTGGATTTTTTGTGGTCATTTTGTTATTGTTTGAAAAACTATCAACCCTCCCGTAGTTATTTCTTCGTCGAACAAAGTGATATATTATGGCATGTAGTGTGCATTTAGAGGATTTTGAGATACAACATTCAATAGGGCCTGAAATTGAAACATAATTGAAGATCAACTCTAAATTTATTCAATTTACCTTAAGGCAACATTGAAACATTAACGAAATATCTAGAGGTCTAGGCTAGTGACGTGTTCCGGCGTCGTTAAACCTAGTAGCTGTCATGCGCCTTTTGGCTTTAGACAGTGCTCGTATGGACTTGTGCTCCCTATACTATCACGTATATAAAGGGAGACCCCACTAGGTTGCTATCCTTTATCCATAGGAAGCCGAGTCTGCCACCTTATACCCGTGATACACCAGACATAGCATTCGGGGAGATTACCTGCACGTACATAAAGTCCTTGGATGATTTCTCTTTCATTTTTAAACCAAGGTGTATATGGTAGTTCACGGATATTTGGTACACCCATCTACCTATATTACCAGAGTAGTCATTTCGATCATTTCTGACTCATTAAATTTGAAAAGATCATCAAGCGCTTGTCCTTTCATGCTTGTCTCCAAACTGAAAGTGATAGAGTCACCTTTTGCCTATTTCTTGACTCTTAAAATATGAAACGGTAGAGTCTGGTTTCAATGTTTTAAAAAAATTAACTGCCCACGAAATATTCCTGGTTAAAGTTAGTTTCCTTAGGGTGTTGTTTTGGGTAATTTTTGATGGCAACTTTTCCGAAGTTCACCAACCAAGGAATCCCCTCCGATGGGAATCCTGGTCATTTTCCTCCTTTTGGGAATGTTGGTGCTCCTTATATGGCAATGTTGTCCCTTCCTAGGTTAACTGTTGGGTTGCCTGTTTGGTTGTTTTCAACCTCTGTGGTCCCAAATGTCCCGGCTACTGTTCAATCAGTTCCTCCGCTTAAACAACATCATGTTGATTCCAAGGTGGACCTCTCCCCTTCCTCACCTATTTCTTTGTCCTCACCTTCTACTTCATCTGGTGAAAGTTTGGATTCAAGTAACCAGGTGGCTAAGAAGAAGAAGAAGAAGACTAAGAAGAAGAAGTCCGATAAGAGAGAGGCTAAGGCTGCAGCTACTACTTCTAAAGCATCTGCTCCTGATGAACCTTCCAACCCTCCACAGAATGTCAAATTCCCTTGCATGTTGTGCCAGGGAAACCACCTTCTCAGAGATTGCACTGGCATTCCCAAGGTGCTTCAAGTATGTTCCAATGGTCGTCCACTGTTTCCTTTGGCTTCCGGGAGTCAGGTTGGGGGCATGTCTTCAACTAGTGCTGGTAAATATCCTAAGAAGTAGGGTAAGCTTACCCATCCTTGTAAGTTGTGTGAAGGGCACCATGCCATTCACCTTTGTCCATATATGGGTGAAGCCAAGAGAGTGTTGGACAACTTTTATGTTTCTGCACCCTACCTTCCAGCTAGTTACCAGAAACTTTCTTTGAGTCCTCTGCTAGTTGATTCAACGATTGGGCAAGAGTCAACCTTGGTCAATCCCACTCCCCTGAAAATTCAAATTCAGGAATCCGTTCCCAACCAACCATTGGTCGTGGGATCGGTTGAGCTGGCCCCGTCTGTAGTGCACCAAGTCTTTTCCGTTGAGAGTGGATCTCACATCCCTTAGGTTCTTCTTGGTTCTTCAGATTCTTTGGACTTGGAGAAATATTCTCTTGTCCCTATGCCTCAAGAAGTTGCTCCTCCACCTCTCGTTATGGAGGTCCCGGAGGATACCCCTCCCGACTCCATGATGGAGGTTGTGGAGGATGCTCCTTCTTCTTCCATAACACCAGGGGAAGACCATCTTGGTTCAACGGTAGCCCCTCCAAGTAGTTTGGTCGCTTCCTTTGATTGGAGTCGATTTTCCAGATACCGTCTTCCATCTTATGTGCCTTTTGAGATAATGGTACAGACCTTTGATCTGGTTGTACCCAGCACCATTATAGACAAAAGCACGTCTATTAGTATTCTATCTTCAACTACTTGGCAAGCTTTCAGTTCGCTGCCTCTTGTGCCTGTTACACAGAATTTGTAGGCGTTTAACAGAGGAACTAGTCAACTATTAGGGATCCTTCCGAAGCTACTTGTTACTTTGGGAGGGAAAAATGTCCATATGGACGTGATGGTTGTTCCTGGCCCCTTGGACTTTAATTTACTCCTGGGCCACGATTATACTTATGCCATGGGAGCGCTTGTCTCCTCCCTCTTTCGTGTGATGTGTTTTCCACACCAAGGTCGGATCATGACCATCGATCATCTTGCGTTCTTTGGTCCTCATATGGTAGCTAGTCCACCATCGTCTTTGTTGGATCTTTATCCGCCAGTTGTATCATCCCCGCCGCATGTCAATTATGTGGCTACCTGTCCTGTGCCCGTATTCAGTGATAGTGTCATTGTACATCGTGTGCTGGGGGCATTGGGTCCATAATTCCAAGATGTTTTCCTTCCATCGGACGGGCAACCCTTGGAAGCCATGACTTCTTATTCATTATGATGAGGTCTGTCGAAGTAGAGTTAGTTTTCTTATGTCAAGCTCCTTAAAAAATGAAACAAGCTCGTTGGAGGATAGTTATTTTAATGTCTCAACCTCGTTAAAACAATGAAATACTTTCCTGTTCAATTCGAGTCTTTGCTAAGATCTCACAAAATCCCAGTCAAGTCTTTCTCTTGATCTCATAACTTGAACCTTCACTCCATCTGTCTCTCATATGGATTGAAGCTTTGGGGGCATGTACATCGAATTGAGTCTCCATGCTGGGGGCATGCTTACTTTTTCAAGCATAGTTTGTTTCCGTTTCAAGCTTGTGTAAAAATGAAACCAGTTTCAAGCATAGTTTATCTTTGTTTCAAGCTTGTGTAAAAACCAAATCAACTTCAATAATAGTTTATCTTTGTTTCAAGGTTGTGTAAAAATGAAACCATTCCTATTTTACCTCTTGTGATTGCCATTTTTATCAGCCTATTTTGCCAGATGAGCCTTGGTTTTCTCACTCCATCGTCATTATCTGCTTGGCTGATCATATGCCTTCACTTGGTTGTTTTACCCGTTCCTGACAAACTGCTGTGATGAGTGGTCTTGTTAGCCAGCCTCTTAACCTTTATCTTGTTCTGAGTAGTTCCACCATTACTGGAACCAGTTGGTACCCTTTATACCACTCGTTCCTGTAGGAGAAGTCAAATTTCAACTCTTTTCTGACTCTCTAAAAATGAAAATATTTCCGAGTCACTTGTCGTTTTGATCTCGTTAAGTTGGCTGCGAAACAACATCTACCCAGTATATGTTTACCCCTTTTTCAAGCTGGGATAGATTATTTACGAAAAATGAATACCCTAGCCTATCGTGACTAGGAGGTTTTCTCAGACAGAGTTTTCTACCTTTGTGAATCTAAGGAACTATCTATGAAAATGGATTGTTGGAGTTTACTTTTCCACTGTCTTTTCAAACTCTCTAAACATGAAAAGATGCTAAGTTCTTCCTTTGTCAGACTTGTTAAAACCTGATGACATCGGACTCCATCATAATAACGCTACTCAAGTTCCTCCTTCCTAGGGCTCGTAAAATGTACTAGGTTGGATAATTCCGAAAGACAAACTTATATGAAAAGCATATGGTATCCTCTTCAATCTTGTGTAAAAATAAAGAGGTACTCACCAGAAATGGTGGGGAAAATGGAACCGATATCATCGTCGTGTCGGCAGTATGTCGCTCTTGAACATGGCACTTGTTTGCATTCGTGTCGGGTTGGGGACATCTCATCTCATTATTTTCTTGCCTCCAAGGGTTTGGGTAATCCTTTTTGACCACTCATCTGCTCTTTGCCTCGTTCTCATGACCTCAGATCTTTTTATGTCAAATACTTCAAAATATAGTGTCGTGTCGCAGATATGTTCAAGAGAAATTGGCCTCTGTAGTACTCAACCTCCCTCTGATTCTCATCTGATCCTAATTCACAAACATTATGTTCCTCTATCTCGCGTCGATGATGTGGGAAACACTATGGCCCACCTTCAATCAAGGTCACTTCCTGTTGACTTCAACTCATTATCCAGGAAGCTGATCTAGAGACTCCCTTAAGGTACCTTGGAGCCTGCATGCCTCAATGGCAGGTTCTTCGCATTCGATGCAATGTTTTCATTGTTAGCCTTTGATTGAATGATTCTGCGGGTGTTCGACGCCAGCTCATTGTTCACATTCCATGGATTGTACCTCTAGTACCTTGAGGGCCATCGTCATTATCAGTGGTTCCTTTCACTTTTGTTAATGGCTTTCATCATTGGCTGGTAATCAGATGATGTTCTTGCATGTTCGACTTCAGCTCACTTATTCACAAGCTAGGACTTGTACCCTGTTCGGATCGAGATGGAGTGAAAGACCCTGGGTTTTTCCTGATGGAATCTAGGCTGTGGATTTTGTGGATTATAATGATTATTTACATGACTCATTGATTGGATGGTTGTGACCATACCTGAGTCTATTTACTGATCCTATCTGGATGCCTGCGTTCATACCTTGGATCCTGATTATTGTATACTCTATTATGGATGGCTGTGCCCATAC
The DNA here is from genome assembly GCA_034641835.2 of Pinus albicaulis. Classification (NCBI taxonomy): domain Eukaryota; kingdom Viridiplantae; phylum Streptophyta; class Pinopsida; order Pinales; family Pinaceae; genus Pinus; species Pinus albicaulis. The sequence goes on from CM076580.1 coordinate 795,069,420, forward strand.
CACATATCATTTATTTGAGATATCAGTTGTATTTTTCTACACAGGTTTTCCAATGGCAGTGTTTTCAGTTGGGCACTTTCTCATAAAGCATTTCACCCCTCTCTCTCTCTCGGGCCTCATGCTTTAGGGGGCATCTGTTACACAATAATTTGTCACCATCCCTGCAATCCCCCCGTCCCGCACATTGGAGGCCCTTTATCGTGACCTGTGAGCAGTGACATAACCTGAAACCACTTTCATGGCATCCCCCTTGACAAGGACACTCATTCCTTTGAAGAAATTTTGCTTTGAAAAACCCTAAAAAATGATCTTTTAGCCTTGGCACGACTAGCCAATTCAGCCCTCATGCTAATGGGGAAAATCCACCATAGAGGGCGTGCCAAATGGCGCTTTGTCCTAGTGTCTTACTCACACCAAGCTTAATAAGGATTGTTTTTTAAAAATAAATGGCCGATGTTTGATTCCAAAAAACTCCTGAATGAGTCTCTAAAATGAGTTGGGAGGTTTGGCTCCAGATCTCCATGTATGGGAGGTGGTTTTCCACCTATCATGGAAGCTTCGTTAAGGATAGGGCCAATCCCACAATTGTAGGGATCCCAACTCCTCTTCCACCATCTATATAAGCTTGCCTTTTTCCCTTAGCAAGCTAGTAGCACTAGAATAGAAGAGTTGAACTTATAGCAAGGAGACTATCACTAGACAGCCTTTGAGAGCCAAGCCGAAGAGAGAAAGCTTTGTCCTATTTCCGACAAGCTTCATTGAGATGTGCTCCGCTGTCAGCCCCGCCGAAGGAAGATCCAGTGTCAGAGCTTTGGGTTGTATCTTTACTTTGTTATTTTAATAATAAGTGACTTTGGTTATGGTTTCATTCATGTGTCTTTTTCTTTGATGAAATGAATTACATCCTCTCTGACTAATGTATGGTTACAAGATTTATATTCTATGTTGTGTATCTTTTTGTTTCTTCGCATGTGTGTAGGTGTTCAAACATGTTAAGCAGAGGGATCGTGATCTACCAAAGCGGAGGACGGGAAGCATCATCCTTTCTTCGATGACCATTTCATAGGACCTGAGGTAGGAAACTCGTTATGTTTTTGTCTTTTTCTCACTAGAGACCTGCATCACTATGTGACTGATTGTTGCTAGACCCGATTTGGGCTAGTAGGGATTGCCTTTGTTTGCAAAGGGGATTTACCTCTCCAACACAAATGATATATTGAAATAAAATTTATAATATAATAATTTAAAAAATATGATAATTTATTTACTAAGTTTAAAATGAAGACATGACAAGTAGTATATGCAAGAATCAATGGATAATTATAAACAACACTTAAACACATTCAATGTTATACTGTGTGAAAGGTTTATTTATCGAACGGGGATGTGATGATAGAGGGAAAATGTTTTATAAGGAGACTGAGACCACCCACTTGGGTATGCTAAATCCAATAGCATGTGATCTCATCCTATAGTGTGTGACTAAACTTGCACAAGGAATGGGGAAAAATTATACAAGTGTATGATATATATCACACTTATGACGATTTCAAAGCCAGATTGAGAATAACCATTACTATCACTCCCCCCTGCTTCCCAAGGTTGAGAATGGAGCTGAAGGAAGGTAACCACAGAGCAACCTTTAGGTCAGGTAGCTAGCCCTGAAAAAACTAGAGAGGGATCTCTTAATGTCACTTAGAAGCCAAAAGGATGACATAATATAATTTTTTAGGCTAGTTATGATGCTCAGTAGTTTAGGTTTTTTGTTTGTTTGGAGTTTTGCTGGATAGGGATGACAGTTAGGAAACTAGGACTAGGGTTTTGGTCTGAATTCAAAGGTTTAGTTAATGAAGAGGTAAGGGCGAGGTCAGGTAGGTAAGCTAAGAAGCATGATTATTTTTTCATTGTGTATAGAGTGAAATGAGAGTGAATTAGAATGAGAATTAAATTGAATTCATTCATTATAAGAAAAGAGACAATTTCATGTAAATCTTATGAAAAACACAGCATGGAAAGCATGTTTTCTTTCAATAAACTGATAATAATTAGCATAAAGAATCATATTTGTGAGATATGAGTAACATAACATTTAAAATCATGAGTTTATAGAGAAAAACAAATTCTCAAAGGAATACTACAGGAGTCTCAACAATATGTTTGCAACACTGTCCTTAATTTCATTAGCAAAAGCTTGTAAAATAGCTCCACTGCAAATAACAACTATCCAACCTCTAAAATAAATTGAGGTGGACTACTTATAGAAACTAGAGTTCATGATACCTCATAGGGTCTAATCCTATTTGAAAAGAATCATAATAACATCAAATGAATTGCTTCCTAGAATCTAGGGAAGTTAGAAACGTATACCTGAAATTTAGCTAAGGACTAGGAGTGTGTGTCTCCTCCATTAAATTACATGTTTCCTCATAATAGAGGCAAAAAAAAACTCACACACATCAATTTCCACCTCATGGGACAAAGAGCGTCAAATTTTTGGAGTTTTCTAGGTAAGACAGTTGTTTGAAAGGAATCCTATACAGAAATGTCATGCCAATTTTGCAGAAGCGTCGTGTGAGTTCAAGGTTGTTTTTGACCCACGTGGGAGCATCCAAATCCAAATCTGATAGATGTTGTGATATCCATGTGAGTCTAGTTTCCATAACACTTTGAATTTTTATAAAACACCCACAGGAAGGCCTCCAAAAGTGGTTTTTCCCAACCTTACTCCAGAAGTGTTGTGTGTGCTCCAAAACAGTGGCAGAAGCATAAAACTAAGGTGGTTTTTGCAATTTTCTTCAAAAACAAAGATTTTTATAGAAAACCAACTCTAGATATGGCATGTACTCATCAATATTAACCCATATATGTAATAAAAAATTCATTTGGATGCTCTGAGAGAAAGCGTTGTGCCCCGACGCAGCGCTGCTGAGGCAAAATTTCCAGATTTGTGCAAAAATCACCAAAAATAAAAAATTTGCCCAAATTTGGTTCTATAACACCTGTGGAGGATGGGATAAACAACCATGGATGCCTCAACAAGGAGGTCTAAGTTTTATTTCTCCTTGAGATTCATTTGATCTTATTTAAGCTTATTTTTCACTTGTTTAAGCCTGTTTTGTAAAAAACATTTCCTGGCACAATAATGATTGGCCATATGTTTATGGAGATTATTTTTCTTTTTAGGTTTCCTTGGAAGCTTGTCAAGGTTCCCATTGACCCTATCAATTCAATACTCTATGCCTTTATTTACTTCATCAATAATTAGCCCATCAAAAGTCTACCAACCTGGTTTAGGAGCTGTTGATTCTCTTTCTCTTTGAAGTACCTTATTGAGGCCTATTGTCCTTGGTATTCTTATTTTTGTTCGTACATATACATCTTGTAGCTGATCATCATTTGAAATATATTTTCTCTTTCCTTTATCTACATCAAAATGTACCTTGGGTTTGTCTTGGAGGAGCAATTTCACCTTTAACTAGAGATTTTCTTGTTGTAGGAATGTAATTTCAGAATTTGAAATTGAGAAAATCTCCCTCAACTCTTCTATCTCCTCATCCTTCTCCTTTATGATATCCTAAAATTATTTATCCTTCACATGCTCTTCCATGTTATCTTATAAAGGTGATTGTTCATCAAGGTGTTTCAATGGTGACTCACCATCATGGCTAGGTAGCTGGTCCACTATTTTTCTTTGCTCATGTGTAATTTCAGGTGCCAATACACCTCTGATGGTCTTAGGAGAAAAAAAATCTCTTTCCCTTCTCATAGGTTTTAGTGATATCAACCCTAGTTTCTTTTGAAATCTGAGCCTACCTGCTAGAAGAGCCAACCTCCTTTGGTTGTATTGATGCTGTGGTATGAACAATGGGTGGAGTAGTAGCAGGAACTGATGCTACTTTTTCCATGAAAACCTCCCAGGTCATGTTGTTTGCTAAGAGCTGGTGCATAAAAATCATCTTAACCAAACCGTGGTGAAACAGAATGGGGTGAGGATTTCTACCTTTTCTTTGTACTTTTTCCGCCATCTTGACCAAAATCTTGAATATATAGTTTGACAAATTGAGAGATTTGGTATTTTTAAAGTGAATTTGCAACCTGACATGGTATTGGTACAATCTTGAAAATCCTCCCTCACATGAAAAATACTTAATGAGGAGCTTCATTAATGGGAAATACTTATCAAGTAGATTCCTGAAAGGGAAAACGTGTTCAGGTTCATCTCTAAAATGAGGTTTTAGGAACATTGGATAATTTTCATGGTCCAATTCCATGCCCTCAAACCAGACTTCTCCTTCATTTGGAATCCCTGTTGCTGCAGTGATGACCTCTGCTGAGAAATTGAATTGAATTCCTACAATAGTGGCCCTTTCTTTGCTGAATTTTGTGGCAAAAAGAGTAGTCAATGGGGCATGGCATCCTACCTCCATGATCTTCTCACAAAATCTTAGACAAATAGTGTTTTCAAAGCATCTCTTGGTGTATGGGGATTCATTGAGTTTTTGCAATGTGGATGGCTCAAATATAGAGTGGTGACCTCCCTTATGAACTTTCTTTTCACCATCCATGCTACTTATGAACACAATCAAACCCTCTTATATGAAATGAGTGTATAGGGATGGTGAATTTGGGAAAACATGGGATATGGATAAGGTAGATTTAGCAGATGTGAAGAGGTATAAGGAGGTTGAGGAAAATTCACCAAAAAACTGATACAATAGGGTAATGTGTTAGCCTGAGTATATAGGTGGAATTACATGAAATGGGTATGGGAAAGTGGGTCAAAATAATAAAACACGAAGATTTTCCAGTTTTGTTGTGGAAGTGTAGTGAGGAGTTAGGGTTTTAATGAAAGAAGGGTAAAGGGGACTGTGAGTGATAGGGGTTATTTTGGTAGGGTTTGTAAAGGATAAATGAAGGTTTGAGATGGTAGGAAAAGGGTCTCTAATGGCCTAAAAAAATCAAGGAAGGAGAAACCTCTAGAATGGAGGAGTACAAAACCCTAGTGATAAAAAATACTCATATACTAATGAATTGACTTGAAGGAGGCTATGGAAGTATCCACTTAATGTGTAGGAGGCCACATGAGGTTTTCATAGTGATTTTGAAGCTTGGGAAGATGATTTGGAAGCCAAAATAAAAAAATGTATCACTCTTATACAGAAATATAGCGCTGCCCAAAAGCATAGCACCAATGCTTAGAAGTGTTGCGCAGACCCAGAAACGTTGCACGACTCCTTTAGAAATGTTGTAGAGCTTCCAGAAACGTAGTAGATTGGAGTTTCTTTCAAATTTTGATAGTTTTCTTCCACCTTTGGTAATGGTAAAGTACTATGAAGGTAAGAAATAAACTTTATCGAGCAAGAGGAGGTAAAATGAGTGAAATAAATCACTTTTTTCCTTTTTATAACATCAATAAAAACATCATTTTTGTGATTTAGTGAAAACATGACCCTTTTCAAAAACACTTTTCCTTTTGAATAATTTGAAAATGAAACAAGATATTGAAAGGAGACAAATTGTATTTTTTTATTGACCTACCTAATCTAACTTCCTTTTAAAGATGCCTTTCTATTATGGAAATGAATGACTCGTATTTTTCCTTTTTTATGACAGATTTTGGACTCTTATGGTGGTGAAGTGAAAGACACCTAGACAATGACCTAGGTGAAAACATGGCAAATTGACCTAGTACTTAAATTTTGACCTAGTACTTAAAACCTAGACATATCCAATGATCAAAATTTTATTTGAAAACTGGCTTGGAAATGTATATTTTGACTGATGACCACTACTAGACAAATTTGAAAGTGTACATATTGATCACTGAATATTGGACACTAGCATTGGCTCCAACTAGGGATGGCAGCTCTTTCAGGAGGTGTCAAGAACATCGTAGATCAAGTAGCCTTATCCATTGGGAAATGGATGAAAACTGATATGACTTTGATAAACTAAAAAACTGAATCAAAAACTGACTGAACATTTTGGAATTTTGTTTGAAAGAAAAACATTAGTTGATCAAAGAATCATCATGGCCTTCTCCTCGGGCTTCAAACTTATGCAACAACTTCTTATTCTTGGCAAAAAAATAAAATTGAAGTGATATTTACAATGAAAGTGGACTTTTTCTTCAAACTTAGGTAGGGTAGTGTTTGAGGAACCTACCATTCACCAGTCCTCCCAGAATTTATTGCCCATCAAGGTCTTATAAGAAGAATGCATTCTTACCTCTTAATTGATTTTTAAAGTTTTTTAACTTTTTATTTTAACAGTGTTTTTTTTTTCTTTATATTTAAAATTTATTTTTTATTTCAAAATTTATTTGTTTATTCATTTATTTATTAAAATTATATATATATATATATATATATATATATATATATATATATATATATTTAATTTAAGTTCATATATATATATATATATTAAATTTAATTTATTTTTTAAAATTTATTTGTTTTTATATATATATTTTTTAAATTTAATATTTTTATTGTATTTTAATTTTCATTTTTCATTTTTAATTAATTTTTCATTTTTTTACTTTTAATTTAAATAATGTTTTTTTTTTTTAATTTTTATTTTAAAGTTTTAAATTTATTAAAATTTAATATATTTCTTTAAATTTAATTTTTTATTTTAAAATTTAATTTAATAAACATTTTCTTTTTCTTTTTTAAATTTAATTTCTATATTTTATTTTTTATAATTTCTTTCTTTTTTTAACTTGTTTTTTTTTTTTTTTTTAAATTTAAATTTAATATTTTTATTTTTTTATTTCTATATATTTTGAAATTTTAATCTTTAATTTTTTTTATTTTTTATTTTTTATTTTTCTTTCTTAAATTTTAGGTTTTTTTAATGTTGGAATTAAAATTTTTATTTTGTTTTTATTTTTATTTTTTTATTCCTATATATTTTTAAATTTTAAGCTTTAAAATGTTTTTATTTTTTAAATTTATTTTTTTCTTAAATTTTAGGTTTTTTCTAATGTTTGAATTTTAAAAATTAAAAAATGTTATTTCTATTTTTAAAAATGTCAAAAATATGACACAAATTTTTTTTTTTTGTTATTCCAGCATCAACTGGTTTTGTTTTGAGGGCGTTTTTTCAATCCTTTGTTCAAGAAACAATTTTTGTTTTAGCGTAATTTTATAAACTGTTGAAATTTGACCTTAAAAAAAAACCAAGTGCGTTCTGGAATACACTTTTTTTGTTTTTTGGGTGTTTTTTCATGTTTTTTGAGTCTTTTTGGGCTAGAGTTCCCGTTTTGAGGTCAGGTTACCTATTTCATTAACAATAGTGTTATTTTTCTTTTCCATGAGGACAACAACTAGAGTATGCTCCAAAGAAAATGAAAAAAATGATGAAATCAAGTGTGTAATCTAGACTAATAAGAATGGGAGCATGATATGAAGCAAATTTAACTTGATTAAAAGACATCTTTGCTTGCTCAGGCCATTTTACTTCACTATCTTTCTTCAACATGTCGGTAATTTTCCTTAAGTGTTCAGTAAGATTGGGAACAAACCTTCTCAGAAAATTGATTTTACCGTTGAATGACTAAATCTCCTTCTTGCGTCTAGGATTGTACAAGCTCTGGATCACTTCAATTATTGAAGGATCTATTTTGATGTTGTCTTTTGAAATGATGTGGCCCAACAATTTTCCTTCCTCCATAGCGAACAAACTCTTTTGGATTCATCAATATGCCAAATTTCCTACATCTCTGAATTTTTTTTTTCACGTGCTGCTCATCTGTCTTGGAAAAAGCAGTGATATAGTCAAGATAAATGACCAAAAATACATCCTTTTCATTGGCGAAGGTGATCTCCATCGCTCCCTAAAAAGTTTCTCCTGCATTTTTCAATCCAAAGGGAATTTTGGCATACATGAAGGTACCCCATGGCATTGTAAAGGTTGTCTTTTCCTGATCATCTAGGTGGACTAAAATCTGATTATACCTGGAGTATCCATCCAACAATGAAAGTCTAGAATATCCAAATCCCACTAGTAAAAAATGATGAAATTAATGACTAGGTGATTAAAACGTTAGTCACTGCAATTATTTCAAGTGAAGTACTACTAAATTTGAGCAATTTTAAGTGACCGAACTAAAAATGACTAACTTAAATGACTAATTTAGTCTAGGAATAAAATATATGACCAAATAATAAGTGAGTAAACTAAAATCGACTAACTTAAATGACTAATTTAGTTTAGGGATAAAACATATGACTACATAATAAGCGACTAAACTAAAAACAACTAAGTTAAATGACTAATTTAGTCTAGGATTAAAATATATGACTAGATAATAAGTGACTAAATTAATACTTATTAATCTAAATGTCTTTGATAGTCCAAGAATAAAAATATGACCAAATCACAAGTACAACAAGTATATGAATTAGTCATTTATGTCAGTAATTTTTAATTGTGTCACTCTATAAATGGAAAAGTGTAATTTTGGTACGAAGGTGTTAAATTTAACTATAGGTGTCTTTGAATCCATTTGTAGTGTTAAAATTTAGAGACAAAGGGGTCTTTGAATTTACAGTGTTAAAATTTTGAATATCCTTTTGTCTCTAAAGTTTAACATTGCATATGGATTCATCTACAATTAACATAATTGCATGTATCATCTATCAACTTTACACTAATGCCTTCGTTATAATTTTAGTAAACATAATATTTAGATAGTAAAATTAATATTAATATCTATATTTAATCTTTGGCCATAAAGTTTAATTTTGAAACTTCATTGATTTATGTTAAAAGTGTGAATTGTTTTAAATCTAAGGTTAAGTCTTCATATTTACATTTAATAAATAGATATATATAACATTGCTTATGTTAAACATGTGAGTTCATTTAAATCTAGTATTAAATCATCATATTTATATTTGATAAATACTAGATAGATAAACCTAAAATATATACTTATAGACCTATTTAGTAAATAGCTATGAACCTTTATTAATTTAAGTATGAACCTAATTAATTTTTTAATGATGTATGAACCTTTTTTTCTTTGTAATTCAATGTTATATTCATGTAGGAACAAAGGAGTACAAAGGAACATGAGGTCTCACCCCGAACACGTTTGTTGACCAAAATTTTCACCAGATGACAAAAATACAAAAGAGAGACTAGGGACACTCTCCATAAATTGTTGGGCTAGAGGCACCAAAACATATATAAAACATAAATAACACCAAATAGCATAATATTCATCCCACATGATGGATGCAGGTTTGTTCGTGGATGTTACTGGAGGTGGTCGAGGACAGAAGTCACACTAAACGTGTCGTTCAAATTATGCCAACCAATTTTCCAACTTTTCTACTTTCTAAGTGAGTTGATTTTGGCCTTGCCAAACAACTGCCAGTCTCTCTCGAACTTAGCACTGTAGATAGTGCATTTGCTCCAATGTTTCCATCTGCTCTGTATGCTCCTCTCGACAAACTCTCTCAGTTGTGTCCACTCTTTCCAACAGGTTGTTGATAAGTGCACGAAAATTCTCCAAGAAGAAATGTTGGATAACCTACACCTCATTTACCTTAGATCAATCAGACCCATGATTCCCCTTCATACCATGAGATCCTCTGCCTTGAAAACTATACTTTTGAACCCTCAAACCCTTACCCCTGCTATCCCCCCTCTTACCACCTCCATGGCCCATATGTACACCCACTAGCGAGTCACACATGCCCCGTAGTATTACCACCCTGGTGTGGAGCTTCCATGATTATTTCAGAGTCTGCCACACCCACAAGGCCATGGATGATAGGGGAGGGATAAAAATCACACCACACCGAGGGCTTCATAATTTTCCAAGGTTGAGGAAACCCGTTGTGTGTAGAGTGTAGAGACTAGACCCACCACCATAGAAAACAAACACCACCAGAAAAGGAGCCAAATTTTGTCACCCACCAGGGAAGAACAAAGCCACCTCCCACTACCAATTAAATACCGCCACTAGGAAAACAAAATACCATCACCCACCAAACCAACACAAAAAATTGAACAACAACTGATGAAAAAGTAGTTGACACTTGAGCGTAACTTCCCCCAAGGTAATGACCAGCCTCCAAATTCTCCAAAAGGAGACCACACATCAATCCACCAAACACTATTTCACCCACTTCGGAGGGTACAAAATTAGGAAAACAAACTAATTTTCCGCTACCACCCTTGAGGTTTCCTTGAGTGGATATTATAGCTTCCTCTCTTAGCACGAAAAAATATGTTCACCGAAACCCAAGAAAAATGGAAATGAGTGAACTCACTTCCATTAAAATTCCTATCCTCAACCCATACATAGATAATGTCTAAGAAATTGAGCAGCAGGGATCGGTTGAACACACCACACCAAAAAATCCCCATGACAAGCACACACAAGCCACTCCCTCCATAAACCTTCCTAAAACATTTACACTTCCTCTTCAAAGGCCACCACCAGGACCAACACCAAACCAAAATGATGAGTCGAATGACGAGCTCCCTCATCTTCCCTCGCCTTATCCTTTCACCACCTCCAAACTCCAATGTGCAGTTATTTTTCACATGGATTACCAATGTGAAGCCAATACCTCTCCCCCTACATGCATTGTGGTGAAGGGATTGGGAGTATCATCCCTCACCCTCGCTCCACTTGTATTTACTCATGTGATACGCCTTCCACGTGTTGCTCAGACCTCACCCCCATCAGGGAGTATTGTATGAACATTTGTTAATTTAGATATGAGCCTTAATTAATTTTTTAATGGTGTATGAACTTTTATTAATTTTTTGATATGAACCTAGGTTAATTTTTAATGGTATTATGAAATTTATTTAATTTTTTAATAATATATAAAACTTTATTAATGATTATAAATACGTAATTCAAAATATTTAAGTATGGTTTATTCTGTAATAATGGATAAATGTGTTTAGTTTTATCAATTTATATGAGAATTGTACTAACAAATATATTTATTTCATTTAATACATAATTTACATGATTATATCAATTTAAGATTTAAATAAAACAATATCATTGGTTTTATAGTTGATTAATAATCAAAGTAGTAAATCTCTTTTTGCAAAACAGCTCCCCTCAAGTCATGAACAGTAGGGACTTTGAAGCCCTTTCCTTTAGCTATAACAAAGTCCCACATAGCTTGGTAATAAGGTGAGTGAGAAAAATTAAATGGGATATATGCATCATATCACCATCTATAAATATATTGAAAAGAAGATTCTTTGCACAGTTACAAGGCATGTCATGTAACCCTTGATGATGGAGAGATTGAGCTTTGCATTTGTGTTTGACATCTTGGATTTCCATATGGTAGAGATAGTGAAGGGGGTTTATTAGCATATATGGAAACACTAATGAACCTTGGTTTTGGAGGAAATAATGGGAAGAATGATCCTTTTGGAGGACCAATGACTTTGATACATTGATGGAGGAAACCAAATATGCATGATAGCCAATGTCTCCAAAATTTCATTTCTCTATTGAGATTTATTTGCAAAAAAATTCCAAGTCCCCTTATCCTGATAGGGTCCCAGGTTTATGGACCCAAGCTCACGCAGTGGACCAGAGACAAGATCAAAACCCTTGTAATGTCACCATCTTAGAGAACGAAGCTGTGACTGTGGATCAGAGGCAAGATAAAAACCCCTACAACATCACCATCTCAGAGCTCGTAGGAGGGAACTGCAATAATGAGAGGGTTTTGAAGATTAACATAATGGGATTAGGCCTTGGTGGAAAAATATTTCCTTTCATTTTCAACTACACCAATTTAGACTCCCCGACTTTTTGGAAAACTATTTGACTGGTGAGATAACAAAAAAACTCTAGTATCTGGTCAATCTTGCAATCAGATTCACTTGTCAGGAATCCTCTGTTCTTATCTAAATTTCATAGAACTCCATGATAATAGGCTCACAAGAAAAGGTGGTAGACGTTGGGCATTCAAAGACTGGATCCACTCTAGATGAGACTCATGTAAGTGCTACAATGAAAGGTAGTTTTCGCCTTTGGGTACCTTAATCGTGAATACTTCAAAAGGCAATAAATGACATAGAAATATAATGTGTATTCTTTTGGAGTAGTGTTTCTGGAGGTATTGTGTGCAAGGGAACCTCTTAAACTTGTTTTCCCCAGAGAAAATTTTCATATAGTAGATTGGGAAATGCACTAGAAGAAAAAGGGCAAGCTTGAAAAAACATTGACCCTCACCTTGTTGGGACCATCAACCCTGGTTCTCTAAAAACACTTAGGGAGACTCTCGAAAATTTCATGGAAGAGAAGGGCATCGACAGGCCTTCCATGAGAGATGTTATATAGAACCTGGAATATGCATTTCAACTCCAGGAGATATCCTTGCAAAATTATCTAGATGAGAATAAGACAAATCATATTAGAGATGTTCCTTTGCATTACCTAGAGCCTAAGCCTTTTGGTCCAAGTTTAGTATGACTTCAAGTCTTATAAGAAAGTTCTCAATTTATAGATTTCATTAATGAGCATGTGGAATTTTGGAGTTATCAACATCCCACATAGGGATAGTTGTGCGAATTTACCTGTTGTTTGGAATGTGTTCTCCTTCTGTGGATATGACACATAGTGGATCCATACCTTGGTGCAACAGTTCCATACCTTAGGATGTTTGCATAAGATTTAGGGTTAAGTGAAAAAAAAACACTAGTGGCTTTGGTTTGGGAGGAGAGCTACAAGTATGTAGAAGAGATTGAGGGCACATGCATTATGTTCCTTCGTGTTTCCTAGAGTATGAGACTTTTTGTACTAGTATTACTGGATGAGGTGTTGGTGGAAGTGATGATGATTTAGAAGATGCAACCACAAGTGTTTTGTTCTCACAATTGGTGAATCCTCACGGGAGGTGATAAAAAAAACAAAGCTCCTTTTTCATGTTCCAAATATACCAAATTAGAACATGCAGAGAGAACATTGGTGAATGTGAAATGGCTAGGTTTGGTACTTGTCTTTTGCATATCACATTAACAATCAAATGCCTCCTCGTAAAATCATCGCCTCGTATAATTGACCAACATTATAGATGATTACACCAAATTTTGTTTAGACATTTACTTAGGTAGGTAAGGTGCCCCTATCTCCCATCTCCCTATACAGTAATTTGGTCATATCTTCTTTCTTCTAGGATATTGGTTCCTCTCTCTCAAGTCCTCTCTCTCATCCTTCCTCTCTCTCCCTTTCTCTCCTACCTCCCTCTAACTTCCCCATCTCTCTCTCTCTGTGTGTGTCTCTATAATTATATCCCTCCCTCTCTCCTCCTTTCTCTCCCCCTTCCATATTTATGTCACTCTCTCCCTGTCTTTCCCTTTTCTACCTCTCTTACTCCTCTCTCCCCCCCACCCTCTCTCTCTCTCTCTCTCTCTCCATTCCTTCTCTCCCCTCTCCTTCGGTTTATCTCCATCTCTCCCTTGTGACTCCCCCAGCTATCTCTCCACCTATATCATTAGATGTATTTGTTATTCCTTCTTATATATATCTAGAGTTAATATATATCATCATATATTAATATATATTATAATATAATATATATATTAATATTATATATATATTAATATATATCATGTACTTGGTTATGTGTGATGTTCCATCATTAAAATTCTAGTTAGCTTGAGCATTTTATACATAGTGATTGTTGTATTTGTATTCATGGTTGGGTTCTCTATTAAATATTTCTGTCATCCTCATTTTATGTTTTATATAATCGTTATGATAAAAGGAAGTGTTATCAAGTTGTATGAATTCAACTTCTTGTTTGTCTAATGCTGATAGTTTGAACGCTCTAAATAGGTTAAAAACTAATTCTAGTAGAAACAAAGGCTAAAATTGACAATGTCCATGTACAACTTATAATTTAGGAAGTATGATATCTAGTAGAATGAATATCAAGATAAAACTATAATTCATTAATCCAAATTTATTAAATTTAATAATATTAATATTATAATATATTAATATGAATATTAGAATTAATAATAATAGTAATATTAATCTTTTAATATTGATATTATGGTTAATAGTTTTTTTTTGCATGGTATTAATAATAATTTGGCCAATGGTATTTGCTTCATAGGCTTGACCTAAATAAAACCTCTTTTTTGAGTGTTCGTAAATATAAAGAGGATTATGGAGTAAATATAATTTTTTTTATTTTATTTACAATATTTCTGGTTTATTTATATTTTATTTATTTACCATACCTCTATTATTTACCATGGTATTTGGACTATAGGCTTAGGTATATAATTAGATATTGATTTCTAATTCTATTTTATATATTTATTTATTTACCATACAACTTTTATAAATATGGTATTTGACCCATGGTATTAAAATGGTATTTTTCCCATAGTCTTTATCTTCCTTAAATATAAAGAGGTTTATGGAGTAAATATAAAAACATGTCTTAATTATTTACCATACCTTTAGCTTATTTATATTTTTATTTATTTTCCACACTTTTGCACTAAGTATTAAAATAGGTTTTATTTATTTACCATACCTCTTTTTAAATAGATTGATTTTTAAATACGGCTACATCATATTAAAAATGTTAAATATTTACGTGTGTAAGTTTTTACTTATATAGAAACTCATAATCATGCTTTTTTAGTAAAATGTGTAATGCAAACCCTTACACATTTTATGGATGTACTTCTAGTTTTAAAATCCTTATTTTTTATTATTTAAAAAATTGATAGATAGTGTTTTTTCATTCTCCCTCCTAAAAATTTCATTGAGCTATCAAAACAATAAAACCACTTGACGCTCTTACTAAGCTTCTTCATTGTTTTGTAGACATTGGATTTATTTATGAATTCCAGATCCAGTGGATGTTGGCAACTCTGAAGTCAGTCAAAATTTTTTCACATTAAAATAGTTTTGCTCCCTCACAAGCTCAACATAATCAGCATTTTCTTATGTTTTTCCATATACAAGTAATATTATTTTGGTACATTTATGTATTCGAACTTCTTTTTTAAGTTTTCTCTACTTCAAACCCCCAATATTTTACGTAGAGAAAAAAATGATATATCATTTCTTTTTCAGTATTTCAAAAAGAGAATTCTCAGGATGATGCCATGAGGTTTTGTTGTTGTATTTTTTGAAACTACAGATATTAAATAATTGATATTATGTAGAAAGCTTGAAAAAAAATAAGACATCATGGCTCCTACAATAGCAAGTGGCGAGGGGATATTTTGATCCAGAGAACCTTTTGCAAGTTGAGATCCCCAAAGGTTCCGTGTACAAACACTACATCTTGGATTTTTTTACTTGTAGATAATTTTATTACATAATTTCTTTAAAATAATTATTTTGTGGTCGGTATAAAAACCCTAATTTATTTTTTCCTCAATTTTTCGTGATTGAGATATTAATTGTGCTTGGTTTCCTTTAGTAAAACCTAATTCTGCTTAGTTTCCATGAATACAAATTTGATTTGGTTTTTTTCCTTGTGAACATTAGTTGGCAGTTAAAGTTAAGCATCGAGTTTGATGCTCTTTACAAATCTGTTTATCCAAATTCTTGAGCAACATATTTTTTTGTGGGAGAGGAAAATATTCTCAAACATAAATATTTTTGCCTCAGTTTATCCTGATTGATATATTAATTGTGCCTAGTTTCCTTTAGTAAAACCTAATTCTTCTTGGTTTCCATGAATAAAAATTTTATTTGGTTTTTTCCTTGTGAACATTAGTTGGTATTTAAAGCTAAGCATCGAGTTTCATGCTCTTTACAAATATTTTTATCCAAATTATTAAGAAAAATATTTTTTGTGGGAGAGCAAAATATTCTCAAACAAGCAATACTTTTTCGACATTCTACAAGAAGGAAATTTTCCTTGCTGAAGATATCATCATTTGAACTTTAAGTTTCTTAAATAAGTATGGTTAATTTCTCACCCAAAATCCATAGAACATAACAATGGCTTATAAGGTTGTCTCAGAAACTATTGAGAAATCACTACATGTAGCCAACATATAGTAAACATTTGATCACATTTGGAGATAGCTCACTTTAGTGATGTAGTGATGGCCCATAGTTTTTTGAGTATTTTTCCATGAGAATTAAACCCTCAATGTATTTTTTATTGTTTTTTTGTTGGTTCACTTCTTAGGAACATAATACCATAGTTTACAATTTGTCTTCTTCATATATTCTTCTCAAATACACCGAGTATACTGAGATTTCAGGATTTAAAAATATTTCATTTCTTTCAACTGAATATACATAGAAATTTTTGGCTTATAACCTTTTCTTAATTTGGTTTTTAAGAAATTTTGTACTTTTACTTTTGTGGAGACATAGAAGCCTATTCTTTTAAGAAATGGAATTTATTTTCCTACAATATGACCTATATGATTGAGTTGTGCTCTTCAACCAAAGAAGCTAAAAAATATATTATTGTTCTTGAACCTTGAGACTATAAACCATACCACAATAATTCACTCATGATATCGAAGCCCAAATCAAATATCTTTATCCACGAAAAGAATTCTTTCTCTACATTGGCAGGAAAATTGGGAGCAGCTCTAAATTTTCAGTGATTGCAATATTCTATGAATGCATTGTTAAAAATTAGAAGAAAATCTACTGAAGTATAGATAAAATACTACTAAATTTTTTTTTCACCCATTTAATAGAATGGGTAACATCTATATTTTTGAAATTTACTTTAAATAAGTATATAGTTAAAATGCTTGAAACTATCGTTTTTGGTAATGCTTGACTAGTATGTTTCTAGAAAAAAATAACGAGGGGAACATCTACAAGATTTTGTAGAGATTTAGTAGAAATTTTAAAGCTATGGTCTCCCTACATATCCCTTGTTTTTGTAGTAAAAAGAAAATTGAAATAAATATTGTAGTATATGATCTAGAAGTTGTTCAACAGGTTTTATCAATGCATAATATATAATATCTCAAGTTATATTTAAAGATTCCTTCAAGTTAAATTCAATATACAAAATTATAAGTTAGAATCATAGATATGTGGCACATAGTTTTTTATGTTTTTATTATGCTTTAGTTTTGTTATGTGACTGGGTGGGGGATGCGGGGGATGTGGATTAATCTTGAATTCTTTATTTTCAGCTTATTTTTCTTTGTGTAATAAAATAATCATGCTAATAGATCTATTTAGGAGGTAGGTGCATGCTAGCAGGTGCATGCAGATCTGTAATAGACAACATGAATTGGGATTACTTGAAAAAAAGAGGTCAATATTCCCTAAGCCCTGAAGGAATTATTTTTTTCTATAAAGTTGCCAATAAAAGATCTAGTTTTGTATCCTATGACCCCTCTAAAAAAATATTGTATCAGCTTGGATAAGCTATCAAGTCTACCTAGGAACATATATGATCTTAGTGTGTTAATCATGTTGGAGGTATTGGTTGAGGAGATACTATTTTCATGTATGCACATGCAAGAACATTAATTGGAAAGTTCAATGGGGTGGCCTTTCCGCCTTATGTGATGGAATGATGAGATGCATATCTACCTCAAAAAAGAGTTGTAAAGGGAACATTTCTCTTTGAACATAAAGGGAAAGGAATTTTTATCTTGGAATTTCAACTAGAGAAGTATCTTAAATGAGTACAATGGGGGTTCCATGGTTCTTCAAGAATAATGGTATTTTTATGCACAATTGGTTTCCCCTTTATACCTCCAATGAGTTAGGTTCTTAAATTTTTTTTTGTCTGATCATATTGGATTATTTTCTTGATGATTTTAAGGTTCAAGAACTATTGGCAAAGATACATGGGTTGGATGAATGAAATTCTTTAAGTTACTGGATGATCTATTTCATATAGTTAAGTAAAAAACAATTGTGCACCCTCAATTAGTTGGTTATTTCCTAAAATATTGGGCTAAGTGCAAGTGACACACCACATGACAAAACCCATACCTAAATGGTACTCTATAATGGTTAAGTTTTTGAGTATTGTTGCGTGTGGAGCCTGATTATCTTATTTATTTAGATCTATCACAATGTTGGACCCTTGTTCTTAACAGGGAGGCAACGTCGGGCGTCATTTAAACACTGCTTGGGGGTTCGAGGTGGGGCGGTTGCAACTTTATGGAGGCCCCCCCTAGCGGGGGTTTCGGGGACAAAACCCCCGAAGCTAAAAAAATATGTAAATTTCCCTTGTAAAATATTGTAATTTCTAGCCAATCTGGGCCATTCATTAGGCGGATGATCTGATGATGGAAGTTATGTTTAATTTATGGTTTTTTCCCTAGAAGGAAACCCCCTCTATTTTATGAGGGTATTGTATTGTGGTTGTGTATTGTATGAATATTATGAGTGAGAAAAATAAAGGGGGACTATGGGAGAGAACAAAGGATATTCCAGTGGATCTGTTGTAGGTCGTGTCTCTTCATTTTGCTGGATAATAGAAAGGAAGGACTGGTTGTTTGGGGTGGACGTAGCCAAAATTGGGTGAACCACTTATATATGTGTCTCTCTTGTTTTACATGTTTTCTGTGTTTGTGTTTCCCCATATTGTATGTGTTCGATTGCTCTGTAATATATAATTTTCTAACAATTATAGGCTTGGTTTCCTCAAGGATGATTTTTTCACAACCAACTATATATATCCTTGACTTATTTTTTCCAATCAATTATAGTTAATGTATTAATACCATTTTCTGAAAAAGGTTTATAAATTCATCGTTGCAGGTGATATGATTTTGTTTGTCCTTGATGAGAAGTATCATGACATTTTCTTTCATGTTTGTAACATTTCAATGGTTGGTACATTGTACGTAAGTTTTGATTTCTTTTTTTTATCCATTAAGGTAGATTAGAATTCTGGAGTTTATGCTCACTTTTTTTTCCATGTTTTGTAGTTATGCACTAGAACTATGCATGGTTTTCAGTTAAAGACAATGGTTATCAAGAAACAGTGTGAGATTTAAAAATGCTGCTCCATTAATGGGAAAATCTCCTGCCACGGTTCATTAGATTGGTGGCACTATGGGTAGTTGAAAATTGACCAATCTAAAAGTTGACCAATGTCACTTTAATGTACTATGGATTCCATATTTGTTTAATGTATTTTAAACGTGTTCAAATTAGTAGATTTTTTTTGTTGGCTATTTTTTTGTTATCATATTTATTTTTTCTACTCTAATCCTATTCACTATGGATCTTTTTTTTAATTTTGCTAGATCTATTCTATAAAGGTAGAGGGGGTATGAAGTGTGTCTTTGTAATGTGTAGCTTTTTTTGCTTTGAGGAGTTTGTCTTTACAACCCTTTGCTAGTTGAAGTACTTGTGAGAGGACATAGTTATCATTGAGAGGTAGAGAGCGATTTACTTGTATCCATACAATGACATCTTTGGATACTCATGCTTGGTGTGGATTTGGAAGTGTTTGAATGCCCCTTTTATATTTTGTTAGTGTCACATATACTTTGTACATTAGTGGTTACATTTAAAGATCATTGTTATTGATTTTTTTATTTTGACATATTTAATTAATTAATAATGAGAACCACTCCCAATTAGTTTTGTAGACCCTATAGCTAGTAGGATTCAAGCATGTAGCTCATTATTTATAATTGCATCATATATACTCATTGTTTTTGGCCTTTTGGCATGGAAATCAATCTTTTAGAGACATATTTTTATGCCACCACAACATATTTACATGATTCACAAGGTGAGAAATCAATCTTTATTGTAATTGCATATTTTAGATTCGATAATTGTAGGTCATTTATAGGCTATCAATTTCTTTAAAGTTTCACTTCTAATTGAGTATTTAACTAAAAATATCGAGTATCTTATACATGATTATTTTTTCCTCCACCCTCTTTTCATAAATTCCATAACCATTAGGTACAAACTTCAATCCTATTTTTCTTGTTGAGTAAAATATTTTCTAAGACTTTACAAATTTTTATAATTTATTGAAAGCTGTAGAATTTACAATTTATAAAGTTTAAAGATCTATTTTTTTAGAGTATAATTCTTTAAAGGGTGTTAACTCAATGGAAAAACACCTAATTTACAAGTAGAGTGTTGGAACAGGGTCTCCTAAAAAAGTTGTGAATCTGGTCCATTTTGTATATTTTTTATTATATTTAGTCTAACGCAGGGGTTTTGTGGTGGGTCAAAGCCCCTAATGCATTGCAAGTGGGTCAAGGGTAGACCAAGAGTCCGCAAACCATAGTTTGCGGACCATTAGATGCATAGGCTAAATTAGTATAATTAATTGAACCTTTTCTGAGTTGTAAGGCAGACATTGAACTAAGATTGGTGTGAATCAAAAATTAGTAGATCTGTTTTGGGTTTTTGGGGAAAGGACTCCTGCTGGCTGTATGCACGGAGATCCTCAGTCCTGCTGTGTGCAGACCCTGCTGCTATGTGCGAAGGTTGGTTTTTGGGTATTGTAAAAGGATCTGAAGGATTAATGAAAGAGAAAGGTTGTTGGACTCTATGATATCTATTATGTTATGCATGATTCTATATTGAGCTCTGAAAGTAACTGTGTTAAGTACTTATGTTGCATTGACAATTGATCTGATTATGCTTGTTAAAATTTATGCAAGAATAGCTGTGATAATTGCTTTATTGTCCTGAATCTATTATTTATTGTGATTATATATGATATTGTGCACGTGGATGTGAAGGGATTGATAGATATGAGTTCTGTAATATGCGATATGATATTTGTGAAGTTGAACGTAGCTCTGCCTGACTTAACCGCCCTCTCCTAGGGTGCGGAAACCTAGTTCTAACATCCTCCCATACTGCTTCGATTGAGACTTTGGCCTGCGCAAGCAGGTCACTACCGAAAGGGCCAGTAGTATAGGGGTTTGTTGGAAAACCTTAACCTCTGAACATGTGTCAGGACCCCTCGAGCCAACAAATGGTTCTGTTGTTGGGACCAGGAGCATTTTGAGAGAGGGATCGGGTAATTCTAAGGCAGTACTAGAAACCTTAAAGAAAAGAAATTGATGAATAGTTCGAATGACAATTTCAGTAATTCACAGTAAAAGAAAACTGCAGTAAGAGGTTGACCATTGAAGAGTGGAAAAATAATTATATTTTCATGGAGATCTACGAGATCTTCTTTGTAACCATTGCGATCAAGCTCCAAGAGTGGCTCGCAAGGTTGGTCAAATTTCAGAAGTGTTGGAAGGACGAGCGGGTCACACAGTGGATCCTAGAATTGATCCAGTAGTTAGAGAAGGCTGATAACACCATCACTCGCATAGTAGACCACTGGGTGGACAACGTGCTAGGAGGATTCGTGACAGAATTTTCCATTGATCAGTTTGTCTTCTACTCTCAAGCAGAGCGAAGATTCTTCAAAGGATTTATGGGTAAGTGTCTGAAGACTTTACCATTATTGATTAAGATATTACTGTGCGAAAAAATTATTCTGTGTAGCCACACTGAAAGAATGACCTCTGATCTGGACGTGAGTACGATGCGAAGTGGAAAATACTATTGGACCAACCAAGAAGGAGGTAGATCTGTTTACAGCCCGGTAAGAGAAGCACCTGCATAGAGTCCTCCAGCCACACCACTTTCAAACTGGCGTAGGGGTAAGAATTCACCTACACCTCCACCAACAGAAGATGACATGGTTGCACACATGAAGTTACCTATCTTTAAGGGTGTAGGAGATGAAGCCATGGATCAATTATGGTTTGTCACAGAATCGATATGGAATGTGTAGAACGTAGATAGTGATGCGGTGAAGAAGGAACTACTACCCCTTGCCTTCGAAGGAAGAGTTTCAGATTATTACATGGGATACATCAGAAAACATGCAAACTCAACCATTGAAGAGATCAATAATGCCTTGAAACAATAGTTCAAGAAGCCTAAGTCCTATTCTCAAATAGTGTTCGATCTAAAGGATTTCAAGCAAGGGCCTTCTAAGTCAGTGTGGGAGTCCGATCAATGAATGAAGAAGCTGATCAGAGAAGGAGTATTTTAGTACGATGACAAACAACACATAGAATGGTTCATTGCTATGCTGCTGCCTCACCTGCGCGTACCTATGGGTCACCAAACTTTCGAATCACTAGAAAAATCCCTAGAGGTTGCTATGAAGTTAAAAGTTGCGCCCAGAGATCATACACAACTAGGCATCCAACAGATCCAATGACAGCTGGAGGCGATGCACATGGAGATCCAGAATCTGCAAAAGGAGCGAGGAGCAGAGGCTAGCCTTGAAAGATGGTGCATAAGATGCAGGACGAATGGTCACACCAAGGATAACTGTCATCTGTTAAAAAAATACATGCAGACCGGGGGACCTAGTCTGTTTCACCCTATGTAAGTTGTAGGACCAAGTGGGCCAACACTATGGTGCGATGATTGCTGCGTTGCAGGGCTGCATGACACAAACCACTATCCCCGCCTTGCTACGTACATCCCAGAAGTAAAGTAGAAATGGTGCAGGTTCTATAAGTCGGTATGAAATGATGAACATAACTGCTGGACATATGATTTGATGATCAATTAAGGGAATCTCCATAGGGTACAGTCGGATCCATCCTCACCAAGATTCCTCTCGAGCATAGGGGGCTCCCCAGTAAGAAGCAGGGGAGGCGGAAGAGGTGGAAGCATAGGTTGGGGATGAGGGCAAATAATTTTTTATAACTATGGGGAGGTAGGGCACTTTTCCAGGGATTTTCCAAACCCTACAAGATAGTCCTGCCAGTATTGTAGGTAGCGAGACCATGCAATTGAAGACTGTCCAGTCTTGATAGCGAAGATGAAGGAAAAGCAGCCGACACCTACGCAGAATGTGTAGAGGGTTAAGGTTGAACTACAAGACAAATATCCAAGCATGAATGTTGTAACACGGAGTGGGATGGCCACCTGGGGGCCTAGGGAGAAAACTGCAACTAAGCGTCTGATCCGACCAGTAGTTATAAAATAGGAAGCTTTGGATCTAAAAAAAGAGAAATAAACATTTTTCGCAGCTCGCAAAGACTTTGTTGAGGCAGAGGCATCTACTTCGCACCCGCCTAAAGACCTCAAGGTATATGAGGAGGTCAAATCCTTTTTACAGGCATGTATGAAGCTACTACGCAACCCAAAGGTTGTGGAAAATATTCAGGAATTGATAGATAGCTGCGCAACACGACCTATCCTCCCTCTAGAAGTTAAGGAAATACGAAAAATCTATAGATATAAGAAACACGCTGGTAGGGAGATGCGGTTGACTACGCAGATCGGTGATTACGAGATGGATCAGGTTATTTTGGACCTAGGATCAGATGCGAATGTATTACCTAAACAGACTTGGAAACGAATGGGGGAACCTAATTTGGAATGGTCCACTATCCAGTTGCATATGGCCAATCAACAAAAGATCATACCCTTGGGAAGACTATCGAATATTGTGATGGATATCGGAGGGGTTAAGGTCCTTGCTAATTTTGAAGTAATTCATATTGTCGAAGATGCAGACCCCTACCCTACTCTCTAGGCTTGGATTGGGCCATCGATATGGGGGGAATCATTAACCTAAAGAAGAGAAGCATGGTATTCGATAATAACGGTACAAGGGTAATAGTACCATTAGATCCTATGAAAGGCGAATGATACACAGAACCAGTGCATGATGAAGAAAAAGTGGATCACATCTATAAGTTGACTGCGCAAGATGAAGATTGGATTAATCCCACGGCGGAGGGGGTACTCTACTGGGAAAAGGATAGTGAATGTTTCTTCGACTATAATGGGGAGATAGAGAATTGGAAAAACTGGTTACATGATGTCTCTGCGCTGCGATGTCTTCGGATCACAAGGAAATTTCGCTGTATCTCCTCCCAGGTAAGAGATATACCTTATTTCGATGGTTCTGATAATGTTAGGAACTTATTGCGGGAATTTGAAGCCAAGGTTCCCAGGGAATGAAGGTTATGGGCCCTTAACGTAGCGATGCGTGCAACCCCTACATGATGGTGGGAGACTCATAAGGAAGCATTCCTATAAGGGGAGGATTTTCGGGTCATGATGCTCCCACAATTTGAGACTCTGTCGGAGGTACAGGTCAAACTGTTCCTTGGCCCAGGGGATCCGCATGAACACGTGGTTGCATGGATGGAGGCGTGGGGTGACCGAACTACAGAAGAGTGGGTTCACTTATTTACTCACACGTTGGGTCCAAACCCTACTGCTTGGTACCTAGATGCGGAGCTACATCAGCGCACCAGCCACTGGGAAACTCTGAAGAATGACTTTATAGGAACATTCAGATTGATAGGGGTTTACGAGGCGCTTGATGAAGCTCTGCAAGACATAGATACATTCATGTTTGGCAAGACCATCTCTTCTATAGTATTCGGGACACCGACATGGGAAATGAAAATGTAAGATATTTTCAACTGTTGCAGCTTGGCAAGAGAGGAAGGTGAAGATGATTCGCGGTCTGTCTCTATCCCAGAGTCAGAAGGGGAGCTTGTTGTTGAAGGACCTCCACTGAAAGAAGTGGATGTCACTAAGCCTCTCAAGTTGCACAAAGTAAACATTGGGACAAAAGAGCACCCTAAGTTGGCTAAGATTGGGGACTACTGGGATGAGAATATAGTAGGTAAAGTGGCCAAATTACTTACATAATATCAGGACTTGTTCCCTACAAATTTTTTCGAGCTAAAGGGGATCACGGGGGACTTAGGGGTGATGCATATCAGTCTCAAACCTGATGCGCGGCCCATAAAGTAGCGACCTTATAGGTTGAACCCCAATTATAAGCAGAAGGTCAAGAATGAGCTTGATAAAATGCTTGCTGGAGGTATCATCGAACCTGTTGAATAGTCAGACTGGGTCAGTCCAATGGTGGTTTAGGAGAAAAAAACTAAGGGAGAGATTCGGATCAGTGTGGACCTACGAAAGTTAAACAATGCCTGCATTCATGATCCATTCCCAATGCCATTCTCAAATGAAATCTTAGATAGCGTGGGAGGACAGGAAGCATACTCCTTCACAGATGGGTTCTCAGGATACCATCAGATGAGAAATGCACCTGAGGACCGCAAAAAAACCACGTTCGCCACTGAGTGGGGATATTTTTAGTATACTGTCATGCTATTTGGACTAAAAAATTCCCCTGATATCTTCTCGCGGGTCGTTGTCGTAGTGTTCAAATAATTCATTCACAAGTTCCTCAAGGTGTATTTCGATGATTGGACTATCTTCATCCGGGTCAAAGCACACGTCTAAAACCTGCACATGATGTTGGATGCCTACTGGAAACACCAAATTTCCCTAAATATCAAGAAGTGTATCTTCTGCATACCCTTTGGAATCTTGCTCGGCCACATAGTTTGTTGGCAAGGACTAATGGTAGATCCTGCAAAAATAGTAGTTATCATAAATTTTCTAGTCCCAACCATGGAGAAACAACTATTCTCGATCATTGGACACACGGGCTACTACAGTAAATTCATTCAAGGCTATGCACTGATTACTGCTCTTATGGAAAAGTTTCTCAAGAAGGACGTTTCGTTCTTTTGGAATGATGAATGTCAAAAGAGCTTCGAGCTGCTAAAAGAAAATATGGTCTCGGAACCTATTCTCATCTTTCTGGATTGGGAGAAGGTATTTCATGTTCACATCAATGCGTCGGGAATTTATCTCGGGGCTATCCTTATGCAACTAGGAGAAGGAGATATTGAGCATCCGATTGCTTTTGCAAGTAGGAAACTCTCTGGTACGTAAGGCAACTAATCCACCATAGAGCGGGAGGGATTGGCCATGGTTTACGCGTTGCAGAAATATCGACATTGCTTGTTAGGAGGACACTTCAAAATGTTCAGCTTTAAAGAACCTGGTCAATAAGACTGTGCTGGGGGGGGAATATGTCGATGGCTACTGCCATTTCAGGAGCATGACTTTGAAATCATAGTCAAGCTGGGAAAGTTGAATGGTGGGCCGGACCACTTGTCCCGAATAGAGAGTGGCGAGGAGCCAACCGACCTAGAAGCTAGATTGCCTAATGTGTAGCTATTTTCTATCAAGGTAGTAGATGCACACTTCACTAATATCATTCAGTTCTTGACTACCGGGACAACACCTCTAGAGTACTCTATACAGCAGAAGAAATAGTTAGTCACCCGGGTAGCAAACTTTACCATCATCGCAGGTCAATTATATAAGATGGGGGCAGATGAAGTATTGCAGCGATATGTTTTGGAGCACAAAAGGCATGCTATCTTGGTAGAATCTCATGATCGAGTAGCAGGAGGTCACTACGCAAGGAAAGAAACAGCGCAAAAGATCTTGAGTGCTGGGTTATGGTAGCAAACCCTTCATACTAACACCTGCGACTATTGTAAAGCCTACGATATGTGCCAATGAATAGCAAGGCCATCCCGTAGAGATGAAATGTCCCGTAGAGATGAAATGCCCCTTCAACCAAAAATGGTTCTACAAGAATTTAATAAGTGGGCTATCAATTTCATCGGGCCTATCAACCGACCAAGAAAGAAGACGGGTGTGCACTACATTATTACGGCCACCGATTATGTAACTAGATGGGCAGAAGTGCAAGCAGTAAATTATTGTACTGCGAATACTGCTGAACATTTCATGTTTGACCAAATCCTGACCAGATTTGGATGTCCGAAGATTCTCATGAGTGACAGAGGTACGCACTTTGTTAAAGAAAAAATTTGAGCTTTGGCTGAGGAGTTCTAAATCCATCATGCGAAGAGCACACCATATCACCCCTAGGCCAATGGCGTGATTGAAGATTTTAATAAAATCTTGGAGCAAGCACTGACCAAGGTATGCAATGTTGATCGTATCGATTGGGACATGCACA
Source organism: Pinus albicaulis (assembly GCA_034641835.2). Lineage (NCBI taxonomy): Eukaryota > Viridiplantae > Streptophyta > Pinopsida > Pinales > Pinaceae > Pinus > Pinus albicaulis. The sequence goes on from CM076580.1 coordinate 795,096,278, forward strand.
TCCTATCGGTCCTCTACGCCTATCGAACAACCTGCAAGAAGTTAACAGGAAAAACCCCTGTCAGGATGGTTTATGTTAAAGAAGCCATTATGCCCATTGAGTATAGTGTTCCTAGTCTGCGTATCACAACGCTTACAAACATGGCAGAACTGGACATCATGGAGGAGCAATTATCATAGCTTATGGCTTTGGAAGAAGATCGATTTATTGCGAATTTCCATCAGCAAGTCCAGAAGGCCCACAGTAAAGCCTGGCATGAATGACACATTCACCAGAAGACATTCACAGAAGGAAAATTGGTCCTCTTATATGATAGGCAGTTTTCAAAGCATCCCGGGAAGTTTCGACAACACTGGCTTGGTCCCTACATAGTTAAGGAGATCACGAATGGTGGAGCGGTTAGGCTTGCTACCCTGCATGGAGATATGCTCCCTGGCTACATCAATGGTAGCCAACTCAAATGAATCTATGGCCAGAGTAGCCATACAGGTGTAGGTGGAGGCCCCACCACCAGAGTGACTCGGGACAAGTCACAATATTGTGTTGGGGGACTATTGGAATAGGGTCTCCTACAAAAGCTGTGAATCTGGTCCATTTTTTATATTTTTTATTATATTTAGGATAACGCAGGGGTTTTGGGGTGGGTCAAAGCCCCTAATGCATTTTAAGTGGGTCAAGGGTAGGCCAAGAGTCCACAAACCATTGGATGAATAGGCTAAAGTAATATAAGTAATTGAACCTTTTTTGAGTTGGAAGGAAAACATTACACTAAGATTGGTGTGAATTGTGATTTAGTAGATCTGTTTTGGGTTTTTGGGGAAATGACTCCTGCTAGCTATGTGCGTGGAGATCCTCAGTCCTTCTGTGTGCGAAATCTGCTGCTGTGTGGGCAGGTTGGGTTTTTTGTATTGTAAAAGGATCTAAAGGATTAATGAAAGTGGAAGGTTGTTGGAATCTATGATATCTGTTATGTTATGCATGATTCTATATTAAGCTCTGCAAGTAACTGTGTTAAGTAGTTATGTTGCGTTGAAAATTGATTTGAATCTGCTTGTTAGACTTTATGCAAGACTAGGTGCAATGATTGCTTTATTGCCTTGAATCTATTATTTATTGTGATTATATATGATATTGCGCACGTGGATGCGAAGGGAATGATAGACCTGAGTTCTGTAATATGTGATCTGATATTTGTGAAGTCAAACGTAGCTCTTCCTGACTTACCTGCCCTCTCCCAAGGTGTAGAAACCTGGTTCTAGCACCCTCCCATACTGCTTCGGGTGAGACTTTGGCCTGCACAAGCAAGTCACTGCTGAAAGGGCCAGTAGTATAGGGGTTTGTTTACAAACCTCAACCTCCGAACCTGGGTCAGGACCCCTCGAGCCAACATAGAGGGTTCTCAGTTTGGTTCCATCATGCCTTGATATTTATATGGAATGGAGATGATCAATATTTAGTGATAGAAACTCTTTTGAAAATCCCTATTGAGTTGATGGTGAAATTTTTTGACCCTCACCAAAATATGAAATGGTGATGGTAAATGAACACCACCATATATATGCATCAACAGTGATGACCATGAAAGGTCCATCACCATAAATCAATGTTGTTCATATGAAATGGTAGCAGTCACTATCCGTCATTATAATCATTATTCATGAGGAACCTTGAATGTCACCACAACACTTATACTTTTGGCGATGCCACATTTTTTGACGTTCATTATTTTAGTGAAAAAGGTTAAATTCCATCACCATTTCTCATATGAAATGGTAATGGTCACTATCCATCATTATAAACCATTATTGGGGATGGACCTTGAATGTCACCACAATATCTATACTTTTGGTGATGCCACCTTTTGTGACATTTATTTTTTGGTGACGAAGGCTCTTTTGACCACCACCAATGAGATTATGGTGACATTTTTCGACCCTTACCAATGTCATTTTTTCTTGTAGTGTAATTGAGGATCAAACATTGGTGGTGTTGTTGTAATATGTTAAATACTTGTTTGTATTGAATCAATTATTTATTGTAAAATATCATTCAATGTGTTATATATTGGAAATTACAAGTATGATAAATATGGGAAAACTATTAGTGCTTTGCATATAAATATACAAAACATATCAAAACTACTCTTATTTTATCTTTTCATTAAAAGGATCACTGATGTTTTGAGTTTGAGTGATTGAATATGACCATAGGTATTCCCTCAAATTGGAAGTTTGGGGTTGGAATTCAGTGTGGATATTCCATTCAAGAATCATATAACAACTGGAATATGAAAGTTACATTCCAAAATAAACCTTTTTGGGGGATTACTAGTGGCGATTGTTGCATTTTTTGATGTTGTAAATTTTCTCCAAATCATAGATAATATATTGTACCACAAGTGAGGAACACAATGGGAAGGGAATTTTCTATCCACTTATATTGTAGTGATCCATAAATATAAGAAAAGCATTAATAATCTGATATAGACTAGTTGGCGTTCTCATATGTGATAATGGACCCAAATAGTAGTTCTTATCTGAAGAAATTCTCATCATACTCAGGAATTCTTGACATCATCGACCTCTAGCCCTGGAATTATTCACTTAGCGTTCTACATTATCCAGATATATACATGTATATGAGGCTATCCTATTATTGTATATTTTTTAATTCATTTCATTTTATTCTAGACTTAGGTTTGGCATTTTCTAGGATTTTTGTTTGCACTACCACATTGTATAAGTAATATACAACTTGATATTTTTAGCATGTAACTTAGTTGGCATCATTATGCCTAATATTTCCTTGAATGTTGAATACTAATTTTACCAATTTGTTATTTTCTATCGTGACGTTTTATTTGCTTTGTTTATACAAGTCATTTGGCCACATAGAAGCCATAATTTCCCAACTGAAGAAAACTAGTTCGTGTTTCTTGCTTTTATGGGAGAAAATGGCACTGAAAATATTTTTGATGTTGAGGTATATATCATATAAATCCTTTATAGTCTACTTTATTTTATATACTAGTGTTCAACATCTTTCATGTCTTATACTCTGAATTGTATCTTCTTTCTTTTTCAGAAAAGGAACTCGCTATTGATGGTAATGTTATCACTTATAATTTTGTGAAACATTACTTGACAAGGTCATTTAAGTTCATAGAGTTCATTTGTCACAAGTTGGTATAGGTAAATTTACATTTTTTCATCTTTAACCTAGCCTAAGGTTCAAACCCACTTCCATATAGGTTACATCATGTCCCATCAGTCATCATTAGGTGTCATATTCCATCTCCCAAGCGTTTAAATCCAAAAAGGACAATTTAACCAGTTTTTCCTCTTTTTGTAGTGTTTTACACTGTAAAATAATAGTTTTCGCTACGAAACTACCTAATAGTTTCGTAGCGAAACTGCCAGGAAATGAACTAGTCATGCTACGAGAAACAATTTTTTTGTTTGTCTTGTGAAATCTGGTGCAATGTGTCATTTCATGATTGGAGGAGATAGGTTGGATTTCATTCGAGTCAGTTAGGGTTATTTAAAAGGTACAAGGTCATGCCTGAGGTCATCATTATCATTTTTAGCATGCATGATTCATGATTAGGGCATGAGTTGTCATCGAAACCATAAAACATTTTCCAATTGAGTGTTTTTTTCATTCTCTGCTTTATCCTTGCATATTATTGAGTTTCTAGAGAGTTGCTTCACCGAGCCAAGTTGGTTGCTGGCATTTTCAAAAGTTGGAGGTGTCTATAATCAAGCGAGGATGAGAAGATATAAATTCACCATGGCTACAAGAAATAATACTAAAAAAGGTGGTCACTTCCTAAGGTATGAACCAATGGACACGAATTTTTTAAATGAGGACCCAACTGCCTTGGAAGTATTCAGAAGAAAATATTTCTTACAATTCTATCAAAGATTCCAAGGGTGCCATTTGCAGAATTCAAGGGATTTTGCTAATAGTTTTATTTTGATGACTTAAAATATGGGAATGCTAAACCTCACAGTAACACCAGACACCATTGCAGTAGCAACTGGAATCCCTAGGGGAGGGTAACAATGGTTCAAAGGCATCAAGTTCACCATGCAGGACTACAAAGAATTCATAAAACCAAAGCATAGTGAAATTGATATCACAAATTCTATCCCAATGTGCTACATGAAGGACAACTACTCAAAGTTGCATCTAATCATTTAGAAGTACTTCACCTGTGAAGGAAGGTTTCACATGGTCTACTCATACCACCTTAGGTTTCTGCTGCATTTTTTGGGTAAGAGGTCTCTTGACTTGCCCTTTTACTTATACATAAGTCTAACTAAAATGTCAAATAAGGTCCAAGTTAGAAAAACAAGGAAATGAAACTTCTCACTTTCACCATGGTTTGATCAAGTTGTTGGTGTTAGAGGAGTTAAGGAGATTGAATAGAGATTGGTCATATTTTCTGTTCATAAGTGGTTTTGAAGTAGATTTTTTCACTCCTAAAAGAGTTCCCAAACCTAGAGATGTTTCATCACATACAGTGGTAGAGACATTAGAACCAGTGAGCAAAGAGAGAGAGCCTTTACAAAAGGTTGATACACCCAAAGTTACACCTGCAAAACAAAAGACAACAGTTAGCAAACATGGCAGTAAGAGAGTTACTAGGAGCAAAAAAGTGGCTAAGGGTAACTTAGAGGAAATCTTGCATGCCATTAACATTGAAGAAACTCCCATTGTCTAGGCTGAAGATTTTGAAGAGGGAGGAAGAAAATTAAAGAAAGGAAAGACAACTAAGAAGCTAGAGTTTGTAGGTGATGATGTTGGTTTCCTATTTCAACCTAGAAAGAGAATGATTAGGCATGCAAGAAAGGTCATGGAAAGCATAAAAGAGGCTCAGAATGTTAATGAAACTGCTCAGTCTCTACCAAGCATCATAGATCTCTCCTCACCTGAAAAAGAAGAGCTGGTCATCAAACAAATGAAGGGTAAAGAGAAAATCATTTAAAAATTAGAGATTGAAACCCTTAAGGAGTAGTTGAAGCTAGAAAAAGATGAAACATCAGTCTGGAATAAAGAGGAAAGGAAGCACAAGGTTCAAAAAGTGTAGTTTGAAAAAATGAAAGAAATTTGGGAAGAATAGGTCATAAGTGTTTCAAAGACCTTAGACAATACAGAGAAATTGATCAAATGGACTCAGCCATTGAGAGGATAGGTCAAACACATTAGAAAGATGAACCTACATTTGCAATCCAAGAATAGGACACTAAAGGACCAAGTCAAATACCTTTAAGAACAATTTGAACTGGTTCATGAAGAGCTAGAGAAGAAAGGTTTAAAGATGACTGTGGTTGAGGAGCCCATAGCTCAACTAATCATAAATGAGGAGGAAACACCATAGGAGCCATAAGTTGAGATTGAATATACTTTAGAGGTTTAATTACATGCAGAAAATCAAGATTTTGTAGCTGGAGGTCATTCGGTGATGACAGTTTTGAAATAGGCCATTTTTGTGTTCTTACACATTTTCGTAGCATTTCCCAGGCTTAAAGCCAGGAAAACGCTACAGAAGAACCCGTGGCAGCCTTTTTGTTTCTAAAGTCACTTTTTGTATTTTTTAAGGAGGAAGATTTATGGGGGTGATGTGTCATGATTTGGTTAACATCATGGAACAACAAAGGAGCAAATTTATTGGGTTCAAAATCCACTTTTTCAAGGCTACCAAAACTCGCTACGAAACTGCAATGTTTTTGTAGTGAGCAATTCTTACAGGTTTTTGAGCATCTTAATGGCAATTTTGGAAAGCTGGACTCCTCCAAAATTTCAAGGGAGCTTATCATCCAACATTTATGACTCAAAGGAGGTGCTATGATGACAGGTCATCAACCAAAGCATCTTTGAAGATAAGGGTCATGCATTCCTAAAAAGTAGGGTTATGCTCCACAAGGAAGGTTTTTAATATGTGAAGTTCTAATAAACTCTGTCATATGTCTTTCGAGCATGTGATGCTTATTTTTTAATTTTCATGTAACTATTTCACAAGATAAGGTAGAGTTATGTAATAAATAGGAGCTAGAGTCCCATTAGGAGATATCTTATTTAAGGTATAGCTATCAGTTTTATGTTAGAAGTCATGTTTTTTAGTTATGTGATGTGTCATAGGAGAATTTGATGGTCTAGCCACCAGGAAGATCATCCTTGTTGTAAATAAAGGTCTATTTAAAGACAAAGCATCGAAGTAGTAAATGGTTGGATATTTTTTGCACCAAACTACTGCTTTTATGTATTTTACTTATATCAGTGATACATAGTGACTTTCTTCTTAACAGACCTGAGATTCTCATGAGGATTTTAATGCCTTATTGGTCTATATCTTTATGTTTACCACTTGCAGTAGATTTCATATCTATTGCTCAGAATTCATAATCTTATGCTCTGACTTCCTTTAGTGATGAAATGACTATGTTTTCCTATGTTTTATGTGTGAGTTTCTTTTGTTAAGGACCTCTATCTACCTTAGATTCCATGTCAAGAAACCTTGCCACTGAAACTACTGATTTTTGGCTCCATAAGCCCAATGGTAGCAAGCCTACATTATTTTAAACCTGCAAATATAAAAAAAAAAGTTACATTTCCCATAGAGTTAGCCATAGAGTGTTATTATAATTCAATATCATAAAACCCCCTTGAGAGATCCCTCTCAATATGAAGAGGCTAAGCTTCAGTTAGAAGTGGTTTGAAACAATTGCACTGAGTTGTTTGATAAAGCAGCCAATCAAGTACAGTTTTGTGATAACATTTTTTTGCATCAGACGAGAGTCTCAAGATACACATTTCCTGAAATTTTGAAGAAGAACTCTTGAAGGTAGCAGGAGCTCAGTATTTGTTCGAGGTTGCAACTACCTTGGTGACTCCATTGAAAATTCTCATGTTCAAAGGTGGCTTCGAAAAGGAGATATACGAGGAGTAATCCTGACCCAAATCCACCTACAATTATGGATAATCAAGGAAGTTCTACACAGTCAGGTACTCCATTACACAAAAAAGCCTTGTCCTTTGAAGTTTTAAGAAGTCTTGAAGATAAAAATTTTGATGATAAAATTTATGAAGTCTTGTTTAGGTTTGAAAGTGAAAAAGAATTGACTGAGATTGTTTTAGACCAACAAAGAAGAGATATTGATACCTCAGCCTTAGTGACCCATGAAGATAAAGAAGAATTCTGGGGGGCAGTCACATCAGAGTTATTGTTAGAAAGGGAATCTTTAGATAGGTTAAAAGAACTAGACCCATTTGAAATCTTGCTAAGAAGTAAATCTAGTTTTCCTTTACCTAACTAGAGTTCAATTGTAACTGTACTACAAAGACCAGCCACACCAACTAATAGTGTCTCTTATTTTACTACTTTTTTCCCTAAAAATACCACAGTCTTTGTCATCATGGTAGGAAATGTTCCACCTCCACTTTCTGCTCCACCTGCTAGGTATGAACCTCTTGTTCTTCCAGCTGTCCTTAATGCCCTTCCAAGAAAATATTCTGCTAGAATCAAAACTTGGGGTAGTGATGAAGAGATTACAGCTGAAGAGCATGTAGAACAGTTTAATGAATTCATAGATAGGAAGGAGGTTGACCATGAAGATGTCAAAATGAGGCTTTTTTCTCAGAGCTTTAATGGTGAGGTCAGAAAGTGGTTCAAAGCCCTTGCACTAGGAAGCCTGCATAATTGGAATGAGTTTGAAGATAACTTCTTGAAAAAGTGGGGAAATAGAACCAACCCTATGCAAGCCCTCACTGAGTACAATAGCTTGAAAAGAGCTGTTGATGAAACTGTTCAAAATTTATCCAAGAGGTTTAAAAAAGTTTATGACTCCATCCCTGTCCATCTTAAGCCTCCACCAGGAGAATCTCAAATGAGATATCCTGAGGTTTTTTACTATGAATTTTCTATCTTGCTCAGAGAAAGAGAATCCCCTTCACTAGCTGAAATGAAAAATGATGCTGTGAAGGTGGAGGTCAATATGATAGCAGCTAAAAAGTCCAATATGGGAAAGAAAAAATTGAAAGAAGAAGATAAGCCTTCCACCTCATATGACAAATTTGACTCCATGATGAAAACAATGGAAAAGCTGCTGGATAGGCTTTCCCTTGGGAATGTTTCTACACCTCCTGCACAACATGAGCCACAATTTATAAATCCTTAGTTTAAAAGACCTCAAAAAAAGCAGAGACCAAGGGAAAACATAAATCATCTTGACCCTCAAGTAAGGCCTCCTTTTTAGAAAAATTTAGTTGATGAAGAAGATCAACTTGAAATACCAGAAGACTCCTTTCATTGCCTAGATGAGAACATGTTTGGAATTTTTTTGACTAAGGAAGAACATGATGAGTCTGATCATGATGTAAATAAGGGTGAGGAACCATCTGAGTACCTTAAAGGTTATCAACATGCAATCTTTGAGATGCAGAAGAAATACAACCTCAGAAACAGAAATTTTCCAATTACTGCAAATAAAACATAGCCCAAGAAAGATGCCCCTAAAGCTGTTGAGGTTAGAAAATATCCACCACCAACTCCTCCTGTTAAAGGGATAGAAAAAATTACTTCTATTTTCAGTTTGGAGAATGCAATTTCCAAAATCAAGACAAAATTGAAAGAAGAAGATAATCCTTCCACCTCATATGAAAAATTGGACTCCATGATGAAAACAATGGAAAAGCTGATGGATAGGCTTTCCCTTGGGAATGATTCTACACCTCCTGCACAACATGAGCCACAATTTAGAAATCCTCAATTTAGAATACCTCAAAACAAGCAGAGACCAAGGGAAAACATAAATCATCCTGAACCTCAAGTAAAGCCTCCTTTTTAGCAAAATTTAGTTGATGAAGAAGATTAGCCTGAAATACTAGAAGACTCCTTTCATTTCCTAGATGAGAACATGTTTGGAATTTTTTTGACCAAGGAAGAACATGATGAGTCTGATCATGATGTAAATAAGGGTGAGGAACCATCTGATTACCTTAAAGGTTATCAACATGCAATCTTTGAGATGCAGAAGAAATACAACCTCAGAAACAGAAATGTTCCAATTACTGCAAATAAAACATAGCCCAAGAAAGATGCCCCTAAAGCTACCGAGGTTAGAAAAGATCCACCACCACCTCCTCCTATCAAAGGGACAGAAAAAATTACTTCTATTTTCAGTTTGGAGAACGCGATTTCCAAAATCAAGATCCCAGTCCCTTTTGGAGAAATTCTTAAGGTGAATGAATACATAAGTAAAATTTTAAAAATCATGAATTCTCAACTAGGAGTTTCTAACATCCTTAATTTTCAAGAAGACCATCCTACCATATATTTGGGACCAAGATTGGAAGATGAGAAGAACGAAGAGGTGCCTCCTTTCTATGTCAGCCTTAGTATTCATGACATGACATTACACAATGCCATGTTGGATTCAAGGGCCTCTCATAGCCTCATGCCTAAAGTGATCATGGAAAGGATGGGATTAGAAACCACTAGGACATATAAGGATTTGTTTTCCTTTGATTGAAAAAGAGTTAAGTGCATTGGTTTCATAATAGATGTTGTTTTTTGTCTTACACAATTCCCTTCTAAGAAAATGGTAATGAACATTGTGGTAGCAGACATTCCACCCAAGTTTGGCATGCTTCTATTCAGATCTTTGGCAGCAAAGATCAAAGGCATCATGAAGATGGACCTAACTTATGCCACCATTCTTGTTTTTGGTAATCAAATAAGACTACACATAGAGACAAGGATGTATTATATGGTAATTAGTAAGGGAAAACCTTAGAATTTCCCAAATTATGATGTTGAAACTAAATTAGGATTAGCTATTCTTTTCAATGAGCTAACTAATGAAGCGGAAGATGAAAGGAAAGCATAAATTCAGGAGGTTGAAAATCAGTAAGTAGAAAATTAGCAAATTAGTGAGGAAAAGACATAAGTTTGGTGGTTGTTACACTTTGATGGATCAATAGGAAGAGAGGGGGTTGGAGCAGGAATTTGGATCACAACTCCAGAGGATGAAAGTAAGTTCTATTATTTCAAATTGAACTTTGATTTCACAAATAATATGGCTAAGTATGAATATTTATTTTTGGGTTAAAATTTTTTGAAAAGATTAGGTGCCCAAAAGATTTATGTTTGTGGAGATTCTGAATTATTTATTAAACAATTCAAGCATGTATATCAAACTAAGGATGTGAGAATGAGAGAATAAAAATATTTGATCATGTATATGTTAGATAATTTTCAAGAATATTCCTTTATTATGAATACTAGGGATCAAAATTCAGTAGCTGAATCCTTAGTTGTTTCTGCAAGTATGATTGTTATTCTTGCACATTCCACTGAAATATATGAGGTTGAAGTTAGTCATAGGCCTGCTATTCGTGACAACATAATTCACTGGCAAGTTTTTGAAGATGAACTGCAAATAAAAAATTTCATAGAGTTGAAAGTGGAGTTTGAAAGCACACAAGTAGATCAACAAAACATGCTTGCTGAAATCAAAGGTAGTTCTTAAGTGTTGCAGCTAAATAATAATTCCATACCCAAAGGTCTAATCCCACTTGAAAATATTTTTGACCAAAATGGTGTGTTCAAGTCTCATAGGATACAAGCTGATGATGAAGAGGTAGAGAGTTGTAACCTTGGTACAGTAGCAATGCAAAAAATGATCAAGCTTTCTAAGTTTCTTTCTACATATATGAAACATAAATATATTGAGATGATGAAAAGTTTCATAGATGTTTTTGCATGGATTTATGTTTATTTGAATAAATATGATCCTACTATTATTTAGCATACCATTCCTATTAAAGAAAATTAAAATCCTTTCAAACAGAAGCCGAGGATGATTAATCCACTTCTCATGCCTCTGATCAAGAAGGAAATTAAGAAGCTCTTTGATGCCAAAATTATTGTCCCAATCAGATTTTCAAAATGGCTTGGTAAGTTGGTACCAGTCAGGAAAAAGAGTGGAGAAATTAGAATCTGCATTGACTTCAGAAACTTAAACAAAGATTCTTTGAAGGACAATTAACCTCTCCCTAAGATGGACCAAATTATGTATAACATTGTTGGTTCCCAAAGGATGTCTACGCTAGATGGTTTTTTAGGGTATAATCAGGTATTAGTGCACCCAGAAGATCAGGATAAAACTACCTTTACCACACCATGGGGGATATTTATGTATGCCAGGATGCCCTTTGGTCTGATGAATGTAGGAGTAACCTTTTAGAGAGAAATGGACATTGATTTTGTTGAGGAAAAGGATAAGTTGGTGGTTGTCTATCTGAATGACATAATAGTATTCTCAAGGAGAGAAGAAGACCACTTGAAGCATCTGGAGAAAGTTCTGTTGAAGTGTAGAAGGTTTGGTATTTCTCTTAATCCCACTAAAATTATTTTTTCTTTAACTTCTAGAAATTTACTTGGGCACATTATATCTAAATATGGGATAAATATTGATCCAAACAAGGTAAATGACATTCATAAAGTAGATCTGCCTAGAAGTAAGAAGGAAATTCAGTCTTTCCTTGGAAATGTGAATTTTGTGAGAAGCTTTATTCCCAAATTTGCTGAGATTTTCAAAGACATAACCAAGATGCTGAAGAAAGGAGTTGACATTAAATGGACAGTGGAAGAAAAGTAGTCATTTGAGGAAACAAAGAAGGCACTCACTTGAGCCCCATTGTTGATTAGCCCAGTTTTTTCAAGAAATTTTTGGTTTTTACATTTGCATCAGAAAATACAATTGCTAGAGTTTTGCTATAGAAAGGATAGCAAGGTACATAGCAACTCATTTCATTCTTTAGCAGGACCCTTGCTAATTCACAGCTGAAGTACAACATCCTAGAGAAACAGACATATGCTTTGGTCAAAGCCATCAAATATTTCAGAATTTATATTCTGCATTCTCATGTCATGCATTTGTTCCTAATGTTCTTGTGATGGACATCTTAACTCAAGATGATCCTGATGGTAAGAGGGGGAAGTCAATAGAAAAATTGCTGGAATATGATATAGAAATCAAACCTACAAAATTGGTAAAAGGTCAGGGGCTAGCAAAGCTGATGGCTCAGTCCAATTTTAACTGTATTTATATGAATTTAATTGCAGAATTTTCAGAATTTTCAGATGAAGACGAAGAGTTGATTCCCATTGAAGATAAGTACATTTTATCGGAGTGGTACAGAGACATTGTTTTTGTCTTACATCTTCATAGAGCTCTTGATGAATTGACAAAATCTAAAGCAAGTTTTGTGAAGCTGAAATCTCTGAGGTACTGCATCATAGATAAAAATCTGTATTGGAAAGATACTGGTGGTGTTCTTTTGAATTGTTTGCTGGAAGAGGAAGCTGAAAAAGTGATTGAGGAGTTTCATAAAGGAGATTCTCGAGGTTGTTATCACTCTAGTAATTCTAAGGTTGTCGGATTTTGGTTTTTAGTCAAAGAATTCTAGAGGTAACCACAAACCAACTTCAAACTCTAGGATCTAGCATTCCTAGGGTTCAGAGAGGGCTTTCTCTTTAAAGTTTAACTTTGTTTTAGTTTGTGAATATTATGCTAGTTATGAAAGTGAAAATTTGGTTTTGTTTTGGTATATTTGGTGGGAAAAATCACTTGAAACAATGGATAGTGGGAAATCTATTTTTCCATTTGGCTAAGAGGTCAAAATCAAGAAAACGGGACTGGGATCAAGGGAAAAAGGTCAAATGTTTTCAGGGAAAGATAGATAACCCTTAGAGATCTTGGAAAATTATTTTTATGAGGTGGTATGATCGGGATAAAGGGCACTTAAGAATCCTTTGATCTGGAAAAGGAATTATTAGGAAGAGGTCAAACGAGAGAGGGAGAAATTAAGGGTTCCCTACACTGTAAATCAAAGGAAAACATATAAATGATAACTAGTTAAAAACAGGGTGCTTTTAACAAATCCTGTAATAATGCTCCTAGTTATACATTCAGATTTAGCATAAACATAAATGGATGCATGTAACAAAGAAAGAAAACAATGACAAGTGAGGAAATACTTCAATACAAATAGCTCATCACATGAATCCTGAAGTATGATGCCAATTTGTTTTGATCCAGACTTGCCACTCGAATTTTGACACAAAAAAGCTTTGAAGTCCAAGAAGAAATGACTATAACAATCCCAACAATTTTATTCCACACAAAATACTTCTAAAGATGAAGTATTTATACATAATGTGTTACAAAATATCGTTGAAGACTTATGTAAATTATCATAGGAAAATAAAATATCCTTACAATAATAATAGATACAACTACTTAACAAATCAGGAAGTTGTCCTATTTTATCCAAAAGATATAGAAATAGCTTTGAGGATAGGATGCAACTGGTTGCCTTGGTGTCCTCCTTGCTGGATATTCTATATTTTTTGAATCTGATCTACCTTCTCTGATACTCTTTCTCAGATACTCTTTATTCACTGATACTCTCTATCTCTTAGTGAAAAACTGTTTACTGCTGTAAAATTTCTGTTTTGACTGTAATTCAGAAAACATTTTTTTCCTTCTTTCATCTGTCTTTATCCTTCATTCTAAATATGTGAGTGCTTTCCAATCCTCATTTTTAGGAATTTGTATATTTTTTAATTTACTGAAGTTCTCATCAGCTTCAGTATATCTAGAAAAGGTTGGCTTGATGACAAAAAAGTGCTTTATCTCATGTTGCAAGTAGAATAAATCTTCAAAACTCTTGAGTAACACTTTTCCTGTTGGTATGCCATGACCTGGTGGCTTATTTACTTGTTCCTTTGAAAATTCTCTTATCTTCTTATCATAGTCATCATTAACATATAATTAATTACCATAATGTCAGGTAGTCCTTTTTGTCTCAAACTTGTGAACTTAACCATAAACCTGGTTATGGAAGTATTCATACCTTCATGCTTTTCTTCCAGTTGTCTCATCAAATTTTTCTTTGTTGTGACTTTCCTAATTTCTAGGATAGTTGCAATTTTGTCTGTGATTTTGAGTTCTTCCAAAACCTGTCTATTTTTATTGTTGAGGAAGGTGATTAGCCTTACAGCTTGCTCTGGTTTGTCAGCCAACTCAGTTTGAGTCTTTTGAATATCTGCTTGGGCTTCTAGTAATAACTCTCTTTTCTCAAAAATTACCTGAATTGAAGGCCATACATCATGGATGGATTCAATGACCTTATTCCAAAGGTAATTTTTAATGTATGATATCTAATCCTTCAAAGTTAACTCCTTTTGCAATTTCTTTAACTCTTTCACTCGGTCTGATGGAATTTTGTTCATGTGTCTTTGAATTTGTCTGAGTTAATTTATTTGACTTCTCAAGATTTTCTACCATATTTTTCAACCTGTTAATCTCATTTGTCTTTAAAAACATTTCTTCCATTTCTTTCACTATTTTTCTAGCCTCATTTGTAGGTTGTACTGCTATTGTAGATTATTAAGTGGTTGATGTTGTGGAAGAAGTCACTAGTGATGTAGTAGCCAGTGGTTCTTTGGGTGCCAACTTTTCAGCTAAAGTTGAACGAACTATTACGATGATAACTGGAATGACTGTGGGAATCACTGGTTCTTTCACAATTTTCTTTTCTTGGACAAGTTTGTCCATTTGTATTTCCATCTCCTTAAACCGGGTTGTCAACTGAAGACTTAAATTCATCATGTCATCTTTTTCACTCTGTTCTTGTATGACTTCTTTTGTTTGAGGATGCTCACTTTGAGGAATTTTGATTTGTTTCCTCAAGGCTGCTATATCTTCATTTTACTTCTTCACCAACAATTTTGCTGCTTTGATATTAGCAGGGTCATATCCCACCTGCAAAACTAGTTCTTCTAAGGATTTTATCCTTAGATCCTTGGCATACAATGAGGATTTGTCCAACCTCATCTGATCTTGCATGTTAGAGATGGTATTTTGGAGATTTTGAGCACTCATGGCTTTATTTGTGATAGTAGAATAAAGAATCTCTGAATTTTTCCTATGGAACTCAATTTGATCAAGGGCATGGATCTTATATATCTAAACCTACAAATCAACTTTCTTATAATCAGCCACTGTCTTGGGAGTTTTGACTGTGGACTGCAACACTGACATGATTAGCTTTTGATTAGAATAATCAAATGCAAAAAGGAGTTGTTTTGTACACTAGGAGTCTGTTTGAGATATTGAGACTAAATGTTAATATGTTATTATTTATCTTTTCATTATTTAGTTTAATCTACTTATATTTCTCTTTAATATCCAAATCCTTTTCCTCAGCTGCCTGTGATGAAGAGGCTTCCACGCTTTTTTGTCTTTACATCAACTATGTATCTTCATTATTGATTTGTCCTTCATTTTGATTTTTAGCAGTTGGCTCATTGATAATTACAGTAGCAACATTTGTCTCTGGTAAATCTCTATTAGTATTTAAAGGCTCTATTTATTCCACATCTATTGTCACTTTTCCTTTACCTGCTAAATCTAATTTGGGGCTTTTGTTATATATGATCTTGAACTCGGTTTCAACTGTAGTTTTTGCCACATAGGCTCCTTCTCCCCTTACTCTTTTAATGGACTTCTCTAGCTGATTTGCAGTTTCTAAGGTATGACTAGTATTACCTTTGTTCACTGCATTTATTAAAGTGTTTTCAGTCCATTCAATCTGATTGGAAAATTTTTAAATTTCTGTTTTATCTTGATGGATAAAGGGTGTTAACTTGAATTTAACCCTTAGCTTACTCAAGATCCCTTGTGGATCATAGTTCCAAGGGAAACTCTCTTCAAATTTATATTCTAATAACTGATGATCTACCTCTTTTTTTGCATCCCTATCATTACATATGAATGGCCCTATCTGATTCTTAAGTTTGAATTGGGTCTTCTTCTTAGCTGCCATGAAATTTATGGAATTAGAGTTTCGGATCTGCCTGATATACTCCAAGGAAAATATCCTCATTGAAGGCTGTTTGGGTAACTTGTAAGGTAACAAGTTTGACCCAAAGACTCTAATTTCAATATATTTTTCATACAAATACTATTCACCAACCTTACTCTGCTCTGAAATCTACAATATCTTTTCATTTCTTCATTTATTCTTGGTTTCTCTGTTTTTTACAACATTGTGATTGCTGGATGTAAAAATAACTCTAAAAATTCTGAATAGCTGAAATTTGTACATTCTTTCTTGAGTATGGATGTCCAAAAAATGACAGATAGATGATTTCCCTCTATGTCAAGTTTTTGGAAAGAAATTGGAAAATTATTTGATTGGAAGTATAGAAACATATGGAAAAGGTAGGAGTTATATCTGAATACTCCCTCAATTTGAAAATTGGTCAATTGATAATGAATACTATCAGCAATGAAACCAGCATAATCAAATATTACTAATGGGGGTTGACCTGGAGAGAAATTGGATAAGAATCCCAATATGGACTCATCTGAGTGTTCACCAGTAAAATATCCAAGGATGAAGGAAAGCATGGAAATCACATGTCTTGAACCTTCAGGGAATTTAGCAGTAGAATATCAAGGATTTAACTTAGGAATTTCTACATGAAGAGGCATAAATGTTTGAAAAATCATGAACCTTTTGGGAAAATCTATGCCAATAGATAACTTGGTGAGGGCCTCTATAGACAAAGGGACTGCTTGAGGGTTAGGCTGAAGCTGCAACATCTGGTTAATTGATTTTGTAGTGATGGTAAAAGGCACATCTTTATTGGCATTTACAATGGCTCTTTTTTATGGAGCATAGTACCGCTGACACAATCTAATGACCTCCTAACAGTGGTGAGTTAATGGGACAACATATTTGGGCAAATCAGATTCCCAAATATGGACCTCTTCTTGATCATCTAAAGACTTCTCATAGCACCAATTATGGATATCTAGCAGGTTAAATTCAACAATGGGATCTGCTATCTTGTAATCAGTATCAACTAGCGAGATGTGTTCAATATCAATGTCTAGGGGTTGTAATAGATTGACAACAATAACAGTACTTGAAGTCATGGCAGGGGTAGGTTTAGTTACTTTAGAAGCTTCAGGCTTTCTTGCACTCTAATTTTTGGGAATTTTGATCTACTTCAGCAAGTTTAGACAGTTTGCAAGAGTAATTTACTTTAGCAGAGGGTTTTTTAGACAAATCTGGAAAAGTATAGCTTTTTGCTTTGGGATTTTATCTTAATTAGGTTTCTGAAAGATTTTTATAGGCTTTTAACTGGTTTAAAACTAGAAACAAGGTTTTCTTGAGTATTTTAATGGAAATTTGGGCTAAAAACTCTTTTGAAAAGGGTTAAAGAGGCTTAGGAAACCTGCAGAGGTTTTCTGGTTTAATTTAAGCTTGAAATAGTTCATCAAAATGTGAAAAACTCACAAATTTCTTCAAAAAATGGTGCGCAACAGAGAAACATTGTTTATGGGAAAAAATTGACAGGGTCTGGCCTGTTTTTGGGCTTTTTGGTAGTTTCTTTCAATTGATTTCTAAAGCTCTGAGTGTTCTTTTGTTCTTAAAAGGTATTTTAAATTGATTGTAGGTTCAAATTTTTAGAAAAATACCTGTAATATGCAGGTATCGGACTTTGGAATAATTTTTGAGTTTTCTGAATGATTTGATGGATTTTGTGGATTTCCTGGTGTAATGTGCAGCTCCTCGACAATCTTTAGAGGTTACAAGGTAAATTTTGAAGGTTTCAGGCACAAAAATGGCAGAAAAAGGCTTAAAAAGGGTGTTTTTTTACAATTGGGAAGGCAATGCAGTGGTTTTAGGTTAATTTGTAGAAGATAAAGGGATGAATGCATTTCCAAGGTTTAATATACATTTTGGTTATATTCCTTATGCATTGAATGATTGTCATGTCAGGTATGAGTAGTGGTTTCGAGATTCAATCGGATAAAAAACCAGTGGTTATTACAAGGAAATTTGGTGGTAAGTGGTATTGGGGTTAACCCACGCGATTGAATAAGAATCGACCATGTGGAGGAGACAGAAAATGTGAAACCATCCATTTCACACAGCTTTGGAGTTTGGGTGATCACGTAAGTTTTTTACATGATATTCGATGTCCGCTATCAGATCTGAGTTTTGAAAGCGAACGGTCGAGATCTATTTGGGAGATGCGTTGAAATGGGAGGTTGGGTCGGGATTTTTATATGAGTGAATGGGTTAAAAAAATTTAGAAATAAATGTTAAAATACGTTTAAAACTTAGTTTCATGGTACAGTGGAGGGGTAGGTTTAAAACTTGGTTATATAATGGCGGGGGAAAAATATAACATATATTTAAATTAAAACATTTATGAAATGTTTCAATATATATATATATATATATATATATATATATATATATATATAGTTTTTCAACATTGTATGGTTGTTTAAAACTATAGGGAAGGGATATTTGAACAGTGGAAAAAATCAGGCGGGGTGTTTATTTAGCGCACATGGGGATTTTTAAACCTTGGTATAAAATTAAAAATAGTGGGTTAAGGGGGTTTATTTAAATATAAAGGAATTAATATATACGGGTAGGTGTATTTTTAGGGATTTAATAAAATAGGTTAGGTGTTAATATGAAAAAGGGTAGTGTAATGGTCATAAAATACATGCTAACTAAGTAAAGTGTAAAAAATAAAGCATTGATTTATTATATTTATTTTTCATAATTTAACTTATGATACACTTTTAACTTAGGATAAAATGTATTTTGAGGGTTTATGAATGATTTTGAAGGGGATGAAGTTAATTATTTTAGGACTTCAATTTTACCAAGGAAAAAATGTGTTTTTACTTAGGAAAAAACGGATTAAGATGTATGAATGAGGGGTAAATGCTGATAAATGTTGGTTTAAGGTATGAACTCAATATTTTTAACTAATCAGTCATTGAGCCTTGGGTACGTTCCCAACAAAAGTCAGAGAAATGCTCTGATCCTTTTTGAATGATAGTTTAGAACACTTAATACTTGTAGGGGAGGAGAAATTAGTGATTTTTCCTGATGATGCTTTATTACATGATTGCTCAACTTCTTTCTACCTACCCAACTTTATTTCTAACATTTTTTCTTCATTTTGTAGGTGCATTTAGGCTTGCAACCTTAAAACATTTTTCTTTCAAAGTATACAATTATCTAAATCTACCTTATCTCATTATAGGGCTTAGATTAAATTGTTGAGCTCCTCATTATTCTCTACCTATCTACTGATTTGTCAAGTTTAAACTATTTGACAAATCTTTATTTTCTATCTAAAACATGAAATTGAAAGCATGAAAAGTTAAGATTATACTGTTTAACTGATCATGGATTATGGCATTTATTGACGCTCTGCACATAATCATTATCCTTGCAGTAAAAGTAAAATTAGTGGCATTTGGATTTGCTCACTTTCAGGTATTATTTCTCTTTTTTCTTTTGGGGTCTATATTTTTCTAAGTCCTTTGATTTTTCTTTTAGGACTTTTTACCCTCTTTATGGCTTTTTATTATTTTTCATTTTTTCAAAATATGGGAAAACAACTTGCAGAAAGAAAGGTATGTATATATTTACAAGACTATCAAATTCAATTCAAAATTTATGAACCCTATTATTATAGGACCCTAACAGTGGCTCCACATGGGGATGACATTTCCTGGTGAAATATCAAGAACTTTGAGACTAGTAGCCTTTGGAATTTGACTGTGATGGCCCTGCAAATGTCTTCTGATATCTGCAATTTATTCATACTTGTGATATTTACCTCTCAAAGCTTAGGGCCTTCTCTCCGGGCTTCAACTTTGTTAGGAAGCATCCAATCCAATCTAAACCCTGCAATGTATATGTACAATGATAAAAGTGAATAAAAAGTAACTATTTGTTAACTCATGAGAGTAGTAGTGCTTCAGCATTCTACCATTTACTGGTCCTTCTTGTAGATTTTTTCCATCCATTTCTTTCAAAAATAAATCATTATTACCTCTATATCCATAAATCACATAAGGTCCTTTCCACATAAAATCAAATTTTCCATGTTTTCCTTTGTCTTCTCTTCTAGAATCCCACTTTAACACTTTATCTCCTATGTAGAAGTCATCCTCTTTAGTATTTTTATCAAAAATTGTATTGATCTTATCTTGAATGACTTGAGATTTGATATAAACTTCTTCCCTTGTTTGTTGCAAGTGAATAGTTTGATTGATCCTTCTTTGAATGCCATTTTTTTCAATTTGTAACTCTTGGATAATTTTCATCACTGGTACACCTAGGAAGGATGGAAAAATAACATCCATTCCATAAACATGTTGGTAAGGGGAAGTACCATTGGATTTTTTAGTAGTAAGTCTATCTTCTCATAAGGCATTGACTAACTTCTTATTCCAAGTATTTTTATTGTCTTCAAGTAACTTTTTTATGATGTTTACAAGGCTCTTGTTTGACAATTCAACTAGGCCATTACCTTGGGGGTAATATGCAGTAGAATGACCTAAGGTAATATGGTATTTGTGGTAAAAGTCAATAATTTTCTTAGATTTGAATGCTGTTGCATTGTCAGTAATTATATTTTGGGGACATCCAAATCTTGAAATAATGTTTTTTTATAGGAAAGAGATAATGACAGTATCAATGGCTTGTTTGGAGGGTATGGCTTCAATCCACTTGGTAAAATAATCAGTGGCTATCAAAATCCACTTATGTTGGCCAGAAGAAGGAGGGTGAATTTCACCAATGAAGTCTAAACCCCATTGTTGAAATGGAATTTCAGTTGAAATAGGCTTTAAGGGGAAGGGTAATAATTTCTTCTTATCCTAAAAAATTTGGCACTTATGACATGAAGTTACATACTTTTTGACATCAGCCAATAAAGTAGGCCAGTAAAAACTAGATCTCAGGATATTATCTGTAGTAGTTTTCCAATATAGATGTCCTCCACAGTCACCTACATGAAATTCTTCAAGTATTTTGTCAGCTTATTCCTTTAATAAACAATTTAATAAAATCCTACTATGATTTCTCCAAAAAAGAACATTGTAAAATACAAAATCTTACTACCTTTAGTTTTAAGAATTTGGATTTGGTTCTTGAAAATATAGGAGGAGCTTGTAATTTTAGGAGTACAAATATGATATCTATATACCAAGGTGAGTTTGAGAAGGCTTCACTGGTCATTGGAGTCGCCATCTCTTCCTGATCATCTACTTGGGTAATAAAATTTATGTCTAGGGCATTGCACTTACATTTAGCCATAAGTCTGGCTAATCCTTGACCTTTGATGAGTTTTTTGGGTTTTATCTCTATGTTATATTCTAAGATAGTGGAAATCCACTTACCTCTTCTTCCATCAGGACCATCCTGAGTAATAATGTCTTGTACTACAGAATTTGGGACATAGGCAATGATATGCGAGTAGAGAATATAAACTCTGAAGTCTTTAATGGTCTTAACCAAAGCTAAGGCTTGTTTCTCCATAATGTTGCACTTCAAAGGGGAATCTCTAAGGGTATTATTGAATAAAGATATGGGTTATTCAAATCCTTGGTGATTTTTCTGTAGTAAAACTGCAGCAATGGTGTGTTCTGAAGCAAATGAAAAAATTATGAAATCTTTCTTAAAATCAGGACTTATTAGGACTGGAGTTTTGGTTAAGGCTTGTTTGATGGAGTCACATGACTGTTTGGCCTCAATATTCCATTTAAGAACTGAATATTGTTTAAGAATGATATTATTTCTCTAATTATCTCAACTAAATTAGATATGAATCTTCTCAAAAAATTTATCTTACCTGGAAAGGCTTGTAATTATTCTATGTTTCTTGGTGGACTGATGTTAAGAATTTCTTCTATCCTAGTAGGATCTATTATGATTCCTTCTTTAGAAATTATGTGTCCAAGTAACTTTCCTTCTTCTAATCCAAATAAAATTTTTTGAGGGTTTAAAGAGATGCCAAATTTCCTACACTTAATAAAAACTTGTCTCAAATGATCCAAGTACTCATTATCTGTTTTGGAAAACACAGTAATGTCATCTAAGTAAATTAATAAGAAATCATGTATTTACTTTCAAAGGCTATGTCCATAGCCCTTTGAAAGGTTTCTTCTGCATTCATTAGACGAAAAGGCATTTTTACATACATAAAAATGCCCCAAGGAGTAGTAAATGTTGTTTTGGCTTGATTTTCTTTTTGGACTAAAATCTGGTTGTATCTTGAAAAACCATCTAAAAGTGACATCTTAGAAGAGCCAACTACCCTTTGTAATATATGATCCATTTTAGGTAAAGGGTAATTATCTTTCAAGGACACTTTGTTTAGATTCCTAAAGTCGACACATAATCTAATCTCTCATGTTTTCGTTCTTGTTGGAAATAGGTTGGAAACCCAATCAGAATATCTGATTGGTGCAATTATCTGTGCATCATACATTATTTTCACTTATTTTTCTATAAAAGGTAATAAAACAGGGTTAATTCTTCTCAATTTTTGTTTAAATGGATTTTGGTCTTCTTTTATTGGAATTTTATGTTGGATTATGCTGGTATCATAGGATTTGAGATCCTCATAACTCCAGGAAAAAACATCTTGATATTCCTTTAAAATGGCAATATACTTTTCTTTTCTTGTTGAGGTAATGTTTTGGAAAGCTTGATTATTTTGGGTTTTAACTCTGTACCAATATTGCATTCTTCTATGTCAGATCTAACTGGCTCCATTTTGGGTTTTCTAGCTACATCATTTGAGTGAAAAATATCTTCTAAGGGAGTTAAACCTTTGGGTAAGAAATTATCCTTAAGATTCAATATGTCAGATTCATCATTAATAATTTCTTCAATCTCTACATTCTCTAAGCTATCTATATCAGATTGACTAAATCTAGTTGGTTTATCAAACTTTATTCTATTTACATCTAAGTTATTCAAATATATTTCACAATCTAAATCTTGATCTATAGTACAATCTGTGTCTATCTTACAGCTTTGAAATTCACCTTCATTTCTCATAAACTTGTAAATCTATTCATCCTGAGAAAATTTTTTCCAATACTTAAGTTTTTCTGGAATTATTGGCCTATGCTTGACTTCAACATTATATATGTGATTAGGTTGGAATAGTAAATTTCATGTACTAGCAAAGGTTGCTAGACAATGAGCTTGTATATTTTATTTTCTAGGTATAGCAGCAAAGTTACATTCCAATAAATCATTAGTTAAATCTATCACAGTGTATCTGTATATGTTTATTCTAGGATTGTAAAGAGAATAAACTCCATTTACGTGTTTTATGATCAACTCTGAATCTCCCATGATTAATATTATTTTACCTCCTGAGTTCCTAATAATTTGGAGTCCTAGAATGAGGGCTTCATACTCGGCCATATTATTGGTACATTTGAAATTGAACCTGAAAGCACGGCCTTCTGAGTGATTAGTCTCCATTTTGGTTATCCAAACTCCTGCTCCTGCTCCTAAATTACTTACTGAACCATCAAAGTCTAAATGCCATAGAGATTCATGTAAGATATTATCATTGTTTGGTGTTTTATTTTTCTCTTTTAGTTCAGTTTGGATTTCATTAGTTTTAGAGTTACATAAGATAAAAGAATCAAGTTTAGTTGGTGTAGAGTAAATTGGGTAATTTATAGATCTTTCAGCACTACTGACCATGTACTTCATCAATGTTTCCCTATATAACTTTTTAGGCTGACCAAAAACTAATATAGTAGCATAAGACATGTCCAATTGTAGACATCTCTGTAACTTTGCTCCCCATGAGCGAGAAAGTAACACTCCATATTTAGGTGGGATATCAGCTAGTACAATTTCCATTAGTATACTCTTACCAGGATATTGAACTAGTGTTACACACAAATCTTTGATTAAACCTAAGAATTTAACTTTACTTGAATCAAATGAAAACAAATATTTGTAGGGCCTTGTGATTTCTAGATTGACGGTTTCCATTATGGGTTTAGGCATTAGATTATGGGAAGCTCCTGGATCTAGCATGGAATTATGTAAAATTTGATCATGAATGGTAAGCATGATATAAAATGGAGGAACTGGTCCATCTGCATGTTTTCCATTCACATCTAGGCCAAAAATCAACTCTGGCTGATCATCAATTAGATTTATGGAATCTTATCCATCATTCATATTTAATGTTTTAGTTATGGTTGATTTATACAAGTCATGTTTTACCAATTCTGTCAGAGGAATTGGTATTTTTAGCTTTGCAATTTTAGACTGTATGTTTAATGTAGGTTGAGATTTACTGATTTGAACCAATTCTTCCTTGGTAACTATAGTTTGTGTGGGTTTGTCTTATTTTTCTACAATTATTTTTTCATTTTCAAGTGGTTTGACATTCTCTATTTGAGTTTCTTGAGTTTTACTACTCCTAACTTTCTTTTCAGGGATTGTTTGTGAAGCAGTAGATGTTATTTCAGACTTAGAATTATCAACAGATGTTTTTGAAGTAATAGTTTTTGGATCTAGTGATTTAGGATCAGCAGAGGGTATTTTAGGATCTAAATTTTATGCTTTAATAGAATTAGAAGCTTTGGTAACAATAGATTTCTGAGAATCTGTTGTAGCATGAGAAAATTCATAAGTAATATCAACAATTTTAGGGCTTGATGCATTTTTAGGACTAGAAATGTTTTGGGAAGAACTAGAGTTTTTCTTATTTTCCCTTGGGAGAATTTTCAGAACTTTTGTTTTGGGAGCTTCTACTATTTTCTTATTCTGATTTTGGGAAGTTTTCTTGGTAGAAGACTCATTATTTTTGTGTATTTCATTTATTGCATAGTCATATCCTTGTTTATAATCAAAGGATTCACTTGAATCTAATTTGAGTTGTTGGAGTTCAAATAATTCCTGATCTTCCTGAGTGAGAAAAATAGTATTATTATCTTCTATTCCCATTATATTTATTGCATCCTCATCATCATCATTATTCTGAGAACTTTTAGCATAGTTCTCTTGGAATGGGGGCCTTATTGTTTGGTCTGGGGCTGTTTCTTTTGCTTTTCCTGGATTTCTTTTTTTTCTAAAATTGGGATTTCTGATTTGTTGTTGGTTATCCCACTAAGGTCTCCTCTCTATGTTGTCTAATATATCCATCATCATGTCTAAATTTTTAGATAACATGTCTATTTTTTAGTCTGAATTAGAATTTTCTTCTTTAATGTTCACTCTTCTTTCATTTCTTAGTCTAGCATTTTTGGCTAAAATGTTTACTTCTACACTAAAAACATCTATTTGCATTCTTTCTAAGGTTTCTGCATTTATTTCCCTCAATTGATAAACCATGTCCATGTCAAATCCATCAGGGAATTTGAGTAAGAAATTATCAAGGGTGGGTTTAATATTTGCAGGGATGGAATTGTAAACACTGTTATAGCTAGTGCAGTAGTCTTGGACTGACTCATTTGGAGCTCTTCTCATGGCATAAAATTCATACAATATCTGGAGTGGATTATTTTTCTTTTCCCATTTATTTAAAAAAAATCTATGAAATACAACTAAATCAGTTACACTACCAAAAGCAAGACCTCTAAACCATTTCTTAACTTCTCTTGTCAATGTTTTTGCAAATAACCTCATTTGAACATCAAAATCATCAATCTCACGAATTTCAAAGAAATCATTCATTTTATTTATGTGTTGCTGAGATGTATAATGGGTAGTGGCATCAAACTAGGGTATCTTACTCTGATAGTCTTGAGGCATGTCATGAAGCTATTGTGGTAAGACTAGGGGAACATACCTAGCAGCCATTGCTTGAAGTTTAGCTTGGATAGGAGGTAAAATATAAATTCTTGGGGCTGTGCTGGAAATGATAGCTGATGAACTAAAAGCTGTAGTTGAAGTGCTGGGAAATGAAACTAGAATGTATGTGGAACTACTAGGGAATGAGGATGATGCGTTTAAAAAATCAAAAGGTGAGCTGATGGATATAGTGGATGAAGTAAGTGGTGGAAATAGTACTCTACGTTGTAAGGGTAATCTAGGGATAAATGGATCTGTAGATGAATTGGTAGTGGAATTTATATATGATGTAATAGCATACAGAGATGAATCTCTAGCTGGTATTATTGTGGTATGTAACTGAGAAACTAGAGGTTTTTTTGTGTAGGTCAAAAATTGAACTAATTCAATAGCTTCATCAATATCTTTGAGAATAGTAACATTAAGTTCTTCAATTTTAGTCTGATCTTCAACTTTCTTTGATTTATAGTTTACTGTAATATTTTTCTGTTTTGCATTCAAGAATGAAATGAAAATAGGGTCTGAAACAACAATTTTTAGATCACTTTCAGATTTACTTCTAAATAAAGAATGCTTAAATTTCAGATCAAAATCAATATCTTGCAGACTTACTAACTCTTGTGGTAATGAATTGAATCTTTTTAATGATACTTCAACTTTTATATATTCTAACTATTTTTTCTTTTTACCAATTTTGTCTGGGTTTTCTACTATAACAACAGGCTTAGGTTATGGGTTAGACCTGGTATAATAAACTTTCCTAGAAGTCAAAATTACTATTTTCAATACCCACAACTTATAAAAGCAATATTAAAGTAAAATGATGCATAAAATGATTTGCTTTAAGACTAGTTTTATGACTGAAGATTGGTTAGTTCCCCAGTATGGTTGCCAGTAATGTTACCACTCTAGTAATTCCAAAGTTGTGGGATTTTGGTTTTTAGTCAAAGAATTCTAGAGGTAACCACAAACAAACTTCAAACTCTAGGATCTAGCCTTCCTAGGGTTCAAAGAGGGCTCTCTCTTTAAAGTTTAACTTTGTTTTAATTTGTGAATATTAGGCTAGTTATGAAAGTGCAACTTTGGTTTTGTTTTGGTAGATTTGGTGGGAAAAATCACTTGAAAGGATGGATATTGGGAAATATATTTTTCCATTGGGCTAAGGAGTCAAAATCAAGCAAAAAGGACTGGGATCAAGGGCAAAAGGTCAAATGTTTTCAGGGCAAGATAGATAACCCTTGGAGATCTTGGAAAATTGTTTTTATGAGGTGGTATGATCGGGGTAAAGGGCACTTAAGAATCCTTTGACCTGGAAAAGGAAGTAGTATGAAGAGGTCAAACGAGAGAGGGATAAATTAAGGGTTCTCTACACTAGAAATTAGAGGAAAACATATAAATGATAAATAGTTAAAAACATGGTGCTTTTAACAAATCCTGTAGTAATGCTCCTATTTATACATTCAGATTTAGCATAAACATAAATGGATGCATGTAACAAAGAAAGAAAACAATCGAAAGTGAGGAAATACTTCACTCCAAATACCTCATCATAGGAATCCTAAATTATGATGCCAATTTGTTTTGATCCAGCCTTGCTACTCAAATTTTGACACACGAAAGCTTTGAAGTCCAAGAAGAAATAACTATAACAATCCCAAAAATTTTCTTCCACACAAAATACTTCTAAAGATGAAGTATTTATACATAATGTTTTACAAAATATCCTAGAAGACTTCTAGGAATTATCTTAGGAAAATAAAATATATTTACAATAATAATAGATACAATTTCTTAACAAATCAGCAAGCTATCCTATTTTATCCAAAAGAAATAGAAACAGTTTTGAGGATAGAATGCAATTGGCTGCCTTGGCGTCCTCCTTGCTGGCTCTTAGATATTTTTTGAACCTGATCTACCTTATCTGATACTCTTTCTCGGATACTCTTTATTCACTGATACTCTCTAACCCTTAGTCAAAAACTATTTACTGATGTAAAATTTTTGTTTTGACTGTAATTCAAAAAAAAAAAAAAAATTCCTTCTTTCATTTGTCTTTATCCTTCATAGTAAATCTGTGAGTGCTTTCCAATCCTCATTTTTAGGAATTTGTATATTTTTTAATTTCCTGAAGTTCTCATAAACTTCGGTATATCTAGAAAATGTTAGCTTGATGACAAACAAGTGATTTATCTCATGTTGTAAGTAGAATAAATCTTCAAAACTCTTAAGTAACACTTTTCCTGTTGGTGTGCCTTGACTTGGTGGCTTATTTACTTGTTCCTTGGCAAATTCTCTTATATTCTTATCATAGTCATTCTGAGGCATTAACTTATCATTAATACCATAATGTAAAGTAGTCCTTTTTGTCTCAAACTTGTGAACTTAACCATAAACCTGGTTATGGTAGTATTCATACCTTCACACTTTTCTTCTAGTTGTCTCATCAAATTTTTCTTTGTTGTGAATTTCCTAATTTCTAGGATAGTTGCAGTTTTGTTTGTAATTTTGAGTTCTTCCAAATCTTGTCTGTTTTTACTGTTGAGGAAGGTGATCAGCCTTATAGCTTTCTCTAGTTTGTCAGCCAACTCAGTTTGAGTCTTTTGAATTTCTTCTTGGGCTGCTAGTAATAACTCTCTTTGCTCAAAAATTACCTGAATTGAAGGCCATACATCATGGATGGCTTCAATGACCTTATTCCAAGGGTAATTTTTAATGTATGATATCTGATCCTTCAAAGTTAACTCCTTTTGAAATTTCTTTAACTCTTTCACTCGGTCTGATGGAATTTTGTTCATGTGTCTTTGCATTTATCTAAGCTAATTTATTTCACTTCTCAAGATTTTCTACCATCTTTGTCAACATGTTAATCTCATTTGTCTTTAAAGACATTTCTTCCATTGCTTTCACTATTGTATTTGCCTCATTTGTAGGTTGTACTTCTATTGTAGATGATTCAGTGGCTGATTTTGTGGAAGAAGTCGCTGGCACTGTAGTAGCCAGTGGTTCTTTGGGTGCCAACTTTTCACCTAAAGTTGAAGGCACTACTGTAGTGATAACTGGAATGACTATAGGAATCACTAGTTTTTTCACTGTTTCCTTTTCTTGGACAAGTTTGTCCATATTTATTTCCATCTCCTTAACTTGGGTTGTCAACTGAAGAATTAAATTCATCATGTCATCTTTTTCACTCTGTTCCTGTATGACTTCTTTTGTTTGAGGATGCTCACTTTGAGGAAGTTTCAGTTGTTTCCTCAAGGCTACTATATCTTCATTTTTCTTCTTCACCAACAATTCTGCTACTTTGATATTAGCAGGGTCATATCCCACCTGCAAAACTAGTTCTTCTAAGGCTTTTATCCTTAGATCCTTGGCATACAATGAGGCTTTGTCCAACTTCATTTGGTCTTGCATGTTAGATATGGTATTTTGGAGCTTTTAAGCACTCATGGCTTTATTTGTGACAGTAGAATAAAGTATCTCTGAAGTCTGCCTGTGGAACTCAATTTGATTAGGAGCATGGATCTTATCTGTCTGAACCTCAAAATCAAATTTCTTGTAATCAGGCACTGTCTTAGACGTTTTGACAGTGGACTGCAACACTGACATGATTAGATTTATATTAGAATAATCAAATGTACAAAGGAGCCTGTTTTGTATGCTTGGATTCTGTTTGAGATATTGAGATTAAATGTTATCTTTTATCTCTTGATTCTTCAGTTTAATCTACTTATATTTCTCTTTAATATCCAAATTATTTTCCTCAGCTGCCTGTGAGGAAGAGGCTTCCATGCTTTGTTGTCTTTCCATCAATTGTGTATCTTCATTATTAATTTTTCCTTCATTCTGATTTTTAGTAGTTGGCTCATTGATAATTACAGTAGCAACATTTGTCTCTGGCAAATCTGTATTGGTATTTGAAGGCTCTATTTCTTCCACTTCTATTGTCAATTTTCCTTTACCTGCTAAATCTAATTTGGGCCTTTTGTTATATATGATATTGAACTTGGTTTTAGTTTTAGTTTCTGTCACATAGGCTCCTTCTTTCCTTACTCCTTTAATGGACTTCTCTGGCTGATTTGCAGTTTCTAAGGTATGGCTAGTATTACCTTTGTTCACTGCATTTATTAAAGTGTTTTCAGTCCATTCAATATGATTGGAAAATTTTTCTATTTCTAGTTTAGCTTCATGGATAAAGGGTGTTAACTTGCATTTAACCCTTAGCTTACTCAAGATCCCTTGTGAATCATAGTTCCAAGGGAAACTCTCTTCAAATTTATATTCCAATAACTAATTAGCTACCTCTTTTTTTGCATCCCTATGATTACATATGAATGGCCCTATATGATTCTTAAGTTTGAATTGGGTCTTCTTATTACCTGCCATGAAATTTATGGAATCAGATTTTAGGATCTACCTGATATACTCCAAGGCAAAGATCCTCATTGAAGGATGTTTTGGTAACTTGTAAGGTAACAAGTTTGACCCAAAGACTCTGATTTCAGTATATTTTTCATAAAAATACCAGTCACCAACCTTACTCTTCTCTGATAACTGCAATATCATTTTTATTTATTCATTTATTCTTGGTTGCTTTGTTTTGGTCAACATTGTGATCACTAGATGTAAAAATAACTCTAAAAATTCTGAATAGCTGAAATCTGTAGATTCTTTCCTAAGTATGGATGTCCAAAAAATGATAGATAGAGGATTTACATCTATGTCAAGTTTTTGGAGAGAAATTGGAAAATTATATAATTGGAAGTATAGAAACATATGGAAAAGGTAGGAGGTATATCTAAATACTCCCTCAATTTGCAAATTGGTCAATTGATAATGAATACTATCAGCAATGAAACCAGCATAATCAAATATTACTGATGGGAGTTGAACTAGAGAGAAAGTGGCTAAGAATCCCAATATGGACTCATCTGTGTATTCATCAGTAAAATATCCAAGGATGAAGGAAATCATGGAAATCACATGTCTTGAACCTTCAGGGAATTTAGCAGTAGAATATGGAGGATTTAACTAAGGAATTTCTACATGAAGAGGCATAAATGTCTAAAAAATCATGAACCTTTTGGGAAAATCTAGGATAATATATAACTTGGCGAGGGCCTCTATAGACAAAGGGACTGCTTGGGGGTCAGGCTAAAGCTGCAACATCTGGTTAATTGATTCTGCGGTGACGGTAAAAATCACATCTTTATTGGCATTTACAATGGCTCTTTCCTCTGGAACATAGTACTACTGACATTGTTAGCTCCCTGTAATCAGTAAGATCGGCAAAGTCCGATCTCAGGGAGAAACATAGTTTCAACCAACTTTGGGATTCTAGGATCTATCCCTCCTGAATCTGGAGAGCGATCTCTCCAATAAGTGCAAAGATGGATTTGTCTTTGGAGTTTGGGGTAATAATATTAGGCTAGTTATGAAGGCCAAGGGTTTTGTTTATTTTTTGGATGGTTGAGCATGAATACTATTTGAGGTGGAAAGTCCTAAGTGCAAAGAGTTTCAAAGGTGAGAATTTGCAAGTGAATAGAAAAACTAGGCCAAAAAGATAGATATAACGTTGGTTTTTAGTCCATAGGGCTATGGAGTCATAACAGGGATTTAATTGAGCAACAACATCAAGAATGATCCAAGGGGCAAGTCATCTACATCACAAGATTATTGCGATTAAAATTATGGAATGGGAAAAATAAAGTGTTGGAGAGGTGGAAACTGATAATAATTTCACAAAGGATTTATAGTCAGTCCAAACAAGAAAAGCCTCTTAAGTAATTGTTTAAAACCAACCAAGTGCAGGGCTAACCATTGAACTCTTGGGCAAGTTTGTATTAAAGCAGCTTAATTGACAAACAATCCAGTAATCTACATAATTACCTTTAGAAAGTATGAAAACACATAAGAGAAGACATAGTATAAACTTAAGATCAGATAAAGTACTTTCAAACCTAGTCTGCTTTCAGTTAACACCAAGGGAAACTTTCAGAATCTGCCTTTGGAGAATAGAAGCTAGAAACAGGGCAAACCATCACTTTCTAGTCTAAATTTAATAAGAAAATAAGGAAAATAACTTTCAAGAACAATGTTTAAAGCAAACATTAGGACGAGGGAACTCCAGCATTCCTAACTACTTAAACTGTATTGAATCATTCTTAAATAAACAATTTGGAGGAAAACATTGAGATAAAGCTTTTCAGTCAGAGAAGGTTATTGATGTACAGCAGGTCCTAACTCTATAAATGCTATTCTTTATCAGAGAATAGTGAACAATATGACATACATAAAGGAAAACAATAACAAAGAAGGGGCACTTCACTAGTGATATAGACCAGGATCCCAAGAAAGAGCTTGTTTATTGATGTCAAACCAGTTACAGTACTCAGATCCAATGTTTCAGTTCAACAATCATCTTCACTATCCAGCCTAACAAAAATAACACTAACAGAGCTCCAAGGGCTAGTGAACACTATTTACAGTCAGAAGTTTAAGCTTAGATGTATTTCAAAGTTCTGCAACCAATAGATTCTCATCTTCTACAGATGTATTTATAGAAGGATGAGGAGGTGAGATCTGATAAAAGATCTCTCCAGGCAATTAATACAGTTTCAAGACTTCTTGGCCTTTTGAGGGGCTCGATGAAGAAGTTTATAGGTGGATTGTTGTATTAACTGTTTTACAATTATGAATAAAACTCGGTGGGAGCTTTTATTGACTTTGAGGCTCAATGTCATGTTTGGAGTTACTTTGCAGATATTTCTGCATTTATTTCCTTGCAGAAGTAACTCCCTGGCTGTGCTGAGGAAAAATATCTAATTCTGCTCAATAACTTCGGCCTCTGTTTTGAATGCCTTAAGGCAGAGGTGGCATTTATGGTAGCTGAGGAATCAATTCGCCTCAGATGTGGTGGTGGAGGCCTTTCTGCCTGTTAAACACTTATGATTTTCTTGTAATTGTGTTTTAATTATGGGAATTAGGGTTTTGATAATCATTCTTAGCCATAATTCCCAAACTCTATCTTCAATATTCATTCTGCTGTGCTATGTATTCAAAAATTGATACTCTTTTGAATGTGATTTAAATCACAGTGTCTTGTCAATGTGCAGGTCGCACAGGTCTCTTCACGGCATCAATGCTCATAGAGCATCGACGAAACATAGATCTTGAACCCTGCGAACGTCTTCTTTTGATGAATCAAAGGAACGGGAAACGTCTTTCCCGACCTCTGAATTTTATTTTGTTATAATGAAAAACCATTCATCCCTACAAATATACATAAAAATATTAGAAAATCCTACGTTTTTAGGTTTAACTGCTCCAGAAGGTGAGGAAGGAACGTAGCCGTTGGATGAAAGCATCCAACGGTGGAGATTTATTTCGGAAGAGGTAAAAGAAGAGCGGGTGAATGAACAAGACGGGGTGATTTTGGATTGTCCAATCTGGACACGTGGACGGTCCAGATCTAATTGGAGGATCGCAATCGAGGGATCGTAAGAAAAAATACCGATCGAAAGTTGCGATGCGATGTGGCACAGACCGTCGATCTTAAGATTAGATCAACGGTGGAGAATGAATCGGAAGGATTTCAATCGGAGGAAGAAATATAATGCAGCGATTGAGAAATGCGATGCGATTGAGAAGAGCGATGCGATTGAGCGCTGGTCATTTGATCGGCTCATGATCAACGGCGGGGATTAGTTTTTGAAACGCACCGACGAAAAAACCCTTATAATATATAAAACCCAAAGTTTAACTAAAACAAAGGTTTTTTATGGATCGGGGCGGGATATATATATAAACTGGAGAGGCACTCGATTGCGGGGCCTTTAGTTATATGGAACGTAATTTTCCCGGGGCATATATATTCAAAGGAGCCAATCGCAATCGGAGCCTCGGGCTTGGTCTTTCAATCAACCCATTTAAATATTGTGATGCGATTGAGCGCTTCGGGACTTCGACACTTGGTCTCGAGGGAAAGTCATATGAAACAAAAAGGTGGGGGGGGAGTTAATATATATAGGCCCCAATCACATCAGAAAATTTTGATGCGGCCTTTTCAATCTACCCATTGTATTTCCCCGATGCGATTGCGCGATCGGTCTTTTTGATCTAACCATTTATATTTAGAACGTGATTTTTGGCTTTTAGATCAAACTTTGGATAGATGGGTTTTTGTATTTTACAAAGGAAAAATGGATCGGGATGGTTTATTCAATGGTTTTTAGGCGTTGAAGGCGGGCCCATGGTTTATATGAAACGATAATGTAATCGGGGGTTTTTACAATACAAGGCTTAATCGCATCGGAAATTTTGGAACATGGAAACGACTTGCGCTCTTGAATCTTTCCGATGCAATAAGCGCTTGGGACGATAACTCTTGGTTTTTCACACAGGAAGCATGAGATCCGGAGTTTATAACAAAAGGGGCTAATCGCATCGGGGTCTTTATAATACAAGGCTTAATCGTATCGGAACTTCCGAACATGGCAAATACTTGCGTGCTTAGATTTTTTGCGATGCGATAAGTGCCAAGAAGGTTTTAGCGCTTGGCTCCAGGGTGTGGGTATGTGGGGGAAGCGGTTTTGAACTTAGCCCAAGGGGGCTCAAGCCCTTATGCAAAAACATGTATTTTTCATGAAATTTTTCAAGGTTTTCAATGGATTTGGGGGTTTCGGTAAGGTTAAAGAGTGAGTCTTTAACTTTGTAAAAGTGATTTTCATGAAGGGAAGAAGAGAAATCATGAAAACAAAGGATTTTTATGGAGAAAAAGGGGGAGAAAATGAAGGTTATTTTTGAGTGGGAGAAGGGGGAAAATGATGGTTTTTCAGCAGTCTTTTCTCATGAAATTAGCAGAATTTCTGAGTATAAAACGGGAATATAAATGAATATTTTGGACAGAGGCATGAGGCCTTCCAGAGTCTTCAAGAGCCAACAATTTTTAGAAATGAAATTTGTTCCTTGAAGGCTCAAAAAAGTCTTAGCCACCTTTTTCTATAACAAATATTATAGGTGGCTAACAGTGGCTCCACTTGGGGATGATGCCTTCTTGAAGGCATCAAGAACTCCAGACTTGCATTCTCTGGGAGGCTAACCCGCGCCTGATCCATTGGGCTGCCCTTCCTTTTCTAGGATGATATTCTCTGAAAATATATTAGCCGCTATGAAAACAATGGACCTTCATCAATACAAACTTTCTACCTACCCAATCCTACTGATCTAGCATTTTTTCTTCATTAGAGTGCTCTTGGATTGGAAAAATATTTTCACAACATTTTATTCTTTTGAAAGCAAGAAATATAATCTATTTCTACTCCTTATTTCTCCATGGACTCAGATTAAACAGTTGAGCCCATATGATTCTCTACCTATTCTATCAATCTGTTAGGATTAAACCGTCTAATAGATTTTTCATTCTCTAAATTCTACAACAAAAATTTAAAAAGCATTCAAGTCAGGATTAAATAGTCTAACTTGATGCTGGTCCATGGCATGAAAGACAAGCTGCACATAGACATTTATTTTGCAGAAAATTAAATAAAAAATGGAAGGCTTAAGATCTGAAAATTTTTCATCATGGCCTTCCCTTTCCTTTACAGCTCTGTTTTGGTTCTTATTTGAGTTGTTTCTTCCTTGTTTTCTGGTTCAGATTTTGAGCTAATTAGAACCAGATTTTTACATCTATTGACTCAGAATTTGAAGCAGTTTTGAGTCATTTTCTTTTTGAAACCCTAGGTTCAAATTTTGATCTTGTTTGAACCTTTAATTTCTATCCTAAACTATCTACTAATAAGCCAAGATTAAACAGTTTGGCAAATCGAATTTACTATCCTATCATCAGAAAATTTAAAGCTAATTAGTCAAGTTTAGGCTGTTTGACTAACTAGAAGTGTGTTATCCAGGAGTGGCATTTAAGCTTGCACACTTTCAGAATTTGTTTCTCTTTTTTGGTATGGGGCTATACCTTTCTTGTTTTCACAATCTGCCCTCTTTTCTTTCTTTCTTTGTTTTTGTATTTTTTATTTTTCTAAATTTGAATGCAATGATGGATGAGATATTTATAATGAAAAAGATAAAAAAGGCTTCAAAACATAGCATTGATTAAGAGAAGTAATGCTTAAGCATCCTGCCATTGACAGGACCCCCAAACAATTCTGCTCCATTC
This sequence comes from Pinus albicaulis, assembly GCA_034641835.2. NCBI lineage: Eukaryota > Viridiplantae > Streptophyta > Pinopsida > Pinales > Pinaceae > Pinus > Pinus albicaulis. The sequence continues at coordinate 795,132,186 of CM076580.1, forward strand.
AACTCCTGCAAGAAAAATGCATTGTTACCAGCAGCTAAATGAATAGAGTAAGGGCCAAGCCATAAGTTGTCAAATTTTCCATGCTTGCCCTTTTCTTCCCTTCTTGAATCCCATTTTAAAAATTTGTCCCCAATCTTGAAATTGTTGGCCTTTGTTCTTCTGTCAAAAAGCTTTTTTTGTTACCAGCAGCTGAATGAATAGAGTAAGGGCCAAGCCATAAGTTGTCAAATTTTCCATGCTTGCCCTTTTCTTCCCTTCCTGAATCCCATTTTAAAACTTTGTCCCCAATCTTGAAATTGCTAGCCTTTGTTCTTCTGCAATGCTTTGTTATACACTTCCTCTCTGGTTTGCTGAAGATGAATGGTCTGGTTTATTCTTTTGATCATGTCATTTTCTTCAGTTTGTAACTCTTGAATCAACTTCATCACTGGTACACCAATACTATTTGGAAAAATTGCATCAGTACCATACACAAGCTAGAAAGGTGACATACCAGTAGATTTCTTCAAAGTCAATCTGTCAGCCCAAAGTGCATGAACCAACTTTGTGTGCCAAGACTTCTTGTTGTCCTCCAATAGTTTCTTGATTATGTTCACTAAGATTTTGTTTGAGGATTCTGCAAGTCCATTACCTTGAGGGTAATAGGCCATGGAATTCCCCAATGCTATCTGATATCTATGACAAAAATCAACCATCTTCTTTGATCCGAATGCTGCTGCATTATCAGTGATGATCTTGGTAGGATAGCCAAATCTGGAGAGAATATTAGTCTCTATAAATTTTATGATAACTGAATCATTAGCCTGCTTACAAGGAATGGCTTCTATCCACTTAGTGAAATAGTCTGTGGCAGTGAGAATCCATCTATGCTGGGCAAAATATGGGGGATGGATTTCTCCTATGAATTCAAGTCCCCACTATTGAAATGGGGCCTCAACAGTGATTGGATGCAGAGGTAGGGGTAACAGTTTTCTTTTTCCTTCAAAAATTTAACATTTATGATAGGCTATGATCATTTTGTGCATATCATGGAAAAGAGTAGGTCAATAGAAACCAACCCTCAAAATTTTGTTGGCGGTTGTCTTCCAGTTCAAATTACCTCCACACTCTCCTTCATGGAACTGGTATTTAACCTTCTCTTCATCAAACTCAGGAAAACATTTGAGCAATACACCACTTGCATTTTTCCAATAAAGACATCTATCTATAACACAATAGTTCACGGCCTTTAAATTTAGGAACCTTGTCTTTGTTTTTTTCAAACCATGAGGTGTATTCAAATTAAGAAAAACGTAAATAATATCAGCATACCAAGGAGAATTCATAAAATGATCTTTAACTATAGGAGTTTAGAATCCTTCTTGGTCATCCAAAGCATTAATCATATTAATATCAAGAACTTCAAAATTTGATTCAGCCATTAATCTAGCTAGACCTTGGCCTTTGATGAGTTTAGTGGGTTTTATCTCTTAATCATATTCAAGAATAATAGCAATCCACTTACCTCTCTTACCATCTGGGTCCTGTGTTAGAATATCTTTAACAACTGAGTTTGGGAAAAAGGAAATGGTGTGTGAGTGAAGGATGTAGACTCTGAAGTCTTTCAAAGCTTTAACCAAAGTAAAAGCTTGCTTCTCCATAATGTTATACTTCAGAGGGGCATCCCTCAATGCCTTGCTAAAGAATGCAATGGGCTGCTCTTGTCCTTGTGGATTTTTCTACAAAAGGATAGTAACTATGGTATGTTCTGTTGCAAATAAAAAAATAAAAAAATCTTTTGAAAAATTAGGACTTATAAGAACCGGTGTTTTGGTTAACGCTTGTTTCACCAGTTCAAAGGACTTCTTTGCTTCCAAAGTCCATTTTACCCCTTGCTCCTTCTTTAACATGTTTGTGATATTCCTAAGGAGCTCAGCCAAGTTGGGGATGAACCTTCTCAAAAAGTTAATCTTTCCGATGAAAGACTGCAACTCTTTAATGTTTCGAGGATGAGAGATTTGCAATATGGCCTCAATCCTCTTGGGATCTATCTTTATACCCTCTCCCAAAATAATGTGCCCAAGAATTTTACCTTCTTAGAGACCAAGGAGTGTCTTCTTAGGGTTTAAAGATATCCCAAACTTTCTGCACTTCTCGAAAACCTTTCTTAAATTTTCTAAGTTCTCTTCATCTATTTTTGAAAACACAGTAACATCATCAAGATAGATAATGATGAAGAAGCCTAGTTCCTCTGAGAATTCTATGTCCATGGCTCTTTGAAAATTTTCTCCAGCATTCATTAGACCAAAAGGCATCTTCACATACATGAAAGTGCCCCATGGTGTAGTGAAGGTTGTTTTTAATTTATCAGCAGGGTGGACTAAAATCTGATTGTACCCTGAATAGCTATCAAGCAAAGAAATTCTTTTAGACCCTACCACCCTTTGTAAAATATGATCCATCTTGGGTAGAGGGTAGTTGTATTTTAATGAAGCTTTGTTTAAGTCTCTAAAGTCTATACAAAGCCTTATTTCTCCAGTTTTCTTCCTAACAGACACCAGGTTAGATACCCATTCAGAATATCTAACAGGGACAATAATACTAGCATCATACATTTTCATGATCTCCTTCCGAACTAATGGTAACTGGACAGGGTTTATTCTGCGCAGTTTCTGTTTGAATGGTTTTTGGTTTTCTTTGAGGGGAATTTTGTGTTGTATTATTTTAGTGTCATAAGATTTAAGATCTTCATAACTCCATGCAAAAACATCATAGAACTCTTTAAACAGCTCGATGTATTTAAGTTTAATGTGAGCCGGTAACGTCTTGGACAGTTTAATCATTTTCAGCTTAAGTTCGCTGCCAATATTACACTCTTCCACTTCAGTCTCTATAGGTTCTAGTTTTGGTTTATTCACCACATCATTAAAATAGAACAACTCTTCTAAAGAGGCCAAACCCTTAGGCAAACTTTCATCTTTAGAGTGCAGAGTTTCTAACTCCTATGTTTCAAACTCTGCATTCATTTCTGTTTCGCTTTCAAGTTTGCTATATAACAGGTTTATATTAGCAATTTCAGGAGATGATTCTTCTTCATCAAGAAAATTTTCTTCCTTGCAGTCTATTTCATAGTCTGAGTCCGAACCGTTTAGTTCGAATTCATTTTTGAATTGCATGAAGTCTTCTATTTGTTTTTCATTGTGAAACACCTTCCAATACTTCTCACTATCAGGCACATCTGGTCTAAATTTTATCTGAGTTGTGTAGTCTTTGGTGTTATATGGCGTTAAGCATGTTCTAGCTGCAAAGGCTAAATTGTGGGTCGCAATATTTCTTCTTCTTGGGACAAAAAACAGTTTGGATTCCTCGAATGTTTTCAAAAGGTCCATGACATCGTTTCGGTAGGCCCTGAGTCTGGGATGATTTGCATTGTACTCCCCATTGACCTTCCTAATAACTAACTCTGAATCCCCGTGAACTTTAATTCTTTTGGCTCCTATCTTTTTCAACAAACGTAAGCCTAGGAGAAGGGATTCATATTCTGCTATGTTATTGGAACACTGAAAGTTTAATGTACAGGAAATACATTCGGTGTGGTTGTTTTCAGTGTTAGTAATCCAGACACCTACGCTGGCATTGTTCTTAGTGCAGGATCCATCAAAATACATATTCCGCAGAGGACTGTTCTTAGTTTCATCCTGGTTACTATCCTCTTCAACTAACGCGCTCAAAGGTTGTTGTGGAAAAACAACACTTAGTTGTATTTGTTTTGATTCCCCAATATTTGCGCTCATTTGAGGGTCGTTTTCTTTAGTTTCTAGGTTTAAAAGAAAAGGACACATGACCTGTAGTTCAAGACCTTTTTTTAGTTTGCTAATGTCTTCAAACGTGGCAAACTGTTTTAACCTTTCTGCATTGTGTTCCTCTTCCTCCCTGTCAGTCGTTAACTCTGTCAAAGTTACTTGTTCATCTAATGTTTTTTCATTAAAGAGGATAAATGAATCAAGGCCTGTGTTTACAGAGTACAGGGGAGAGTTTTGTGGTTTGTCTTGACTTGTAACTGTGAATTTCATATGGGTCTCCCTGTAGAGTCTTCTATTCTGATTGAAAACAGGGATAGTCGCGTAGGTCATGTTCATTTTCATAGTCCCTTGTAACTTAGCCCCCCAAGATCTTGATAATAACATTCCATACTTGGGGGGAACATCAACCACAACAATATCCATGACTAAGCATTTGGCTGGAATTTGGGCTAAATTAACACAAAGGTCTTTGATTAATCCTAAACATTTTACTCAGCTGGAATCAAAGGAGTACAGGTCTTTATATGGTCTGGTGATTTATAAACCAAGGCTCTCCATTACATCTTTTGGCATTAAATTATGAGAAGCCCCGAAATCATGCATAGCGTTGTGCAAAATTTTGTCATGAACGTTTAAACTCACATAAAAGGGAGGAACAGGTCCCTCTTGATATCTACCTTCAATCTTTGGACCGAAAATAAGCTCTGGCTGGTCATCATTAAGATTGACTGTGTCCTCATTTTCTTCTATTTTTAAAGCTTTCAAAATTTGGGTTCTATATACATGTTGGGCAGCTAACTTAGTCAAGGGAACAGAGATTTTGATTTTTGAAATTTCCTGCTCCAGGCTGAAAGGAATTTGACTCTTCAAAGTGTTGGTCTCAACCTTATTAGCTGCCACTTTATCAGCAATATCAACTTGTTGATTTGTTTTATTTACACTTGACAAAATTGTTTTCACAGGAGTACTAGCTAAAGTGTTAGTACTACTAAGGTTTGCACTCTAATTTTCTTTGTTTTGAGTGCCTTTCTCTTTTCCTTTATCAGAATTTACAACCACTATTTTATCCGTTTGTTTGACAACTCTAGGCTTGGTTGTAGTGTTGTTTTGTGAATATTTGTCAGAGGTTTTGGTGTTGGGGGTTTTCTGATTGGTTTTTCTTCTAAGGTCATATTCTCTTTGTGACTCTATGATGACATTTTCCATGTCTTGATAATAATTTTCATCATCATCTCTTTTGTCATCATAAGGTGTGTATAGACCTTGTTTTCTATCATAATGAATTTCAAAGTCATCATGGTCTATCCCCAGCATGTTGATATCATCCTCCTCTACTATTTCATCTGTTTCCTCAACCTCACTTACATATTTTTGATGAAAGGGAGGAGTGATCTGCTAGTCATCTTCCCTAGGTCTGTTTGGAGGTTGGTTCCTTTTAAAATTCTGATTTTGGTTCTGGTTTCTATTTTGAGGAGAAGTTTGGTTTTGATTTGCTTGTGCTCTCTTAATTATGCTCATCTCTTTCATCATTTCTTCCATCATTCTCTCCATCTTTGATTTTGAAGTAGAAGGTGTGGATTCCTCTCTAAAATATACTCTCTTCTTAGTTTTCATTCTAGCTCTCTTCTCCATTAAGTTGACTTCCACAGAAAGAGCACCCTTTTGCATATCTTCAAGAGTTGAAAAATCTCTCTCTCTCAGCTGATAGGTCATGTCAGAGTCAAACCATTCAGGAAATTTGTTTAAAGCTAAGCCCTGTGGAGGTTTTAGTTCTGGTGAAAGTGCATTATACACATTATTGAATCTAGTGTAGTAAGCTTGCACACTTTCCCCAGTATTTCTATGGAGGTTCTTGTAGTCGGAAAGGACTTGGAGAGGGTTTTTCTTTACTTCCCATTTGTTTAAGAATGTTTGATGGAAGGCTTGGAGATCATTAATACTATGGGGGGCTAAGCCTTTGAACCATTTTCTTGCTTCCCCCACTAAGCTCTGAGAAAATAACCTAAGCTTGACAGAATCATCATCGATTTCGTTTCTGTCGAAGTAGTCATTCATCTTATCCACATGTTGTGATGTAGTTGTAGCATTGCTAGCATCATATAATGGAATTTTGGACTGATAGTCCTGTGGAAGATTGACTAATGGTGCAGGAAGGACGAGGGGAGCATACCACGCTGCCATGATATGTGGTGGGGGTGGATTCACAAGGAGTGGATTAACAACAGGAAAAGTGGGCTGAGGTGTAGTGGTTTGAATAGTGGATGTAGGGTGAGAAGAAGTAGATGGACCAGGAATAGACTGCTGAGCTAATCTTGGATGAGAGACACCTAAGTTGTGAAGGAAATGTAAATCAAGAGGTGTTGTTTCTCTGCCACCGAGAGGTTCACTTGTCTCAGGAGATGATAGTGAAGACTCAGAATCTAACTGATCTAAATCACCAAGAGACCTAGTTCTAAATGGATTTACTAAGTCAACTTGAGATTGTTGTAGAGCTGAACGATTTTCAGGAACTAAATTAGCTCTCAAGGGTGATCTAAAAACAATTGATAATTTAATCTTAGGAGACTTCCTAAGGATACCTTCTGGGTTATCAACTACTTCAGGTGGATCAGGGTCAGGATAGGCTCTAGTGTGAATCTTTCTAGGAGCCACTATGTTGTGTTTTTTAGACCCACATAAACAAGAGAAGTTCGACCAGGTATGACAATATTTTAGTAGGTTAACTAATCTGTCTACACAATTTTAATCCTGCAGTCCCCTGACTGAGTTTGAAAGATATTATGATGATAAGGGTTCTTCCCAGTGGAGTCTTAAGGTCTGTTGAGGATTGTGGAGTCGCCAAGTGGAATTTTTTATCCCCTAAGGAGGTAAAAGGTTTTATGGTCCACCACCATGTCTATTGGATACCAATCTAAAATATTTTTAGGTTTTTCCAAGTTATTTTTCAGTTGTATGGTTTTTAAGAATATCCTAACTCTGTTTCAAAACTTAGCTACGGTTATGAGACAAATACAGTTTACTCTTATGCCTAAGTCAACTGATCTTTCAAGGTTAGATAAAGTCTCAAGAGAATCCTAGGGTTTACCTATATTCTCATTGATTCAGACAGGTTCTATAATGATTACCTTTCTTAGGTAGTGCTTGAAAATGATGCTTTTAACTCACAAGTTTTATTTATTTTAGGGGAAGTAGAGTCCCCAGGGGAGTTGCCAGAAATGTTAGCTCCCTGTAATTAGCAATATTGGCAGAGTCCTATCTCAGGGAGAAACATCGTTTCAACCAACTTTGGGATTCTAGGATCTAGCCCTCCTGAATTCGGAGAGGGATCTCTCCAATAAGTGCAAAGATGGATTTGTCTTTGGAGTTTGGGGTAATAATATTAGGCTAGTTATGAAGGCCAAGGGTTTTGTTTGTTTTTTGGATGGTTGAGCATGAATACTGTTTGAGGTGGAAAGTCCTAAGTGCAAAGAGTTTCAAAGGTGAGAAGTTGCAAGTGAATAGAACAGCTAGGCCAAAAAGATAGATGTAACGCTGGTTTTTAGTCCATTGGGCTATGGAGTCATAACAGGGCTTTAATTGAGAAACAACATCAAGAATGATTCAAGGGGCAAGTCATCTACATCACAAGATTATTGAGATTAAAATGATGGAATGGGAACAATAAAGTGTTGGAGAGGTGGAAATTGATAATAATTTCACAAAGGATTTATAGTCAGTCCAAACAAGAAAAGCCTCTTAAGTAACTATTTAAAACCAACCAAGTGCAGGGCTAACCATTGACCTCTTGGGCAAGTTTGTATTAAAGTAGCTTAATTGACAAACAATCGAGTAAGCCACATAATTACCTTCAGAAAGTATGAAAACACATAAGAGAAGACAGAGTATAAACTTAAGATCAGATAAAGTACTTTTAAACCTAGTCTGCTTTCAGTTAACACCAAGGGAAACTTTCAGAATCTGCCTTTGGAGAATAGAAGCTAGAAACAGGGAAAACCATCACTTTCTAGTCTAATTTTAATAAGAAAATAAGGAAAATAACTTTCAGGAACAATTTTTAAAGAAAACAGTAGGACGAAGGAACTCCAGCATTACTAACTGCTTAAACTGTATTGAATCATTCTTAAATAAAATTTTTGGAGGAAAAAATTGAGATAAAGCTTTTTAGTCAGAGAAAGTTACTGATGTACAGCAGGTCCTAACTCTATAAACGATGTTCTTTATCAGAGAATAGTGAAAAATATGACATACATAAAGGAAAAAAATAACAAAGAAGGGGCACTTCACCAGTGATATAGACCAGGATCCCAAGAAAGAGCTTGTTTATTGATGTCAAACCAGTTACAGTACTCAGATCCAATGTTTCAGTTCAGAAATCATCTTCACTATCCAACCTAACAAAAATAACACTAACAGAGCTCCAAGGGCCAGTGAACACTATTTACAGTCAGAATTTTAAGCTCAGATGTATTTCAAAGTTCTGCAACCAACAAATTCGCATCTTCTACAGAAGTATTTATAGAAGGATGAGGAGGTGAGATCTGAGAAAAGATCTCTCCAGGAAATTAATACAGTTTCAAGACTTATTGGCCTTTTGAGGGGCTCTATGAAGAATTTTACAAGTGGATTGCTGTATTAAATGTTTTACAATTATGAATAAAACTCGGTGGCAGCTTTTATTGACTTTGAGGCTCAGTGTCATGTTTGGAGTTACTCTGTAGATATTTCTGCATTTATTTCCTTGCAGAAGTAACTCCCTGGCTGCGCTGAGGAAAAATATCTAATTCTGCTCAATAACTTCAACCTCTGTTTTGAATGCCTGAAGGCATAGGTGGCATTTATGGTAGCTGAGGAATCAATTCACCTCAGATGTGGCGGTGGAGGCCTTTCTGCCTGTTAAACACTTATGATTTTCTTTTAATTGTGTTTTAATTTTGGGAATTAGGCTTTTGATAATCATTCTTAGCCATAATTCCCAAACTCTATCTTCAATATTCATTCTGCTGTGCTATGTCTTCAAAAACTGATACTCTTTTGAATGTGATTTAAATCATAGTGTCTTGTCGATGTGCAGGCCGCACATGTCTCTTCACGGCATCAATGCTCATAGAGCATCGACGAAACATAGATCTTGAACCCTGCAAACGACTTCTTTTGATGAATCAAAGGCACGGGAAACATCTTTCCTGGCCTCTGAATTTTCTTTTGTTATAATGAAAAACCATTCATCCCTTCAAATATACACAAAAATATTAGAAAATCCTACGTTTTTAGGTTTAACTGCTTCAGAAGGCGAGGAAGGAGCATAGCCGTTGGATGAAAGCATCCAACAGTGGAGATTTATTTCGGAAGAGGTAAAAGAAGAGTGGGGGAATGAATGAGACGGGGTGATTTTGGACTGTCTGATCTGGACACGTGGACGGTCCAAATCTAATGGGAGGATCACAATCAGGGGATCGCAAGAAAAAACACCAATCGAAAGTTGCGATGCGATGTGGCGCAGACCGTCGATCTTAAGATTAGATCAACGGTGGAGAATGAATCAGAAGGATGTCAATTGGAGGAAGACATATAACGCAGTGATTGAGATATGCGATGCGATTGAGAAGAGTGATGCGATTGAGCGCTGGTCGTTTGATCGGCTCATGATCAACGGCGGGGATTAGTTTTTGAAACGCACTGGCGAAAAAACCCTTATAATATATAAAACCCAAAGTTTAACTAAAAGAAAGGTTTTTTATGGATCGGGGCGGGATATATATATAAAGTGGAGAGGCGCCCGACTGTGGGGCCTTTAGTTATATGGAACGTAATGGGCCCGAGGCATATATATTCAAAGGAGCCAATCGCAATCGGAGCCTCGGGCTTGGTCTTTCAATCAACCCATTGAAATATTGTGATGCGATTGAGTGCTTCGGGACTTCGACACTTGTTCCTGGGGGAAAGTCATATGAAACAAAAAGGTGGGGGGGGGGGGGGGATGGGAGTTAATATATATAGGCCCCAATCGCATTGGAAAATTTTGATGCGGCCTTTTCAATCTACCCATTGTATTTCCCCGATGCGATTGCGCGATCGGTCTTTTTTATATAACCATTTATATTTAGCACGTGATTTTGGGTTTTTAGATCAAACTTTGGATAAATGGGTTTTTGTATTTTACAAAGGAAAAATGGATCGGGATGGTTTATTCAATGGTTTTTAGGCGCCGAAGGCGGGCCCATGGTTTATATGAAACGATAATGCGATCAGGGGTTTTTACAATACAAGGCTTAATCGCATCGGAAATTTTGGAACATGGCAATGACTTGCACTCTTGAATATTTCTGATGCGATAAGCGCTCAGGACTATAACTCTTGGTTTTTAGCACAGGAAGCATGAGATCCAGAGTTTATAACAAAAGGGGTTGATCACATTGGGGTCTTTATAATACAATGCTTAATCATATCGAAACTTCGGAACATGGCAAAGACTTGCGCGCTTAGATTTTTTGCGATGCGATAAGTGCCGAGAAGGTTTTAGCACTTGGTTTTGGTGTGTGGGTATGTGGGGGAAGTGGTTTTGAAACTTATCCCAAGGGGGCTCAAGCCCTTATGAAAAAACATGTATTTTTCATGAAATTTTTCAAGGTTTTCAATGGATTTGGGGGTTTTGGTAAGGTTAAAGAGTGAGTCTTTAACTTTGTAAAAGTGATTTTCATGAATGGAAGAAGAGAAATCATGAAAAAAAGGAGTTTTATGGAGAAAAAGGGGGAGCAAATTAAGGTTATTTTTGAGTGGGAGAAGGGGGAAAATGATGGTTTTTCAGCAGTCTTTTCTCATGAAATCAGCAGAATTTCTGAGTATAAAAGGGGAACAGAAATGAATATTTTTGACAGAGGCATGAGGCCTTCCAGAGTCTTCAAGAGCCAAAAAATTTTAGCAATGAAATTTGTTCCTTGAAGGCTCAAAAAAGTCTTAGCCACCTTTTTCTATAACAAATATTATAGGTGGCTAACAGACACAATATAATGACCTCCTGACAGGGGTGAGTTAATGGGAAAACATATTTGGGCAAATGAGATTCCCAAATATGGATATATTCTTGATCATCTAAAGACTTCTCATAGTACCAGTTATGGATATCTAGCAGGTTAAATTCAACAATGGGATCTGCTATCTTGTAATCAGTATCAACTAGCGGGATGTATTCAATATCAATGACTGGGGGTTGTAATGGATTGACAACAATAACAATACTTGAAGTCATGGCAGGGGTAGGTTAGGTACTTTAGAAGCTTCAGGCTTGCTTGCAATCTGCTTTTTAGGCATTTTTATCTACTTCTGCAAGTTTAGATAGTTTCTAGAAGTAATTTAATTTAGCAGCGGGTTTTTTGGACAAATCTGGAAAAGTATAGCTTTTTTCTTTGGGATTTTTTCTCAATTAGGTTTGTGAAAGAATTCTATACGCTTTTAACTGGTTTAAAACAAGAAACAAGGTTTTCTTGAGTATTTTAATGAAAATTTGGGCTAAAAACTCTTTTGAAAAGGGTTAAAGAGGCTTAGGAAACCTGCAGAGGTTTTCTGGTTCGATTTAAGCTTGAAATAGTTCATCATAGTGTGAAAATCTCATAAATTTCTTCAAAAAATGGTGCACAACAGAGAAACAGGGTTTCTAGGAAAAATTTGACAGGGTCTGGCCTGTTTTTGGGCTTTTTGGTAGTTTCTTTCAATTGATTTCTAAAGCTCTGAGTGTGCTTTTGTTCTTAAAAGGTCTTTTAAATTGATTGCAGGTTCAAATTTTTAGAAAAATACCTATAATATGCAGGTATCGGGATTTCGAATAATTTCTGAGTTTTCTGAATGATTTGATGGCTTCTATGGATTTCTTGGAGCAATGTGTAGCTCCTCGACAATCTTCAAAGGTTACAGGGTAAATTTTGCAGGTTTTGGGTGCAGAAATGACGGAAAAAGGCTTAAAAAGGGTGTTTTTTTATAGTCGAGAATGTAGTGTAGTGGGTTTAGGTTAATGCACAAAAGATAAAGGGATGAATGCATTTCCAAGGTTTAATATACAGTTTAGTTATATTCCTTATGCATTGAATTATTGTCACGTTAGGTATGAGCAACAATTTTAGGATTCAATCAGATAAAAAACCAGTGGTTATCGCGCGGAAATTTGGTGTAATGTTCCAAATTTTGCAATAAAGTATTTGGAATATTAATTTTTCTTTTATTTTAATAAAAGTAATAAAATGGGTGAGGGAGAGCATGTAGCAAATTAATAATCACTCCTAAGGTGCAAAAAGTCACTTAAGTGGCTTAAGTTAGCAGCCTAAGTGTGAAAAGGGGCCAAAAGCAAGTGAGCTAGACCATGGTTGACTAAAGTCAACAACGTATCCAAGGGGGGAAGCTTGCACAAGAAGATTGCATAGTTGGATGGAGGGAAATTTGAAATGAGGGAAATCCTAATGTGAGTGGGGTCCATGCATGCCTTGCATAAAAGATGAAGGAGAGCCATTGTTGAGGATCATCTTTGGAGAAAGAATTTGGAGGTTGAAGCTCTCTTCAACTTTGTGCTGCTTAGCACAAGAAGGATTCCTGTTTAGGAATGCCCTTCTCTTCCATGGGAGGCCATGGAGAGATTATTCTTCATCTTCCTCACATCTTGGCTTGAGGCCAAAGCATTCATTTGCAGCTAATGCGTTATTATTGCAGCAAGAGAATGCTGGAGTTGCTGGTGTTGCAGTGAGGGACCCTCATCACCACTTCCGGAGCTGGTTTGTAGAGGGGAATCTCATTCCTTCTCTAGGAGATCAGAAAAGGACCTTATCAGATCTTATTTACAGATTTGGCATCAGGCTATATGTGTTTCTCTCATGCCTAGCGCAGTCTCCTTCCCTTACAACATTATCTTCAGAGGTGGCTTGCACAAGGGATTCATTTGGTGCACTAGTGAGTGCAGTTTTCAGAAAGGGGATCAGCCCCTTCCTTTTTGGAGATCATTGGAGGAGGTTTACACATCTATGTAGCACTTCCCATCCTCTTCCATGTTGTATTATATTTGAGTTGCAATAGCTACAATGCAACTTTGACGTTTTTCTATTTTATTTATTTTAGCCAATCCCTTGGAGGATTGAGGCAATAATGTTTTCTGGGGTTGAGATATTGCTCCATCATCTTTATTTGAGCTCAAAATTTCATATCATCTCATGTATATCAGTTTGTAGTAATTTTACCTCATAGACTGCACAGTTATAGAGTAGTTGGGTTTATGCAGCAATGTATTCTCTTGTTTATGTACATTTTCCTTAGAGGTTGATTTTCACTCACCTTGAGAGGTCTTTTCCTCAAGGATCTTGTATAATATTTTCTGCTACACATTATGTATCATATTTTTACTCTTCTAAAATTATATGATGCATTCTTCACTGCTGTTCATATTGAAGTTTTCATGCTGCTAAAGATTCTCTCCATGAGCATTATTTTGGTATATTTGTTGATGGGAGATCTGAATAACCTGCTTAAGGTTATTTCTTTGAGCTTATATTTTGTAGGGAGTTTGTCCCAGAAATATTTTAAGGCATCCCAACATTGGATTGCCTTATTTTCACAATGGCTTCCTTATACAGCGTCCTCATGGGCAGCTGCTGCAGAAATTCCTTGAAGGGAATTATTAGCTCTTGACAAGTTCTATTGGCAAAGTCTGCTAGAGGGCCAGGTAGCCTCTAGATCTCATCCTTCCTTGTGAAGGTAAAATATCCAATAAATTCTCCTTCATTCAATCTCTGAAATAGTTTAGTGTTAATTTTTAATACTCCTGGAGTTGGAAAATAGGAATATCTCAAGACTTTCCCAACATTGCAAAAATTTTCCCATTTGGGATATTACAGTGGTATCAGTGCTTCGAACTTGGCTCAAACTTTGAAGTTCAAATTATAGAGAAGAAGAGGTGAGAATGATGCAGAGGATGAGATTAATCTCATCAATTTTCAGATCCAGCAACAACCTCTCCAAGGAGGTTGAGGAGACAGAGAAAGGAGAAGGGGAAGGACCATGCACTTCCTATTCTCACAGAGGAGCAGAGCAGAAGCATGGAGAGAACTTGGAATTTTAAATTCTAAGTGATTATCTTGCTGAATATGGATCAAACCCTAGAGTCTTCCAAGAGACTCTATCTTTTCACACTTGTTCAGCAGAAAGAGGAAATAACTTGGTGGTTCAGCCATGGGAGGCATACAAGGGTTTCTACTCTTGCTGATTTTTCTCAGATCGTGATCAGAAGATTTGGCCAAAGGAGGGAGGAGCCCTCACCACTAGAGGCACATGCCATCACTGTCACATTCATGGAGGAGCAGTCTCCACCTCCAGCTATTGAGGCAACCAACACACTTGAGGAAAAAACTCTTGCAGCAGCACAAGATTCTTCCAAATCTCTCCAAGGTATGCATGAGTTTGAATTTATCATGGAGGATTGTACATTATTACATGTTGATTGTATTGAGGAGGGAACTGTCATTGCGTTGTGCCATTATTCTCAGACACCCTTGATGATTCATGTACCACACATGAGGTTGGGGTTTGAGACATGGACCATGGAGGAGATTGCATTTCAACGTCCCATGAAATGAAAGAGGAGAAATTTGTTTTGGGGCAATGGTAGCTCTTGTGAAATAGGTACCAAGTGGCAGGATACTTACACCAAAGAGTAGAGCTTTGTGGATTATATGTTCCCAGTGAAAATGTGGAGGATCCATAACCCATAGGTCCCAGGATCATTTCACACTTATTTCACTTGATGGACAAAGGGGAGAGTGTGGGTGCATCATGATGGGGTGGAATTTCTCTTACCACTCACTATGTTCCCATTTCAGATTGGGTATGGTGGAAGTATAGGGGAGCAACAAACATTCTTGTTGCTCAGATTTGGCTTGAATGTTGCAGGAGAAAGAAGAGGCACTAGCATAATGAAAGAGGATTTTTCTTTGATCTTAGATTCTAGGTAACACCTTCTTCATGGGAGGAGCTCTACGTTTTCAACAACATGATGGGAGGATTCTTTGGAAAGATTCATGTCAAAGAGGGGAGCTTTGAGATGACAGTGGCCCTACTCCAAGGCTAGCAGCGCTGTCACTTGAGAGCTTGAGTTACTTGTTGGAGTGTCTTCCAAGATACTTCACAAGTGTTATATTTTGGAGGCATGTAGGTGATGATCATGAAAGAGTAAGGGAGGAGAGCACTCCTTACTACATTTTGACTTTCTTGGCTTGCATGCACCAGCACAAGAAGAGGGATCTACATGCAGTATTTATGGGTTCTTCTTTCATGCATTTTTATGCATATTCTTCATTAATGGAGGAGTCCACTTGGGAGGGAATCTTGATGGTTGCATATCAGCATATGGATAGATGCACAGCCCAAAATATGATGAAATGGTTGGCACAACCACTCCCCTAATTTGTTGTAGTAACGTGGGACTTTTCATTTGAGCCATTTCAGCTCAAAGGCCAAGGTACATGATGAGGGAGGTAACTATTTATGACATGCCTTGCACTCTCTTATCTTTATGATTAGAATATCAGGTCAAGAGGGATCCTTCCTTCTTGCACATTATATTTTTTTGTACTTATGGTTCATTGCAGAAAAATGATGGCTAATTCAGCAGTGGGTTGTGGGGGAAAGCCACATGGATTTGGGTGAGCTCCTTTGGCACCAAAATGTGTTTTCATGATCACACCTTGCAGGATGGATGTGGAAACAAACAAGTGGCTGCAAAGAGACTTGTTTCATCATATATTGAGGCAGGAAAATAATTCCATGTGTTGGTTCCATGCATGGGACCATATTTCACCTCCTTTCTCTCATAAGTTTATGCTTCCATATGTTGTTGGTGGAACGTTGTTCAGAGGAAGCACTGTTTTGGAGGAGGAAAATAAATTGAATATGCGCATTAGGAGTGTGATTCTCCCTACCTTGCATGTTGTACATTCCAGGAGAAACAATGGGCAGCCCATGATTGCCAAACTTCATCTCTTTCCTTCATGTGGGAGGAGCTATTTGGAGAGCTGAATTTTTAGAGGAGGCACTTCATGGTTTTTATGTTGATGGGGTAGCTTCGGTCTCTTTTGAATACCATTTCATTTCAGCCATATATCAGCAGCAGCCCCATATGTATCATGTGGAGGGAGAGACTCATTGGGTGGATGTGCCCTTTGGGAAAGAAGACCTCCATTCTTTTTGCAGCACATGCTCCAAGGGGGAGTATGGAAGATGATATGGTCACCATGTTCAGCCATGTGTTTTTCCATGAGGTGAACCATATGATTGCTTGGATGCCATATGTTGATAAATTCCAACTCATCACATATGTGAGGATTTGTGCCAACTTGATTTGCAGCGTTGGAGGAGAGGTGCTCAGGGATCTAGACTTCATCTTGCCTCTTGAAGGCAACACTATTGCAGCCCAAGCTCAACTTTCACTCTACATTCATCATAAGTGGAGAAGAGGACAACGTGGGGTAGGTTATGGAGCTTACCAAGTTTAGAAATTCAGCCCACCTATTTCTCATGAGCACAGGAGTACTTTCAGGAGTTGCCTAGTTGGAGGGTGACTCATTTTGCTTGGTTGATTTCTTGAGGATGGAGGATATACATGAGGATATTTCAAACTCCATGCCTTGAGTGGAGGACATTTCACAGTTCATCCTTTCTCTTTCTTGAGGACAAGCAAGTTTTGGGAGGGGAGGACTGTAATGTTCCAAATTTTGCAATAAAGTATTTGGAACATTAATTTTTCTTTTATTTTAATAAAAGTAATAAAATGCGTGAGGGAGCCCATGTAGCAAATTAATAATCAGTACTAAGGTGAAAAAATTCACTTGTGGCTTAGTTAGCAGCCCAAGTGTGAAAAGGGGCCAAAAGCAAGTGAGCTAGACGATGGTTGACTAAAGTCAACAACGTACCCAAGGGGGGAAGCTTGCACAAGAAGATTGCGTAGTTGGATGGAGGGAAATTTGAAATGAGGGAAACCCTAATGTGAGTGGGGTCGATGCATTCCTTGCATAAAATATGAAGGAGAGCCATTGTTGAGGATCATATTTGGAGAAATGATTTTGGAGGTTGAAGCTCTCTTCAACTTTGTGCTGCTTAGCACAAGAGGGATTCCTGTTTAGGAATGCCCTTCTCTTCCATGGGAGGCCATGGAGAGATTTTTCTTCATATTCCTCACATCTTGGCTTGAGTTCAAAGCAGTAATTTTCAGCTACTGCATTATTCTTGCAGCAAGAGAACGCTGGAGTTGCTGGTGTTGCAGTGAGGGACCTTCATCACCACTTATGGAGCTGGTTTGTATATGGGAAGCTCATTCCTTCTCTAGGAGATCAGCAAAGGACCTTATCAGAGCTTATTTGCAGATTTGGCATAATTTCATATGTGTTTCTCTCATGCCCAGCGCAATCTCCTTCTCTTACATCGTTATCTTCAGAGGTGGCTTGCACAAGGGATTCATTTGGTGCACTAGTGAGTGCATTTTTCAGTAAGGGGATCAGCCCCTTCCTTTTTGGAGATAATTGGAGGATTTTTTCACATCTATTGTAGCACTTCCCATCCTCTTCCATGTTTTATTATATTTGAGTTGTAGCAACTACATTGCAACTCCGACGTTTTTCTATTTTATGTATTTTAGCCAATCCCTTGGAGGATTGAGGCAATAATGTTTTCTGGGGTTGAGATCTTGCTCCCCCATATTTATTTGAGCTCATAATGTCATATCATCTCATGTATATCAGTTTTCAATCATTTTCCCTCATAGACTGCACAGTTATAGAGTAGTTGGGTTTATGCAGCAATGTATTCTCTTGTTTATGTACATTTTCCTTAGAGGTTGATTTGCACTCACCTTGAGAGGTCTTTTCCTCAAGGATCTTGTATAATATTTGCTGCTACACATTATGTATCATATTTTTACTCTTCTTACATTATATGATGCATTCTTCACTGCTTTTCACATTGAAGTTTTCATGTTGCTGAAGATTCTCTCCATGAGCATTATTTTCGTATATTTGTTGATGGGAGATATGAATAACCTGCTTAAGGTTATTTATTTGAGCCTATATTCTGCAAGGAGTTTGCACCAGACATATTTTAAGGCATCCCAGCATTGGATTGCCTTATTTTCACAATGGCTTCCTTAGACATGGTCCTCATGGGCAGCTTTTGTAGAAATTCCTTGAAGGGAATTATTAGCTCTTGAAAAGTTCTATTGGCAGAGTCTGCTAGAGGGCCAGGTAGCCTCTGGATCTCATCCTTCCTTGTGAAGGTGACATATCCAGTAAATTCCCTGCATTCAATCTCTAAAACAGTTCAGTGTTGATTGTTAATACTCCTGGAGTTGGAAAATAGGAATATCTCAATATATTCCCGGCATTGCAGAAATTTCCCCATTTGGGATATTACATTTGGTGGTAAGCAGTATTGGGCTTAAACCACGTGATCGAATAAGAATCGACCACATGGAGGAGAGAGAAAATGTGAAACCATCCATTTCGCGCAGCTTTGGAGTGATCGCGCAAGCTTTTTACACGATATCGGATGCCCACTGTTAGATCTGAGTTTTGAAAGCGAACGGTTGAGATCTGTTTGGGAGATGCATCGAAATGGGAGGTGCGGTTGGGCTTGTTATATAAGCGAATGGGTTAAAATTTTTTAGAAATAAATGTTAAAATATGTTTAAACCTTATTTTCATGGTACAACGGAGGGGTAGGTTTAAACCTTGGTTATATAATGGCGGGGGAAAAATATAACATATATTTAAATTAAAACATTTACGAAATGGTTCAATAAATATATATGAGGGTGAGGTATTATATTATATAGTTTTTCAATGTTGTATGGTTGTTTAAAACTATAGGGAAGGGATATTTGCATATAGATAGGTTTAGACCAGTGGGAAAAATCGGGCGGGTTGTTTATTTAGCACACATGGGGATATTTAAACCTTGTTCTAAACTTAAAAATAGTGGGTTAAGGGGGTTTATTTAAATATAAGGGAATTAATATATACAGGTAGGTTTATTTTTAGGGATTTAATAAAATAGGCTAGGTTTTAATATGAAAAAGGGTAGTGTAATGGTCATAAAATACATACTAACTCTAAGTAAAGTGTCAAAAATAAAGCATTGGTTTATTATATTTATTTTTCACAATTTAACTTATGATACACTTTTAACTTAGGATAAAATGTATATTGAGGGTTTATGAATGATTTTGAAGGGGTTGAATTTAATTATTTTAGGACTTCAATTTTACCAAGTAAAAAATGTGCTTTTACTTAGGAAAAAAGGGATTAAGATGTATGAATGAGGGGTAAATGTCGATAAATGTGGGTTTAAGGTTTGAACTCAATATTTTTAACTAACTAGTCATCGAGACTTGGGTCTAGTCCCAACAAAAGTCAGAGAAATGCTCTGAGCCTTTTTGACTGATAGTTTAGAACACTTAATACTTGTAGGAGAGGGGAAATTAGTGATTTTTCCCGATGATGCTTTATTACATGATTTCTCAACTGATTTCTACCTGCCCAACTTTATTTATAACATTTTTTCTTCATTTTGAAGGTGCATTTAGGCTTGCAACCTTAAAACATTTTTCTTTCAAAGTATAAAACTATATAAATCTAGCTTATTTCATTAGAGGGCTTAGATTAAAATGTTGAGCTCCTCATTATTCTCTACCTATCTACTGATTTTTCAAGTTTAAACTATTTAACAAATCTTTATTCTCTATCTAAAACATGAAATTGAAAGCATGAAAAGTTAAGATTAAACTGTTTAACTGATCATGGCTTATGGCATTTATTAACGCTCTGCACATAATCATTATTCTTGTAGTAAAATTAAAAGTAGTGGCATTTGGATTTTCTCACTTTCAGGTCTTCTTTCTCTTTTTTCTTTTGGGGTCTATATTTTTCTAAGTCCTTGGATTTTTATTTTAGGACTTTTTACCCTCTTTTTGGCTTTTTATTATTTTTCATTTTTTCAAAATATGGGAAAGCAACTTGCAGAAAGCAAGGTATGTACATATTTACAAGACTATTAAAGTCAATTCAAAATTTATGAACCCTATTATTATAGGACCCTAACAGAGGTCATCACTATTGGAAGGCCATAGCAAACAATATTCTCAGAGCAGGGTACTACTGGCCTACAATGTTCAAAGATGTCTACAAGAAGATAGTTGCCTGCCATGAATGTCAGATTTTTTATGGGAAGAAAAAGCTTGTTCCTTTACCCCTGATGCCTCTTTATGTTGAGGCGCCATTCCAATAGTGGGGGCTAGATTTTTCTGGTGAGATTCATTTATTATATTCAGGGCATCATCGTTGGATCCTGATAGCAATTAGTTATTTCACCAAGTGGATTGAAGAAATATCAACTAGGCAATAAAAAGATGCAGTTATCATTCAATTTTTAGAGAATAACATATTGTCAAGGTTTGGCTGTCCTATGAAGATCATCACTGACAATGCACAGGCATTCAAATCCAAGAGGGTGATCAGTTTTTTGTCATCAATATCACATTACACTTGGACACTCTACTGCTTACTATCCACAAGGTAATGGTCTTGCTGAATCTTCTAACAAAAGCATTGTGAGAATTATTAAGAAAGTGCACCAGGAAAATAAAAATTCATGGAATATGAAGCTGAAGTATGCTTTATGGGCTGATAGAGTGTGTACAAAAAGGTCAATTGGTACTTCACCTTATGAGTTGGTGTATGGAGCTGAAGCTATTTTTCCTACATCCTTGGGAGTGCCTATTATGAAGCTACTGCAAGGATTAGAGGAGGAGCCAAATGTAATTTAGAGGAGAATTAAACTGGTTGATAGCCCTGCAGGAAAAAAAGGGAGGAATCCTATAACAACAATCAACAATCTCAAAAAAAAATTAAGAAGACATTTGACAGGAAGGTCAAAGAGGAAAACTTTCAGATTCAACATGTGGTATTGAAGTGGGAGGCCAGAATTGAAGAAAAGGGGAAACATGGTAAGTTTGAGAATATTTGGAAAGGTCCTTTCATAGTAGTTTCATTCCATGGAAACAACACTTACATACTGCAGGAGATGGATAGACAACCTTGTGCTAGAGGGCCTATCAATGGCAGGTTTTTGAAGCACTATTCCTATTAAGTACTATTGATCTTTCGTTCCATTGTATATATTCCATTTTGTTATGTTTTTATGCTAATAAAGACAAGCTAATCAAAAAACTTGAGCTCAAGGTGAAGTCCATTACATTTTGGAGAAAGGATTTTCAAATTTCATAGTTTTTAATTCCAAGAAGAATGGATGGCACTGGAACTACAGGTTCTTTGGTGTACCACTAGGGCACAACATCCAAAGTGGAGCCACTTTTATCACTTATAATTTTGTGAAACATTACTTGACAAGGTCATTTAGGTTCATAGAGTTAATTTGTCACAAGTTGGTATAGGAAAATTTAATTTTTTTCATCTTTAACCTATCATAAGGTTCAAACCCACCTCCATATAGGTCACATCATGTCCCATCAGTCATCATTAGGTGTCATATTCCATCTCCCAAGCGTTTAAATCCAAAAAGGAAATTTTAACCAGTTTTTACTCTTTTCGTACTGTTTTGCATTGTAAAATAACAGTTTTCACTACGAAATTGCCTAATAGTTTCGTAGCGAAATTGCGAGGAAATGAACTAGTCACACTATGAAAAACAATTTTTCTGTTTGTCTTCTCAAATCCAGTGCAAGGTGTCAGTCCATTATTAGAGGAGATAGGCTGGATGTCATTCGAGTCAGTTAGGATTATTTCAAAGGTACAAGGTCATGCCTGAGGTCATCATTACCATTTTTAGCATGCAAGAGTCATGATTAGGGCATGAGTTGTCATCGAAACCATAAAACATTTCCCAATTGAGTTTTTTTTTCATTCTCTGCTTTATCCTTTCATGTTATTTAGTTTCTGGAGAGATGCTTCATTGAGCCAAGCTGGTTGCTGGCATTTTCAAAAGTTACAGGTGTCACTAATCAAGTGAGGCTGAGAAGATATAAATTCACCATGGGTGTAAGAAAGAAGGCTAAAAAAGGTGGTCACTTCCTAAGGTATGAACCAACAGACATGAATTTGTTAATTTAAGACCTAATTTTCTTGGAAGTATTCAGAAGAACATGTTTCTTTCAATTCTGTCAAATATTGCAAGGGTGCATTTGCAGATTTCAAAGGTGTTTGCTAATAGTTTTAATGGGATGAATTCAAAGGTGGGAATGCTAAACCCCACAGTAACACCAGAAACCATTGCAGTAGCAATTGGAATCACGAGGGGAGGGGAACACTAGTTCAAAGGAATCAAGTTCACCATGCAAGACTCCAAAGAATTCCTCAAACCAGAGCATAGTGAAATTGATCTCGCAAATGCTATCCCAAGGAGCTACATGAAGGACAACTACTCAAAGTTGTTGCTAATCATTCAGAAGCATTTCAGCTGTGATGGAAGGTTTCACATGGTCTACTCCTACCACCTTAGGTTTCTATTGCATTTTATGGTTAAGAGGTCTCTTGACTTTTCCTTTTACTTATACAGAAGTCTAACTAAAATCTCAGATAAGATCCAAGTTAAAAAAGAAGGAAATGAAACTTCTCTCTTTCACCATGGTTTGATCAAGTTGTTGGTGTTATAGGAGTTAAAGAGATTAGGCAAAGATTGGTCATATTTTCTATTCATAAGTGGTTTTGAAGTAGATGTTTTCACTCCTAAAATAGTTCCCAAACCTAGAGATGTTTCATCACATACAGTGGCAGAGACATTAGAACCAGTGAGCAAAGAGACAGAGCCTTTACAAAAGGTTGATACACCGATAGTTACACCTACAAAACAAAAGCCAACAGTTAGCAAACATGGTAGAAAGAGAGTTACTAGGATCCAAACAGTGGCTAAGGGTAACTTAGAGGACATCTTGCATGCCATTGACATTGAAGAAAATCCCATTGTCCAAGATGAATATGTTGAAGAGGGAGGAAGGAAATTAAAGAAAGGAAAGGCAGATAAGAAGCTAGAGTTTGCAGGTGATGATGCTGGTTTCCTATTTCAACTTAGAAAGACAATGACTAGGCATTCAAGAAAGGTCATCGAAAGTAGAAAAGAGGCTCAGAAGGTTAATGAAACTGCTCAGTCACCACCAAGCATGATAGATATCTCCTCACCTGCAAAAGAAGAGTTGGTCATCAAAAAAAGGAAGGGTAAAGAGAAAATCACTAAAAAATCAGAGATTGAAACCCTTAAGGAGTGGTTGAAGCTCGAAAAAGAAGAAATATCAGTCTTGAAGAAAGAGGCAAGGAAGCACAAGGTTCAAAAAGTGTAGTTTGAAGAAATGAAATAAATTTGGGAATAATAGGTCATAAGTGTTTCAAAGACCTTGGAAATTACAGAGAAACTGATCAAATGGACTTGGCCATTGAGAGGAGAGGTCAAACACATTAGAAAGATGAACCTAAATTTTCAATCCAAGAATAGGACACTAAAGTACCAAGTCAAAGACCTTCAAGAACAATTAGAAATGATTCATGTAGAAATTATATAACTTATGTGTTATATGTCCAAGATTCTCCTGATCTCACACTATTTTAACTTCATGAAAAATACAGAATCTATTCCACCATTGATCATTTGCGGAAATTAAATCAAGATTGCAATGCACACATGAAACAATAAAAATTCACACACATTAACACAGTTGCTTAACGGGAAAGCCAGAAGCTGAAAACCCCAACTATCTGTATATAATATATTTCATAGAGATCATGTAAAAATCCTCATACAAAGCTGATCATATCAAGATCTCAGTACAATACAATCGGTACACACTAATCAGGCCCGATCTTGCAAATCCATGCACCGATTTTTGCCACTTGCTAGCCTACCTCTACTACACAATCCCTACTGAAGAATGGCTCTGAATGAACTCGAATACACCAAGCTTGTACTGCACAATCCTCATTGGCACCTCCACTGAGTGTTGGATGCAATCAATGCATCACTATAGTCACAACTGATAGTCACACTTGCTCTTTCACCTATCTCTCCACTGGTCTCCACTGAAACTGCCATGCACTGTAGTTAACTGATGTATTCTTCAGTTGATTAATGAGTTATTATTTATTTAATTAATTAACTAATTAATTCACACCACTCTCACTAGTGTATCAATTAGTTAGACTAGATACAACTAGCTCAACTGAGTCTAACTGAGTTAAACTAAATACAACTCCACAAACTACTTCTCCAACTCCACCAAACTCTGCCACATGAGTTCTAACTGAATTCATCCATGTAATAGCTCCAATAAACCCTCAGGAATAGCCTAATTCCTTCTGTCAGATGTTGTGCCACATCTGTGCACTTAACTGAAGTGCTCCAAGAGAATAAGATAATATTTAGAGTCCAAATATTATTAAGAGATAATAATATTCGACATATCTATTTTTAGACTGGCAATCTAAAAATATATTTTGCCCAATATGTCTAAGAAATAGAAGTCCATCTATTTTTCCAACTTGACCAACCATCCACAAATAGCATCCTGCGACTCATAGAATATGATCGACATGTCTAAAAATAAACATAGTCTAAAAATAGACTTTGCGCCAAAAATAGCCTACAGGCCCACTTAGTGAAGATGAGTCTTTTCACTAAGCTCATCATCTTGTTGAATCTCAACACTCCCTCTCAACAAGATAGGGATTATCTACCACCCCGATCCTGTCTCTATGGTATTTGAATTTGCTCCTGGTGAGTGCCTTCGTCAAAATATCTGCATCCTGATCCTCCGTAGGAATGTAAGAAAGCAACATGATCTTCCACTGCACACAATATTTGATATGATGATACTAGATGTCAATATGTTTAGATATATCATGAAATACTAGATTAACCAAGAGTTTAATGCAACTCTGATTATCACAATATATCACAGTAGGATCTAAGTGAGAACCGAACAAACCAACCAGGATCTTCCTCATCCATATAGCCTTGCATGCAGCCAAACTTGCTGCCATGTACTCGGCCTCCGCTGAACTGAGTACCACAGATCTTTGTTTCCTACTGTACCAAGAAAATTTTGTAGATCTGATACTAAAAATCCCTCCAGATGTGCTCTTTCTGTCCATTGGGCTTCTTGCGTAATCTGCATCCATGAAGCCATGCAGCTTCACCTCATCTGACTGTCTGTACCACAATCCATATCTAGATGTGCCCCTGAGATACCTCAGGACATGCTTGTATGCCTTCCAAAAGAGCTTGGTAGGCTTAACCATCGCTTGTGAAAGCTAGTTCACAGCACAACATATGTCCGGTCGTGTATTGAATAAATACTTGAGCGAACCAACCAACTGTTGATAAATAGTGCCATCCACTACCTCTGTTGATGTAGCATCCTCTTTCCTCCAACCACCAGGAAGAGGAGTGTCAATAGGCTTGTATAATTGCATGTGAAACTTCTCCAGTATCTCCCGGGCATACTTGCCTTGAGACACAAACAGTTCACCTTTCCGCTACCAAATTTCCAATCCCAGGAAATAATGAAGGAGGCCCAAGTCCTTCATCTCGAACTCCTTTGCAAGAACTGCCTTGCATGAGTGTATCAACAGTTCATCACCCGTTGGTATTAAATCATCTACATAAAGCACAATGATCAAAATCTTACCCTCCACCACAATCTGGTATAGGTTAGAATGCTCCTCACTCTTGGCGAAACCAAGTCTGGTCAAATAACTGTCTATCCATGTGTACCAAGCAAGAGGTGCTTGTTTCAGCCCATACAATGCTCTTTTGAGCCTGCACACATGCGACTCACTGTTGAAGATTTTGAATCCTTCAGGCTGCTCAATGTACACCTCCTCCTTAATGACTCCATTTAGGAACGTAGTCTTCTCATCCATCTGATGAATGTGCCAACCCATCTGCTCTGAGAGAGAAAGGATGGTCCGTATGGAAGAATACCTTGCGATAGGTGCAAAGGTTTCTTCATAGTCGATCCCCTCGATCTGTGAGAAGCCCCGCGAAACAAATATTGCCTTATACTTCTCGATGCTCCCGTTAGTAGCTTGCTTCACTTTGTAGATCCATCTCGAACTTACCACTGATTTCCCTTCCGGCCTTGGGAAAATCTCCCATGCACTGTTTCTGACAATCGAATCATACTCTTCCACCATGGCATCTACCCATGTGGGATCCTCCATAGCTTCCTCGAAAGAGGATGAATCTGTCATGATACACTTTCTCATCAGATCCATGTATCCAGTAAAACGGTCAGGTGACTTTCTCTATCTACGCTATGATGTAGGAGCTCCTACATTCTGCGCTGCATCAAGATTTAGTTGCTCAGCTTCTATAGTGCACTTCTGCCCTCTGATGTTTGGCGCTGCATGAGTGGTTTCTTCCACTCCATGAACCTCCTCTTGTGGCTAATCCACATCCTGAGGCTCATCTTTAGGAACAAGTAGCTCCTCTTCTGCATGCAAGTGTAGCTCCCTCTCAAGCGCCAACTTCATGGCTTTCTCCTCATGAAATTTGATATCCCGTCACACAACAGTTATCCGACTGTCTGGAAAGTACACACGATAATTGTGGGGTGTTTTTTTGTACCCCACAAATATCCCAACCTCTGCGGTCAGCTCCAGCTTCTTCCTAGCATCCTTCGTCACATGAATGTAAAAAAGTGAGCCAAAAATCTTCAAATGAGAAATATCAGGCTTCTTACTAGAAAACGCCTCTTTGGGTGTACTCATGCCAAGTACTCTATGAAAACAATGGTTTTTCACATAAACTGCAGTGTTGCATGCCTCAGCCCACAAGTGTATGGGAAGGCCTTGGTCATGCAACATCACCCATGCAGCACCCACGATCGTTCTGTTCTTTCTCTCCATGACCCCATTCTGCTGTGGGTTATGAGGCGCCATGAGTTCTCTTCGAATTCCTTCTTTGCTACAGAAGTCTTTGAATTCGCTAGAGATGTAGTCACCACCATTATCACTCCTTAGAGCTTTCACCTCATTCCCCAACTCTTTCTCAACCAACGCCTTGAACTCACAGAACTTTGAGTATGTCTCACTCTTCTTCTTCATGAAGAATATCCAGCACTTATGAGAAAATTCATCAACAAAAATCACATAATACCTATGCTTTGTTGTTGAAGCAACTGAGAAAGGTCCACACACGTCTGTGTGAATTATCTCAAGGATCATCGTGGTGTGACTATCCTTCTCATGAAAATTATTCTTCACAAATTTTCCCAAAGTACATCCCTTGCACTGATCTAACTACACAAGTATACCCTTGGGAAGCCCGGTAGAAATCTACTGCAAAATTTTCAAAGCGCCATGGTGAAGATGGCCCAATATCTAGTGCCACAATTCACCCTCATCTCAGCTCACCACTCCTTCTTCTTTACCTACCATTATTGCGCAACCATCTACCTGCAATTGATAAATATTCTTAACTCGAATCCATATCCTCTTGGTTTGACCAGTTGTTTTACTGAGTAGGAAAGCTTTTCCCTCGCTAAAAACAACATCATAACCCTTGTCTTCCAACATCGCCACGGAGATCAGATTCTTCTTCAATCCTGGAACATGCATGAAATCCTTCAAGATGAAAGGTTTATCGGATTCCCTCTCAAATGAAATGGTCCCGATACTAGTCGCACTGTATCTACCATCATCGCCCATCTCGATGTGCACTCCAAGATCATTTTCATCCAGATCACTAAACAAATATTTGTCTCCGGTCATATGGAAAGATGCACCACTGTCAAGAAACCACACCAATCCCATCAAACTTGAAACCAAGCATGCGATCAAAGAAAAATCCAGCTCAAACTGTGAGGCTAAGGCCTCTCCAACTATAGATCCATCAGCCTTCTTATTCTTCTTCTTCTGTGGAAAATTTGTGGCGAAATGTCGATGCTGGTGATAGTGAAAACACTTCGCCTTGGACAAGTCCTATTTCTTACCTTTCGCACTGGATTGAGAAGGATTTTTATTCCCCTTCCCTTTCCTTGCTTTGGAAGCTAAAGCACAATTTTCTTCATCTTCATTCTTCGATGAAGATCCATCCCTGGTACCCCGCCTTATCTTCTCCTTCACAAGATCCGACCAAAGTCACTCCCATCCTAGCAGTTTCTCCCGTCCATTGACAGAGTCTTCGTAGCTATGCCAACTATTCGGAAGCTAAAGGAGATCCAAGCTTGCCAAGTCTTCTTCATATACAATAACCTCCACACTTCCCATCTTATCCTTGAAGTGGAAAAACTTAGTGAGGTATTTTGGTATACTTTCGCCTTTCTCCATTTTTATTTTCTTGAGCTTGTCTTTAAGAGCCAACTTCCTTTGGTCACTTATACTTTGGAACAAGTCTGTCAAAGCCTTCCACATTAAGAATGGAGTGGCTTCACCATGAAGGCTGGACACAATGTGGTCCTTCCCACCTTCCAACAGAATCCTTTGACACTTTGCTACCTTCTTTTGCCATGCGTTAAGTGCGGCTGCATCGCTAGAAGCTGGTTTCGAAATATCAACATCTATGAACTCCTTCAACCCATTATCATCCAACACCGCCTCCATCCTATATTTCCATGAAATATAATTTGAGCTGCCATCAAGGGCTTACTCCAATCACAATCCGTTGAAATGCATTTCAACGAATGCTCAACTTCGACACCAAGAAAACATTGCAGCAAATTTGAATTCCACCAGCAAAAAACTCAACCACTTCAATAATTGCAATCTCCTATGATCAATACTGCTCCGATACCATGTAGAAATTATATAAATTATGTGTTATATTTCCAATATTCTCCTGATCTCACACTATTTTAACTTCATGCAAAATACAGAATCTATTCCACCATTGATCATTTGCAGAAATTAAATCAAGATTGCAATGCACACATGAAACAATAAAAATTCACACACATTAACACAGTTGTTTAACGGGAAAGCCTGAAGCTAAAAACCCCAACTATTTGTATATAATCTATGTCATAGAGATCATGTAACAATCCTCATACAAAGATGATCATATCAAGCTCTCAGTACAATACAATCGCTACACACTAATCAGGCCCGATCTTGCAAATCCATGCACCAATCTTTGCCACCTGCTAGCCTGCCTCTACTGCACAATCCCTGCTGAAGAATGGCTCTCAAAGAGTTCAAATTACTCCAGCCTTGCTCACGCAATCCTCATTGGAATCTCCACTAAGTGTTGGATGCAATCAATGCATCACTATAGTCACAACTGATAGTCACACTTGCTCTTTCACCTATCTCTCCACTGGTCTCCACTGCACCCATGCAATCGTAGTTAATCGATGTATTATTTAGTTGATTAATGGGTTATAATTTAGTGAATTAATTAATAATTAATTCACACCACTCTCACTAGTGTATCGATCAGTTAGACTAGATACAACTAGCTCAACTATGTTTAACTCAGTTAAAATGAACACAACTCCACCAACTACCTCAATAACTCCACCAAACTCTGTCACGTGAGTTCTAACTAAATTCCTCCATGCAATAGCTCCAGTAAACCCTCAGGAATAGCATAATTCCTTCTGTCAGCTGTTGTGCCACATCTGTGCACTTAACTGAAGTGCTCCAAAAGAATAAGATAATGTTTAGAGTCCAAATATTATTAAGAGCTAATAATATTCGACATATCTATTTTTAGACTGGAAATCTAAAAATAGATTCCGCCCAATATTTCTAAAAATAGAAGTCCATATATCTTTCCAACTTGACCAACTATCCACAAATAGCATCCTGCAACTCATAGAATATGATCGACATGTCTAAAAATAGACATAGTCTAAAAATAGACTTTGCGCCAAAAATAGCCTGCGTGCCCACTTAGTGAAGGCGACTCTTTTCACTAAGCTCATCATCTTGTTGAATCTCCAACAATTCATGAAGAGCTGGAAAAGAAAGGTTTAACGATGACAATGGTGGAAGAGCCAATAGCTCAATTGATCATAAATGAGGAGGAAACACCACAAGAACAATAAGTTGAGATGGAATATGCCTTAGAAGGTTCATTACATGTAGAAAATCAAGTTTTTGCAACTAGAGGTTAGTTTTTGGAGACATTTTTTAAATAGGAAATTTCTGGGTTTTTACACAGTTTCGTAGCATTCCCTAGGCTTAAAGGCAGGAAAACGCTACGAAAAAACCTGCAGTAGCCATTTTGCTTCTAAAGTCAGTTTTTGTAGTTTTTAAGGAGGGAAATTGATGGAGGTGATGTGTAATGACATGATTGACATCATGGAACAACAAAGGAGAGGAGTAAATGGTTACAAAATCTACTTTTCCAACGCTACCAAAACTCGCTACGAAACTGTCCTGTTTTTGTAGCAAGCAATTGTTAAAGGTTTTGGAGCGTCTTAATGGCAGTTTTGGATAGCTGGTGACCTCCAAAATGTCAAGGGAGCTTATAACCTAATATTTATGACTCAAAGGAGGTGCTATGAAGATAGTTGATCAACCAAAGCAGCTTTGAATATAAGGGTCATGCATTCCTAAAAAGTAGGGTTATGCTCCACAAGTCTAGGAGGGTTTTAAATATGTAAAGTGGTAATGAAATCTATCATGTGTCTTCGAGCATGTGATACTTAGTTTGTAACTATCATGTAACTGTTTCATAGATAAGGTAGAGCTATGTAATAAATAGGAGTTAGAGTCCTATTAGGAGATGTTTTCTTTAAGGTGTAGCTGTCAGTTTTCTGTTAGAAGTCATGTATTTTAGTTATGTGATGTGTCATAGGAGAATTCAATGGTCTAGCCACCAGAAAGATCATCCTTGTTGTAAATCATGTCTATTTAAAGACAAACCATCTAAGTAATCAGGGGTTGGAGATTTTTTGCACCAAACTACTACTTTTATGTATTTGACTTATATCAGTAATACATAGTGACTTTCTTCTTAACAGACCTGAGATTCTCATGAGGTTTTTAATGTCTTATTGATCTATATCTTTATGTTTACCACTTGTAGTATATTTCATATCTATTACTCAGAATTCATAATTTTATGCTCTGACTTCCTTTATTGATGAAATGACTGTGTTTTCCTATGTTTTATGTGTGAGTTGCCTTTGTTAAATACCTCTATCTACCTCAGCTTCCATGTCAAGAAACCTTACCATAGAAACTACTGATTGTTGACTCCATAAGCCCAATGGTAGCAAGCATGCATTATTTTTAACCTACAAATATAAAAAACAAGTTATATTTCCCATAGAGTTAGCCATTTAGTGCTATCATTATTCAATATCATAAAACACCCTTGAGAAAGCCCTCTCAAACTGAAGAGGCTAAGATTTAGTTAGAAGTGGTTTGAAACAATTACACTGAGTTGTTTGATAAGAAACCAATCAAGTACAATTTTGTGATAATAGGTAAGAAGCAGGAATTGAAGAAAGAGGAGAACAATAATACTGAAGCGACAAAACCCAAATTAAAGAGAGAGAGAAGAGAATTGGTCGAGTGGTATCTGTAGAGTCAATATATCACATAAAAGTCACACATAGAGATTGATGGTGAAGTCTTCAGAGTTGGTGAATTCACCTGCAATGCCTTGGAAACACAATGATAATGTTTTGAAGTGATGAAACAATATTTCATGTGAAAATTATACTCCAACCAATATTAAGTTGGAAACTCATATTGTAATACTTGATATTTTATATAATATAATTTATGTGTTTGAAATTATTTATAGTTTCACTTGATATTATTTAGTATTGTAATTAACATATGTAACTTTGCGTTTTCATATTAGATGAACATGTACATTGTATGCCATTTTTTTTTAATTTAGTTGCAAAATCATACTAATTAATTTATGTTGATTTATAATGGACAAATAAAATCAATATAAGACTAATGCACTATTAGCTTCAGTGTGATGCCGAGATACCTGGTTAAATCGTATCCCAAAGATGTAAAACATGTGTTGTTCATCAAAATTAAAATTTTTTCATTAAAATCAAGAATATGTTCATCTCAAAAATACACATGAAGAAAAGAGAGCCCAATAAACAAAATAATGATATAAAAACATAAAAACTCTTCGGCCAGATATTAGAATGGTGTAATATTACCAATTAGCAATGGCTAATTGGAAATATCGATTTTGGTCAATTTTTCCTTATGTAGCTAAATTATAAATAAAAGTGAGTAGAGGGGGACATAACTCACTCTAAAAATAAAGTGCACTCCCTAGTAGACACAACATTGTAACTTAAGTGAGCCAAGGGGGCCAAGAGACCACGTAGAGAGGGGACCCACGTAGACCACATGGAGGGACTGCGCAGGTTGAGTTGAGCACGTGGCAAAGGGAGGCTACGTTGGAGGAGGTGGGCCTTAGGGTTTGAGAGAGGCCAACGCTATAAAGAGAGGAGAGCCTCCTCATTTTGGTCATTCGATGTTTATGATATTGAGCTGGTCATTTCGACTTCTTGAGCACGTTGGTTGTTTAGCTAGTCTGCAGCACTGTTTAGTGCACCGAGTGTCTCCATTCGAAGATCTCATCCTCAGCCCCGGGGGACTTTGAGTGCCTGCTCGGGTGAGGTTGTCCCATCAATATTTTGTAGGAGGGTTGGATTTTGGCTTTTGCAAAGGAGCAGTGCATCCATAGATTGCGCAATCCTGAGAGGGAGGGCGCAGTCCATTTCCGGGGAGCTCCGGATTGGGTTTCTTTCGGACGTTTTGAGCTTGGAGATTGAGCAAGGGGCTAGCCCTTGCCTGTGGGAGGATTTTGACATATTTTGTGGCCATGTTTTGGTGGTTTCCATTCAGCCTCAGCGTAGAGCATTGGAGGATAGCATAGATCCTCAAGGGGGTGATTTTCGAGGGTCGGTCATTCCATAAATGCTCTCTGGGTTTTTCTGGGTTTGGTGAGTAGAGGCTGATTCCAGAGTTTCAGCTTATTCCGAGTAGGGGAGCAGCCCCAGATACTCATCTTGTTCCAGCAGTAGCAGCTACAAGGCAGTTTTCTAGCAGCTAGGATGTAGATCAGAGAGCAGCCATTCCATCAACATTCTGAGAGTATTTCTTCGCTTGCCTTGAGCAAGTCTAGGTGCCATCACTCTGATCACCTATTGTACTCACTTATATTTCTCAGCATAATAAAATGGCTCAGCATTCTCTTTGCATTTCTTGAGTATATGTTCGTGTTCTATATATATATGTTATTGTATGCTTGCACTACAGTTATTTTTCTCCTTGAGCTTTCCAGTACTATACCACTTGGTGTGTTTTCCCCATACTCTTAGACAGAGTCTGGAAAGGGCTAGATAGCCTCCAGATCTCACCCTCTTTTCAGAGGTGAAATATCTGGTAAATGCCCTCCCAGTCCATCTCTGGTTGGAGTTTGCTTGTGTTTTAGAGATATCCCTGAAATGGGATATTACAGTGGTATCAGAGCATAGATCTGGCTCAGCCTGTGGAGCTAGTTGTCTATGACACCGGGGGAGAAACCCTACATCTGCTACAGAGGTAGGAAGTACAGAGATATTGAGCGTAGGTTGGAGAACACCTACGGAGAGGGTGACTGCGTTTGGGTGGTGGACACAGAACAAGAGGAGCCTGTGATAGACGCAGAACAGGAGGGGCCTGTGGTAGACGCAGAGCAGGGAGAGCCAATGGCAGATGACAGCGATGCAAAACAGTTTGGGGAAGCACTCCTCAAATCAGTGCAGGATCTGGTGACGCAGATCGAGGTGATGGGTCAGAGATTCACTGCTGTGGAGGCTAGACAGCGTGAAACCCCAAGGGGTTTCCATGTTGGTGAGGGGTCAGGCACATCCCACCATTTGCAAGAGCGGGATGCCACTTTGCACTAGGCATCACATGCACCCACACGTTCCACTATGCCCACTTTTCTGGGTGCAGACACGGGCAGGAGCACAGCAGGAGCCAGACCCTGGCCACATGGGTGATTACTTTGTTGAGTACCAAGCATATAGGCAGGAGTTTAGGGATGCCCTTTCATTTAGAGACTTTGTTCAGCTGCAGCGGGACAGTAGACCCCGTGACCATCACAGAGGGCACCGGCATTATCATGATGGAGACACCCAGCATACATCGAGCCAATTCCATTTGCCTACGTTTGATGGTTCATCAAACAGTTCGGCAAAGTCTTGGGTGGAGAAGCTGGACATATATTTCCAGCTCAACCAGATGGCAGAGACAGAGGCCACCAAGGTGGCTACGCTGCATTTGGATGGAGAGGCCCAGAATTGGTGGTTCCATGGGATGGTGACATTCGGGCATTCGACAGTGACCACATATGCCAAGTTCACCCGGAGACTGATAGAGAGGTTTGATCAGAGGGATTCGGAAGAGCACTTTGTTGAGCTGATGAGGCTCAAATAGACCGGGAGCCTGGAGACATATATTGCAGATTTCTTGAGGCTTTCAGTGATGGTGCTCGATCTATCCGCGGCACGGATGATATACATGTTCATTGAGGGGTTAGCAGAGCCACTTCGAGGTTTGGTTAGATCCACCAGACCAGCCACACTCTAGGACGCAGTTGGCAGGACCCGGGATTTGCAAGATGCTTTACCCCAGACCAGGACACCTTACCCCCAGAGACAGGCCTTCCAGCCAAAGGGGAAGGATGTGAGGATTCTGCCTCCTAAGGGGAATCCGGGTAGGGGACAGCGAGATGAGGGTGCCAGGAGGGAGTTGAAGAAGAAAAGGTTGTGTTTTACCTGTCAGGAGCCGTGGGCGATGGGACACAGATGTGTTGTTGGCAAAGCACATTTTATTGAGGTCTTCTCCGAGAGCAGCAGGGAAGAGGATGAGTATGAGGATGGGGAGGCAGGAGACATTCAGGCAGCGTAGCACCATTTGCCACCTCCACCTCCAGGAGCAGGAGGTGCAGCTTTTGCACCCACAGGGGGGAACCTTGCAGCATTGCGGGGAGTACCCAAATATTTGATGCTGCGTGTTCGAGGGACAGTACGTGGGCAGCGAGTTTCAGTTTTGGTAGACAGTGGGGCAACCCACAACTTCATCGATGCACAAATGGTTGAGCGGAGAGGCATACCGACAGAGAGCTTCGATGGATTTTCAGTGTTGGTCTCAGGAGATCAGATGATGCAGTGTGCCAGATATGTTCCAGATCTCGCTGTGATGATGGGTACCTACACAGTGACCGACCACTTTTTCGTGGTCAAAATACCAGATACCAATGTGGTATTGGGTGTACAGTGGCTGATTACTCTAGGGAAGGTCACAACAGATTGGGAGGCCTTGGAGATGGAGTGGGATGATAAGAAGACCGGGAAGCATGAGAAGATATGTGGGATGCACACTTACCCACCTCAGACTGTTTCAGATCATCGGATGGAGGCAGACTTCCGGAAGGGAGACATAGAGTGGGTAATAGAGTTGCGGGCATCAGAGGCAGGGACTACCGGGCAGACAGTTCATCCTGATATACAGGCCATCCTTGACAGGTATGACACGGTGTTTGGGGAGATACCGCCAGGACAGCCACCAGATCGGGGGTTTGAGCACACTATTGAGCTAGAGCAGGGCATCCAGGCCATTATTACCACACCCTATAGGCACCCCAAGGCCTATCGGGATGAGATTGAGCGGGCCATCCAGGAGTTGCTGGCTCTTGGACATATTCGGCCTAGCACCAGTCCTTTTGCTTCTTCGGTGGTGTTGGTGAAGAAGAAGGACGACACATTGAGAATGTGCATTGATTACAGGGCCCTGAATAAGAAGACCATGAAGAACAGGTACCCCATACTGCAGATAGATGAGCTGATGGATGAGTTGAGAGGAGCACAGTTCTTCTCAAAGATCGACTTGAGATCTGGGTACCACCAAATTCACGTGAGAGAACAGGACATTCCCAAGACCGCTTTCAGGTGCCATTATGGCCACTTTGAGTTCTTGGTTATGCCTTTCGGGCTAACCAATGCCCCAACTACTTTCCAGTCATGCATGAACCATATCTTCCGCAGTCATCTGAGGAAGTTTATGTTGGTATTTTTCGATGATATACTGATATATAGCAGGACTTGGGAGGAGCATCTCCAGCATATAGAGGCAGTGCTGCATATCTTGGAGGAGCAACAGTTCTATGCTAAGCTCTCCAAGTGTGAGTTTGGGTTGATGGAGATGTTGTATTTGGGTCACATCATAGGAGTGGACAATGTGAGGGTCCACGAGGAAAAGATCAGGGCCATCAGAGATTGGCCAGAGCCGAGAAATGTGACGGAACTTCGAGGATTTGTTGGTATCTGCACTTATTACAGGAAGTTCATCAAGAGTTTCTCTCAGCTTGCTGCGCCCCTTACAGATTTGACGAAGAAGGGGGCATTCGAATGGTCGATATTAGAATAATGGGATTTGATGGGGGGGGGGCCGCCAGTGCTTTTCGGACCGGATTTTACGCAGCCTTTTGTTTTGGAGTGTGATGCGTCGGGAGAGGGTATCAGCGAAGTGTTGATGCAGAGAGGCCACCCTATAGCCTATGAGAGCCGAAAGCTCCTTCCTCATGAGCGGTTGTATGCTATATACAACAAGGAGATGCTAGCCATTATGCATGCATTGGCCAAATTCTGGCAGTACCTGGTGGGTAACAAGTTCAGGGTGAGGACTGATCACAACAGCCTCAGGTTCCTTTTGGAGCAAAAGCAGCTACAGGAGAGGCAGCAGAAGTGGATCAATAAGATCCAGGCTTATGACTTTGGCATTGAATATGTCAAGGGGAAGAACAACGTGGTAGCCGATGCACTTTCATGTAGACTAGTCACGTTGTCTCTGATGAGTTTGGATACAGATTGGAGGGATCAACTTTTGGTAGAGTACTCCAAGGAAAGGTTTTCTTGTGAGGTTCTGGATGGCTAGGTGACAGATGATAGATACAGGGTGATAGACGAGATCATCTATTACAGATATAGGATGTTCTTGACTGAGGGCTCCCAGCTCAAGAAGAATATACTTTAGGCATCCCATGACTCACCATTTTCCGGCCATCAAGGGTTTACCAAAACCTACAGGGCCATCAGAGAGAGCTTCTCATGGAAGGGCCTCAAGGAGGACGTGCTCTAGCACATCAGGGAGTGCAAGGTTTTCCAGTGAAATAAGGGATAGATGAGACATATAGTAGTTTTGTTGTAGCCTCTTCCCATTCTGGAGGGGAAATGGGAGAGAATTTCGATGGAATTCATCACAGGGTTTCCCATGGTGCAGGGCAAGGACTGCATATTCATCGTCGTTGATCAGCTGAAGAAGTATGCACACTTTTTCGCCATATCCGCACACTATACAACATCACAGGTGGAAGAAATTTTATTCAGAGAGATCTTTAGGTTACATGGTCTTCCCAAGACCATTCTCAGTGACAGGGACAACCACTTCATGGGCATATTTTGGTAGGAGATTTTCCAACTGGTGGGGACAGAGTTGACACTAAGTACCAGCTACCACCCATAGACAGACGGATAGACAGAGATAGTTAACAAGTGGTTGGAGGGCTACTTGCGTAACTATGTCAGTGGGCAGGAGAGAGCATGGTTGAAGTGCCTACATCTAGGGGAGTACTACTACAACAACACACATCACATGTCCATCGGTATGTCTCCATTCTATGCTTTTCATGGATATTGTTATTTATCTTTTTCTGATGTGATGTTTGGTGCTCGCAAGGCTCCGAGAGCCAAATATTGGATCCAAGAGAGTCAGGATAGTCTCCGAGCTCTCAAGGAAAATATGGCTACAGCACATAACCAGCAGAAGCTATATGCCGACAGGGGTCGGGTGGAGAGATAGTTTGAGGTAGGGTAATTGGTCTACGTACGTTTGGAGCCATACCAACAGTCGTCACTGAAGCAGAAGGGATCTGAGAAGCTCAAGCCTCATTTTTATGGGCCATACAGGGTGATACATAGGGTTAGACAGGTTTCTTATGAGTTGGAGCTGCCCCAAGGCAGCAATATTCAAAACATTTTCCATGTATCATGCCTGAAGAAGGCATTGGGGCAGCAGGTGACAGTGATAGAAAAGCAACTACCTATAGATGATGAGGGGCATTTGGTGTTACAGCCCAAGGCCATTATTGATACCAGAGAGAGGTAGTTGCGGAACAGGACAATCCGGGAGTTCTTGGTGAGGTGGAATAATTTTCTGAATGAGGATGCCACTTGGGAGAGTGAGAAGATCTTGTAGCATCCATCACTACAGTTGCTTGGGGTCAAGCAAAATTTTTCCAGGGGAGACTGTAATATTCCCAATTAGCAATGGCTAATTGGAAATATCAATTTTGGTCAATTTTTCCTTATGTAGCTAAATTATAAATAAAAGTGAGTAGAGGGGGATGTAACTCACTCTAAAAATAAAGTGCACTCCCTAGTAGACACAACGTTGTAACTTAAGTGAGCCAAGGGGACCAGGAGACCACGTAGAGAGGGGACCCATGTAGACCACATGGAGGGACTGCGCAGGTTGAGTTGAGCACGTGGAAAAGGGAGGCTATGTTGGAGGAGGTGGGCCTTAGGGTTTGAGAGAGGCCAACGCTATAAATAGAGGAGAGCCTCCTCATTTTTTTCATTCGATGTTTATGATATTGAGCAGGTCATTTCGAATTCTTAAGCATGTTGGTTGTTTAGCTAGTTTGCAACACTCTTTAGTGCACCAAGTGTCTCCGTTCGGAGATCTCACCCTCAACCCTGGGGGACTTCGAGTGCCTGCTCAGGTGAGGTTGTCCCATTAGTATTTTTCAGGAGGATTGGTGTTTGGCTTTTGTGGAGGAGCAGTGCATTCATAAACTGTGTAGTCTTGAGAGGGAGGACGCAGTCCATTTCTTGGGAGCTCCAGATTGGGTTCTTTTGGAGGTTTCAAGATTTGGGATTGAGAAAGGGGCCAACCCTTGCCTATCGGAGGATTTTGGCAGAGTTTGAGGCAGTATTTTGGTGTATTTCCTTCAGTGTCACTGCATAGCCTTGGAGGATAGCATAGATCATCAAGGGGGTGATTTTCGGAGGTTTTCCATCCCAGAAATGCTCTCTGGGATTTTTTGGGTTTGGTGAGTAGAGGCTGATTCAAGAGTTTCAACTTATTCCAAGTAGGGGAGCAGCCCCAAATACTCATCTTGTTCCAGCAGTAGTAGCTACATGGCAGTTTTCCAGCAGCTTGGACGCAGATCAGAGAGCAGCCATTCCATCAGGATTTTGAGAGTATTTCTTCACTTGCCTTGTGCAAGTCTAGGTGCCATCACTCTGATCACCTATTGCACTCACTTATATTTCTTAGCATAATAAAATGGCTTAGCATTCTCTCTGCATTTCTTGAGTATCTGTTACATGTTCTATATATATGCTATTGTATGCTTGAACTACTGTTATTTTTCTCCTTGAGCATTCCAGTTATTATACCACTTGGTGTGTTTTCCCCATACTCTTAGACAGAGTCTGGAAAGGGCCAGATAGCCTCTAGATCTCACCCCCTTTTTAGAGGTGAAATATCTGGTAAATGCCCTCCTAGTCCATCTCTGGTTGGATTTTTCTTTTGTTTTAGAGATATCCCTGAAAGGGGATATTACAGGTGGCCTCTTGGCTCTCGGCCCTTCAAACCATTCCACCTACTCTCTATATTCCTCACCTCTCCTCACTTCTCTCTCTGCCTTTTCATACTCTCAAAAGTTACATATTTATAAGTTTATTCCACTCCATAATTTCCTCGACACAAATCTCAACTTAAAATCTAATTTATATTTATCTTTTTTTAGACCCAAATAAGTCTCGTTTATGGAATTCGTAATCCCTATATTATCTACCTAATTCAAATCCACTCATATCCTTAATTATTTAAGGAATATTTACAATAATCCTCACATTTATAATTTCTCTCCTAATTTATTAAAAATGAGAAAATTAATTAATAAAATAATTAAAATATCTCACCCCCCTAATTACATAATTGAATAATGAAACTTTAGCTTTGGTACTCTTGCATCAGACTCCCCATGTAGAGAAGTTTCCATAGACTCATGTCTATGAGGTCCGTTGCTTTTCTGTAACAATGTGACAACCACAAGTCTTGATGACTTTCTCCCTCCAGGATTCCAAACTCTGTTCTGCCGCTAGTCCTTTGAAGTATCAACTCGATTTGGTAACTCATCACCCACTCTGTCGATCGGATTCCATCGGCTCCTCCAACACTTTCTTTTTCCAATTCCTCGGGGCAATACCTCTTTGTCAAATTATTTCATCTCCATCTGAGTTGAACACTCAACTTTCTGCCATGAATAATAATCAAGAACTCCTTCTTGATTACAACTATAGTCTCTGATTGCTTTTATAGCAACAACTTTCTCGTCCAGTGTTGTACCTGCATTCATCAACAAACTATTAGTTTTAAAAATATAAGACCCTTCAGTCTCCTTTGATGCTTCAAGCACCAATCTCCCATCATCAAATTTTTGGATTTCAATAGATTCTGTTTTGAACCACTGGCTGCTTCCATCTTTATCCTGCTGGATCAAAATTTTTGTCTCCTTTATGTCTCTACGGACATAAATTTCTTGCTGTTTCTGATCTTCCATCCCAATGCCAAATAATTTTTGCTCAATTTATTTGACTTCAAAATCATATATAGTAATGTTGTTTTCTGTACCTACAGTTACATCATTATCTGAAAAGTTATAACATTAATTAAACTCTATAAATGTTAGAAAAATTTCATCCCTATCACACATAGTAACTGGAATTTCTTCTGGATCAGGTTCTGCAATATTTACTTCTCCCTCAGGTTCCTTAAGCCATCATTCCAATAAATTGATTTCCATATGAAATATTTCCAGCACTTCATCACAACCTTCATTCCCAACTTCATTCTTCTTCTGGTAATCTTCCTGAGTTTTCCTGGTTTCAACATCATCACATTGTAAAAATATGTCAGCAAATTCACTAAAAAAATACATTTTTTTACCTCCTTGGAATATCTCTTCGACATTTCCTTTACGCTCCTGCTCCATAATATCTTCGACTGGTTGTCTTACCCCAACCAAGAATTCATTTATGATTTCTTCCTGCTGCAAAAAATCAATACCTTCCTCCTCTGAAAGGCATTCTTCCTTAGACTTCATCTTAAGAGTTTGCTTCATCTCTGTGACAGTTTCATAAGATTTTCCACCATCTTTCGCACATCCTGCAAACATACATAAATTGTGAGATTTAAAAATGCAAGGCTCCATAGCCTCATCTGCTTCTCTTTCCAACACATCTTCAAATTCTTCTGAACTATCCCAATAGTTCATGAGATCTTACTCATTGATCTCTTCACCTATAATTTCACCCTGTTTCGGGTCACAAATGGAAACATCCATTTTTAACTCAGTTTCTCTGAGTTCTTCACACCTTAACATCTGCTTCATCTTCCTCATCTCTTCTGTAAACTATATGTTTACCTGCTTTTCCCTCTTTTCGTGTAGTCTCTGCCACTTTACCTTCTTTCTCATGGTCTAACCACGTGTTTGGTCTTTCACATTTTCCTGCAACAACTCCATCAAAAATTCAAGGTGAATTGTTATCTCAACCTTCTCCCATTCATAATCTTCATCTGTCAATCGCTCACATATGCCACTTACCTTGGAATTTTCCTTCATCTTCCTTCTGCCGTGGTATTCATCAGATTTTCGGGAATGACTATCAATAGCCATCTTCCCCTCCTTTGGGAACTTCATCTATTCACATGTGGATTTAATTCAATCCTCCTTTCAGCAATCCTTCACACTTGCCGTTCATCAAAAAATGAAAGTTCTCTTCCCGCGCTTGGCTTCTCTTGGTTCTCTGTCTTGGAACCAATCTCTAGAAACTCCCTTGCTTCTCTCCGCTGCAAAATAACAACTGCATTAATTCATGCGTTACAATAACCAACTCTTTGGGTGTCGGGCTCCGCTGATCATGCACCCCATTACATTCAGAATCTTGACTTTAGCTTACGACTCTCTGACTTCAGAATTTATATCAACTTTTCATCTTGGATGAAAATACTCAATCTTAACTCAAACTATCCAAACTTTCTTTTGAATCTAACATCTGTTTTGACTTCAAGACTTGACCCAATAATTATGATAGTGGATATTTTGACTTAATTCAAGTTATACAATTTTCCAACGAACATACACGCCTAATACATTTTTAGGATGTAAAATATTCCCTCTCTCTCATACTTCATTCTTATGAAAAAAAACATCAATTTCCCATTATCATTTCACATGATACTGAAGTCTTTAGTCGAAATGCAATTCAGGTTTTTCAAGATTTATTTTAAGGTGAAAATAAATAAACCATTCAATCTTCAACGTTTAAAAATACCTTCCTGAATTATCATACCTCATGCTCCTATTAAGGTTATTAATAAACCTTTCTTTCTGCAATATCAATTCTCTGGTTTCCATTCTTCTATGCCATCTTTTTCACTGTAAATACTCACATTCCCACAAGCTTGCCATCTTAATGCAAACATTACCCTGCACTGTTATGCACCATACAACATCAATTCACATCTCTTAACCTGTGTACATAGAACATGTTTTTGACCTCTTCGATGAATAATGTACAACTTGTACATTGTGTCCATCCTGAATATCACCTCCTTAGATACCGCCACATGATGGTAAAAACAAAGATTTTACACATCAAGAAATTGTGGTTTGTTTGTGTTTTCAACCATAAACACAAATCACAAAACTTCTCCCATCTCCCACTACAAGCTTTGATCCAAAATGATGCAACTAAAATTGCAAATACCCACACTATGCATAATAAATCATCACACTATGCATAATAAATAATCCCATATATTATAAGATGCACGCTTCTCTTTATATCAAGGTTTAATACCCTTTTTTTACTTGAGCCAAGTGAAAGTTTTTACAATAAACCTTACCATAAACCTTTGGTGTACCTCGGCACCGTATCTATAAACTTAGACTTCATAAATTAAAACCAAAAAATTCACCATAGTTTAGGTTAAACTCATATCTCCACTTTATTTCTAGCCCATATCACATCACAATCCTTTACTAGATTTCATGTAACAAAACATTTATCTTATAAAGTCAACATAACACTTTATGACTGAC
This sequence comes from Pinus albicaulis, assembly GCA_034641835.2. Taxonomy (NCBI): domain Eukaryota; kingdom Viridiplantae; phylum Streptophyta; class Pinopsida; order Pinales; family Pinaceae; genus Pinus; species Pinus albicaulis. Next base: position 795,175,142 of record CM076580.1, read on the forward strand.
CAATCCATCAATCTAATGATTTCACGATAAATAGGCCACACATATTTCGAGGCTCTTCTTCCAATATCCACCATCGATTTTGACTTTCATCTCATGCTCATAAAATATATCCTCTCCAAATCGTTTTCAGAAAAACGACATATTTCTCAAAATTGGTTGATCTGAACAAACACTCCAATTTTGTATAAAAAAACAAAACAAAATTACCTTCCAAGAGACAGTAAACGATCCATCGCTTGATATTGCCAATATATTAATCATTTTCATTGTATTTGGTGGTGACAATAACCTTCTCAACAACCAAATACGCAGGGTATAACCCACACCAAGATGACCAATCATGCTAACATCAGCTGCAAGAGGGATCTCCTAATTTCGTTTCACAAATCGATGGCAGCACCAGACTTCCACTCTCTCCAGCACTTTACTACATCAGGTACAAGGTTGCATAGATTTTGAAAGCTGGACCAAATTATCCATGGATTCCATTGATTTCAATGAATTTTCCCTATCATCTCCAGCCCAAACAAAATCACGCTACCTTTCAAATGGGGAATCCATTCTTACAAACACTGCCCATGGTCCACACAACAATTATATTACGTTTTAAAATGTGTTTCTCTGCAGTGATGGAACTGCATCTACAATGTCCCATGAATGGACTGACCACAGAGCATACATCAATGTAGCCGGAATTGAATCTATAGAAATTTCCATGGCCTTATCCTCATACCAATTATGCCAATACTTAAATAACAAGTCTGCAACCGATACCATCGGTCTTTCAGCATTTGTGACCAAAATTAAATTTCACTCCTGTGCTATAGTTTTGTTGAGACCATATGTTGTGCTACTTCAGGATTTCCACACCACACTTCTGCTGCATGCTATGGCTGCTCTCATGGACATTTACACGTTGGCTTTGTATGCGACCAGGTAACACAACCTATGCTCAAGAATGGCTCACACTTTGGGTGCAGTGGTATCACAACCTATGCTCATTTCTGCCGAGCTCTTTTGCAGTGATACATACACCTGCTCACACCATGGCTTTGCTTGCGTGCACCTTGTAATGCCACACCACACTTTCACTGTGTTTAATAACACACTCACACCATGGCTTTGTGTACAGTATATGTTACTGGCCAGCTCTTGTGAGCTCCCACACCATGCTTTCACTGCGTAGAATGATATATTATGCTTGCCCTCTTAAATGCCACACTTCGACTATGTGCATTATATGTCATGTCTACTAAAATATTTATCACATGCCAACCATTGCATGTGTTAACGCCTACATCATGATTTCATCAATCGGCTTCACACCCGCCGCAAACTGTAATCTCCAACTGTGGCTATGTGATGTCTCCTTAGCCAATGCGTTAAGGCCTCAACGTAGTGTGTCTTTGCCTTTGCCACAAGCTTCCGATCCATGGTTTTGCCAAAGCTACGATGGATTCTTGTTGCCACATCGATGCTCCCCACACATTCACACTGTCGACAACACTCGACTGTTGGTATTGTGCTCCAATACATCCACCCTCCTGCATTCACACGCTCCAACAAATAGCCATATACAAGATTGAAGCCCATTCAGATATTTGAGTCATGATCCACAACACATATATTTGAGGAAAAATTTACAATGCATAATGCATAGATCTTAGATAAGATCAACAACACATAGATCAGAGGAAGGATTTAATGTGCATGCTTCCACTAAATTTGTGGTACGTCGATTCAATCGATGCATAAAAACAAAATAAAATCGCAGTAGTAATAGATTCATTCTCCCATCCCTCTTGAAAGAGTTAAGACCAAGACCACATTGGGCTCTAATACCAAATGATGCCAGGATACTGGGTTAAATCAGATCCCATCATTTAAAACACGTGTGCTCCTATCAAAATTAAAATTCTTCATTAAAACCAAAAATTTGTTCAGCTCAAAAATACACATGAAGGAAAGAGAGATTGATAAATAAAATACTGATATAAAAACATAAAACTCTTCAACCAAATATTACAGTGGTGGCCTCTTGGCTCTCAGCCCTTCAAACCATTCCTCCTACTCTTTGTATTCCTCACCTCTCCTCACTTCTCTCTGTGTCTTTTCATACTCTCACAAGTTACATATTTATGAGTTTATTCAACTCCATAATTTCCTCCACACAAATCTCAACTTAAAATCTAATTTACACTTCTCTTTTCTTGGACCCAACTAAGTCTCGTTTATGGAATTCCTAATCGCTAGATTATCTACCTAATTTAACTCCACTCATATCCTTAATTATTTAAGGAATATTTACAATAATCCTCACATTTATAATTTCTCTCCTAATTTATTAAAAATGAGTAAATTAATTAATAAAATAATTAAAATATCTCACCCCCCAATTACATAATTGAATAGTCAAAATTTAGCTTTGATGCTCCTACATCATTATGTTTATTAATGAACGCAAATAACAAGAATATACGACTAAATTATTTTCTTATAATAATTGTTAATGAAATTAAATGAAATGAGTATAAACTACTAAATCAGTCATTAATATAATGAATATGAAACTACTAAGAAAAGATAAATGACTATTACAAATGATAATTTTTTTATTACAAATGATGACTAAATTTTACATTGTAATATTCCTAATTTGCGACAGCAAATTGGAATATTCTATTTTGTTTATTTTGCCACCTATAGTTTGTAAATAAATAAAAAGTGAGTAAAGAGGGTCTAAACTCACTTAAATGAAATAAGACATCCACCTAGTAGCACAACATTGTGACTTAAGTGGGAGTCAAGGCGGGGGACCCAACACCACGTGGAGGGGAGAGAGAGACTACGTTGGGTTTTGGAGGGAAACCAACACTATAAAAGATGAAGAAACCTCTTCATTTCATTCATGCTTGGATGCTGGGATTATGGATTGTTGAGTGAGACATATTTTCTTCTTTGGCACGCTGGCTATTTAGCCCGTCTGCTGCACTGTTTAGTGCAACCGAGTGTCTTCATACGGAGATCTCACCCTTAGCCCCGGGGTACTTCAAGTGCCTACTCGGGAAAGGTTATTTTCCTAGCATCATCCTCCAGGATAGCGTTATTGCTGCAACAGCGTAATACTGTGTTGTAGGTGTTGCCATGGTGACTTTACGACACCACCTCCTTCTCTTGTTTTTCAGAGGGAGAGTGTTACACCATTTTTTGTTCATCTAACCTATTATCATTAGATGGACCCAAGTACACCATGTAAGACCAATTTTACCCTAAGTAAAATTGCTTTCGCTATGTCAAATAACTTAATAAACCACATTTATTAAGTTGTTTATGGTCTAAACAGGAAACCCCAAAAAGGAAATATTAAACAAACCCATATTTGTTTGATTTTCCTCATGGAATAATTAATTAAACCATAATTTAATTATTATTCCTAATCATGATTAACCCAAAACAAATAAATAAATTAGCTAAACCTTTATTTATCTTATTATTTTCTATGAATAATTATTTAAATCTTATTTAGATAATATTCCTTGTTAAATATGACCAAATCACCCACAAATAATTAAATAAATCATTATTTATTTGATTATCCTTCAACCACTTCCTTAAAAAGATAAATAAATCATTTATTTATTTATTATTGACAAATAAAGGGATTTGACCCAAATCAAATACTTTTTCCCTCCAACAAATATAATAAAATATTCCATAAAAGGTGGATCTAGATTTGGTTAACATTATTTTAATCATGCACCAAGATCTAGAATGACCCAATATTTTGTTATAAATAGGAGGGTTTTCCTACCATTCTTCACCTTTTGTTGCCTATTAGATCACTCTGGATCTATACACTTGGTCACATTTTTCTACATTATTTGTTGTGTGAGCTCCCTTTGAGTTCTATCTTTGTCTGGGTTTTCTACACCAACAAGAGAGAGAGATTCTAGATCTGAAGTGCTGAGGACTTCCAAGAACCCATCCCATTGAGGAGAATTGGATACGCCTTCTTGTTTTCCTCCAAGGTGCCCTTAATACAAAAATTATTTCAAAAATTGTTCTTGTCTTGTCTATTGGATATATGGAGCAAACTTTTCTTTTTACTGCTTAATGTCTTTCTATGTATAGATCTAGTTTTTTGCAGCTCTTGTCTTGATCAACTAACTACATATCTGAAGATATTGGCAGCCACTTTTGATGTTAGGGCTATTAGTTATGCGTAGCTAAAGTGGTATTTTTTCGTACACTTCGACAAAGGATTCATACTAACAATTGGCGACTCCACACGGGTTTTCAATTACGACCGCTGTCGTTTTTCATATTCCTGCATATCTAGCTACTTCAGACCCTAGGGTTTCTTTTCAGCTTTTTTTTTTTCCTATTTTCATGGTGTTTTTCCCCTATAAAACCCTCAAACATTAAAATTTCTAACTTCCGCGTGTTTCTGGACCTATTGAGCAGGTGACCGACATCAGCCGCAACTGAGACGACAACTTTTCTGAAAATCTGCCGCCGAGACACCCGGAGCTTCAGGTCGCACTTTTCAGCCCATAAACTGCGACCCGGACCTCCAGGTTGCACTTTTCAGCCCTTTTTCTGTGACCTGCACTGAAAACAGGTCAAAACCTGTGACCTGCCAATTTTTCAGCTGTTTTCTGCAATTTTTCTGGGTTTTTCTGAAGCTTCTGTCAGGGTTTTCCAGCCTCTGTCTCAGCCCATTTCAACCTGTTTCTGATCTGTTTTTCTCATCTAAGTGGGAACATAGCCCCCTAGGGCTTCAGTACCCTCCACTCTTGGTGGAAGAGTTTTTATCTGTTTCAGGTCTATTTTTTCAGAGTTTCAGTCCCCCTTTTTCCAGATCTGATACCTCTTGTTCGGACCTCTTCTAATCAGCTCTTCTCCCTTTCAAATCACCTCCTGAAGATTTGTTTGGATCTACTTTTAGGGCCTCCTCCTTTCCCCTTCTGCTTTTTGCTGATTTCCTCCTTTTTTCCAGCCACCTTGCCTCTGCCTCTTGGCTATGATCTGCACCTCTTTTCAGCAGCTTTTCCCTTTAGATCCCTGTCCCTTTTGACCCTAGATCTATTGGCCTCCTTTTAGTGCGTTTTGACTAGATTTTTTCCCTCTTTTAGATTAGTTTTGAGAGACCCGCCTGTTTGGGTTGAATCAATGCAATAGTAGCTGTTAATTTTCTGTTATTTCAGCATTATATATTGTTCTCTGCAGATTTATTTTCAGTTACGCTGAACACTTTTTCCCTTGCTCTCAAAACGAAAAGGGTTTAAAAATTAAAATTAACGCACACCACACACTCACCCTAAGCGAAGAAGAGCCTGGTTTACACCGCCAGGCAAAGACTTTAAAATCAATTGACACTGCACCTATCTGCCCTTGTTTCGACATTGTAATCACTTGATTCTGCACCTCCGTACCCTTGTGGTCATTCTTCTTCCCCTTGTGTCGTGTTTCTGTTGTCATCATTGCGCCCCCAAGGCGCCTTTCCCAGAGACTTCTTGGCCTTCACCCTCAGTTTCCGGTCGATCGACCTGCTTCGTCCCGCCGTCGTTGAGCCAGTCCTCCTCTGAGTCCGCACTCCGACTCCTCTTCTAATTCTTTGGGTTCTCCTTTTCCTTCTGGTTCTCCCCCTGTCACCTTCACTATGTCTGGTCCAGGGCCTAACGCTAGTGGTGCTCCTGGCCCTAATGCCAAAAATACTACTAGCGGAACCGCCACAGGAACTACCTCGGCCACACCCTTGCTGCCGTACATCGCAGGCCTCAACCTCCCCGATTTCAATCAGTTGATCAATGACCCTATCTGCCACGATGTTGGTTGGCCTGCCATGCCAACCAAGCTCCCCTCCGACATCCCTAAGTTCAAAGGTCTTGCTAGAGAAGATCCAACCAACCATGTCTGATGTTTCCACATGTGGTGTTCCTCCAATTCCATCACCGATGACTCCATCCGTCTTCGATTGTTCCAACGCACGCTTACCGACGAAGCTTCTAAATGGTATGTCAACCAATCCACCTCTTCCCATACCACCTTTGTGACCATTTCCCAAGCCTTTTTATCTTATTTCCAGCTCCCTCTCCGATACGATACTGGTATGGAGCTTTTGACCTCTTTCAAGCAAACCTCTTCGACCCGCCTTTCCACTCATGTCCAGGAATGGCGACGAAGAAGAAGCTTATGTCGAGCTCCCCCCTTTGAAGATTGGGTCTATATGGACTGGTTCCTTCACTCTCTCTTAGCTCCCATTGGCAAAGATGTCGCCTCCCATTTCCCTCAAACCGAAGAAGCCGCCCTCCAAATAGCCTTGAAATATGACCTAATCTATGCTCAGTCTGGTTATGTTTATACCGTCCTTCCTGACCTCCCCAAGCCCGGAGGCGCTAATGCCCTGGGGGCATCTCATTCTGCCGACGGTATCATTGGAGCCCTTTCCCATCCGTATGCTCAACCTCCTATGGGCTATGGTCTTCCTCAGGGAGGGGCCAGCACCTCTAGCACTTTTCCCCCTCCAGGTAGCATGTATCCAGGATACGGCACGCCTCATCCTTTTGCCCAACCTCCTGCTTACCTCAATGTTTCCTAACCTAACCATTACCCTTATCCACAGCCTGGTGCACCAGCTCCTCTAGCATATGCGCTTCCATCTCCCTTGCCTCCTCAACCCTAGCAACAGCATCTACAGCCCCCTCCAGGGCAAGTATTTGCACAGCAGGGCGCGACTAATCCCCCTTCCCAAAGAAGGCGGAGAGGCAATCCAAACCAATCTGCCCCTGGTACTCGGGGACCGAATCCTCAAGGTGTTGACCCTAACACTACTAAATAGCAACAGGGCACTCAGCCCAAGCCGGACAGGCCGCTTCGCACAAATAAGCCTTGTTCGTGTTGCGGTGTTTATGGTCATTACACCCACGATTGTCCCCTCTTACCACAGATGCCGCAGATGTGGGAGTCTCAAGCCACATTGCGCGGACAACATACCTCCCCTAATGCTCCTCCTAATGTGGCCACTACTCAATCAGCTGTGTTTACTGATCCTTTCCCTCAGCAAGGATTCGTGGCTACCTAACCATCTGATGGGCAGGTCGCCACTCCACCTTCCATTTCTAGTTCCTTCGATTACCAAATCCTCATGATGAACTCTGATCCTTCCCCAACTGTCAACCTTCACCTGCAAACTCGGTCTCGCCAGTACCCCAAGCCTCTCGCTCAGTCTGCCCCCGAGTCCCCTTCTTCAGGTCCTATAGAGCCTCTTTCGACATCCAATGGCCCCTTACATATCCCTCAACCCAAAGTTGAGGTTCACACCAAGATTCCTAAGGGACCATTATGTCGAAACGCTGCTTCTGGTCGAGCTGCTCATTCATATAGCATAGTAGATGATTTGGCGCAATCTCCTGCTGCCATTTCCACATTAGAACTCCTCCAATCGTGCCCTTCCCAAAAGAAGACTCTGCTATCTGCCGTGGGCGCTGTAGATCCTGTTGATGACTAGATGATTGTTTTAGACGCCCATCAATCAGAACATCTTCCTCTTCCTGCTTCCGTCGCCTTCCAAATCCCATTCAAAATCCGGAACGCCAACGTTTCTCGGTGCATAATTGATGAGGGGGCATCCACTTGTGTGATGTTCGCTTCGATTTGGAAGCAACTCGGATCTCCTGAGTTGGCCCCTTCCACGATCACCCTTCGAGCGTGGGACGGCCACACCTCCCAGCCCATTGGCCTATTTCGTAATTGTCCTATCACCCTTGCCGGTAAGACTGTTTGCGTTGACATCGAAGTCATCGATGCCTCTCTAGACTACAACATTCTATTGGGGCGAAGCTACACCTATTCCATGTCTGCTGGCCCATCCGCGGTTTTTCGAAAGATGTCTTTTCCTCACAATGGGAAGATAGTCACCATTGACCAGTTGACCTATCATGAGCCAAAGTCTCAGACCTCCCCTGAGACGACCATCTCTTCTGTAGCCAATAAGCAAACCGTCGATTCCTCTCCCCCGGCGTCTACAAATATTTCTCCCTGCTTGGAACTTTCCCTGGTCTCCCCCATCCTCCTGTCTCTGATCCCAGCTTATCGAATGTTTGCATGATGCAATCGTCTCGGGCTGCCCTTAAGCAACCCGCCTCGGCTAGTCAGCAACCTCACCCACCGCAACCCGCTCCTAGCCCTTCATCTCCGCCAGCCGGACCTTCTCCTTCTGGCCCCTCTCCTATAGCTGGTATTCCTGAACCCCTTTATCCCCCTGGATCGGTTCCCCCAGGCCTTAACCATCTCGGAGCCGTCCCTCCTGGTCATTATCCCGCTGGTCAGATACCTTTCCTGGCTCCCCCTCCCGGAGTCTATACGGTCCCCGTCCTGTCCACCCTCTCTCTCCCTAACTTGACCCTGGGCATACCCATCTGGTACCTTGACCCTCCAGCAGCTACCCCACCCGGTCACCCCAAACCCTACCTTGCTTTGACATCGGTTCAACCGGTCCCCCTCGCTTCCTCCGTTACCACCAGGCCCCCCGCACCTCCCCAGGACCCTGCCCCTATGGTGACAACCTCAGGAAAGAAAGGCAAAGCTCGTAAGGGAGCAACTAATCAGGACCAAGCCGCCCCGACAAACCCTACCCCTCCTCGACCACCTAAGCACGCTATCCAGTGCGCTTTGTGTGATATTGTCAGTCACGCCACCCATACGTGTCCTGAATTGCCGCACCTCAAGATCCTGGTCAACGAGACGTTTCCTGACTCTGATATCCCTAAAGTCTACGTCACTATCCCAGATTCTATCCCGAAACTCAAAACCTTACACGCAAATCACCCTTGTGCTTTGTGCGATTTCCATGGCCATTACACCCACCTCTGCCCCCGCCTTGACGAGTATCGTTCCTCCTTAGACACGTACCGCCAATTCAAGGCTACGCACGACAAGATACCTTCTCACTTGTCTACGAGTTCTACTTCGATAGGACCAAAGGATATTCCTACCCCCATTCACATTCCTCCTCCCGCTATCGAACCAAAAGAGCCTTCGATCACCATTTTGTACCTATCGTCATCTTTGAGAGATAATTCACCTAACCTTCAACCTACAACCACTCTCGGTTCCCCCTCAGTCGACCTTGGATCTGCTGACGTTGTGCAAGTGATCCCTTCTCTGCAAGATGACCAGTCCCACATCACCACATCATCGGGTGATCCTCCTTCCTCTAGTCTTCCCATCTTCCAGTCCGATGAAGACATTATGGAAGCCATGACCAACCCTGACTTTCCATGGGATGATATGCACCATCGCGCATACTTCCTCCCACAGCAGTCCCACGACCAATATGCTGTGGAAACCAAAGACTTCATTCCCAATGCAGTCGATTGGTACAAAAATCCCATCCCTGCACCTGATGCTTTAGAAGAAGGAAACATGGCCAACATCTCTCCTACCATTAAAATCGACATTTCGGTCAAACCAGGAATCGAAGAATATATCACCTTGGGCGCCCAATGCACCCTGGAAGAAATCGAAGCTTACACACAACTTTTCAAAGAATTCCACGATATTTTCGCCTGGTCTTACTCCGAAATGCCTGGGCTCGATCCCACCATCGTCAAGCATCATATCGACACGTGGCCCGATGCCAACCCAATCCGACAAAATTTGAGACCCATTAATCCTTCCAGACGTGATGCTATCAAAGCCGAAATCGATAAGCTCAAGCAGGCTGGTTTCATTTATCCCATTGAATACACCACTTGGGTGTCCAACCCAATTCCCGTCCTCAAGAAACAAGGCACCATCCGTGTCTACACGGACTTTCGTGACTTGAACAAAGCTTGTCCCAAAGACAACTTCCCCACACCATTTATTGACCAAATCATTGATGAGTGTGCGGGGCATGAGGTTCTATCCTTTATGGATGGTTTCTCTGGATACAACCAAATCGTTATCCGTCCTGCCGACCAACTTAAAACTGCGTTCATCAGTCCGTGGGGGACTTTTGCTTACCGGGTCATGCCATTCGGCCTTAAAAACGCCGGCGCCACTTTTCAACGGGCCATGTCTTATTGTTTCCATGACTTAGCTCATATTATCCTTGCTTATTTAGACGACCTCACTGCGCGTTCTAAGCATCGGGCGCAGCACCTCCACGATCTGCGTACCGTCTTTCTCCGATGTCGCAAGTATAATATCCGCCTTAACCCGTTGAAATGCGTCTTTTGCGTTCCCGCCGGCCGTCTCTTAGGCTTCATAGTGTCTAAGGATGGTATCACTCTTGACCCTTTGAAATTTCAAGCCATTCTTGAACTTCCCATTCCGCGTACCCTACGCCAGCTCCAAAGTCTCCAAGGCAAAGCTAATTTTCTTCATCGGTTCGTCCCTGACTATGCCACCACCGCACATGGGTTCCTTAGACTCCTCTGATCTACTATCCCATTTGTTTGGGATTCCTATGCTCATGAGTCTTTCGATGCCCTCAAGCAGGCTCTCACATCCGCTCCCTTGATCCGCCCTCCCGACTTTGATCGGGACTTCATCCTGTATATCTCTGCTTCCACCTATTCGGTCGCTGGAGTCCTTATCCAGGAAGATGACAATGGTATCGAGCATGTGATCTACTACGTCAGTAAGAACCTAGTAGGGCCTCCTGTTTCCTACTCACATGAAGAAAAACTAGCGCTGGCTGTTGTGTTCTCAGTCCAAAAACTTCGTCATTACATCCTCATGCGTTCCACCAAGGTTGTGACTAATTCCAACCCCATGGCTTTCCTATTGAGTCGCCACATCCTCACTGGGAAGTACGCCCGTTGGGTCGTCATCCTTCAAGAATTCGACCTCGAATTTGTCACACCAAAAAGTAAGAAAGGTTTAGCCCTTGCTGAACTCATTTCTGAATTACCTATCGGAACACAGGATCCTCCAGTTAGTGATGATTTCCCTGATGAGCACTTATTCGCCATTACTTCGGACGATCCTTGGTATGGTGATATCCTCACTTACTTGCGAACCCAAAAGTTCGCTCTTCACCTTGATCGTGATGCTCAACGACGTATCCGACACCAGGCTCCTCGCTACCTTCTTATCGGTGACGACCTCTATCGTCGCGGTATAGATACTATCCTTCGTCGTTGTCTCACGCACACTGAAGCTGAACAAGTCCTCAATGCCTGCCATAGCGGCGCTTGCGGTGGCCACCTCTCCGGTCTTGCTACTGCCCAAAAATTCATGCGCGCTGGGTATTTCTGGCCTTCCCTCTTCAGTGATTGCATTGAAGCAGTCAAACACTATTCCAATTGCCAACATTTCGCCCCTAAGGCGCGAGCTCCCCCAGCTCCCCTCCATCCGGTCGTCTCAACTGGTCCCTTTTGTAAATGGGCCATCGACTTTATGGAGTGTCGCCCGCCATCCGCTGGTAACCACAAATATATCATCGTGGCGGTCGACTATTTCACAAAATGGGCCGAGGCCATGCCAACATTTAACAACACGGCAGCTACCGCAGCCCTCTTTTTCTTTAACCACGTTATCGCTCGATTTGGGGTTCCGAAACAACTGGTCTCTGACCATGGCAGACATTTTGAATATGAGATATGGCGTGAGCTATCCTCACTGTTGGGTTTTGAGCACCAATATTCCTCCTCCTATTACCCCCAAGGTAATGGCCAAGTTGAAGCAGTCAACAAAATCCTCAAGACTATGCTTCAACGAATGGTGAATAAGCACAAAACCAACTGGCATCTTATGCTCTTCCCTGCTTTGTGGGCCTATCGAACTTCTGTTAAAACCACCACCGGGTTTACTCCTTTCCACCTCGTTTTTGGAGAGGAGGCAGTCTTACCGATCGAGTGTGAAATTCCTTCCCTGCATCTGGCCATTGAACTTCTCCCTGACACCCAACCTCTAGAACAACGACTTATCATGCTTGAGCGCGCCTCCGAAGACCGTCGTGTTGCCTTGCAAACCATGGAAGCGGCCAAGAAACGCACCAAAGCTCAGTATGACAGAAAAGTCCAGCCTCGTACTTTTCACGAAGGTGACCTTGTTCTAGTTTATGACCAGGCCCATGATGTCCTTGGTCATGGGAAGTTTGACTCATTATGGCTAGGCCCTTACATCATCAGTAAAGATCTCGGTAAGGGGGCATACCTCTTAGAGGATTTTGAAGGCAATCCCCTTCCTAATCCTCGCAATGCACTCTATCTTAAGAAATATTACCCTTAGCATTTCTGTTCTAAAATGCATGTTTTATTTTCTTTTAGATAACCAGCATATTTTTCGTTTTTTGGATTTGATACTTCACCAGGACACATTTTGTCCAAGATGGGTCACTTCCCCTCTCATTAAAATCGCATTTCTTCACTTACAACACTTGTACTTGGGGCACCACTTTGCCTCCTTACTTGTCTTTGTTCGTGTTGATTTTCGTCGTGAGTTACCATCTTGTACTCATGTTTTCATGGTCCCCCATTGGACCTTTACTGTGTGGCATCACCATCGAGTCACCCTTGTTTAGAGCATCCAAGTGGAGTCATCATCGCATTCATGGAGTCTATCCCGAGTCCCTTTGTACCCCGCTATAGTCCTCCATCCTTCCTTGCTTGGTCTCTCTCTTGTGTCGCACATTATGGCCTTCAGTCCCACTGTCCCCTATCCCTGATGATATTGTGTCAGTCGCTGCCATGTCATTCATGCCCTTTATGCTCTAGCAAGGGAAGTCGTCCATTCGCTACTCAGTCCCCTCCATTCCACCATCATCATTGGTATTAGTATGTCCGTCGCTCTACTATTTTCTCTCGTGCCTTAGTTGAGGATCTCTCATTGCCTCACCTATGGCGGACCTCCTTCTGTCGACATCAACTCCTTCATTCCAGAAGACATGTCTAGAGGGCGGTGTACCTTGGTTCCAGCTTCCACTCTTGTTCGGTGCCTCGGATCAGGCAAAGGGATCTCTCATTTCCCTTTGACTTGATTGTTTCTCCACTCCAGCTCCTTTCAGCATGATCGAGATCCGTATACTTGATGGTTCAGTGATGCAGCAGCAGCTCTTGGTGATTCCCGGGTGTGTGTGAGATGTCTTAGCCCTCATGAGGGGGTGGCCCTGCAGGTAGCCCCCCACATGCCCGGATGACCTCTTCATTGCAGCCCTCGATGCAGCTCCAGATATTTGATGATGTTGGCCTTAGCCACTTGCAGCGCCTCTTTGATTTGCATGTATCAGTCAGATTTTGCGAGCCCTTCCCCATTTACAGGGGGAATTTGGGTTGTATTTGTATCTCATGTACTCAGATATTATTTCATAAGTCCTGGCTGTTATCCCAGGCACAGCATGTATGTGGTATTCTTCATTGTATTTTTATCCGGCTCATGATTATGCCGGTTGTACTTTATGGTTCGGTCCCTTGTTTACTAGACACACTATTCTTTTGTACTTTGTCTCAGCGGGCATAGGTATGCCTCCCCCGCCGCCTTTAGCACAGGTACCCTCTCATAAAAAGAGACTTGTTGCACCTGTAAGTCTCGTCTCCTCAGGGTCTAGTTCTTCAGCACCTTAGTCTACCTCACATTTCTCTCTCCGACTTCCCTCTTGATGTCTGGTGATTGAGTTCTTACAACGTACTTCAATCATATGATTTGCTCCTAACACTCGCACGCTGGGGGGAAATCTGTTACACCATTTTTTGGTCATCTAACCTATTATCATTAGATGGACCCAAGTACACCATGTAAGACCAATTTTACCCTAAGTAAAATTGCTTTCACTATGTAAAATAACTTAGTAAGCCACATTTATTAGGTTGTTTATGGTCTAAACAGGAAACCCCAAAAAGGAAATATTAAACAAACCTATATTTGTTTGATTTTCCTCATGGAATAATTAATTAAACCATAATTTAATTATTATTCCTAATCATGTTTAACCCAAAACAAAGAAATTAATTAGATAAACCTTTATTTATCTTATTATTTTCTAGGAATAATTATTTAAATCTTATTTAGATATTATTCCTTGTTAAATATGACCAAATCATCCACAAATAATTAAATAAATCATTATTTATTTGATTATCCTTCAACCACTTCCTTAAAAAGATAAATAAATCATTTATTTATTTATTATTAACAAATAAAGGGATTTGACCCAAGTCAAATACTTTTTCCCTCCAACAAATATAATAAAATATTCCATAAAAGGTGGATCTAGGCTTGGTTAACATTATTTTAATCATGCACCAAGATCTAGAATGACCCAATATTTTGTTATAAATAGGAGGGTTTTTCCTACCATTCTTCACCTTTTGTTGCCTATTAGATCACTCTGGATCTATACACTTGGTCACATTTTTCTACATTATTTGTTGTGTGAGCTCCCTTTGAGTTCTATCTTTGTCCGGGTTTTCTACACCAACAAGAGAGAGAGATTCTAGATCTGAAGTGCTGAGGACTTCCAAGAACCCATCCCATTGAGGAGAATTGGATATGCCTTCTTGTTTTCCTCCCAGGTGCCCTTAATACAAAAATTCTTTCAAAAATTGTTCTTGTCTTGTCTATTGGATATATGGAGCAAACCCTTCTTTTTACTGCTTAATGTCTTTCTATGCATAGATCTGGTTTTTTGCAGCTCTTGTCTTGATCAACTAACTACAGATCTGAAGATATTGGCAGCCACTTTGATGTTAGGGCTATTAGTTATGCGTAGCTAAAGTGGTCTTTTTTCGTACACTTCGACAAGGGATTCACTAACAGAGAGTCTCTTTCCTTTGGAGGATCAGATTGGGAGATATTGGAGCTTATTATCGATCTTGGCATCGTGCCTATATGTTCTTCATGGTATATTGCGCGCTCTTTCCTCGCATCTCGTTATCAGAGGAGCTTGAAGACGTGGGTTTTGGCATCATTTTGGAGTTAGATCTCTGATTGAGGGTGATCCTTGGATTGGCCAACCAATCCAAGTATATTTCTGATCTGATACTGAAGTTTTCTTCAGAAATTCTGAATCATTCTTCAGATCTGTTGCAGTAAAACTCAGATCTGCTCTGGCATTCTCATGTATTGTTGAAATCCCTAAGGGGAAAGTAATAAAGAGCCCTTTGGGCATTTTGTCTCATTATAGATCTATTATTTCATGTATTTATCAGTTTTAGATCTTTAATATAATAAATATAAGATTCAGCCTCCTGGAGAAATGCTGAAGGGTTTCTGTATCAATCTCTTGTCTTGCGGCACCTCAATCTTGAGGGGTTTTATATAAAAATGTTGTTTAACTTTGCTCAATGCCTTTTCCATGATCCTAAACCTATTCTCTGATTTTTCAAAGTATTTTACATCTTATACCTTCAGAAAAAATGCAGCTTTGCTTCAGTAGAATTCTGCATACTGAAAGTCTTGGGAAATCAGGGTTTTTCTTGACTAGTCGGGAAGGAGGAACTGTTTAATATAGAAAAACGCCTTTTTTTGAGCTGAAATTGGACATGGACGTCTCTATTGACCTAATATAACATATCCTAGAACCTTGACTCGTAATTGTACGCATATTTTCTTATACGCTCATTTTAGGGGCAAAATCCTCACGTTTCCCCACCTTTTTGCCCCTAAAAGCTGAGTAAAGGTTGCTGAAATATTTGGAGTGGGTTTATGAGTGTTTATAAACACTTTTTATAAAGGCTAAAGCATAATTTCCTGAGGAATTCGTTTTTGAGTCATGATCTGCTGAGAATTCCATTTTTGGGATATTATAGTTTGCTGCACTATTATTGTTTGGGTGTTCTAGTTCTATACCACTTGGTGTGTTTATATATCACTCTTAGATAGAGTCTGGAAAGGACTAGATAGCCTCTGAATCTTGTTCTCTTTTAGAGGTGACATATCCGGTAAATGCCCTCCTAGTCAATCTCTGGTTGGGGTTTGGTGTGTTTTTGAGATATCATGGAAACAGGATATTGCAGTGGTATCAGAGCATAGTTCTGGCTCAGCCTATGGAGCTAGTTATCTATGGCACATATGAGGATCTCACATCAGCATGGTCATATACCCCTTGGATATTATTTTCGAAAATGGCAGTCCAAGGGGGAAGACTTCAAAGCAGCTTTTCCCTTCAAAGATTACTGTCAGCTCAGGCAGGGTGAAGGAGGAAGGTACAAGGGTAACAGAGGATTTTCTAGCATGCAGAGTTCAGATTTTCAGCGTACTACTGGAAGGTCACCTCTTCCCATGTATGAGAAATCCACTAGCCCCTGTGAGTCTAAGCCCAAGAATAAGATGAGTTTATTCTCATCTCTTTTCAGATCCAGAAAAGATGCATCCACTGTTGAGGAGGTCAAGAAGATTGAAGAAAAAGAAGAGGAAGTACCATGCGCTTCCAATTCTCATCAAGAAGAAAGGATCACATCACCTCTTGAGGAGGCTTGTGATAACGTTGTCACACTCATGGAGGAGCAGCCACATGCATCAACAGTTGGGGCAGCCGACACTTTTGAGGATGAGACTCTTCCAGCTCTACAAGAAGTTCCAAATGCAGATTGAGAACAACTTGGTTGCACTGCGTTGTGCAACATGGATGAAGGGGAGGTCTCAAGGAGATATCTCACTGGAGATGCACTTCGAAACACCATGGGGTGCAATGACTCTCTTCCCTTCTCACAAGAGCAGATAGAATATGGAGGACATCTTAGGATGGATAACATCTCTCATGCTTGTGTTGGACATCCCTTGAGCCATACACATCATGATGGGAGGTTTTTTCCTACCACCTATTTGTTTCTTGGTAGGGTCTCATTGATCCTTGAGAAGTTTATATTTCAAAATCCCATGAAGTGCAAAATCAGTAATTTGATTTGGGAGGATGGTAGCCCTCATGGGAGGAGTATCAGGATGAGGAGAAGAAGGAGGCATCCACAAGTGATTGAGTGGATGGGGATGATGAGCAAGGAGCTAGGAGGCTACTTGCAGATCTGTGATACCAGGCAGCAGGAGGCTTGGCTGCGCTGGTTACTCTTGAGGGAGTTTGGCCATCACTTGTACTTGCAGATCTATGATACCGGGTAGTAGGAGGCTTGGCTGCGTTGGTTACTCTTGAAAGAGTTTGGCCATCACTTGGCAAACACTCTTCCTAAGAGTCGGAGGATGAAGGAAAGATGGCTGGATACTTGCATCATTGAGCAACATAGAGTATGGATGCATGGTGTTGATATGATACTCATATCATTCATTGTGTCTTCATCACATGATTGGTATGATGGAGGTATGGGGAGGCAACACAATGTCTTGTTGCTTGGTTTGTTTCTGGGAGAGCAAGGGCAGATTTTCTCTCACACTTTGTATGATGTTGCAGGAGGAGGAGATGGCACTATCTCCTTGGTCTTTGATGATGATTGGGAAGCACTTCCATCTTGGGAGGTATTCCATATTTGTTGCAGCATTATTAGAGGAGTCTTTGACAAGGAGCATGTCAAAGAACAGAGCTTTGTATTGACAAGAGCTTACTTGCATGAGCTCACAGCATTGTCACCTTGGAGCAGAGACTTATGGATGAAGTGTGCCCAGCGTAAATGTGGTGGATCTATAACCCATAGGTCCCAAGATCACTTCATATTTGTTTCACTTGATGAACAAAGAGGAGGTAATGATGATAGAGACATCTATGGCATATTCTTCTTGACTTGGGTTCCCAAGCATCAGGAGGATTATCTTCTTGCAGCACATGGTTCATTCTTCTTCACAGTGGGCCAAAGCACTATGGAAGACTCGTGTATGGACCCATGCACTATCTTACTTCCAAAATATGGTGAGAAGTTTGTTTATACATTCATTGATTTGCACACTCTTACCATTCCTATGCAATGCATTGCTTCACAAGGGGGCAAGCTTGTCATATTGCTCCATGAGTTGTATTGGGCCAATCTACATGATGGAGGCAGCCATCTCTTTTGTGGCCTTGGGAAAATGTTTTATCACTACATGTATGCTCATTTGCTGCACTATAGCATGTATCATATGGAGACATGCATGATTAACTATGTAAGAAGAAATATTTTTCCTTGTACTTTCATCAAGCAGCAACTTGTAAAACTGTGTTGTACTTGTTTGGGAAGCTGTTGGTACCTTCTTGCACCACATGAAACCTTCAACATTCTCTTCATATTATTGCTGATCATGTCTCCATTTGCTGATATAGATCAGATTTGTATGGGAGGCTTGATTATGAGGGAGACACATGAGCTGGATGTGTCTTTGAGTGGGAAGAATTCTCACAATTTCTGCACTACATGTTCTAATGGGAGCATGGGAGGAGGCATGGCCACCACTACTACATATGTGTTTTCTTTTAAGGTGAGCCATGAGATTGATAGTCATCCATTGTATAGCCATGGGAAAGTGTTTGGTCTCATGTTGTTGTCATATTCAGCCATTTACTATCCGTTAGTGGATGTGATGGATCTTGTACATTGCTTGCCACGTAATTTTCTGAAGTTGCAGTGGATGAAACTGCGTTGTATCCTCGTGAGAGATTGTTTGCATCATGTATCATCATGTAAAATCTTCAGCAAACATCTCATTAGGATGATCCATGATGACCATGTCCTATTCTTCATGGATGAATTGTCTTGGGCCAGCTTGTTCTTCATTGTTGGAGGGACCTTCTTTGGAGGATTGTTCTTCACTTTGCCATTGGAGGGCAATGATTTTGCAGCTCAGGATCAACATGCACTCTACACTTATCATAAGTGGAGAGGAGGATAGCATGGGGTAAGCTATGATTCTTGCCAAGTTTAGATTTTCAGCCCACCTTCATTACCGGAGCTTGAGGTGGAAGGAGATTTTCAGGAGTTTACTTGTTGGGAGGTGGCTCATTTTGTTTGGATGATTTCTTGGGGATGGAGGATCCACATGAGGGAGATGTTCCTCATTACATTCCAAACTCCATGCCTCGAGTGGAGATTATTTAGTTCTACCCTTGTATTTGATTGGAGAGAGGTGATGAGTTGGTACACAGTTGATGGGCCAGCTTACACAGTCATAGATGCAGAGCAACAGGGGTCATGGTCTTCATCAATCATAGCCATAGGCAGTGTGCAGTCTGAGCCATGGGACTTGGGCTATTATTGGCCATGGTGGCAATGGGATCCAGGAGGATTATTGGTTGGCTGGTACCATGAGAGATCGGTTTGGGATCCTGGCATTGAGAGATCCCTTCATATCAGGGTGATGCAGAGGATAGAGAAGACTCAGTGGCGCATCTGGGACCCAGGCACATTTTGCAGTATCGGTGGAGAGCATCAGCTAGGAAGGAGACTTGTTCAGGCAGTTGCTTGAGGGCAAGCAACATTTTGCCGGGGGGGGGACTGTAATATTCCTAATTTGCGACAACAAATTGGAATATTCTATTTTGTTTATTTTTCCACCTATAGTTTGTAAATAAATAAAAAGTGAGTAAATAGGGTCTAAACTCACTTAAATGAAATAAGACATCCACCTAGTAGCACAACGTTGTGACTTAAGTGGGAGTCAAGGGGGGGGACCCAACACCACGTGGAGGAGAGAGAGAGACTACGTTGGGTTTTGGAGGGAAACCAACACTATAAAAGATGAAGGAAACTCCTCATTTCATTCATGCTTGGATGCTTGGATTATGGATTGTTGAGTGAGACATATTGTCTTCTTTGGCACGCTGGCTGTTTAGCCCGTCTGCTACACTGTTTAGTGCACCGAGTGTCTCCGTGCGGAGATCTCACCCTTAGCCCCGGGGGACTTCGAGTGCCTGCTCGGGCAAGGTTATTTTCTTAGCATCATCCTCCAGGATAGCGTTATTGCTGCAGCAGCGTAATACTGGGTTGTAGGGTGTTGCCGTGGTGACTTTACGACACCACCTCCTTCTCTTGTTTTTCAGAGGGAGAGTCTCTCTTTCCTTTGGAGGATCAGATTGGGAGATATTGGAGCTTATTATCAGATCTTGGCATCAGGCCTATATTTTCTTCATGGTATACTGCGCAGTTCTTTCCCCAGATCTGCGTTATTGCTGAGGGAGCAGCGTTCCAAGGGTTTTGGCATCATTTTGGAGTTAGATCTCTGATTGAGGGTGATCCTTGGATTGGCCAACCAATCCAAGTATATTTATGATCTGATACTGAAGTTTGCTTCAGAAATTCTGAATCATTCTTCAGATCTGCTGCAGTAAAACTCAGATCTGCTCCGACATTCTCATGTATTGCTGAAATCCCCAAGGGGAAAGTAATAAAGAGCCCTTTGGGCATTTTGTCTCATTATAGATCTCTGCTTTCATGTATTTATCAGTTTTAGATCTGTAATATAATAAATATAAGCTTCAGCCTCCTGGAGAAACGCTGAAGGGTTTCTGCATCAATCTCTTGTCTTGCGGCACCTCAATCTTGAGGGGTTTTCTATAAAAATGTTGTTTAACCTTTCTCAATGCCTTTTCCATGATCCTAAACCTATTCTATGATTTTTCATAGTATTTTACATCTTATACCTTCATAAAAAACGCAGCTTTGCTTCAGTGGAATTCTGCATACTCAAAGTCTTGGGAAATCAGGGTTTTTCTTGACTAGTCGGGAAGGAGGAACTGTTTAATATAGCAAAACGCCTTTGTTTGAGCTGAAATTTGACATGGACGTCCATCGTGACCTAATATAACATATCATAGAACCTTGACCCGTCATTTTACGCAGATTTTCTTATACACTCATTTTAGGGCCAAAATCCTCACTTTTCCCCACCTTTTTGCCCCTAAAAGCTGAGTAAAGGTTGCTGCAGTATTTGGAGTGGGTTTCTGAGTGTTTATAAACACTTTTTATGTTGTCTGAAGCATAATTTCCTGAGGAATGCGTTTTTGAGTCATGATCTGCTGAGAATTCCATTTTTGGGATACTACAATTTGATGCACTATTATTGTTTGGGTGTTCTAGTTCTATACCACTTGGTGTGTTTATCTCTCACTCTTAGATAGAGTCTAGAAAGGACCAGATAGCCTCTGTATCTCGTTCTCTTTTAGAGGCGACATATCTGGTAAATGCCCTCCCAGTCAATCTCTGGTTGGGGTTTGGTGTGTTTTTGAGATATCCTGGAAACAGGATATTACATACATATATATGACTATTAGTAGCTAATTTAAAATATCTTATAACACGACCAAAATTTAGTCTTATTTATTTGTTCATTAATTGGTTTCAAATGATGAATAAAATTTTCATATATATGACTATTAGAAGCTATTTTACAGTATCTTATAACACAACCAAAATTTAGTCATATTTCTTTGGTCCTTAATTGGTTTCAAATGATGACTAAAATTTGCATATATATGACTATTAGTAGCCAATTTACAGTATCTTATAACACGACCAACATTTTGGTCATATTTCTTTAGTCATTAATTGGGTTTCTAGGGTGATCATTTAGTAATATATTTTGTTGTATATTTGGTCCTTAATTGTAAAAATTAATGACTAAATCAATGAATAAATTAATCATAAAATTTATGAATGAATATACTACTAGACATAAAGTTGAGACAACTAATAAATGGCTAAGCTAAAAACGATTAGAAGTTGGTTGGGTTATAAGGTACTGTAAATTAGCTACTCTTGGTCACCGACTGAAAAATAGTCGTTTATATGCAAATTGTAGTCATTTTTTTAGTAAATAATTACCCATTTTGTAATAGTGTACCCTTTGTAGAATATGGTCCATATTTGGCAGTGAGTAAGTGTATTTTAGCGACACTTTATTCAGATTTATGGAATCTATACACAAGTGAATTTCTCTGGTCTTCTTCCTTACTGGCACTAAGTTAGACATCCAATTTGAGAAGCAAAGTGAAACTATAATATAAACATTAAATAACATGTTTACCTCTTTTTGAATGGAGGGTTGTAGCTTGGGATTAATTCTCCTCAATTTTTGGCAGAAAGGCTTATGATCCAGTTTCAAAGGAATAGTATGTTGAATTATAGTCTTATCATAAATTTTCATATTAGAATACTCCCATGCAAAAACATCATAAAACTAAGACAAGAGTGTTGGATGTTTACCTTTCATCTCTGGGCTCAATTATTTTGAAATATTGATGATCTTGGGATTTTCAGGAGTGCCAATATTGAGATCTTACACTCCTACTTCTGTTGGAAGCATTTTCGGTTTGCATGCAACATCATCTTGGTTAAAAATCTTCTCGAAAGGCACAAGACCTCTAGGAATGGAGTTCTCTTTCAGCTGAAGTACTTTCATTTCTGCAGCATGCAATTCTTGGTCATTTTCAGAAAATTGGTCATCCATTTGTAAATTCACAAATTTCTCTTTCATTTGCAATAAGTTGTTGATTTGTTTTTCATCTTGAAAGACCTGCCAATATTGAAAATGATTTGGAACAACAAGGTGTTGTTTTACATTTATCTCATACTTCTTATTGGGATACAATGGAATTTTAAACATGTTGGCCGAAGTGGCAAGAGAATCATCAATAACATTGATATCCATTGGGGTTAATGAAAAAGTTTACTCGGTGAAGGTCTTGAGGATATATAATACTGCATTTCGTTAAGCTCACATCCTAGGATTATTGGCCTAGTATTCCCCTTTGACTTGTTTATTACCAATTTGTAGTCGCCATACACAAAAATTTTCGTGGCACTTAACTTCTTGAGAATTTTCAAGCTGTCTATCGAAGCCTCATACTCTGCTTCATTGTTCAAACAATCGAACGCTAACTTGTAAGAGGAAATTATGACATTAGGAGGAATGTTAAGAGTTTAATTTATAGGGTTGTGAATCCACACACCAATACAAGGCCCTTCCTTACCCAAGGCCCATCGAAGTCCATGTTCCACAAACCACTTTCTTCATCGGGATGCTACAAATGAGATGGCTGAACTTTACTTACTTCTTGAGAAAGGTCTGTTGTACCAAAAATTTCTGTGAATTTCACTTTTCAAATATTTTTTAGGCTGATGTGCTTGTTTCCAAACCACTTGGCATATTTTCTCGATTTTCTGCATTTGCAATTTCTAAAACAATATTTTAAAACTCAGAATAAGCCATGGAAAAGAGTAGATATAGAGGGGATATGAATCATATATAATGAGGAGAAGATCGCTTGGTACAAATTGGTACTGTTTGGTATAGATCTTTCAGTAGTGTTAGTGTTCTTGTCTGGTTGGAGAGGAAGTTGTATTGGTTGGATATATTTTGAGTGTTAGTGTTCGTGTGATTGAAGTTGTTAGGTAGGAAAGGGCATTGAAGTATTTTTCAGAGTGTGTTTTAGAGTTATTGAAGAATGCCTAAAGAGGTCTCTGGTGGGATGGTTTCTTCTTGGATTTTTCTTTTCTTCAATCAAACTTTCAGAAGATGTTGAACATTGATCATTAAATAAGATAAAATACTCTAAATCTTTGTTAACAACATGTATGGGGTGATTATTAGGCTTTTCTCTGCTACTGATAATGTACTTCATTTTACTTTCCCGGTATAATTTTCTGAGTTGACCAAACACCAGTATTGTAGCATATGAAAATTCAAGATGCAAGGTACCTTTAAGTTTCACTCCCCATGACCAGGAGAGAAAAATTCCATATCTAGGAGGGATATTAGCCACAACAACATCCACGAGGACATTCTTAGCTAGTATTTTCTCTAAAGACACCATTAGATATTTAATGAGTCCAATACATTTCACTCTACCTGAATCAAATGAATAAAGGTCATGGTAAGGTCTTGTGATATCTAGGCATAATTTTTCCATGATGGATTTGGGCATAAAATTATTAGACACTTTAGAATAAAGCATGGTTTTATGGTGGATAAAATAGTGTACTTTGAGGCTAAGATAGAATAGAGGGACCTCACTATCTTCTAAATCACCATCAACATCAGGACCAAATAAAAGTTCTGGGTGATCATCACTTACATTAACAATATCAGACATCTGATCTACCCTAAGCAGCTTGGCAACTTGAAACTTGTACTAGTAATTCTTTACTATTTTGGTTAAAGGAATGGAGAATTTCATTTCATTTTGAAGACTAAAACGGGAATAATGTTTTCGTACCTCTTTGGATGACTCATCCTTCTTCTCTAGCTAATATTTATATGGAATTTACTTCTTCTATCCTCCATATTGGACTTGTTTATCTTTTTCCTGACTGCTGGTAGAAGCCTCATTGCCTATTTTAGGACTAGGAACTTAAGGCCCCTTGATACTTTATTGAGGTTGTTGATTTTGACCCTTGAAATTGGGATTTCTAAAGGAGGGTTCAACTTGTCTATTAGCGATGAAATTTTATCCATCATCTATACCATGGTTTTTATTAAGGTGTCGAGCTTTCCCTTGGATGAAGTAGATGTTTCTTCCTTGATAGTGACCCTTTTCTCTATCTTGATTTTGGACTTTCTGAAATAAAAATAGCTTACACACTCACTGAATTTATGTGAATTTATTCAATATTTTTATGGATTTATTTCCCTCAGTTGGTAATCCATGTCAGGATCAAAACCATCAAGGTAGTGAAGTAAAGAAATTCCTAGAGGAGGCTTGATATTTTCAGGTTTAGAATCATAAATCTTATTGAATATAGCTGTAATGTCTTGTAGATACTCATTGGGATTCATTTTCAAGGCATTATATTCAGCTATGATTTGCAACGGATTCTTCTTCTCCTCCCATTTTGTCATGAACAAGTCAATCAGCTGTTGTGAATTAGCTACTAAACCAGATGTGAGAGAGCGGAACCATTTTTTAAACTCTCACGATAAACTCTATGCTATGATGAGCATCTTGGTGTTATCATTGTTAGTATCTTCAATATCTATCAAATCAACCACTTTGACAATGTGTTGATAATTAGTAATGTCTAATGTTCCAGAAAGAAGGGGAAATATTTGACCATAATTTTGTAGTAGTGTAGTGATTTGTTAGGGTAAGATCAATAGAGAAAATATTTTCATGATTAATGGAGGGGGTTTTAGAGGTATTGATGGAGTGAAAATTGCAATGGTAATGATGGAATGAAAGGAATAGATGATGATGTAGCTGTGTGAGAAGGTGTAATGATAGGTGGTGAAGAAAATTCCTGCTACTGGTATTGGAAATAAGCTCCGCCTGAAGTTTCCTAAAACTTATCCACCAAACCTTTAGGTTTGTAGAAATTATACCAGACTTCAATATCAACCTCGGAATAAGAAGACTTATAAACTGGTACAAAGGTCTCAAAATCAATAGGATCAAAGACAATTTCTGAAACAAAATTTTTAGACTTAGAAATAAACAAAGATGTTTCAAATTCAAAAATAGAGGAGAAATTTTTTGAAGCAAATCTTGTAGGAAAGGAGTTCGATTTGACAAGTGGAGGAATAACTTTTCCAACTTCACAAAAATTTTTCTTCTTATTTCTTAAAATAATCTCAGGGTTATTTACAATTCGTGAGGGATTTGGGTCTGGATTTGACCTAGTATGTTTTTTGGGAGCCAAATTTTCTTGAAAATAGGTACTTTGGCTGAAATTTACAGACTCAGCCTTGCTTTGAATGTCAGAACTTGTCACCCACAATTCTAACCTTCAGTGAACTAAAGAAATTTTCCCTAGGAAATTTTTTCAATCGCTCCCTACAACGACACCAAAAATGTTATCACTCCCCCCTGCTTCCCAAGGCTGAGAATGGAGCTGAAAGAAGGTAACCACAAACAAAACTTTAGGTTAGGTAGCTAGACCTACCAAAACCAAAGAGGGATCTCTCAATGTCACTTAGAATCTAAAAGGACGATTGGATACAATGTTTTAGGCTAGTTATGATGCTCAATAGTTTAGGGTTTTTCTTTGTTTGGAGTTTTTCTAGATAGGGATGACAGTTAGAAAACTAGGTCTGGTTTTGGTCTAAATTCAAAGGTTTAGTTGCATAGGTAAGGGTGAGGCCAGGTAGGTAATCTAAGAAGCATGAGTAATTTTTCATTGTGTATAGATTGAGCTGAGATTTAATTAGAATGAGCATTAAATTGAATTCATTCATCATAAGAAAGAGATAATTTCATGCAAGTCTTATGAAAAATAGAGCCTGGAAAGCATGTTTTCTATCAATAAATTGATAAGGCTTATCATAAAGAATAATATGTGTGAAAGATGAGTAAAATAACATTTAACATCATTAGTTTACAAAGAAAAAAAATACTCAAAGGCATACCACTAGAGTCTCAACACTATGTCTGCAACATTGTCCTTGATTTCATTAGCAAAAGCTTTCACAACAGATCCACTGCAAATAACAACTATCCAACCTCTAAAATGACTCGAGGTGGACTATTGATAGAAAAAAGAGTTCATGAAACCTCATAGGGTCAAAATCCTATCCAAAAAGCATCAGAATTACATTAGATGAGTCACTTCCTAGAATCTAGGGAAGTTAGAAACTTATCACTAAAATTTAGCTAAGGACTAGGAGTGTGTGTCTCCTCCATTAAATTACATGTTCCCTCATCATAGAGGAAAAAAAAAAAACACATCAATTTACACCTCATGGGACAACTAGCATCATATTTGTGTAGTTTTCTAGTCAAGACAACTGTCTGAAAGGAATCCTATGTAGAAATGATGTGCATACTACAGAAATGTCACGGAAGTTTTGAAGAAGCATCGCACCAGTTCAGGGCTATTTTTGAACCACATAAGAGCACCCAAATCCAAATCTAAAAGTTTTGCTGAGTAGCCCTGTGATTCTATTTTCATAACACTTTTAATTTTTGGAAAACACCCACAGGAAGGCCTCCAAAAGTGGTTTTTCCCAACCTTACTCCAGAAGCACCGCGGCTACTCCAAAACAATTGTAGAAGCATAGAAATGAGGTGGTTTTTTGCATTTTTCTTCAAAACCACAGTTTTTCATGGAAAACCAACTCCAGATATGGCATGTACTCCTTAATGTGCACCCATCCATGTAATAAAAAAATTCATTTGGATGCTCTGAGAGAAATTGTCATGCCTCGATGTGACACTTCCAAGGAGGCAAAATTTCCAGATTTGTGCAAAAATCACCACAAATAAAAAAGTGATAAAAATTGCCCAAAATTGGTTCTATAACACCCGTGGAGTATGGGATAAACAACCACACATACCTTAGCAAGGAGGTCTAAGTTTTATTTCTCCTTGAGCTTCATTTGAGCCTCTTTAAGCTTGTTTTTCACTTGTTTAAGCCTGATTAATGAAATTTTGTTCCTGGTGCAATAATGATTGGCTATATGTCTTTGGAGATTATTGTTATTTTTAGCTTTCCTCAGAAGCTTCTCAAGGTTCCAATTGACCCTATCAAGTCAATACTCTCTGCCTTGATTGATTTCATCGAGAATTAGCTCATCAAAAGTTTGGCAACCTGATTTAGGAGCTGTTGATTCTCTTTCTTTTTGAAGCGCCTTCTTGAGGCATATTGTCCTTGGTATTCTTATTTTTTTTCCTACATATACATCCTCCATATGATCATAATATGCAATCTCTTTTCCCTAGCCTTTTCTTGCATCAACTTGTACCTTGGGTTTGTCTTGTAGGGGTAGTTTCACCTTTAACTGAAGATTTTCTTGCTGTAGGAATTTAAATTGAGAATTTGGAATTGAGAAAATCTCCCTCAACTCTGCTATTTCCTAATCCTTATCCCTTATGATCTCCTCAAATGATTTATACTTCACATGCTCTGCCATGTCAGCTTCTAAGGGTGATGTTCATCATGGTACTACAATGGTGACTCACCATCATGGCTAGGTGCTTGGTCCACTATTTGTCTTTGATCATTTGTAATTTCAGGTGCCAGTACACCTCTGATGGTATTGGGAGAAAAAAAATATCTTTCCATTCTTATAGGTTTGAGTGATCTCAACCCTAGGTGCTTTTGAAATCTGAGCCTGCCTACTAGAAGAGCCAACCTCCTTTGGATGCATTGATGTTGTGGGATGAAGAATGGGTGGAGTAGTAGCAGGAATTGATGATACTTTCTCCATGAAAACCTCCCAGGTCATGTTGTTTAATGAGAGCTGGTGCATAAAAATTATCTTAACCAAACCATGGTGATATATATTGGGATGAGGATTTCTACCTTTTCTTTGTACTTTTTCAGCCATCTTGACCGAACTCCTGAATAGATCTTTTGACAAATTGAGAGATTTGGTAGCTATAAAGTGCATTATAAATCTAACATGGTATTGGTACAATATTGAAAATCTTCCCTCACATGTAAAATATTTCATGATTAGCTTCATTAAGGGGCATACTTATTAGGTAGATGCTTGAAAGGGAAAACATGTTCAATTTCATCTCTACAATGAGGTTTTAGGAACATTGGATAATTTTTAAGGTCCAATTCCATGCCCTTGAACTAGACTGCTCCTTCATTTGGAATCCCTGCTACTGAAGTGATGGACTCTACTAATAAATTGAATTGAATGCCTGCAATAGTGGCCTTGTCTCTACTGGAGTTTGTGGAAACAAGGTTAGTCAATGGGGCATGACATCCTACCTCCATGATATTCTCACAAAATATCAAACAACTAGTGTTTTAAAATCATCTCTTGGCATATGGAGAGGCATTGAGTTCTTGCAATGTGGATGGATCAAATCTAGAGTGGTGACCTCCCTTGTGAACTTTATTTTCACCCTCCATGCTACTTGTGAACACAATCAAACCCTCCTAGATGAAATGAGTGGGTAGGGATGGTGAATTTGGGAAAACATGGGATATGGGAAAGCTAGGTTTAGGGGTTGCGATGAGGTATAAGGAGGTTGAGGAAAATTCCCCCAAAAATTGAGGAAATAGGGTAATGTGTTAGCTTGAGTATACATGTGGAATTACTTGAAATGGGTATGGGAAAGTGGGTCAAAATAATAAAGCACAGAGATTTTCCATTTTTGCTGTGGAAGTGTGGTGAAGAGTTAGGGTTTTGATGAAAGAAGGGTAAAGGGGACTGTGAGTGATAGGGGGTATTGTGGTAGGGTTTGTAAAGGATAAATGAATGTTTGAGATGGTGGGAAAAGGGTCTCTAATGTACTAAACCAATCAAGGAAGGAGAAACCCTAGAATGGAGGAGAGAAAAACCCTATTGATAAAAAAACACTCATATAATTATGAATTGACATGAAGAAGGCTTTGGAAGTGTCTAATTACTATGTAGGAGGCCACATGAGGTTTTCACAATAATTTTGAAGCTTGGGAAGATGATTTGAAAGCCAAAGTCCAAAAACGTGGCACTCTTTTATAGAAATGTACCGCTTTCTAGAAGCGTAGCGCCAATGCTTAGAAGCGTCGTGCAGACCCAGAAGCGTAGCGCCAATGCTCAGAAGCATCATGTAGACCTAGAAATGTGGTGCAGCTCCTTCATAAATTTCGCAGATCTTCAAGAAACATAGAATATTGGAGTTTATTACAAATTTTGACATTTTTCTTCCACCTTTGGCAATGGTAAGGTACTTTGAAGGTAATAAATACGCTTTATCGAGAAAGAGGAGGTAAAATGAGTGAAATAAATCACTTTTTTCCTTTATATAATATCAATAAAAACACCTTTTTTGTTTATTTAGTGAAAATATGACCATTTTGAAAAACACATTTCTTTTTGAATAATTTGACAATGAAACAAGATTTTGAAGGGAGACAAATTGTCTTTTTTATTGACCTACCTAAGCTAAATCCCTTTTTAAGATGAATTTGTATGATGGAAATCACTGACTCTTCTTTTCGCCTTTTTTATTACAAATTTTGGACTCTTATGGTGGCAAAATGAAAGACACCTAGGCACTGAAGTAGGTTAAAACATGGCGACTTGACCTGAAACTCTAGATGAAAATGAAGGACATGACTCATGAAATGACAATTACCATGAATAAACTTAAGAAAGTAGCATTTGAAAAACCTAGACATATCCATCGATCAAAATTTTATTCGAAAATTGACGTGGAAATGTAAAATTTTGACCTATGACCACTACTAGACAAATTTGAAAGAGTGCATATTGATCACTGAATATTGGACACTAAAAACACCCACAAATAGTGTGCCTGCTTTTGGCTGCTCATTGAAGCAAGGTATTTGATGTCAAGTTCTAAACACAAGTCAGGCACTGAAGATGGTTGTGTGCACGTAATTTACAATTACTGGAGCACTTGAAGTTTTGTGGAAGAGGTGTACATTTTTATGAACATCTAAGGACTTCTACTACTAGACGTTTCTGGAGACCTTTGGATTACACTCGCTCATGATTTATGGATTTCTTTATAGGCACCATCTTGTGGAGTTGAATATATAATATTTTTGTTTTCCGTATTACATCTCTTTAGATGTGGTTTTTGTAGTTGTAGTTGGGTGTATGGGATTGGACCCTCACTTTTGTGTTGGACCATTAGTTCTCTTTTGTATATGTGTTTATTTTCACATTTATGGTTTCTAAGTGCACCCTACTCTTCTTTATTATTAATGAAAGATGGTTTCTCGGTACACTGTGTTTTTCTTATTTTTGAATTATTTTGGTTGTAACAGAGGTTGTAAATGGGATTATAGAATGCATAACTATAAATATGTAACACCTCTTTATTATTAATGAAAGATGAGGATGTTGGTTTTTTTATCATGAAAAAAATAGAGATTTTTCAAGCTCCTATGTATGAACACATGTGGCTAGGTGACATTTTTTTCATGATGAAATTTTTTGTTTATGTTTTCTAGCAGATAGTAGTTTGGAAGTAGTAATGATTTACAATTCAAATTTTATGGGATCATTGATATATGAATGATTGTGATTACATCCGCAGTTTGGTGGCAGTAATGATTTACAATTCAAATTTTATGGGTCGTTAATATATGAACCATTGTGACTACATCTAAATCTTGTTTTATTATTACTTTGGAATGGTGATTAAGGTTGAAATTTCATAACAAACTCACTCATCAAATTTTTACACCTGGTTAACTATGATAGCTACGATAGCTAGGTTAAATACTTTCTTTAATGATTGCATGATTTATCTATATTTCGTGGGGATGGTTATGATTTTTCTATTTATTTAAATAGAATGTTCTATCATCATATTGGACGTGGAGGCTACACGTCATGATAGATGGTACTACCCCAGATGGTGAAGAATTAATTTGGTGGACGATGGCCGTGGATGTAAACTGGGATATATCTGGAAATGACTACCTTCACCAATCGAGAGACAATACAAGAGGATATTCGACTATTTTTTCTGTATCGTATCAGATGAGAAATATATGTAAATAAAAGGACACATCCAGTATGTTATCAGCTTCCGAGTTTTCTGGGGATGGGTATGTGGTTAGGCTTCCTCTTCCACGTAATAATATCTCTACTCTACACCTTCGTCACCCATTAATTTTGAGGTACATTTTTCTGTGTATGAAAACAGAAAAATTCTTACTACACTCCTACATAAACCTGATTATCCGTCGTAGTGATAAATTTTGTAGTTTATTTATGGGTGACATGGAACCGCTATACTATCTATCCCTTACCATGAGGCCCACATCCCGCAGGTATCGATGGAATCTTCTCATCCTTGTGACCCAAATGGGATTCTTGATACTATGCACAGATAATCCTATCCATATCCTTGTGACCCAAATGGGATTCTAGATATTATGGGCGGATAATCCTATCCATCTCCTTGTGACCAAAATGGTATTCCTGATACTATGTGTGGATAATCCTATCCATCTCGATCATCCATTAAAACATGAGTCAAATTATATCCGCTTTGGGTCTCTCGCCTACCAGTTCAATTGGTAGTGATATTGAGACTTTGTTACGTAATACCTCCAATGATCTACTTCCTCTCACCATTCAAAAAGTCGGTGGGTCATCATTTTGGTTTTTTATTAGTCCTTCATTTGACATGAATGTGATTATAACATGAATGTGATTATAAGGCGAAAAAGGAAGGGACGTCCCAGGGTAGTGTCGGCGACAAACAGGTTGGTGGTCGCGGGTGGTCGCGGCTCTGGACTTTGTTAACGACATAGACCTTCATGAGGTTACAATTAAGGAATTTGATGTTTCACAGGCTCTTAGAGATGATATTCACATATCCAATGTTCCCCCATAATTTTTTTTTTCAGAATAAAAAAAACTGCTTTCCTTTTATTAAGATAACAAAAAGAGTACATTTTTCGATTGTAGTAGGATGACCTTCCTCCCTGCTAGTGATGACAATTTCATATTTTTGCATATGTCTATAAAATTTATTTCTGAAAGAAACAAAATTTAAGAGTCTATAGTCCAATTGGAGAGATTCTTACATTACAGAGAGTTCCATAATATTCAATTAAAAAAAACATGTAGTCACAGTGCATTGTTTTCCATCTAATTCAAAAGAAGCAAAGTTCTAACAAAATGTAAAAGGTAAAATCAATCTTCCATATTCCCTGTGAAGAAACTATAGGAGGCTTAGATGTCGAAGGATCCAACTGTAACCCGCGAGCCCTGATCATATGCTACATATTCAATTTTTCCTAGATCTATAGTGAGCCCTCTTTTGGATGAGGTCAGCGATCTGGTTTTTCTCCCAGTAGATGTATCCATATTCAATACACAGGAATAATTTCTCCTGATCCAGGATTCTACACATCCACTTGGACAGAGAGGGAGTGTGGAATTGAGTGTGGTATTTCGCCCAATCGATAACCCCTTTTGTGTCTCCAAAGATGCAAACGTATCAGAGTCTCAACCAAAAAACACAAGAAAGGACACCTCAAAGGGAAATAAGTTTTGCTCAGTTTTTCGTACCAATTCCGCCATACCACCAAAAGTGGTAAGATTTACTTGGTGCTAATGTGATAACTGCACCATAACCATCAAACTATCCCACATGGAATATTGATCCCAATTATTGGATAGAGATTTTTCAACACTGATTATTTTTTACAAGGGTGTGATATTCTATGAAGTGTGCAATAACATTGGATACTGTTGGAGCTAGGTCTCCTAGGGCACACTTTTTGATGTAATTTTGTATAAATTTTGTATATGTGCCCTACGCGAATGAGTCAAGGGGCTTTGGGGCGGGTCAAAGTCCCTAATTTTATGTAAATGGGTTTAAAGGTAAAACTCTGGGTCTCAAACCATGGTTTGAGACCATAGTATCTGCATGATAGAAGAATATTAATAGATAGATTGAGTTTACGTAAAGTAGCTAAAGTTGAATAGAATATTATGATATTCCTATATATGCATCTGTAATACTTCATAAGGGTTTGTGTCTAGGTTGGGTAGATAGGATTTTATTAGTTGTGTGTGTGGAGACCTAGTCTTGGCTGTGTGTGGACTCCACTGGTTGTGTGTGCAGAAAGGTTATGTGTAAAGGAAAAGTCTAATATGTTGAATTGACCTTAAGATAATATAAAAGAAAGAATTTTGCGAACTCATGTTACTGATCTGAGTTATCTACCCACTATTTATGTTCTGTTTAAGATCACAATATTTATGTGTTTCTTATATAGCACTAGGCGAGGATGTCTATTATGGTTATTACACATTGTTTAGATATGGATATGTTTATGTTATGACTTATCTGCGTTGAAGTGATTTGTGATTTTTTCTTATCCTATTAAGTATTGTGCGCATCTGTTTATAGTATGCAATCGATCTTCTTATGGCCACTTCATTATTTTCTTCCTCAAAGTGTGAAAACCTGGTTCCAACACCCCCCATACTGCTTCGGGCGAGACTTTGATCTGCACAAGCAAGTCATTGTTGAAAGGGCTAGTATTTGGATGGTTTGTTAGTTGCATAATAAACTTTGAACCTAGGTCAAGATCCCTCAAGCCAAAAAATGGTTATGTTGTCGAGACTGGGATTATTTTGATGAAAATTTGATATTGTGGCACCCTTCACAAAATGAATTGCAAGATTGGTTGGATTAAAATATCCTTGATATCACACTCTAAGAGAATCGTCGAAGTACTAAGCTATATGACGAAAAGTGGGTATAGAAATATATCTATAAAAAAGTTCATGAGATATTCTTTTACTACTTCCCAAATGAGTTTCAAGACTGGATGTCGCGCTTACATGACACAGATCGCTAGCTTACATGACACAGATTCCTACCCAAGGATCAGAAAGTATCAACCTAACTTGAAGCATTTGTTTTGTAGATTTTTTTCATCATTAGGGCATGATTAGAAACATTGTCAGACTTATGATATGATGTTAGATAAATATGAAATATATAGATTGCAGGATGAGCCTACTTCACCAGCATCCCCCTTTGGGCGTGGAGGATTTCAAGGCAGAGGAAGAGGCCAAGGAGATGGATCATCTGGTCAAGGAAGAGGACAAGTCATTTACTATAACTATGGATATGTTGGTAATTATGTGTGTGACTGTCCTAATCCAACAGGACATTCATGCAGGTATTATGGGAAATTTGATCATGTAATAGAAGATTGTATTGTATTGATGGCTAAAACGTAGGAGAAGAAGACACAGACTCCAACACAAAATATCCATACTGTTAGAGTAGAAACCCATGAAGAATATCCCAGTGTGAATGTGGTTACTATGAGTGGAGTAGCCACTAATGAAGATAAGGGAAAGAAACCATACATTGATGTATGGATCCATAAGACAACTAAAAACAAAGAAGGATCTCATCTTCAGTTGGCAAAGGAGACTTTTTTTGAAGCACATAAATAATTTGTAGATGGAAGTGCATCAATGTCAAGAAGAATGATCAAACCATTTCTACAAGCATGTATCAATTTACTGCACAAAAAAAGGGCGGTAGAAAATCTTCAGGCTCCGATATATAATTTCACAAAGAGGGAACAACTGACGATAGAGTAGAGAGTTGTCAATAAACTATACAAGAATAAGAAGAAAACGAGTAGGGAGATGAGTATGACCATGCTAATTGGTGCTTATGAGATGGACATGGTTATTTTAGATCTGGGATTGGATGGTAATGTTATACCTAAGAAAACATGGCAGTGTATGGGAGAACCCAAGTTGGAATGGTCTACCATTCAACTGCGCATGGTCAATCAACATAAGATCGTTCCTTTAGGGAGGGTGCCACAAGTTGTTGTCAGTATCGAGGGTGTTAAGGTGATTGAAGACTTTGAAGTCATACAAATTGTAGATGATACTGATCCTTATCCTGCACACCTAGGATTGGACTGGGATATTGACATGGATGGTGTTATAATTCTGAAGAAAATGAGACTATAATTTGAAAGCAATGGAGTCAGGGTAATCATTCCTTTAGATCCCGCGAAAGGACAAATATACATAGAACTGGTACACACTGATGATGATATTGAGAAAATCTATAAGTTGACCTTGTGCAAGGAAGATTGGATTAATCCAACAACATATGGAAATATTAACTGGGAGAAGGATAACTCTTTTTTTTAGACTTTGATGAGGAACTAGAAAAATGGAAGAACAGTTTCCATGAGTTATCTGTGCTACTCTTTAATCGTGTGACCCTATATCTTCTATGTATAAAATCTGATGTACGTGATTTTTTGCACTCTGATGGATTAACTGATATAAAATTTTTTATAGGGGAGCTTAGAAGGAATCTGCCTGAAAGACAAAGATTCCATGCTTCGGATCTCAACTTGTGCGCTACTCCAACAAGATGGTGGGAGAATCATAAGGAGAACATGGGCAACTATGAGGAATGTGCGCACATGATGTGATTACGGTTTGAATGTCCAATCATTAAAATGGAATATTTCTAGTCTAGCCAAGATGATTTGCACAGACATTTGGCGAGATGGAAGCAAGTATGGAGTGTAGAACCAGGACCTGAATCGGTCCACATGTTTATTCACACATTAGGGAAGGTACGTACTGAATGGTATTTGGAGACAGAGCTATGTCGAGGCACTAGTGAATGGTCTGCATTGACAAAGAGTTTTATTCTAACATTTATTTTTGAGAATGTATCTTATCAGAGTTGTTATCACTCAGAAAAAATGAAACATCATTTGACAATGTCTTAGAGGTTCATGTGTCAAAGGTAGGGTCATAGAATTCATTTTTCATTACTTGGTTAAGGAAAATTTTAAATTTTTCTTATTATCTTATCCTAAAGTCAAAAACTCACCCCCATTCAAATCTTTTCATGTCCAATCAATCATTATTTTCTGAAATTTTTCATTTCCCAAGATTATAACTTCGAAAAAGTCATTTTAGCCAAGAATCCCTACTTTTGTAGTGAAATACAAAGAGAAAACACACTTTTCGCTACGAAACTGCTAATA
The DNA here is from genome assembly GCA_034641835.2 of Pinus albicaulis. Taxonomy (NCBI): domain Eukaryota; kingdom Viridiplantae; phylum Streptophyta; class Pinopsida; order Pinales; family Pinaceae; genus Pinus; species Pinus albicaulis. Next base: position 795,211,405 of record CM076580.1, read on the forward strand.
CTTTCATAGTGAAACTGCCCATAAATACACTAGGTATGCTATGAAAGGAAGGATTCATGTTTGTCTTATCAAAATAGTTGCTAGTTGTCAGTAAATGATTGAAAGGGATAGGGTAGATGCCATTCAAGTCAGTTAGGGCTAAGATCAAGGTACAATGATCATGGTTGAAGTCATTATTACCATTTTAAGCATGTACAAGTCATCATTATGCCATGATTTTTCATCGAACTTCGAAATCTTTCCCAATTGAGTCATTTTTCATTCTCCTCTCCCTCTTTGCATGTTATTGAGCTCTGGAGAGATATTTCACTGAGCCCAAGTTGTGGCTGGTATTTTCAAAAGTTTTTAGGTATCACTGATCAAGCGAGATAGAGAAGACATAAAGGTACCATGGCTGCAAAGAGGAAGACTAACAAAGGTCGCCACTATCTCAAATATGAGCCATCAAACATGAACTTGATAAATGAAGACCCAATAGCTTCAGAAGTTTTCATAAGAACAGGGCGTTTACAATTTTTCCAAGGATTGCAAGGATGCCATATACAGGTTTCTAAATATTTTTCCCTAAATTTCAATGGGATAGCTACAAAAGTGGGAATGATGAACCTCACTATAACTCCAAAGACCATTGCAACATCAATAGGAATTCCAAGAGGAGAAGAAAAATGGTTCAAAGGTTTCAAATTCAACATGCAGGAATGTAAAGAGTTTATCAAGCCAGAATATAGTGAGGTTGACCTTACAAAATTCCATTCCAAGGAGCCACATGAAAGATAATTTCTCCAAGCTACTGCTAATCATTCAAAAATACTTCACTTGTGTAGGGAGGTATCATAAGGTTTATTCTTACCACTTCAATCTTCTACTACATTTTGTTGGTAAGAAATCTCTTGATATACCTTTTTATTTATACAGAAGTTTAGCAAAAATGGAAGATAAAGTTCAAGCTAAATCTGAAGGAAGGAAACCTCACTTTTTCATCATGGTTTAATAAATTTGCTGGTTTTAGATGAGTTAAAAGGACTAGGTAGAGACTGGTCTTCATTTCTGTTTGTTAGTGGTTTTGAAGTGGATGTCATCACCCCTAAAAGAACTCCTAAATCTAGAGGTATAACATCACCTTTAGTGGTAGAACAAAGTGAACCAGTAGGGGCAGAGTAGAGTGAACTAGTAATCATGGAAACAGAGAAATTGCGAAAAATTGATACACCTATTGTTTCACCTGCAAAACAAAAGTCAACTATGAGCAAACCTGCAAAACAAGAGCCAATTGTGAGTAAACATGGTAGAAAAATGGTTACAAGGAGCCAAACAATGGCTAAAGGAAATTTAGAAGACATTCTACATGCTATTCATATTGAAGAGACTCCCATAATCCAAGCTAAGGATATAGATGAGGGAGGAAAGAAGCTCAGGAAAGCCAAATCAACAAAAAGTTAGATTTTGAAGGTGAGGATGCAGGTTTTATGTTTCAGGCTAGGAAACCCATGACACGACATGCGATAAAAATCTTGGAAAGCATTAAATAAGTTCCGAAGGTCACTGACATTATCCAACCACCACCAAGTATCATTGACCTATCATCACCTGCAAAAGAAGATCCAGTCATCAAGAAAAAGAAAGGAAGGGAGAAAATTATTGAAAAAAACAGAGTTTGAGGTCCTTGAGGAACATATGAAGTTAGTAAATCGTGAAATAGTAGTCATGAAGAAAGAGGCAAGGAAACATAATTTCCAAAAAATGCAGTTTGAGAAAATAAATGAGATTTGGGAAGAGCAGGTTGATAGTGTGTCAAAGACCTTAGATGATACACAAAAACTAATCAAATGGACTATGCCATTAATAAAAGTGGTGAATCATGTTAAAATAATTAACCTACACTTGAAATCTAGCAATAGAAAACTGAAGGACCAAGTTAAAGACCTCCAAGAGCAGTTAGAATTGATCCATGAGGAGTTGGAGAAGAAGGGTTTAAAGATGACTGTAGTTGAGGAACCCATAGCTCAACTCATAATTAATGAAGAGGAAACACCTCAAGGCTCTTAAGTTGAGTTTTTTTATGTTTTGAGAGGTTAATGGCATGTTGAAAACCAAGTTTATACAGTTGGAAGGTACCTTTTTGAACGAGGTCAAAATATGGAAATTACATAGTTTTCCAAAGTTTCGTAGCATTTCCTAGGCTTGAAGCCAGGAAAATGCTACGAAAATTTCTGTAGCTGTATTTTTGCCTTTAAATCCACTTTTATAGTTTCCAAGAGGGGAGAATAGTCATGATGAAGTTTCATGTCATGATGGAGATCATGCAAGAGCAAAGAAGCAGAAATTTCGAGTGGAGAATTCATTTTTTGGACGCTACGAAGGTATGCTACGAAATTACCGTGTTTTTGTAGCGAGTTGTCTTTGAAGGTTTCTGAATATCTTAAGAGAAGTTTTGGACAGGTGGACATATCAAATAGGTCAATGGACCTTGCCAGAAATCATCCATGACTTGAATACCATGAAATGGAGACAAGGAAGCATTCATTGAAGATAAGGTCCTGTTTTCCTGAAAAATAGGCTTTGTTTCCATATGTTGAGGAGGATATTTAAGATGTCAAGTAGTGATGAGATATGGCATAGCCCATTATAACATGTGAAGCATTAGTTGTCAGATATGTAACTTTTTTAAGAGATAAGGTAGTTTGATGTAATAAATAGGAGTTTTAGTCTTATTAAGAAAAGGATTGTTTTAGAGTGTAGCTGCCATTTTCTCATTAAAGCACATGTTTTCCTGTTATGAAAGGTGTCATAGGAAGAGTTCAAGGAATCTAGTCAAGAGGAAGATCATCTCTGAGGTAAGAAGGTCTATTAAAGGGAAGATTATCAAAATGGTAAAGGGTTATAGATTTTTTTCACTACTGTAGCTTTATGTAATTTGACTGATATCAGTAATACAAAGGAATTTTTCTTAACAGACCTGAGATTCTCATGGAGTTTTTATGCTTTCCTGATCTATATTTTTATGTGTACTACTTGTAGTGGATTTCATATTTATTACTCATATTTCATATGTTTATTCTTTGACTTCCTTTATTGATGAAATGGTTGTGTTGCTCTATGTTCTACGTGTGATTTATCTTTGTTAAAAACTCTTACCTGACACAGCTTCCATTTCAAGAGACCTTACCATTGAACCTACTGATTTGTTGACTCCATAAGCCCAGCGGTTGCAAACATGTACTCTTTTCAACCTACATACATCACAATCAAGTTATTTTTCAAATAGAGTTAGCCATTTAGTTTCATCATTATCTAATATCATAAACCCCTTCGAGAGAGCCCTCTCAAATTGAAGAGGCTAATCTTCAGTCACAAGCTGGTTTGAAATAGTTACATAGAGTTACCTGATTAGCAGCAAATCAAGTGAAATTTTGTGATAACAAGAGTGACCAAACTTTGATTCTAGAAATTGTTAATGCACCGATGAAAAAAATTGTGAATTGCATGCAGACAATTGAAAATTGTGGAATCTAAGAAATAATGCATAGTCGCTAAAACCTTGATCCCTCCCCCTGAGAATATCAGACAAGTACGCTCAATGATGAGACTCACTGGATACTATAGAAATCACATTTTGAGCTATGAATTGATAACTACATCCATGAATAAATTACTCATAAAAGGTGCGACATTCCATTGGGATGGCATATGTCAGAAGAATTTCCAGTTATTAAGGGAAGAGATAGACACTACCCGATATGCTTTGAATTACCTGATCAATAAGCCTGTGTTGGGGGAACGATCCGTATATGGTTATAATTACCTTTGGAGGATATGTGCAGAAAGGTGCGACGTGCATGCGGTATTTGCGCGAGGAGGTTTAATGGATCGCAAAAGTGTCAAAAAGTAGCCATTGGAACAATAAATCTGGAAAAGACAACTTTATTGCCATTTATGGGAGCGTCTAGGTTGAATTTAATGAAAGGATTTTTTCTAGATTTGCGACCGTTTTGTCATTTATGGAGACACATTAATGTAGAAGGAGTCATTGAAGACATGCCACAAGTCCAAATATGACCTATGGGGTCGCAATAGTTCCCTTAGCTTTCTGAGTGAATTCCTTGCTTTGAGCTCCTTGATTGTTGCTGCATACTATGTCTCTATGTTTGGTTTGGATCTGGAATTCGAGGAAGTGTTGCGCCGCTTAGGGTTGGGATATGTAATTCCAAACAGTATGATTATCACGAGACTTAGAGATGACTCTGTTGCGCCCTAGGTCCCTATTGCTAAAACACCTGTACCCTCAAAGTATAAGAAGGGGTAGTCTTCTGGTACTAGAAAATCATTGAGGGAGAAGACCCCAAAACTGCGCTCTACTGCGGTTGAGCGACAGAAAAGGCCTATGGTCGAGGTCCTTGAAAAATTTGTGGAAAGAGAGGAGGATGAGGTTGAGGTGGCCTCATTCTTGTGGTTTTCAACTTATGTCGCACTACAGAAACCCTCTGTCTGAATTCGTAAAGATCTGGACAAGGTGCGCGCAAGTATCCAAATGCAATTAATCCTTGAAAATGTCCCGGTGGAAGGGGAAATGTTTGCTAAAGTGATGCAACTCAGATTCGAAAACTGGGACAATGAGGATGTAGATAAATTTCCAGAACTTGCGCCAAAGCTATACCTATATCACGTCCCATATGAAGGAGGCATCATGCGCCTTGAGCCAAAGAGATGGTTGTTAGGTCTGCATAAGGCAGGTTTATTGAACTTACCGCAGATCCCTAATTTTGGGCACAACCCCGTAAATGACATCTTCTTCCCACAATTACTTGCGATAGTGCACGATGATGTGCTTTGGTTGGGAGATCGCATCCCCATTGATGTTAAATTGATCCATAGGATCATGGGTATACCGGCTAAAGGCACTGACCCCATTGCTGATTTCAGTGGTAAAGCCCAAGAAAAAGCGGTTGCGGAGAAAATTAAAACTAAATACAAAGTCTCTTGCAAGAGTTGAGGATTCATTGTAAATGAGATAAAATCCCCAACCATTCAGTTTGACATTTTTATCCTGGCCTTCAAGATGATGTGAAAATGTAGACCAAGTCATTTCTCTCACTCGACAGTACGAGAAAGGAGTTATTTATAACGATTCTAACTATCTATTGAAGGAGTTCCTATAAAATGTGTGTGAAGCACAGGAGGAAGGAAAGAAAATTCATTACACTTGGATATTATTGTTGATCGCATTAATTGGGTGGAAGACCCCTGAGGAAACCCAATTTTGGGAGATTGAGCACTAGATGTATGAGGCTATGTGTTATGCCACATTATGAAACTCTTTAGACCCCGTTTTCACCAAGGAGAATAAAATATTTTGGGTTCTTTATGACACGTCCCTATATCAAGCTGTATAGTCAAATCTGTGAGTGTTGACCAAGTTGCATAATCAATACAAGATGGTAACCGACTTCAAGGCTACATTCCATAACATGCACATCCACTCAAAAGGTGCCATGGAAGGAGTCTAGTATGAGTTACCTTATTTAGTTACTGAATATTACCTAATCACAATCACTATGGAGTGGCCACTAGCGTGGTTGACACCTACAATGTCAAAAAATCCACACACTAGCACTCAGACAACGAAAACAACAAGTAAGGTATTTGAGAATCTTATCGAGAAAGAAGCCACGCCAAGCACCACTGACGAAACTATTAACCTGGAAAAAGAAACAGAGTCGAAGAAGAATGGGTCTGTGCCAAAAGATATAGTGGAGGAGGTAGAAGCACAGACATCCATGGGAACAAAGCGCAACTCTCAGCCTACTAGTGGGTCAAGAAATAAAAGAAAGGGATCCAAAGATGCTAGGAAGGAGGTCTTGACATTGACAAAGGATGATCTAAATGAAATTTCTAACACAATCACTTCTATGACTGAGGATCATTGGACCGATATGGAGTTGCAATTAAAACTGCACTGGAAAGTGTTCAGGTGGGGATACAAGAACTTAAATTGCAAGCAAGCCTAATACAAGTGAGCGTTGCTCATGCCAGACAGACTAGAGGGAAAGTCACCAATGCGCAGCCATTGGATGTAGTGTTACCAGCCACCGGGGATGCCTGTCTTGTAAAAAGCCCTACATCAGCCATTCATGTGGATGCCAGCCTACGCACCCAATTCTGCGAAGCAAGTGATATAAATATAAATATTTTTGTTTTACCTTCAGCAAAGATACACTTGCTGCATACCATGATCACAAATGAACTTCGGTTTAGAGAGGTAGTTGCTCACACTAGTACAATGGAATCCCAGAAACAAGCCAAAGAGGCACATAAAAAACAACAAGAAGCAAAAGTAGTATCCCGCACAGCCGAAGCCTAGCATGTTGCGCTAGAGGCCAAAATCCATCAAGAATGTTGTGATTTTCCAGCAGTGTTGGACACAACTGCCCCAGAAGAAAAATTGGAAGGACTGGCTACAGATTTGAAAGCATCGCATGTTGAGGTACAGACTATCAAAGCAAAATATGAACATCAAATTGCATATATGAAAACAAATTTGCATCCTAAGACTCCACCAGAATTTCATGTCGAATGAGTAACCAAAGTAAAATAAGCCATAAACAATATCGTTGTTGTAGTCACACAGTGTGATAATCTATTGGATGACGCTATGGGCGTATTGACATCCGTGAAGAATGATCTAGTAGTTCAGCAGGTGCATAACAATCTGCATCAGAAGGAACAACAATTTGCAGAGATTCGGACAGTGGCACTGACCCTTGTTCTTCCATAGCACCTAGCTCATCTGCAAGAGGGCCAGATCATCCAGTCTGAGATTGACGACCTGCGCCAAAAAAAAAATATTGCTCGAGGCACGCATACAAACTTGGACTAAGGAAGTATTCAACTTTCGTAGACTCTGAACACCACTTTGAAGGAAATTCAACAAACACAACACAACATAGAGATGGTCACTGAAGGGCCTACTACGGAGAAGTTAGTTCAGAAAGTGCAAGGAGCTGTGGCGCAATGTTAGGAAATGGTTCTCCCTCTGAAATATTTTTTCCGTGTGCTCCAAGCCAAGCTAAAGGAGTAGATGCCTTAGTGATTCTGGATGAGTCACATGCTTCTGTTGGGGGCATGTTGGAGTGCGGTCTGCAAGGGTACACTTTTTTATGTAATTTTGTATAAATTTTGTATATGTGCACTACATGAATGAGTCAAGGGGATTTAGGGTGGGAAAAGTTCCTAATTTTATGTAAAATGGTTTAAGGGTAAAACTGTGGGCCTCAAACCATGGTTTGTATCTACGCGATAGAAGAATATAAATAGATAGATCGAGTCTAAGTAAAGTAGTTCAAATTGAATAGAATATTATGATCTAACTATTTATGCATATGTAATACTTCGTAAGGGTTTGCGATGGGGTTGGGTAGAAAGGCTCCTACTCGTTGTGTGCGAATACCTAGTCCTGGTTGTGTGTGGACTGCACTCGATGTGTTTGTGGAAGGGTTCTGTGTAAGGGAAAATTTTGATATGTTGAATTGACCTGAAGCTAATAAAGGACATATTTTGGCGAACTCATTGTGTTATTGATCTTAGTTATGTATCTACTGTTTCTGTTATGTTTAACATCACATTGTTTTTATTTTTCTTATTTAGCATTTTGCGAGGATATCTATTATGGTTATTTATGCATATCGATTGTTGATAAATCTTCCTAAGTGATTATGCATTTTTTAGATATGGATCTGGTTCTATTATGATTTATTTTCACTAAAGTGATCTATGATTCTATTTTATTTTGTTAAGTATTGTGTTCATCTATTTATAATTCTGCAATTGATCTGCTTAGGGCCACTTCATTATTGTCTTCCTCGGTGTGTGGAAACCTGGTTTGAGAAAAACCTGATATTGCTTTGGGTGAGACTTTGATCTACACAAGTGGGTCATTTCCAAAAGGGCCAGTAGTTGGAGGGTTTTTTGGTTGTGTTTTAAACTCTGAAGCTGGGTCAGGACCCCTCAAGCCAACAAAGACCACATTCCTCATAGTAACAATATTTTTCTTTCAAATATATGTGAATTACGACCAATCCAAATAGACCAAATGATGAATATAGCAAGCAGACAATGTGTGGCCTTATTGGAGAACCATTTCAATAGGTGACTGTTGAGTGTGTCGCTGTATGTCGGATAGTCGAGTTACAAGGTGTCCATGGCTCCCACCCAGACAACATTGAAAAAAGGGTAGCTATGAAGAAAATGATCCACAATCTCCTTAGCCTATTTGTAGAGAGGGCACAGGCCCATTCTGCATAATCCCCTTTTTTTGAGGTTGATCTAGGTAAGTATACTATTGTGAGTTTCCAACTAGTTGAAAGAAATGAATTTTACTGGAATATTCCAACCCCAAGCAACATGATACCATATACATGGAGCAAGTCTCTGGTCCTTCAGTGGAATAAAGTGGTAGATGTATTGTACAATTGGAATTCCATTTTTCAATATTCCCTCAAAATCATCAAATCAACATTGTCTCTTAGTAGAATACCTGATGCTGAGAGGTTGTTTCTTTATTCCTCCCATTCAATAGCTAATTCACCAATTAGTCTCAATTATATTGTCATTTTCCAAAGGTTACCGAAATGTGAAATCGTAGGAGGGAAAAATATCCGATAAAGAGTTTGGATGCCACAATCATGTAACTAATGCAATAGAGGGATCAAGCGAGTGTGATTTCTGGCAAAAAATTTAATGGCATCTAGGATTATTTGAATATCATGTTCGTTGTCGACCTCAAATAGCAGAAAGGGAAGCATCTAATGTAGGTTATTTCTCATACTCTGCTAGATATTTGAAGATGGATTTCTATTATGGGCTCCTTCACAGATCCAAGAAGAGATTGAAAACCCAACGATGTATTTGATCCTGACAATTTGTGACCAGATGTAGACATAATTCATAGTGGGCCAACTTCTCTTAATGATCATGGCTGAATTAAAATTTTGTGTATCAATAATTCCCCATTTTCCATCCTTTATCGACCTAGAAATAGTGCTCCATTTGACCAAATCGATCTTTTTATCTCCAAGGGTTTCGAACCACATGAATATGGCCATCATGACCTCAATTTTTTGGATCACTTCCATGGGGAGATGATAAAGGTGCATCCAGTACACAACCAAATTCTGGAAGACAAATTTTATGAGTGTGAGCCGACCTCCCATCAAAATCCAATGAAGTTGGGCCACCCACAGAGATGACGAGGGAAGCGTTCGATGATCCAATCCCAATAAGTGATGTAGTAGATTAAATGTTTGATTTGGAAGCCAAGATATACAAAGCCGAGAGAAATAGTGTAGGTTTCAACCATAAAAATGTTACACATGTCCCAGATAACAACCATATTACTATCGTCGTGGAGTAGAATGGGCTTTCCACTATTCATAAAAATTCCCGAGGTCCAAATGAAAAATAGCATAATATTATGAAGCTAGATCCATTCCATAATACTTACTAAACCCCCGAAAAGGAGGTCAAACAAAAACATAATATTAGAAATCTGACATTGTTTAGAGATGGTAATTCCCTGTATATGTCCCAGATTTCTTTCTACCCGTAAACTATGACTAGAACAATCCATAACAAGGAGGAAGAGGAGGGGGGATAGGGTGCATCCCTGTCTCAGACCTATGAAAGCCTAAAATAATTTAGTGGGAAACCCGTTAACGATTACCACTAAATTTGTGGAAGACAAACAAGCTATGATCCAAAGAGTAGATAGGGGGCTTAATCCTATTTTGGTGAGAATCAATCTTATAAAATCCCAATCCTCACAGTCAAAGGATTTTTACATGTCAACCTTGAGGAGGAATGCATTGTGATATCGAGATTGAAAAGAGTGAGCTAGTTCCTAAGTGATGTCAATGGCATATTCGATGAACCTGTCATCTAGGAAGTTGAACTGTTCAAGGGTGATATGTTTGGACAAAATATTTTTCAACGTGAGAGAAATGAGACTAGATATCATCTCATATAATGAATTTCATAAATAAATAGGGCGAAAAATCAACAAACGAGTGGGGGGGATTTTTTTTGGATATGATATCAATGAACGTGGCATTGATTTCCCTAGGAATGGCTCCTAGAGTGTGAGCCTCCTCCATAGAATCCAATAATTCTATTGACATATATTCATAAAAGTGGAAATATAGTTCAATACCTCAGCCATCTGATCTCGAGCTTTTATCTTTGGTGCATTCCTTCAGTACCTCTAATAACTCATCCTTTTTGACCGACCTACCCATAATTTTGTTGTCCTCTCTAGTGAAGATGGTGAGTAATGTTTCCAAGCATTGTATTTGAGTCGGGAAATCCAAATTATTTTCTTTATAGGACTTATTGAAGTGATTCGTTGCCTCAATTTTTATGTCAACTTGTTTATCAATGAATAAGGCATCTCTATTGTGTATGCCATGAATAAGAATTACTTGTTTTCTGAGGTTGGCCTGTAAGTGGAAGAATTTGGCATTATGATCACCCAATGACACCCATATTGGATGAATTTTAAGCTAGAGTGTCACCTCCTCTGAGAGAAAAATGTCTCGTTTCTTGTCTTCCATTTCCAATATCTGTTGTCTGTACGAATATGAGAATAAGAGTGGATCTGTCAGATTATTGAGTAGACGAAGCTTGTTCTATAAATCAACAAGTATAAATGTCTCCTTTGTGCACTGGTGTTGGGAACATCATCGAACCTTCGATTTATGTTCTGATATTTTCTTGTGCAAGAAATACATACAACGCGTCGAGGGTAGGGGCGAATATGTGGTCCAAAATATTTGAACCAAATCATTGAATTCTAGTGAGAGGAGCCAGTGAGAGTTTAATTTGAAGGGATAAGAGCATCGATTTCTAGGGGATGTCCATGATAAAATGCTCAGAAAGTGATTGACTAAATATGAGGGCACAATAGAAGAAATGAGGTCCACCAATTCATTACATATTGTCTGACTGATGATGAAATGATCAAGGCTCTTGGAGATGTCCGTTGTACCAATCCCCCCATTCCTCCAGGTGGGAGATAGAGGGAGGGGGAGAGCATCAAAAAGAGAATGATTAGCCAATAAGTCCTGAAATAATTATGAAATATAATCCGGACGAGCTTAGTCACCCCATATCTTGCGTAATCTGAGTGTCAAGTTAAGATCACCTGCAATTATGAGATAAGGGATATCTAGTAAGACAGAAGCAAAGATCTTGTCCCAAAAACTCCTTCTATTAGAATATGATGCATATGAATTTAAAATTCAGATTTGACGATTGGAGCCAGGTATTTTCCATGGTAGTATCATGCTAGCACAAGATTTGTATGCCTTCAGGGTGCTCATATGGGGGTTCCGTATGGCCCCAAGTCCACCAGAAATCCCCAAAGCATTAGTGGCATAAGCAAGCCAATTAGGACAAATAGTAATGAGAAATTTGATGGTCTTATCTTGGGAAGCCATTGTTTCTTGAATGAGGATGAGGGTAGGGACGTGGATCAGTAGAAGGCCACAGAGGGAGGTGGGTCTATGGGGAGCTCCCAATCCCCGAATGTTGCGAGAAATAAAATTCATGGGGAAACCTCATCATCCTAAGCGAATGATCTAACATCCAGAGAGTGGTTGTAAATTAGAGGAACTTTTAGGTATAAAATGGGCCTCCTAAGGAAATAATAAAATAATATTAGATTACATCATCAAATTTTAGAGGGAAAAAACAAAAAAAATAATAATTTCAACTCGTATTTCAATTTATCTCCCTATGGATTTACTCATATTTTGAGAGGGAACACTTGTTGGATTCATAATTTGATTCGTCATCCAATGAGTACCCATGTTGCATACTTTTTATGAACCCTGCTACACAAAAAAAAGAGAAATACATGACAAATGTGATTGAAATCACATTTTTTCTTGCATTTCTCATTTTTTGTAGTAGGGTCTATCGAAATTATGAAACATGGGTAATCCTTGCATCGGGAATTAAGTTTTTCATCCAAAAAGTACTCCCGCTTTAAATTTTAGTAAAAAATTAGGAAAATAAGTTGAAAATAGGAGTTTAAAAATAAGTTTTGTTATTTATTAATTTTTTATATTTTTTCTTTTTTACTCCAAAAATGGTGAATCATCCCCCATGGTTGAAATTGTCATCTTGAATCCTATTGGTTCTTATAAAGTTTATTCTGGGTGTACATTTTCCTTAGGAGGCCCATTTTAGACCTGAAAATTTTTCTAATGATGAGGATGAAGATAAGGCTAGTGGGTCGATGATTGGGGGAAGATCTTCTATAGGGTAATCTGATGCATCCTATAGATTGTAGATGGACATGTTTTTTATTTTTTTGGCCCGCTTTTTTCGGTGAGTGATATTCCTCCTGGAAGGGGAGATGGGAACAACCGAGCTAAGAATCTTAGCTATCATTATAGAGAGTGGAAGAAGAAGTCGAGAAGGGGAAAACTAAATGGCCTATAATTCCCAACCAGGGGAGGGGAGGGAATCAATGTCGGTAGGGTTAGATAACAGGGGGGGGGGGGGGCTCAGGAGGAAGTAGAAGGGGGAGAGACTAATGGATGCAGAGGAAATAAGAAAGGGGAGACTGTAGAGTCTTCAAATCCAGAGGAAGGGATGGAGGTCATGGTTCAAGAGGGAAATTCAGGGAGAGGTGGATGAGAGGGATGAAGGGGCGGCAAGGAAGGGTTGTGAGGGAGGCATGAATCAAATGATAAAGGATAATCATGAGGAAATGTAGGTGTATAAGTACCTAAGGGTTGTATCCAAGAATCTGGAGAAGAGTGTTGTAGACCACGACACTATGGTTTCCTCGAAGCAGTTGGTAGACGAGTTAGACAATATTGAAGAAGATGATCCATTTCGTGGCACCGAAGGCAACAAAAGGGAACCCTATGGTAATAGATATTGATCAAGGTTGTTGGAAAAAGGTCTCCTAAAGCTACAAATTGTGTCCATTTTTGTATATTTTTTGTATTATTTAGTCTAACGCAGGGGTTTTGGGGTGGGTCAAGGCCCCAAATGCATTGTAATGGGTCAAGGGTAGACCAAGAGTCCACAAACCACGGTTTGCAGACCATTAGATGCATAGGATAAATCGATATAAATAGATGAACGTTTTGAGTCTTAAGGTAGGCAAGAATTGAGAATGATGCTAAGCATAAATTGTTAGATCTTTTTTCGGGTTGTTGGGTAAGGACTCCTACTAGCTGGGTGCACGGAGATCCTCAGTTTTGCTGTGTGTGGACCGTGTTGGCTATGTCCGCAGGTGGTATTTTGGGATTGTAAGTGGATTTTGATATTAATATATATGCGAAGTACTGTTGGATATCTAATGCTATCTGGATCTGTTTGGTTATGATTGATGCAAACCTGGGTTATATGATTAAGTTGCGAAAGTGTCTGTTTACGTAATGTTCCGAAATGGAAAATCAACAGCTTTTACACCACTGAAGAATTCCTTTGTCGGAAATATGAACAAGGATATGTCAAAGATGGACTGAGAGGGATTTTACCAGTTATGTCACCTCTAAATAGAGGATGAGAACTAGAGGCTATCTAGCCCTTTCTTAGGCTTTGCCTATAGCTATGTAAATATTTCTTCCTCAAGAAGATCTTGCTCAACAGGATGAGCTACAGCAACATCTAAAATTTAACAAGCAACAGAAACCATGAAATATTTACTCATAAAATGTGAGAAGAGTGCAAAACTGATATATAATCTGTAGCAAAAAATTATATACAAATCCTTGAGGAAAATATCTCTCAAGGTGGGCTCAAATCAGCATTAATGGAAAATGTACATAAAATGGAGAAACACTCTGCTACATAACCCAACAACTCTATAACTTCACAGTCTATAAGGGAAAATGACTGCAGACTGAAATATACAAGATGATATGAAAATATGATCTCAAATAAAGAAGGAGGAGCAAGATCTCAACCCCATGAAACAATAATACAACAATCCTCCAAGGGATTGGCTAAAATACATGAAACAGAAAAATGCCGGAGTTGCAGTGTGGCACCTGCAACTCAATAATAATACATGAATGGAGAAGGGAAAGAATGCTACAAACAATATCAAAACCTCCTCCAATGATCTTCTAAGTGAAAGGCTGCCCCTTTCACTAAAGATTACACTCTCTAATCCCCAAGGTGAATCCTCCTGCAATTTCCCTCTGAAAATAACACTGTAAGAGGGAGAAACTACACTGGGACTGAGATGAAACACTTGGCCCAATGCAAAAATCTGAAAGAAATCTTCAAGGATCTCCTTTGCTGATCTCCTAGAGAAAGAGTGAGCTCCTCCTCCACAAAACTAGCTCCGGAAATGGGTGATGGTGATCCCTCACTGCTACCCCCAGCAACTCCGATGTTTCTGCCCAATAGAAATGTTGTAGCTGAAAGAGATGGCTTTGGCCACAAGCCTGGATGTGAGGAAGATGAAGAAAAACTCCTACAAGGCCTCCCAAGGAAGAGAAGGAAACTCCTAAACAAGAATCCCTCTTGTGCTGAGCAGCACAAGCTATCTCAGTTGAGCAATTGAAGAGAGCTACTAAATCGAATTCTCAAGCATAATGAACAATGGCTCTCCTTCACCTTTTTATGCAAGGAATGCTTCCTTGCCATGGACCCCACCCATTAGGGTTTTTATCATCCTCTAATTTCCCTCCTTTCAAAACTGTACAGTCTTCTTGAGCAAGCTTCTCCTCTTAGCCACGTTGTTGACTTGGTCAACCATGGCCTAGTTTACTTGCTTTTGGCACTTTTCACACTAGGGATTGCCAAATTTAGCCACTTAAGTGACTCATGCACCTTAGGAGAGTTTTATTTTGCTGCTACATGGGCTCCCTTACCCATTTTATTCCTTTTATTAAAACAAAGGAAAAATTAATGTTCCAATTAACATAGTGAAAAAATTGGAACATTACAGTTTAATTGCTGTAAATTGTGAAAGTATCTATGTTTCTGGTATATCTATCTGTGATCTGTCAATTGTTTTGATTATAGCATTATGTACTGATAAATTGGTATTACGCATATGGATGTGAATGTATTTACTAGATCTATGCATGATAATAGCTCTGTTATACTTTATAAGCCTACAAATACATCTGTCTAGTGCAAAATCGATAGGTTGGGAACGCAGACCTGCTTGAATTACCTACTCTCTCTCAGGGTGTGGAAACCTAGTTCCAGCACCCTCCCATACTGCTTTGGGTGAGACTTTGGCCTGCGCAAGCAGGTCACTGCCGAAAGGGCCTGTATTATAGGGGTTTGTTGGAAAATATTAACCTTCGAACCTGGGTTAGGACCCCTCGAGCCAACAAATGGTTCTGTAGTCAGGACCGGGAGCATTTTGAGAGAAATATAAAGTAATGCCAAGAACACATTGGAGACCTCAGAAGAAAGAGATTGACTAGTGGTTCAAAAATAAAATTCATGAATTCGCGGTAAAAGAGAATCGAAGTGAAAAGCTGACCGTGGAGAAGTGGAAGAATAAGTATATTTTCAAAGAGATCTATGAAATTTTCTTTGTGACATTTGCGACTGAGCTTCAGGAGTGGCTTGCAAGGCTCATATATTTCCAAAAGTGTTGGAATGACCAACAGGTCACGCAGTGGTCCCCAGAGTTGATACATAAATTAGAAAAGTATGATAACACCATTAATCACATGGTAGATCACTGGGTGGACAGTGTGATAAGAGGATTTGTGACAGAATTTGAAATTGATCAATTTGTGTCCTACTCCGAGGTAGAACAAAGGTTCTTCAAGGTTTTCTTGGGTATGCTTATGAAAACTCTGCCATTACTGATTAAGATCTTATTATGTGAAAAGAGAATTTTGTGCAATGATACAGAGTGAATGCTCTCTGTTCAAAGCGAGGGTACAACGTACAGTGGCAAGTACTACAGAACTAACCAAGAAGGAGATAGATATATCTATAGTCCAGTAAGGGAATCGACTATGCAAGAAACTCCTACTACACCACCATCAAGCCAGCAAAGGGGTAAGAACTTACCCGTACCTCCACCCCCACTAGAAGATGATATGGGCTCACACATGAAGCTACCTACCTTCAAGGGTGTAGGGGATGAAGACATGGATCAGTTCTGGTTTTTCACAAGATCGGTATGGGCTGCGCAGAACGTGTCCAACGATGCTGTAAAAGGGTGCAACTATCCCTTGCCTTTGAAGGAAGAGCCTTAGACTGTATATGGGATACATAGCTCAGCATGCGAATGCAACCATTGAAGAGATTAAGAATGCCTTGAAACAACAATTGAAGAAGCCTAAATCCTACTCTCAGATAGTGAATTATCTAAAAATTTTGAAGCAGGGACCGTCCGAGTCTATATGGGAAGCTGAAAAACTGTTAAAGAAGGTAATTAGAGAAGGAGGATTTCTGTATGATGAAAGGCAATACACTGAGTGGTTCATTGCTATGTTGTTGCCCCACCTGCGCATGCCAATGGGTCATCAAGTAATTGAATCACAGGAAAAGGCCTTAGAGATTGCTATGAAGTTGGAAGCTGCACCAAGAGATGATACCCAGTTAGGAGTACAAAAAATACAGGGACAATTAGAGGCAATTCACATGGAAATCCAGAATCTGCGAAAGGAGCGAGGAACAGAGGCTAGCCCTGAAAGATGGTGCATACGCTACAGGGTGAATGGCCAAACCAAGGATAACTGTCTGCTACTAGTAGAATACATGCAAGTCACGACACCCAGCTCATTGCGTCGTAGGGAAGTTGTGGGACCAAGTGGGTCGGTGTTGTGGTGCGATGATTGTCACGTTGCTGGGTTGCACGATACCAACCACTACCCCCGCCTGGCCACATATATCCCAGAAGTGCAGCAATAATGGTGATGCTTTTGCAGATCTATAGGACATGATGAGCATAACTTCTAGACCTATGATCTAATGATAGACCAGGGGAACCTATATAGAGTACAGTCAGATCCTTCCTCACCGAGATCCCCCTCAGAAATAGGTGGCTCCCCAGCTAGGGGCAGGGGAGGGGGCCGAGGTGGAAGCATAGGTAGGGGACGAGGAAAAATGATCGGCTATAACTGAGGAGAGGTAGGCCACTTTGCAAGGGACTGTACGAACCTAGTAAGGCAATCTTGCAGATGCTGAAGATAGCTGGACCACATGATCGAAGACTACCTAATTTTGATAGCCAAGATGCAGGAAATGCAGCAGACACTTACGCAGAACGTACAAAGGGTTAAGGCGGAACCTCGAGATGAAGGACCAAGTGTTAATTTTATAACACGCAGCTGCATGGACACCGGAGGAGATACGGAGAAAGTTGAGGCGAAGCCTCTTATCTATAAAGTAGCCATTAAACAAGAAGGTTTGGACTTATAAAAGGGAAAGGAAAAATAACAGGGCTTAGGGAAACCCCTGAAACCCATGAAATGGGCTGGAGGGAAGCCCCGTACTTCCTTGAGGAATGTAAAATCCCCAAAAGGGACGCCTCAGGCAGGCTCTATTCCGGAAGAGGCCCAGACCACCGAACCGGTCAACTAGTTACCTCCCTTCATTCGGTCACGTAGGCCCTCTATGTGCATGCCAAAGAACCTCGAAGGCCTGATCACCTACTTGCAGATGCCACTGACCCCAGGCTCCATGAGATCAAATTTGATGATCATGACTTGGCCAATTTGGAGGCCTTCCCTGAGTTGGCACTCGAGTTATATCTTGATCGAATTTAGGAGGATGATGGGATCAAAATTGTTCGCGTAAGCTGGGTACGTAGAGTGGCAGGATCCGAGCTCCTAAACCTGCTCAAGATGCCGCATTTCAGCCACTATAATATCACGCACTGTGTGGTGCATTAGTTTCTTTCCTTGGTCCATGATGGTTGTTTGTGGATCCAGGATCAAATCCCTATCGACGTTGCCCTCTTCCATTGAATCACTAGTCTTCCTACGGAAGGGTGGGACCCTCTGCTGCGCGTTGGGAGAAATACGAGTCCAAAAATGCTGAATATGTGCGACAAAAATACCATGTGGAGTGGAATACTCGTAGCTTCATGATAAAAACCAGCATTGATCCTGCTACGCAGCTGGGCACCATGTTATTAGCATGTAAGATGATGCGAAAATGCCAGGTGGCCTCCATCCCCGCATATGTAATTCAGTTAGCAGACCAGTGCGAGAAAGGGGTCTGCTCCAGTTGGTCACAATATTTGTGCAATGAGTTTTTGGCTAATGTCTATGAATCCCAAGAGTAGGGATGGGCATTTTACTATTCCTAGCTCCTACTTCTCATCGCATTGATAGCCTGGGAAGCACCTGAGGAATTGGTTCTCCTGGAGCTCACCCCAAACATGTGTGAGGGAGCTCGATATACAAACTTATGGGATTCTAAGGATATGCAACATCTCGAAGACAGCCAAGTATTTTGTGTCCTCTTTTAGAGTAGCTTGATAGTAGCCATTAATTCCTGACCATGGTTGTCTCTAACAGTATATGACAAATATAAGGGAATTGCAGCATTCCAGGTCACCATGCACAACGTCCAGATCAGAGTACGCAAGGATAAAGCTTGGACTTTTCTCCCTTATATGGTGTCCGATGAAGAAATTGACAATGTAATTGTGCTCTGGCCTCCTAACTGGAAGATCAGCTTCAAAACTGGTGCAAAGGGCACCGAAGGAACTAGCACAATGAAAATAATCCCGCCTGTCATCATGAAGGATATTGGAGGACCAAGTAAGATTACAGGGAAGGACACAGCTGCAATAGCACAAAATGATACATAACATAAACATACCATCGAGAAGGATGCAGAAGTGAAGACTCAGATAGTTTCGCTGCCAGACTTGGGTACAGAAGGACTGGATGTGGGAGGAACTGCCTCCCCCCAAGGCACAACGCAAACAAGCGAGCCTATCAAAGGGCCCTGAAAGAAGCAACGCTCTCAGCAGATGGAACAAGATGAGACAGTCACACTGACCGAGGGGGACCTAGAACAAATTGCTGACGCGGTCACTTTGGCCATGGAAGATAGATTGTTAGCCTTAGAAGAATAGCAGAGAGTTGTGATTGACAGAATTCGGGCTGCGCTCCGCACTCTACAACTGAAGAAAGACACGCTGCAGACCAGTGTGATTCAGGTATGAACACCCTCAGCCACCAGCAATGCATCACTAGTTACAGAAGAAAGCCACCTCTGTTCCTTACCTGGCATAGCCCTTGTGATCAGTCCACCCAACCTAGGAATGCAAGTCTAGGTCGGTGTAGAAGTACAACTGAATTTAGCCAGGCTGCCACATGAGCCATTTCATGGCCTCCACACCTCCTTTTTTCAGGAATTCACCATCGGGACCAACAAGTGCACCAACAGCTTGGTGTGGCTGAGCAAACAATCTCCGCAAAGAACGTTGAAGTGTCCCTCACCACTGCGCAGGAAACAGAGCTCGAAAACTTGATTCAATGACTCTGCACAGATGTTACAGAAGAATTCCCGGCCACAGCCACCCCAGAGGCTAATATTGAAGGATTGGTCGTAGCATTGAAGGCCTCCATGATATAATTTTAGGTGGTAAAAACTCAAATCGAGCAGAAAATCATAGATTTGCAGGCTGAGTTACAGCTCGAAACACCTCCGGAGGTACGGGCCTAGTGAGCTGTGCTGGTTACCATGGCTACAAATTTCATTACAAGCCAGATCGCTCACGACACCCAATTACTAGAAAAAACCATGGAGCTATGGACAAAGGTCCAGTGCGACCTGATCTTGCGAGAAATCAACTAGAACTTGTGGAAAAAGGAAGAAGCATTTGAGAAGATAGAAGCCACCATGCCCACTTTGGTTCTTGCTCAGTGCTTGGCATGGATGCGAACCATCCACGACCTCAAAAATGATGTTGATGAGATCCGGCATAAGAAGAAAGTTCTCGGTGACTGCTTGAAGACTTGGGTTGCTGAGGCCCTCAAGCTCTCGCAGGATGTTGATGTTACTGTTAAGCAACTAAACCAGACTCTAGAGAGCGTCACCACTGCGATAGAAGGCCCAACTTCGCAGAATTTGGTAGAAATTGTGAAAAATGCTTCTCCTCAAAGTGAAAGTGTGCTTCCCCATTGGCTGAAGTAATCAAACTGCTACAGGCGCAGGTGGAGACCCCACCATCATAGTGACTCGGGACGAGTCACAATATTGTGTTGGGGGACTGTTGGAACAAGGTCTCCTAAAGCTGCGAATTGTGTCCATTTTAGTCAAAACCTCTAACGCATTGTAATGGGTTAAGGGTAGACAAGAGTCCGCAATCTATGGTTTGCAGACCATTGGATGCATAGGCTAAATCGATTTAAATAGATGAAAATTTTGGGTATTAAGGTATGCAAGAATTGAGATTGATGCTAAGCACAAATTTTTAGATCTGTTGTCGGGTTGTTGGGTAAGGACTCCTACTGGTTGTGTGCACGGAGATCCTCAGTCCTGCTGTGTGCAGACCTTACTGGTTATGTGTGCAAGAGGCACTAGTACAAAATGGCTAATTAGTTACTAAAAAAAGACTAAAATTTGCATATAAACGACTATTTTTTGGTTGGTGACCAATAGTAGCTAATTTACAGTATCTTATAACGCGACCAACTTTTGGACGTTTTTAGCTTAGTCATTAATTGATTATCTCAATTTTGTTGTCTAGTTATATATTTGGTCATTGATTTGATCATTAGTTTAGTCATTGATTTGGTCATTGATTTGGACATTAATTTAGTCGTTAACTTAATCTTTGATTTGTACCAAATATATTACTATATGATCACCCGAGAAAACCAATTAATGACCAAAATGTTGGTTGTGTTATAATATACTATAAATTAGCTACTAATAGTCATATATATGCAAATTTTAGTCATCGTTTGAAACCAATTAATGGCTGAAGAAATATGACTAAATTTTAGTTGTGTTATAAGATACTATAAATTAGCTACTAATAGTCCTATATATGCAAAATTTAGTTGTCATTTGTAGTCACAAAATTATCATTTGCGGTAGTCATTTATTCATTATATAAACGAATAATTTAATAGTTTATATTTATTTCATTTACTTTCATTAATAATCATTATAAATGACTAATTTAGTCGTATATTCATTTCATTTGTGTTCATCATTAATCAATATAAGATATCAATTTAATAGTTTTAAATTGATTTTGTGTTTATTATTAATCAACATAAATTAATTTGTATGATTTTAAAAATGTCATACAATGTGCATGTTCATCTAATATGAAAACACAAAGTCGCATATTTTAATTACAATACTAAACAATATCAAGTGCAACTATAAATAATTTCAACCACATAAATTATATTATATGAAATGTTAAAGTATTACAATATGATTTTCCAACTTAATATTAGTTGGACTACAATTTACACATGAAATGATGTTTCATCACTTCAAACATTATCGTTGTGTTTTCAAGGCATTGTAGGTGAATTCACCAACTCTGAAGACTTGACCATCAATATTTATATGTGTCTTACGTGGGATATTGGCTCTAAGAGTATCACCAGACCAGTTCTCCTCTCTCCCTTTTTTCATTTGTCGCTCCAATGTTATTGCTCCCCTCTTTTATCAATTCATGCTTCTTACCATCAATAATGTGTTTATTCTCTGAAAATAAAAGAAGATACAATCTAAAATGTAAAACATGAAAAATAATGAACACTGGAATATAAACTAAATTAGACTATAAATAATTTATACAACATATACCTCAACACCAGAAGTATCAAAGCCATTTTTCTCCATACAAGTAAGAAACTCGAACAAATTATCTTCATTGTGTTGCTAATTGCCACTATAATGTGGCTAGATAACCTGTATAAACAAAGCAAATAAAATATCACCATATATAGAAAATAACACCTTAGTGACTTAGTATTCAACTTTCAAGGAAATCTTAGGAACAATCATGTCAACTAAGTTATATGATAAAAAGCTCAAGCTATAGATAACTTGTGAAAACAAATAATTTGAGGTGTGATGTTTAATCCCTGTCATTTTATTCACAACAACATTTCATTTTCTAATGCATGAGCTTAGTCAAGTATATAAACAACATGTATTCAAATAACAACATGAAAGTAGCTTTTTCTGATAGTCATGAAAATATTTTAACACAAAATAGCTATAAAGATTCCTATAAATATAGTGTAATACTAATTTCATATTCAAGCTTTGGTTGTTTTTTAAATGGACATGGTACTAAGTATTTTCAATTCATAGTTAAAAGAAAAAAGAAAATCAAAATAAGGGTCCAAAATACAATCAAACAATAAAGAAAGGATATCATGGAATGGAAATTGCAATTGTAAAAAAAAATTTGTTTACTTGTCCACCGATGTCGTTTCTGGCATTCCTAAAGAATTTTCTTGCCTAAAATAACCATGAAGTGAAATAATCACAACATTAAAAACCATAGGAATTCCTAATAGAAACATTTCCAAAGTCGATGGCTTAGGTGTCTAAGAAATCTCTAACAACGAATGAACCATATCCAAGACGTGATATGCATCGTCTCCCCACCGTTTTTCCAATCACATTTCCTGTAACCTGCCCAACGCAGAGTCAAGTAACAATCAAACAAAGACATTGACATTTGGTTTTATCTTTTATATCTATAAAATTTGAATCTGATTTGTTTCATGAACATATTAATTTATATTTAAAGCCTTCCTGACATATGAAAAAGCATCAATCAAATAGGACATCAAAAAAATCGACCTCAATGACATCCTAAAACAATTTCTACAATATCAATATTTTTCTTGTTGTGATATCTTGGGTAGAAAAAATAACATATCTACAAAAGAAAAATGCATATATTGCTTATGGTCAAGCTTTGTATATGGTGTATTCTTAAGCAATTTTTTAAGATGTTCCTCCACCTTTACCAAAGTGTATTGTAGCTTGGTTAAACTATGTATCCTTTCATTGAGCATCAATTTCTGAAAGATAAATGTCACACATTATTCTTTCTCATTTCTCAACATGCTACATATGATAAATTGAAATTCACATAAAACCAAGAACAAACCCTATTCTAACCAAAACAAACAATGTCTCTAATAAAAGTTCAGTATAATATTAGAAAATGAAAAGAGAGTGGACCATTTTTTTTTTTTGACTTTTCCTATTTTTGTTATGAAAGTGCTCGAGCTTCAAGAACCAACAAATATGAGGGAAGTCGTAAATGTGAAAAAAAATATGTTGACTTAATTTGTAGACTTTTTCAAAATGATGTGAATGATGCCATTGTTAGATGTGGTAAATATCATAATAAGAAATGGCATGTATTCTAATAAATTACATTGCAATGACTACCATGGGCCTCCATGGTTATAGGTCCTCAGTAGGTTAATATTGATGATGAAAGAGATGGCAACGATAAGTATGTGTGGTCCTAGTTTGTATGGTGGATATCTTCAAACAAAGGTCATCATCTCAATGAACCTAGGTTCTGACATGGTAAACATGGATCTAGTCTTCACCCCATTTCATTCCATCATATTTTGTCAAGACTCAAGAGGACATAATGGTCCTTCAACTTATAATAGGGTTTATTTTGAGGTTATAAATAAAGCTTATCCAAATCAAATGGATTTTTGGGCTCCAAGAGATATGGATAATTTAAATGATAACAATTATATGTTTTTTTCCCAAGATTCAAATGTAGGGATACATTTTGTGGATTTTACTAATAAATAGAATGAGAGAAATAATCCATGATGAGAATATACTAGTCATTGTGATTAGGGAAATACACGGAGATAATAAGATTATTTAGGTTCAAATCAAAGATGGTGTTGATTCTTGTAGCTCCTCAGTTGTTGGTATTTTTTAAGGTAGGAATTTTAGTTCTTCAAGGGTGGGGTCCTTCAGCATAATTGCATCTACCTTGGTCATATCACCCAAAAGAAAAACATAATCAACAAAGGGTAAATATGTCAAGTTTAGGGAAAATCCTATTTGTATAGTTGCCAAGTTTATAGTTCTTTTTTACTCTATTATAACTCTGTTGAGACCACCTACTCTATAGTAAAAAATGGCAAAGGAGCCATTAGTTATACCTACCCATGGTCTCCTATAGGCATGATAGAAGAATAGATTGAGCCATTAATTGGAATTGCACATATATTGAGGAAAGACAATTCATTATCTACTTAACCAATTGCACATTGAACCCTATATGGATGAGTAGCCCTAAATAAATCCAGTTTTCTCTATCATATGCCTTGGAAAGAAAAACTAACATTGCTTGTAATTTTTGGTTTCATGTTATAAATTCCTTCTTGGGAAACTCCTATTCTGTAATGGGTTTGTTTCTCAAGAAGTATGCAAAATTGTTCTAATGACATGGAATCAACTTAGTGAATTTTGACCCTACATGACCAAGGAACTCAAGAGCCTTGGGCACATCAATAATAGCATCCTCCAATGAAAATAGTACAGTCTCCAACCTAGAAAAATCAACATTATATATAGTTATAGTTCATAATTGAAAATGACCATAGATTGTAGCAGTCCTTAAATAAATTAAAACTTGAATAAGAAAAAACACAAAATTTCACATTACCCTTCAGTAAGATGTCCTTGATTTAGCAAGAAAGGCTCAGACTTGCATAAATGTGTAAGTAGATTTCCCAGAAGGTCAATTTCAACTTCTTTTTTCCTGAAAAATGAATATAATACCCGAAGCGAAACCATATTTGAATGGAACAATGGTGCTTTAAGGTCATCTACACAAAAAGTTGCCTCCAAATCTCTCACACTGGATGGTAGAAAAATGTTTCTGAGAAGTAAACGTTGGAATACCGACGGAAAGAAATTTTAAAAATAAAAAGGTAAATGTCGGAATACCGATAGAACAAAACATTTTTAAAAGAAAATAAGTGTCGCTAGAGTGAAGTTTCAAAATATTTTTTAAAAGAACTAGCTGTTGAAATACCGACGGCACAAAATATTAAATAAAAAAAAAAAAACTAGTCGTCGAAATACCGACAGAAACAAAATATATATATATATATATTTAAAAAAGAAAAATTCCCAACCATACAATAATCATAATCACTCACAAAAAGGTAGAAGGGGAGAGATTTTGTTGCTCTGCCTTTGCATTGCAAATCTGTTGTATATCTGTGTTATTTAATTATTCTTTGAGTTTGGGGGTGATTTCTTCTTTAGAGTTTTGTAATCGCTGGCAAGGGAGAGGGCCCTGCGATCGGTATAGATCTCGGCATTACGTATTATTGTGTTGCTGTGTGGTAGCATGATAGAGTGGAGATCATCACCAATGACCAAGGGAACATGACCACTCCCTCCTATGTGGGTTTCACTGATACTAAGCACCTCATTGGAGACGCCGCAAAGAATCAAGTCGCCATGAATCCCACCAATACCATTTTTTATGCTAAGAGATTGATTGGAAGGCATTTCAGTGACACTACTGTTCAGAGTGACATTAATTTGTGGCCTTTCAAGTTAACTCCAGGGCCTGGTGACAAGCCCATGATTATTGTTAATTACAAGGGCGAGGAGAAGCAGTTTGCTATAGAGGAGATCTAATCCATGGTGTTGATGAAGATGAGGGAGATTTCAGAGGCTTATCTTGGTGTCACAATAAATAATGTCGTCGTTACTGTTCCTCCATATTTCAATGACTCCCAGAGGCAGGCTACCAAAGATGTTGGAGTGATTGCTGGGTTGAATGTGATGAGAATAATCAATGAGCCTACCGCTGCTGCTATTGCCTATGGTTTGGACAAGAAGGCTGGAAGTGTGGGTGAGAAAAATGTATTGATATTTGATTTGGGCGGTGGAACATTTGATGTTTCACTTTTGACTATTGAA
Organism: Pinus albicaulis; assembly: GCA_034641835.2. NCBI lineage: Eukaryota > Viridiplantae > Streptophyta > Pinopsida > Pinales > Pinaceae > Pinus > Pinus albicaulis. The sequence continues at coordinate 795,237,328 of CM076580.1, forward strand.
GAGGATATTTTTGAAGTGAAGTCTACTACTGGTGACACCCATTTAGGTGGTGAAGATTTTGATAATAGGATGGTTAACCACTTTGTACACGAATTTAAAAGGAAGTTCAAGAAGGATATTAGTGGTAGTGCTAGGGCTTTGAGAAGATTGAGGACTGCTTGTGAAAGGGCTAAGAGGACTCTTTCATCCACTGCTCAGACAACCATAGAGATTTATTATTTGTATTAAGGTATCGACTTTTATTCAACAATCACTAGAGCTAGGTTCGAAGAACTAAATATGGATCTATTTAGAAAGTGTATGGAGCCCGTTGAAAAGTGCTTGAGAGATGCTAAGATGGATAAAATCTTTATCCATGATGTTGTTTTGGTTGGTGGGTCTACTAGAATTCCAAAAGTACAACAGTTGTTGCAGGACTTCTTTAATGGGAAGGAGCTCTGCAAGAGCATCAACCCCGATGAGGCTGTTGCCTATGGTGATACAGTGTAGGCTGCTATTCGAAGCGGAGAAGGCAATGAGAAGGTTCAAGACCTATTACTTCTTGATGTTACTCCTTTATCCCTCAGTCTGGAGACAACAGGTGGTGTAATGATTGTTTTGATTCCTAGAAATACAAATATTCCTACAAAGAAAGAGCAGATGTTCTCTACATACTCAGAAAACCAGCCCGATGTTTTCATCCAAGTGTATGAAGGTGAAAGAATACGAACAAGAGAAAACAAGTTGTTGGGAAAGTTTGAATTGTCTGGTATCCCACCTGCTCCCATAGGTGTTCCTGAAATCACAGTGTGCTTTGACATTGATGCCAATGGTATCTTGAATGTTTCGGCTAAGGAAAAAACCACCGGACAGAAGAACAAGATTAAAATCACCAATGACAAGGGTAGTGTTGACGGGAAAATCTGTCCTGGCCAACAGCAGGGGATCTCCCCGGTAAAAGGTCCCAATTAGACCTTGAACTGTTTGGAATAGGGATCCCGTCCGGGGTGTGGGTCTGACTACCACTGATTTCTCCTTTGCTTTGGGTCTTGATTAAACTCTATAAAATAGTGGATACACACCTAATCAACTGATAAAAGACATATGATTGATGCATTAAACACGTATATAACACTATGTGTAGCGAGAAAATTAATAAAGCATACACGCCGAAGGAGGTGTCGTTAGCAACACATCTTTGGGGTTATGCTTATGAGGTATTATGACCACAAAAGAAATAGTTCTTTATGGCGAGATGCCCCTTTACTTCCTGAAAGATAAAACGAAATGCTAATAAAAAAAGTCATTAACATCCATTAAGAGAGCAATGGAAAAATGAACATCATTAACACAAGCATAGATAGCCGTGATGCATAAGTGATGCCATTAAGAGTGCAGCTTCATTAATCAAAGGATATTTGAAAGTATAAGAAATACACATAGTGTTCGCACAACAAAACACATCAGATCCAACAAAGGGGTTTTTCAAAATTCTTGTATTCATGTTTCAATGTGTAATCCTCTGGCAATACAATATATTCAACTCGAGTCCCAAACAAAAGATCTATTACATTTCCCCGGAGGGGGTTTTATAGATCAAAAGTTTCCCTTTGGGCTTCCTGACTCTTTTCTTGCCTGATTGTTGAGTTGCCTTGCGACCTGGAAGGGAAACTGCGACCTGCGACCTGGCTGGGTGGTGCGACCTTGCGACCTGGAAGGGAAACTGCGACCTGCGACCTGGATGGGTGGTGCGACCTTGCGACCTGGAAGGAAAACTGCAACCTGCGACCTGGCTAGTGAGTGTGACCTGCGACCTAGTAGCTGGGTCGCTGGGTCACTCCGTCAGGCATTTGCTAAGGGATGCGACTTAGTGACCTGGGGCAATATATAACCTGCGACCTCGACAGATGTGCGACCTATGATCTGGGTAAACTTGCGACCTGCGACCTCAGCAGATGTGCGACTTGTGACCTGGGTAAATTATGCGACCTTGCGACCTAGTTGCTAGGTCGTTGGGTTGCACTGTCGGGCTTTTGACAGGGAGTGCGACTTAGCGACCTGACGACCTCTGCGACTTGAGGCCTTCGGGGGTTTGCAACCTGCGACTTCAGGCAATCCGCGACCTGCGACCTTGGGCAGATATGCGACTTGTTCTGAGAAGGTCCCCTTGTTTGCTGAGGAAAACTTTGGTTCTTTGTGCAAACGAAAGGTTCTCCCTGCAATAAAATAACATAGGCCACATATTTCCATGATGAAATAATAATAATGCTAAAGGCGTTTTAATTGACTTGCAAGAGCGAAAAACAATAAATTTAGACCCTTGTGTGGTCAACAACTTATTGTAGGCTTCCCTATGTCCCTTTAATCACTGCACTGTATCTTCAACATTTTCCTCAGACTCCACCAAGATGAAGCTATGATTGGCATGAGGAAGCGCTTCGCTCTCCTCATGCTCAGCTGTGTCTAGTTCACTTAGGTGTTTAGAGTGTAACAGTAGACGAGTTGCCAACTTGTACATTCAGTAATAGTCTTGAATGGTATTCTTCCAAACGAAAGGTGCATGTTAATCTTTGAACCCCTTGTATCTCTTTGACGGTGCAACGTAAACAAAAGGGATCCTCCCTGAGATTGCTGTTGTAAAAGACATATGATCTGTAGTCGCAACATGCCGAGAATGCTTGTGTATGGCCCAAGACTGAATGTCGCATGGGCGTGTTACTCCATAACATTTATTTGTGCTCACGCCGCGTTACAATCCTCTCTCTTTTTTTACCTGGGTAGGAAAAATCCAGGCGGTTTGTTTGGTGCAGGACTTCTTGAGTTGCAACAGGCTCAACAAAAAGATTCATGAAATGATGAATATGCTTGCCATTTAGAGTCTTATGAATAATCCTGATTTGATGCGAAACTTGATTATGAGTAATCCTCAGATGCGGGAAATTATTGACAGGAACTCAGACCTTGCGCACATACTCAGTGATCTTGGAACTCTTAGACAGACTTTGGATGCAGCAAGGAATCCTGCAGTCATGCGAGCGATGATGAGAAATACCAACGGGGCCATGAGAAACATTGAATCATCTGCTAAGACTTTAACATGCTCCGTCGTATGTATGAAACAGTTCAAGAGCCATTCCTCAATGCTGCGTTTCTGAAGGGGTCACATGGTCGCAGAATTTCCTTGGGTTGCAGCTTTCAATGGGTACATCGTTCTGCGACCCTGAGACCTGGGCAAACGTGCGACCCTGCAAAGAAAATTTTGAAATACGCTAATGCAAAACAACATTCGCAAATATTTCAAGTTTTGTTTTATTCTCCCCGACAAGTGCCAATGGATTCGAGGGCGTTGTAAGGCTTGCATGCGTTGTAAAACTGAGTGGTAATCACTACTTCGAATGTAGGACATTCTAATTCTGGATATGTGCTGGATAATAACTACCGCTACCAGCCTCTGCTAGGAAAACTAACCAGTGACAAGAGACGTTCATATGGGAAGTTACTAAATGTCATTAACACATTCCTGGGATGTGTTGAACGCAACGTTGGGCCCTAGAAACTTTCCTCCGAGGTGGAAAATGTTGGCGTTGTTTCAACTGGATCAAAACACATTCTTTCATACGTGGCGGAGAGCCCAGAGAATATGCCATGGACTGCCTCATGCGCGTTGTGGCTGCGCTGCAGCAGGAGGAAACCACCCTTCATGCAAGGCTTTAATTGAGAATATAAAAGGCGTGTATGCCTCTCATGATAGAAGGCAAGTGAAAAACAGGGAACAGTTGGTAACGCCCATAATTTGTGTTGACAAGAACGTCAAACCCACTCCAAGTTTTAAACGCAAGCTTTGGCCACATTATTACATTTTGCTCCAATGTTTCGTATGGTTGAAAAACCAGCCAGGAAATATTTAAGCGCACTTATAATGTGCTTTCATATAGTTCTGATCCACGTAAATTTGACTGCGAAATATATGCTTCAAACATTTACCATAGGTAGAGAATTGCGCTGATGTATTCATATATCACTGCAATTCTTTGATCAAAATTGCTCGATGGTCGTTACAACGCTGGCCACTATTGTTTCACTCCAAACGTTCTACCATGGTTCAAAACTCCATCACCATAAAGCTTGACCGCTATGTATTTACGTTTGGCTTCATGCCACAAAAATATGACTCCATGCAACATATGACTCCATGCAACGTGTCTTCATATAGTTATGATCCGCCATTTTAACATAACGTTAACCACCCCATATATTTGCCTCTAATGCTTTATCGTAAATTGACACGTGCCATCGAATGTTTGACATTTTATATGGTTTGGAAACCACATGGGTTTGCGCTTTGGTTTTATTACATAACATTTAAAGCCATAACCTTGGTCCACCGGATGCGCGCCCATCTATAATGTTTTCACATAGTTTTTCTTCACCATCACCTATGGTTTTGGAACCATATGATTTTTTGTGCATTGGTTTAATTGTACAATGTCTAGAACCATTTTCTTTGGCTAACCCCATGACTTCTTGCTCGACCAATTGCATCAGTCTCATCAATAAAGATAATACTTGGTGTAGTCTGCCTGGCTCCAGGAGACATGCTTCTAACTCTTGAAAGCCCAACACCAACAAACATCTTCATGAAATCCGAGCCACAAATTGAAAGAAAAGGGGACTCCTGCTTCCCCTGTTGTAGCTTTTTCCAAGAGAGTTTTCCCTGTGCCAAGAGGACCCATTAAAGGGTACCTTCTGGAATTTTAGCTCCTAGCTCTTGGTACTTTTAGGATGTTAAGAACATGCACAAACTCCATGCTCTCTGCTTTGCTTCGTCACAACCAGGTACATTCTTAGATAATACCTTGTCCTTTGAATTTTATCTAGCTTCGTCACATTAGCTTTGCCGATGTTAAAGAGTCCACGACCACCTTCGCCTCTAGGTCCATCTATACCCAAACCACTTTGCATTCTTTGCCCAAAGTAAATAAGAAACCCCAGCATCAATAATGTAGGTGAAAATCTCAACAAATCTTGGTACCAGACCATTCTGAAACATATGTTACAGGAGCATAATCATGAGGACCAATACCCAACGCTTTCTGTGCATCCTCTGACTTCTGCTCAAAGGATTAAACACTGCCAATATTAAAAGAGTACTTATGTTGGCTGCCACCCTCAGAGGAGGTCCGTCTAACATGTATCTCTACATCACTTCTTTCACTCTGGGTAGAATCATTTGGTGAATTTCGAACATAAATTTAGCTGCAGATTTGTTTGCAACCACAATATGGTCGACAATCCCAGGTTCTAGAAGTGTATTTTTGAATTCCTAAAAACTAATCTCTTCAGATGTAGGAGGCTTAATTTTATTTCCCTCGGTGCCATGACAATCATTGATAAGTTTATCAGTCGTGGGATTGACCTGTATAAACAACATAACATTAATTATTTCACAGTTATTCTTTGCGAATGGTGCCCCTAGATAAATTATATGAGACCAAAGAACATAAGAGACGTATCCAAACAATGTGCTTAATGACCCATGGCGAGGAGCTATTAATGTACATCCTGAATGCACGGAAAGTTCTTATTCGAACGTATGCTGGTGATCCCTCCCTCACATGGCATGACTGTAGCCACAACATCTGATCATGATGATGAGAAAGCTCATGAGGGGTTGGGGATAGATTGGTGGGATGCCACTGACTGCAGGTCGGGTGAGAGACTTTAACGACTAACCAAGCAGAGGGGGACCCGAAATTTTAAATATACCCAAAATTTTGGGTGGTGTTGTAGCAGCTACAACAGGTAGGTTGAGCAAGGAAGAGATTGAGAAAATGGTTTAGGAAGTTGAGAAGTACAAGTATGAGGATGAAGAGCACAAGAGGAAGGTTGAGTCCAAAAACGCGTTGGAGAACTATGCTTATAACATGAGGAACACAATCAAGGATGAGAAAATTGCAGCCAAGGTGGATCCATCTTACAAGAAGAAGATTGATGATGCAATCAAATAGGAAATACAATGATTGGATAACAACCAGCTGGCTGAGGCTGATGAATTTGATGATAAGATGAAGGAACTTGACAGCATTTGCAATCCAATAATTGCAAAGATGTATCAAGGTGCAGGTGGTGACATTCATGGAGGTGGCTTTGGTGGCGTTCCTCCTGAGGATGGTCTGTCTAGTGGTGGAGGCGTTGGCCCTAAGATTGAAGAAGTGGACTAATCTGTCTCTCAAAATGCATATGATATTACTCTTCATTTTTTGTCTTAAGAATTATATTACTATTAGTGTAATTTTGATGTTGAAATTTGGCAAGCCCATTTTATATTTAGTGATGCAATCACCGACTATTATGGTGATTTTATGTTAATGTTGAACCTCGATGCAATAGATGGCCATTATGGTGATTTCATACGTAAAAAAATAATCACTCACAATTTGGGGAGCGAAGAATCCAATATACGTTACTTTTTTATTTTACCTATCCACATCTCAACGAAATGTCTCACTGCCAGGATACTTGAACAAGTAAAATTAGCCCAATAAAATAATGACTTCAATGCACTCTCTGAATGTCAATGTCAAGGATTCTTGATATATGCTAGGTTCTTGAGCACACTATTGAGACCATACACACTTTAGTCAGGGAGAGTCCCGCAAAAATAGTTTTTTGGCTGTGTCAATTTATCTAGCTCTACCTTACAAATTTTACATGCCGAGTTGTTGTTTGGGGATATTAATTTTATATAGCCGTCCCTTATTTAAAAAATAAACTAATCAGAGTGATTAATTTGTAATCAATCAAAATCTGCAGCTTTACTCATATGGCAGAGAAGTACAACACAAGAGGAATCTATCTCCGTATAGGTAGCTTCCCTCCCCATAAAGAGATGGTGAGCAATCAAATACAATCCTTTTACATTTCTCCCAGTTTTTGAAAGTGCTTATGGATCAAGTATAATAGTAGGTATAAAGGAGGTTATAGGATATGGATCAAAAGTACATATTGGAGCCACAAGTTTACTTCATTTAGCAAATGTTGTAAATTTTACAAATTGGTTGATGGTGGGTTTCATTTTCAACTTTATGATCTATAGAGTGGTGACATAGTCATATCATATGACATGTTATATGCAGAATTGGACATAGGTTGAGGGGTGTGGGATGTGTTTGCAAATGATTCTTGATCAAAGTATTTTCAATAGAGTAAAAATTGAAAATTGAAAAAATTATATCAATTATAACTGAATTGAACAAAGGGTCAACTAGAAAACAGGTGAAAAGTCTTGCTTGTTTAAAGGGTAGTTGCCGAATTTGAAGGAGGAAAGTCAGCAGTCAAGTAAAACAGATTTAGAATTCCAAGGAAGTCTATCAAAAATAAATCAAATCTAGATCTCTAGCAGTCCAACAAGCTAGTTCCAAGCCTTGAGACATTTATTTTGACATTCACCCATCATGTGGAAAATTATGAATAAGTAGTTCCAACATTTTCAGATTTTTTCCAGTCGGTTGAGATTGTGAGATTTTTTCTTCTTACATCTTTGAGATTCCTACAACATGAAATCAACTGGACCTAGATGTATCAATCATGGGAGCTTTTGATTCTTTGATTGTACAATTTGTATTTTCTTCTTAATCATCACTAGCCTAAATTGAGATTGATCCTCTTCATTGCTTTGTTCCTTGTTCCCCTAAGATTGATTAGGAGAAAAATGAGCATCCTGCTAGAAATTGGTCTTGCTTCTACTAAATATGATTTAAAATTTATTCTCATTGGTATTTGAAGCAAAGCTCCAAAAGAATTAGTTTTAGATGAAGTGAAACTGCTACTTACAATAGTTCATGGAAAAACTATAACAAGCACATTAAGGAACGAGGAATGTAAGGAGTTATTGGGATCTATTTTCATAATAAAACTATGTTAATATAGGAGAATACCAAGAACTAGATGTTGATGCAAAATTACGTGAGTTTTCTTCTTTTGAGAAATTAGAAGCTGTAGAAAATGATAAGATGATGACTGAAATTCGAGATATTTCAAGATTGCACAAGATTTATTCTTCTTTGTAGAGACTCAGCCTACCTGTATTTAGGATTAGGAGCTTGAAAAAGTAAGGAAAATTATCTGCAATGTAGAATTGATTTATGAAGATATAGCCTTACAAAGTGAGCATGAAAAACTTGATTTCCTTTTATAAAAATCATCATCTGATGGAAATTTTCCACATGTTTTAGGAATGTACAGGGGTGATGGCACAAAATGAAGCTTCTTTTTTATTGTATGAAGGAATGTGTATGTTCACAGTATAATAGTAGGTATAAAGGAGGTTATATGATACAGATCAAAAGTACATATTGGAGCCACAAGTTTACTTCCTTTAGCAAATGTTGTATATTTTACAAATTGGTTGATGGTGGGTTTCATTTTCAACTTTATGATCTACAAAGTGGTGACATAGTCATATCATATGACATGTTATATCAAAAATTGGACACAGGTTGAGGGGTGTGGGATGTGTTTTCAAATGATTCTTGATCAAAGTATTGTCAATAGAGTAAAAATTGAAAATTGAAAAAATTATATCAATTATAACTGAACTGAACAAAGGGACAACTAGACAACATGTGAAAAGTCCTGCTTGTTTAAAGGGTAGTTGCCAGATTTGAAGTGGGAAAGTCAGCAGTCAGGTAAAACAAATTTAGAATTCCAAGGCAGTCAATCGGAAATCAATCAAATCTAGATCTCTAGCAGTCCAACAAGCTAGTTCCAAGCCTTGAGACATTTATTTTGACGTTCACCCATCGTGTGGAAAATTATGAATAAGTAGTTCCAAGATTTCCAGAATTTTTCCAGTTGGTTGAGTTTGTGAGATTTTTTCTTCTTACATCTTTGAGGCACCTACAACATGAAATCAACTGGACCTAGATGTATCAATCATGGGAGCTTTTGATTCTTTGATTGTAAAAATTGTATTTTCTTCTTAATCATCACTAGCCTAAATTGAGATTGATCCTCTTCATTGATTTGTTCCTTGTTCCCTAAGATTGATTAGGAGCAGAATGAGAATTCTGCTAGAAATTGGTATTGCTTCTACTAAATATGGTTTAAAATTTATTCTCATTGGTCTTCGAAGCAAAGATCCAAAAGAATTGGTTCTAGATGAAGTGAAACTGCTACTTACAACAGTTCATGGAAAAACTACAACAAGCACATTAAGGAATGAGGAATGTAAGGAGTTATTGGGATATATTTTCATAATAAACCTATGTTAACATAGGAGAATACCAAGAACTAGATGTTGATGCAGAATTACGTGATTTTTCTTCTTTTGAGAACTTGGAAATTGTAGAAAATGATAAGATGATGAGTGAAATTCGAGAAATTTCAAGATTGCACAAGATTTATTCTTCCTTAATTGGTTTTGTAGAGATTCACCCTACCTGTATTAAGGATTAGGAGCTTGAAAAAGTAAGGAAAATTATCTGCAATGCAGAATTGATTTATGAAGATATAGCCTTACAAAGTGAGCATGAAAAACCTGATTTCCTTGTATAAAAATCATCATCTGACGGAAATTTGCCACATGTTTTAGGAATGTACAAGGGTATTTATAAGAAAAAAATTAAAATCCAACCAAGTGAGAAGAGGAAGCTAGAACCCTGGAATTCTCTTTTTTATAAGAGAACAACATAGTAGTATAATAGCCCTAGATGAAAGAATTAGAAAGATGTGGATGGATTCTCTTAATGAGAAAAAGGAAAAAGGAAAGATTGAAGGAAGTAAAAAAGAACAAATGACAATCAACACTTCGCCACAAGATAAAACTGTAATGTATGGTTTCTACACCATGACCACACACATCCCATCAGATATCATGGTTCATTTGGCCATACACGACCTAACCTAGCATGACACTCAGGACCTCCTCTTCATCCTAACGATGGCTCATAGTGTACTGAGGTACCCCATTTTGAATCGCTTGTTATGGACTAGATGTGCAATTGTGGTTTCCCATTTGATGTCTACCTTATATTACTTGTCCATAATAAGGTCCATTTGATGTCTACCATTATATTACTTTTCTAGGTTCCTTGTTATATTACAACACTGTCATCTAAGTTACTATTATAAGGGTATGAGCCAGAGTTCCACTGACATATAAATCACTGCCATATGCATCAGAATCTGTCATACAAGATTGCTGCTAGTTCACAGGTCACTATCATTATCATCCATAGAGGACTCTACCATATATATGTACTTCCATATCAATGTTGTTGGCATATACAGGTTAAGGTTATATGAACACAGTCATGCCTTACAGATATATAGGTCACAGTCATGCAATCTCACTGTCATAAGGGTTATGACTGCCTAAACTTCACTGTTAAATATCACAGTCAACAATTATCACTGCCACTTCCATTTTAAATTGAAAATTATAGCTAGTAAGGTCACTATTCAAATGCATCATATATATGTCATATATCAGGGTTTCAGTGAGAGAACTTCAAGCCTACAATCCATTGCAATTGCTAGCAATTTTATGTGCAATTGTGGCAAATAATGGACCAAGTAATTCCAAAGATGAAAAGTCTTGGTTAAATTTCTAAATGTAGAATCTGCTTACCAAGCCATCGGGTTTAGGAATCACTATAAAGAACCAAGCAGAATTGTGCACGATTCTACGAGGTGTCCTTCTGTCTGTGAAAAGAAACTTTCAAGATCACATTATCAATGGTGAGCCTACCATTATTTTGCGCCACCTCATCAATGGCTCTCCTTTTTCTGACATTAAAATCCAAGCTATTGTAAAAAGGATCTATCATATGCTCAGAATCCTTCACTCCGAATTATTTCCTGTCCATGGGAACAACAACAAGAAGGTGAACCACCTTGCAAATGAGGGGGTCCATCTAGCAAAAGGAAACCTTAAAGTGGATGGGGTTCTAAGCTTATCATATATCATCATGAGTGCCAAGAAAGACTATTGTTTATATTTTCTTGTCCAAAAGTTGTATCCATCACATGCCATAGTTTTGTTTCTTAATATTTGACTTGTTCTTAATATTTGTTTTAGAGGCTTCTAGAGATAGGGAGGGAAAATTGGGAGACATGAACATACAAATTCTGTTGTCATTTTTTTATGAAAGCAGTAAATATTGTTCAATTGATACCCTGTCTACTGTGCTGTGCTAACAACGACTTCCATGAAACAGATGGAATGCGAAGAGTTCACTGCAAAAGTTGAGGCACTGGCTTCTAAGAACATGACACTTAGAAATGAAATAAATCTTATAGCAGAGGAATCTAAAAAATTTTCTTCCGAGAATGAATCACTACAGGTAACATATCTTTCATGGTAGCGCAGACAAATCAGTGTGGTTTATTGGCCTTAGGATTTGAAACTTTTTTGACATTGTTGGATTATGTGAAACAGGTAATGTTGAGGAATTTGCAAGGAGAGGATAGAGTAGGAGATTAAAAAATATATGGTCCTAGAGAGACACATTCACAATTTATGCATAAAGGAGGCAATGGCCATCCTCAAGTTCTATCTAAAATAAGAAAATCGATTTCTAGCCAAAGAGATGAGCAAAGGGAGAGTGAGATGAGTGATTCAACTAGTAAATGTGATGTAGTATTGGAAGCAAATGTTTGATCTGAAAGAGTGGCTGCAGGTTAAAGAGATATCCTAATTGGTAGGTTATGTTGATGACAGTTTGTGTATACCAAACCGTTTTGTTAGTTTTGAGCTATCCCCATATCTCTGTAACTGCTTCACATGAACTTTCTTCTAGAGTAGGAACTAATAACCAGGAAAAAGATAATAATGAATGGCTGCATAGAAAGTACTTCATCCAGATATACGATGACGAGCATTCTTCTGGTAAATAAATTGGCCCACCTTGGATTTGAATTAGGTCCAAGCATGGGAATCATCAGGTTAATTGTAACTTGATTTAACTTTAACTTCAGGGTCGTATAATTTATGCATTGCCCCCAAAACTTGCTGTAAAATAGAATTGGGTTTGAAGGATTCTTGTACCTAAACAAGCTCCTCTTAAAGAGTAGCATGTTCCATATTTATTTTATATTCAATGAGTAGTATTTTACATGATGCTTCTGTTATGAGTTGATAAATTTTCATTGCCTAGTATTTTTAAATTTGTGTTGCAAGAAGATTTTTTGTACGCAGTTATTTTACTAATATTATCTATGCATGGATTAAGCTGTTGGAATAACGAGGGAACTCAGTACTAAATGTGATTATGTTTTGAATCAATGGTTTTCTCAGACATCGTAGTTAACATCGTGTTTCATGCATTATTTTTTTAAATCATGCAGATGCAAATGTTTGGGATCATGTATCACCAAATATCACCAAGAATATGCTTAACTGACATGTATAGTGATTTGTAATCCTAGTCTATTACGAGGCAAACCCAAAATTTGCTATTATAATTGAAGGAAACTCAGAATAACAATCCCAATATCTGGAGAGATCTAAAATCTGAAACTAGGGTAGAGTACTGAACAATTAGCCACAACATTAAATCAACATTAACAAAAGAAAATTCATTAGTATGAATGTGGATCAATGCATAAACTGGAAAAATAAACACATCCCACACTCTCACATGCAGCAAGCATTGATATCTATGTGATACCCCTTCTTTGCTTTAATAAATCCAAAGCGTCATGACTGGAAGTGGAATATAAATGTATACAAGTGTAAAACCAAGTGGAATATAAATTTATACAAGTGTAATAAATCTGTAAAAGAGGCGTAGATCATGAAATGTAAGGCTAGTTCCTATTATTACTCTTTACCATGGAATAAACCAATTGCAGGGTATGTTCGTGGATGTACCTCTTCGGTTTTCTGCATTCTTCAGTGGAATTAACATAGCTATTATTATCCTCATCTTACTATCCCTCAACCAGCAGTGGATATGAAGAGATATCGGTTCATAAATCTTCCTCCAGACAAAAACTAGGTTTAGCGTGCCAGGCATCACAGTACCCTAACTTCTGCAAGTCATCTCTGCAGAGCAATGCCAATATTAGTGAGAAGGCAGACCCAGTGGATATCATTTTTGTGACCATATTTGTGTCAACACAAGTAACCGCTCAAAGTTATATTACCTCAAAGCAACTGCTCTCTAAATCGAAGGACGAGAACTTAACGGTTGCAGACTGCCATACAAAAACCTCTTCAACGGAATTAGCACCAGACAAGCAGAGCAGGAAAATAAATTTGAATAGGTTGATTTAGATTTTAGAGTAGCCGCCAAATAAAATTTCCATGTGTTTTCCCTTAACGTCGTAAGACCAACGTTTTGGCTCCTAAAAGTCGCAAGACCGACACTTGGCCCTAAATGATGCAAGACTGACGGTATCCCTAAACGTCGCAAGAATGACGTATGTCTCCTAAACATCGGTATTACGAAGGTTTCTCCCTTAACATCACAAGACTGACGGTATCCCTAAACGTCGCAAGATCGACGGATGTCTCCTACACGTCGCAAGACCGACGTATGTCTCCTAAATTTCGGTATTCCAACGGTTTGTCCTGAAATGTCGGTATTTCAATGATTTTCCTAAACGTCTTTGTTACGAAAATACTCCAAAAACGTCGCTAGAGTGATGCTTGTTGGTGGGATTTAAAAAAAATGAGAAAAATTGGGGAAATTTCCAACAATACAGCAAAAGTGTTGGAACTGAAGTGTCGAAATTTTGACCATATGTACTAGTGACTGTACAATCAACATTGTCTTAACTATCATTGACACTTCACTATCACTGTATGTCACTGTGCTGAATCTAATACATCATCCCATCATAGATTATAGACAGATAGAGGTAATTAAAATCACCTTCCTGATTCATTGTCTTGCTAATGTTTTTCCGCTACTGTCAACCAATTGTCAATTTCAAGGATTCATTGCACCAACTTGCAATATATATACAACGTCAGCTAATTAAGCTTTTTCCCATATTCAATGGTGACAAAATTATTGCACAGATGCAAAACATCTTCAAATATTGAATGTTATTACTCTTCGAATCTTGGACTTCAGATTAGGTCTGAAACTCTTTAAGGTATCTCAAAATGTCTTCTCCAAAGTGTGTCACAACAAAAAAACTATCAGATCATTGTCTTAAATAAGACTATTGTTATTTCTATGTCACATATCTGCTCAAGCTTACAAGGTATCTTTGTGTGAGGGATTCTGACATCAACATATGTAGTTGTCAAGTATAGTCTTTTTTGCTTATTAAGGTCAAGACTACCATCAATCCAAAACCTTGCAAGGCCTTTTATATGCTACTTCTGTCTAATATAGATAAAAGGCTTGTAGCGTGAGAAATATGAATAGTAGTCCTCTGTCTATTAATAATGCTACATACGAAGGAAGCCTTTGACAAAATTATTATATTCCCAATAATGACGCTATATTGAAGCCAACTTAAGCACATAATTCTGCTTGAATACCTTGCATATTGCAGAGTTTTAATGTTTCAGAAACTGTAATACATATGACTAGACCTTGAAATATTTAGATTCAAACTCCAGAATTCTGAATCAATTGTTTAAATTATTCATATTTATAATGGTGTTGGGTCGTAGATCACTGAATTGATGACCAAAAAAGTGCAAAAGAATAGCAATCTAAAAGAGGTTGCAGACATATCAGTAAAACAGTTATCCACAAATTTGAAATAGGTAATATGCCCTTGCCCTAACCAGAGATGACTGAAATGCTTCAAGGAGTTGTAAACAATATTTTGGGGAATGTTCAAATAGTCCGCAAGATAAAAGGATCATTGGTGTAATTTTTAAATACAAGCCAATCTAAAAGGAACTTCAATAATTTCACGTCTTAACAACTCATCCTTGCTGATTAATTTGTAGCCCCAAGTGGATTGAAATAGCTCCTCACTTCATAAGATATAAAATATGCTGAAATTCAAGGATTAGAGTGATATTCCACAAAGATGCGGGCTTATGCTACAATTCTGGAAACATCATAAACTGTTCATGCAATTTCTTTTAGAGCCAAACTGTTAGTGAAATGTGATACCACAAAACCTTTCATGCTTAGTAATAAAGTCCTAATGAGGGCTGAAATTATATAAAGAAAAATTTTTCGAATAAGCTTGAATGGATCGTTAACAACCCTTACTATTCATCGATTTATATTAATCACAGAGACAAGGGTGTTGCTCAGAAATTATGCCACAGGGAGTTATTTGAATTTGCATGGACGAGCCTTTTATATCACTCTTGCTAGTTTCTATAGCCCTAGTTCTTATGCACTGTTCAACAATGAACATATTGGTCGCAGAGGAAATCCTTGTATAAAAGACGATACCCTTAAGGGGACGAAAGTCTACTCCTCGGAATTATGAAACCAAACTAGATACTAAGAAATACACAGGAAATGGATGCAGAGATAAAGAAGTTTCTTCAAAAATATTAAAGAGGTTGTTAATGCTCGAAACTTACATAGATCAAGACCCTTCCTACCGTATATGGAAGAAGAAATTACTGCACGTGCAGAGAGACGAAATTTTTTCCATGTTGTTGAATGATAGCTTTCCCTCGGGCCTGATAGATTTCTCTCTGACTTGGGATTGCCCTCACCTGTACTTTGATACCATGTTAATTTTAACATGTTCTTTGCATAGTACAGTTAGATCCATATGAGCCCAATTATATATCCATAATTGAACCAAGCAAGTGAAGTCAACTAGGCTTATCAAATGAACCAAGCAGATGTCCATGGCAATGCAGACTAACTCATAATTCTTCGTACGAAGAAGGGACAAGGAAGGGTAAGTCGACTTCTGAATTTCAAGAAAGGCCTCAACTCCTATAAGTGATGAAGAACCCCAATCAAACTTGTTGATGTTCTGCCCCAGTATCACTTCGATGCTCTAATTTTTTTATGAACCCATGTTTTCATTGTTGTTTGAAAGATCTTATGACGTTTACATCATTGCATTTTATCCATTTTCGCTTTCACTCGTTGGCAACCCAAAAGGGATTGATTTGCAGTAAATGAAACCAACCACTAAAATTATGATTTCCCTCATAATGATGTTGGTGACCAAAAGTGTTTAATTCATAAGAAATAAAACCAAATACTAGCATTACGGTTTAACTCGCAGTGGTGCCGATGACCGGATATGTCTTTACTGTGGAAAATGAAACCAATCGCTACAATGGACAAAGATAAAGTTCAACACTGAAAAGGGAAGGTTGGCTTGGACAAAGATGAAGATGAACACTGAAAAAAGAATGTTGGCTTGGACAAAGATGAAGTTGAACACTGAAAATAGAAGGTTGCTTGGGAGATTATACTTATTGCTTACAAAGTTTATATAGTCACGGTCTATCAATTTAAATTTCACTCACAACAGTGCTCGTTACCCTAGAATTGAACTCAATAGCAAAAACATTGTGGATATAGGTTTTAAACAAGAATGCAATACCAGGGCATTGGGAAATATTCGCATGTCATTGGTAGGAATTCAACTTATAAAAAATTGTAGTGAGGCACTAGCATTGCAGGATCCCACTTAAAACCAGGTAAAGGTGGGAAATGAAACAAACCACTAAAATTGGTGAAAACTAATTTTAACTTTGACAAAAGAAAACAGTGAGCATATCCTTAATCCTCCATTGCATCTTGAAAGAAAGCAAAATTCCTGGATAAATAATTAGAGGCAGTTTTTCAATGGTTACAGTGATGGATAGTAAATCAAGTATCCAATTCGCAGTGCGAAAGTATTAACAAGTGAAGGTTAAGAAATTACATGTTTTCAAAAGAAGGCCATATTTTAGACATGAATTGTTGGGGAGTGCAAGGAAGCTGGTAGTCCTCTATAATTAGAGCCGGTGCTTCCAGTGGCGCTTTTCCCAAGCGCTTCTCATCTCCTCTGCCATCCCACTGCTTGCCATACTTGGCCAAAAACTCCTTAAGAACTTCATCCACAACGTTTTCTGTGTCAAGCAGTGTGCCGACGGTAAATTCGAGGGTCAAAGTGTTAAAAAAAGAAAAAAAATAGTGTACTAAATATTTAGTATAAAAAAAAATCCTTAGTAACTTTACATAATCAAATATCAATCGACTTCTACCCTAAGTTCCTGTCAAAATAGATTCACAAATCTGTGACTTCTTGCAAGAACGAAATTTAGCTCTTCAAAAAATTACACATGCTATATTCTTGAATTTTCAATGATCAAGAAATAAAGCCTATGAATTCCTCAATTTTGAATTTTCAATGATCAAGAAGTAAAGCCTAATAATTTTTCAATTTTGACAGTGGAATTGCACCAAAAATTACACAAATTCCTTCGAATTTGACGGTGAAATTTGCGGCAAAGACTCATGCGAATAGTTGTGTGCCTGTAAACTCATATTTACTCTGTGTTTTCTATTGTTCTGGCAGAGAGGAACTTAATCCCTTAGCTCCGTAGTGGTACTCACTCTGCCTTACGCTCGACCCTTTGTACTCTTTATCTTCTCATTCTTCAACTATGGTGTAGTTGTCTTTGGAGAAGTTCACAAGGAAGCAATCTTTCATGGAGTTTCTAATGGAGAAATTCTTAAGGAATAACGCCGGTATTTTCACAAGAAATTCTCGATGGGATGAGCGAGCGCTGAGAGCGCTATGAGGTTGCATTTGCTACAGTGAGGTGGCTCGATCAAGCTAGGGTTCGCTCCCATGGAGGTTCCGGGCACGTCCCAGGCACCTCCCCCTCCCACTCCTCCGCCATCATCTGTATGACTTCAACCTGCTCATGGCTAGATTGCCACAAAAGAAAAAGAGTGAAGCATCCAAGTTCGTTAAGAAGCTAGAGGATATTCCTGAAATTTCCCTATCTCTAGAGACTCCGATCCAAGTAGCCCTGTCCTTCGCTGAGCGTGCCCTTGTTGGCTAGTTCACCAGACTCTAGCCTTCTCCTAAATCCACTGAGAACTGGTTCAATAAGAACTGGGCGCCCTTGATTAAGAACATCTTCACATCTTATTTTTTGGGACGAGGGTTCTTCCTCTTTGAATTCTCCTCAAAAGACGATAAGGATCTAATTTTCCATAATGGCCCCTACTTCATGGGCCCCCAAGGTATTTATCTTAACAAATGGACGTCGGATTTCGACCCTACAGTTGATGTGCCCACGATGGTCCCAGTGTGGGTCAGGCTTCCAAACCTTCCAGTTCACTGTTGGAACTGGGACTCTTTGAAGCACATCGACAATGCCCTTGGGAAATTCATAGACCGGGAAAACAACAAAGATCAATATGACTATGTCAGAATCTTCGTAGAAGTAAATCTAGAGGTGAGTCTCCCGGAAGCCATCAAAATCAATTTCAATAGTTGGACTCATGTGCAGAAACTGGATTATGAGCAGTTGCCCTTCAAATGTCAGAAATGCCACGTCTATGGCCACTTCGCTAGAGGATTCCCATCCAATGTTGAGTCAGAAAAAGGTAAGGAGGAGGGTTGGAATCAGGTTAAGCATTCCAAGAATTCTCATAAATCTCACAAGCCAGGGGGTCCAAATGGTAAAGGCCCCCAACAGGCCTTGCTCAGCATCCCCCCGCCAGAATGGAGCAGGAAAATAAATTCGCTCTGCTAAGCTCGCAAATAGAGGACACTCAGGAAGTCAAGATTCAAAAAATAGTCTCCCCTGCAAAAGGCACCCCCTCTTCTTCTCCCAAGGGGACAAGTGCTGCAGAGAGCTCCAAAGGAAACACCGTAGAAGTCGAGGATGAAGAGCAAGATTTGGAAGGCTCAAAGGAAGAAGGGGGAATAGGAGGATCCCAAGCCTTAGTAAGGAGATCCACAAGAGGCCGTAAGACAGATCGGGAAAAAAGAGAGCAGGTTACGTACAAAGATAAGCTTCAGGGCAGCGAGCCAACCCTTGAGAAGCTATTAGCAACAAAACCAAAGATGGCGAGAAACTAGCCCCAAGGCTCCAAGGGAGCCCACCAAAAACATAAATGATGAAGGTCGTCTCCTAGAACTGTAGAGGTATGGGGAGTAGAATCAAAGAAGAAGCTATCAGAATTTTAATAAGGATAGAAGCTCCTGACATACTCCTCATTCAGGAGACCAAAATGGAGGATAGTGTCTTCCTGCATGCAAGTAAGAAACTCTGGAACAAATGTGAAGCAAAAGAAATCTCAACCCGAGGGGCTTCTAGTGGGTTGGGCACTCTCTGGAATGCTAGTAAGTTCTCAATTATTTCTGAGACCCCCAACTCTCATTGGTTGTTATTAAAAATGCAGCATTTAGTCACAAAAGATATCTTTTGTCTCTTCAATGTGTATGTCCCAGTTAACACTGGGGAAAAAAAGGCCCGCTGGGACTCCATAAGAAACCAAGTAGACCTTGTGAATCTGGAAAATACCATCATTTTCGGTGACCTCAACCTCACTCTTCTTTCAGCAGATAAGAGAGGAGGCAGCATTGTTCGAGATCTGGCAAGGGAATGGGTGGAGGACCTAATGCAGGACTGGGATTTGTTGGACATCAAGCCAATCTCTAGTAAGTACACTAGGACTAATAAAAGAGTACGTCCTGGTCATATCGCTACTAGACTTGACAGATTCTTCATCCAAAGTTCTTTCCTTTTTCTTGGATTAGAGGCTAGAGTTCATATTCTCCCCTGCAGCATCTCTGATCACAAACCCATCAAGCTTGAGCTCTTGGCTCAGCTTGATCTTGGGCCTATTCCCTTCAGATTTAGCCCTCTCTAGGCCAAGGAGCCTGACTTCATGCAAATAGTCAAGGACATTTGGATACAGACTGTCAAAGGCTCCCCCTTTTTTGTATGGAAGGAGAAAATCAGAAGAGTGAAAGTGGCTCTAAAAATTTGGGCCAAATCTCTGCCCAATCCTGCCATTGAAAGGAAAAAAATCCAAAGCATTCTGGATAACCATCATCTCCAGGCTGAAGAAGCTGATATTACAAAAGAGATTCTAGACAAAGAGGCCCATCTCCAAAAAAATTTCCATAAGGCCTACTAGCTGAAGAAGAATATTGGAGACTTAAGTCTCGCAGTATTTAGCTTAAAGCAGGGGATAGGAATTCCTCTTTTTTCACAAGCAAGCTTAGGCAAGGAAATGCACCAACTCCGTTAATGAAATCAAGGAAGGTCCTATTATTCACAAGGACTTTGTAAACATCAAAAGAGTAGCCTTCCTTCACTTCAAAAGCCTGTATAGCGAGGATATGGATCTGGATCAAAACTCTGACATGTTGGACCTAGTTCCCCCCTCGATTTCAGCCTAGATGAATCACCTTCTAGAAGCTAAAGTCACTAAGAATGAAGTCAAGGATGCCCTCTTTGCTATGGACCCTAACAAATCCCCTGGGCCGGATGAATTCTCAGCCAGGTTTCTCCAAATCTGTTGGCCGATTATGGAAAAATACCTCTTCAAAATGGTCATAAAGTCCCAAGCATGCCAGAAAATTGGAGGCAGCACTAACTCCGCTTTCCTTGCCCTCATCCCCAAGGAGAAAGGAGCCAACTCCTTCAACAGGTTTTTCCTGATCTCGCTTTGCAACATTGGGTACAAACTGATTTCCAAAGTAATCACTAACAGATTGAAGCTCATCCTCCCCAAAATCATTCCGGAAAATCAAGGAGGCTTCATTCATGGAAGGCAGATTGTGGACAATTTCATATTAATCCAAGAGGCAATCCACTCAAGTTTGCATTGCAACGAAAAATGTATGGTTGTCAAACTTGATTTAGAAAATGCATTTGATCGAGTTAGGCATAGTTTCTTGCTGAAATTCTAGCATAAGCTTGGATTTGGAGTGAGCTTTATAAATTGGATCCGGGCCTGCATATCAGAGCCTTGGATTTCCCCTTTAGTGAATGGCAGAGCTGCCGACTTCTTCAAAGCCACAAGAGGACTCAGACAGGGATTCCCCCTCTCACCTTTGCTCTTTTTCCTTCAAGCCTCAGTCCTTAGTTTTTATTTAGACAAGAAGTTGCTAGAATAGGAGATCACTGGGCTCTGCATAGCAAGAGGAGTAAAAAACATCAATCATTCCCTCTTCGCTGATGACACCCTACTGGTGGGGAATTCTTCTGTGCCTATGGCTTCTAGATTTAAAGGAGTTCTAGATGAGTTTTGTTGGGTTTCAGGTAGCATATTAAACAATGGTAAATGCCGCATCTATTGTTTGAACTTTTCGCCCAACCTTCTTAACTCCATTTCTAGATGCTTTGGTTTCACTGCCTTTTCTACTTGGACTTCCTTCAAGTACCTAGGACTTGCTGTTTTCCTCAAAAGAGCCTACAACAGAGATCGGATTCCCCAATTGTATAAATTCAAGAACAAGATGCAGGCTTGGGGATTCTCCTGGCTCAACATTGCAGAAAGACTGTTCTCATCAAATATTTTCTCAACAGTCTCCCATTATTCCAATTCTCTGTTCTCCTTGCTCCCACTGGCATTATCAAAAATATGGAGGAGATCATTCACCATTTCTTTTGGAAGGGTGGCAAACAGAACGAGAAAAAGATCTCGCTAGTCAATTGGGAATCCATCTCCAAACCTCTGTTGGAAGGGGGTCTGAATTTCAAAAATATTTGTAACCATAATATTGCAATGGGTGCTAAAATAATATGGAAAATCATAGTTCCTAATCCAAGCTAGGCTCAATTAGCTCTATGGCGTAAATATTTCAAAGGAAAGCGTTCTCATTGCTTAGATCAACCTCTTCCTCAATAAAATTCGCCTTTCCTGAAAATCTATGTCAAAGCCTGCCCTCTAATCAAAACTCATGCATATTGGGTTCCCAACAATGGTAAAAGGATCAGCCTGTGGACTGACAGAATAATGAACAACGATCCATTGGAGGACTGCATCTCTCTCCAGTCGCTGCGCAGATGGATGAACGAGGCAGGCCTGCGCTCTATGTGGTGCATTTCAAATTGGCATGGCTCATGCTGGGCTGGTTGGAAACACATCCAAACGCCCTCGGAGCTCCTACATGACCACATTTCTCTGCTTTCCAAGCTTCACGGTATGGCTCCGACACTAACTCGAAAAATTGACACTAGAGGATGGGGATCGCAGATTGGAGGTTACACCGTGGCACAAGGCTATGCCAAACTGTATGAGCATCCTCATGTAGCTCTGAACCCTACACCATGGAAAGGGATATGGAACTATCCCTATTTACCCAAAATTGACCACTTTAGTTGGTTGTTATGCCACTGCAAAATATTGACTGATGAAAACTTGCAGAAGTGAGGTTTCCATGGCCCTTCAAGGTGCAACCTGTGCAGGGCAAAAGCGGAAAGCGTTACTCATCTAATGCTTGAATGCAAATTCACATTGCAAATTTTCTTTGAGTTGTTGGGTATTTGGAACTCCAACTTCGCTCTTCCAAGCTCCATCCCTAAAATGTTCCCAAATTGGTTGCATAGGTATCCTGGTCCCCCTCCAAAAAACAAGGTTATCAAAGCTAATTGGTCCTCCCTCCCAAAAATAATTTGCTGGTAGATTTGGCTTGAACGAAATAAAAGGTCTTCATAAATTATGAGCAGGATGCCAAGCTTGTGGGAGTCAAGATAAAATTCCAACTAAAAGAGTGTCTGAGAGAGAAAAAAGATGATTCAAGATTAAGCCAACAAGACATAATTTGGGGCTCTTCTCTCGACCTTCAATTTCAAAAAGCTGCAAGTATTATCTCTCTCTCCAAATTTTGGAAAATAAGGGCTACATTAAAGAAGTTTCAGGGCTAGATTGCAAACCAATCAAGACATTCTCTATTCTTTGATAGGGTAGCAAAGGGAAATCGAGGAAGGGCTAGAGTAGGAGGTGTCATAATGAAACCAGATGGTATCAGGATTCATAACTTCACCTGGGTTTTGGGCCTCACTTCCAGCATTCAAGCAAAGGCATTGGCTCTTTTCCAAGGCCTTAAGTTTCTTAAAGGGCTGAAAATCAGGGAGGCTAATGTATTTGGGGACTCTTAGGTTATTATTAACACTATTGTGACAAATTCTCCGTCATTGGACTTAAGACTTGCAAGGCTGATCTCTAGAATAAAAGATATGGGAGACTCATTTCAGAATTTGAACTTCTTCCACGTGTTGAGAGTCAACAACAAGGATGCAGATCTAGAAGCCAACAATGTATCCCTCCTTTCTGCTGGAGTCATGCTTAGAGATGGAGAAGAAACATGGGATCCAATTCCTTAAATTAGCTAGCTATCATGTTTTACTGTTTATTATTAAATCAATTCATGTGTATCCAAAAGCTTGGAAAAATCACTGAAATTGATCTTATAGTTGCAACTAAGAAGAGATGTGAACTAAGCATAAGCACCATGACCTTTCTGGGTGGTGAGACACTTGGGGATTCAACCCCACTTTTTGTAATTCCAATTTTGGCATTTAGGCCAAGTATCTAATATTATCCATTAACCGTTTCTATAAAAAAAAACGTTGGTATTTTTCACAGTGTGGTCAAACAATTACATATAATAGCAGATCAACTTTTCAAAGAAGCCTTTGTCTTTCAAGAAGTTAAAAGAATTGAATAAAATAGGATATCGACTCTTTTCATTCTGTGTTCGAAGAATTAAATATAGCAGATCAGCTTTCCAAAGAACCTTCAACTATGGTGTAGTTTCCTTTTCATTCTTTCATGGAGTTGCTTATGGAGAAATTGCCTTTTCCAGCCTGAATTGCGGGGGTTTTGTCAAAGATGCATTGCAGAGCGCGTAATTTTACGAAATCTTGATGCTAGCCTAAGAAAATTAGACGTGAAGGTTGAGTGTGCTTACCATGACGATGGGGAGATTGACTTGTAGACAAATGATTTTGTTCGTGATTTGGGTGACTTGTAGAGAAATGACAAAATTGACCACAAATATCTGATCTTGGTTAGCTTCAAAGCGAAACATTCCGTGTAGATCGCCGAAATTAAAATGAAAATAGCTGAACTTAATATGGTCAAAATATGGCTCAGCGCCTCCAATGTAAGGGTGGTTTGATAGAAAATTCAAAGAATAAAGCGACCCAGACATGGAACGATGTAGAAAATGGAGAATTGAAGAAGAATTTGCCCCAAAGCTACATGTTATGGAAGTTTTTTTAATATATTTCGGGAATTTCGTTCATATTCATTAAACTGCTACTAATTTTTGGACAGAACCCTATTAGTAATTTTAGCTCCATGTATGAAGAATTAATGCTAGAAACATTTGCACCATGCCCATGTTCAAGAATATTGTGGTTAGCGATATCTGAACTAAGTATCAAAAAATGGAAAACAATTTCAATGTAAAATTTAAATCCATTTCATACTTGCAAGATCCTTCGGCATTTCAGTACAAAATGGAAACATTCTTCGACAGCTACTGATATTGGAGGCTTGCAATAACTTCAACTGCAAACTTGGAGAAAGTGTCTGCACATCAATGAAAACTCGTTAAAACTCCACTCCAGCAATAATAAAAAAATAAGTGTCCAAAATATTGGAGTTGAAACATTTTACACGGTTCAGTATTTCTATGATGAAAAGGGTACTCTCCGAACAAACCTCGCCATTCTCTCAAGCCAGAAACTCTGACATAGATCTCATTTTTAGTTTTGCACTATTAAGGGTTTTAGAATGCGAAATTTCTGAAACAGCTTTGGAAATGTCAGACGACGACCATGAAGGAGGAGTCAAGAGCAATTCCACCACGATCTCTAGATCTGAGCAGAGTGATGGTGAATTAGGCGTTTCGTTCTCCAGATGGGTATTATCATCTGATAGCTTCTTTGTGCTTTCTACGAGAGAAGAAGGGCACCTGTTTGTGAGGGGTTTGGTGCCATTTCGGTGGGTTCTCTTATTTCTTTGGCTAAGGGTCAGAAAATATGTCTTTCTCTTGTATCCGCCATTGCTGATCCTTTGCAAGTGATTTGGCAGCGATTTTTCCCATTTCCCATAGCAGCTTGTGAGACCCACGTGGGTAAGCCTGGTGAATTTTTCCATTGGCGGCAGAAGGCTTGGAGTGATTGAATGAACGAAGAGGGTAGTTGTGTGAAGGACACTACAGATATTGGAGGGGTGGAAAATTTTTGGAGGAAAGTTGGCAGAAATTACAATTCAAAAGTTCAATTCTTCTCCACCATTGTTCAAATCATCCAGACTCCCACCAACTCCTTTTATAAACCACAATTGTGAAACCGATCACTTCCCTCTATTTATTTAAAATGAAATTAATGTAGCCATCACAAAGTGGTGTCGGTTTTAAATTGCTTTTAAAGTAGCCAAACATGTCTTTATAGAGTGGAAGAAAGTCAGAAATGTTATATATTGTAAATTCTATATCAGTACACAAGAAAAAAAGCATTTGATATTATATAATCATGATATATATTATTTAATTTGAAGTTAAACAATATATAAAATATTTAGTGTTTTCTTCCAAGGTGCATGTTAGTTTTTATCCTATGGTGTGTGTTGGTTTTTTTTGGTTGGTAATTTTCAAACTTTTTTTATTATAAAAGCTATAAGGTATATTGTTTAAACCATTAATTTTGTAAATATAATTAAGATTATTAATATTTAATAATCAGTATGGGTATTATGCCACACTTTATCATAATATAAATATTTTTTCAAATGTATATATTGCTGAAATTGAAGGAAGAAATCTATATGAATCTCGATATCTAGGAGAGAAACTTCATTGTGGGAAAGTTGTGAGGGGATTGGGAAAAAAATTATATTTAACTAAATTAACTAATAAAGGAACAAAATTGAGGAATAAGGAAGGGTGAATAGAAGAACTTTTGGGAAAAAATAGAGAGAAAGTGAAGATTAAAGAATAATGCAAAGGGAACAAGAGGAGAACCATGGAGAATTGTTTACCATAGAAGCATTGTAACCTGTGAATTGGGTGCACAAAACCTTTCCACACTTGAGTGTAAGGAAGTGATGTGCAATGGAAGGAAATATGAAGCCTCTTGAGTTAGGGGCACTTGGTGTGGAGGTAAACACTGAAGTGAATGGGGATTGACAACCAATGAGGGGTTTTACCAAGTTTGGGGACCTGAAATAATTCTAAAAATTTGTTTGACTAAAGAACATAAGGCATAATTGGAGACGGGAAGAACTAAAGGTAGGGCTCCTTCTTTTGTTATGTAGGTTTTACATGGCCCTATTTTTTGTGTTGTGAGGCCCCGACTTAGCATTTAAGTGTAATTATTTAACCTTATCAAAGGAGAGTGGCCTCAACCATGAGTAGTGTAACAAAACCTCCTACTCCCTTGGGTTATTCTTGGGTAGTGGAAGGTGTTACTTTAAAATTAACCGAAACTCCAAGGTATATTATGAAAATGGGGTCACAAAAATCATATTTTCCCAAACTCCTTGAAACTCAAAACCAATGCCACCATCTTGTTCGATTAAACCAAATGTGGTGTAATTGTCTGTAATGGTGGTCGATTATACAAGGAGAGGATTTTACGAGGAGGCACTGGATTTTTAATGTGATATGCAAAAAACAAGTACCGAACCTAACCATTTCACACTCACCAATGTTTTGTCTACATCTGCTAATTTGGTAAATTTGGAACATGGCAAAGGAGTCTTGTTTTGTGATCACCTCCCACAAGGATTCACCAACACCTTATCTAATTACGCTAGATTAAAAAGTCTCAGGCTCTCGGCAGCGAAAAGGAACATAATGCATGCACCCTCAATCTCTTCTACATACTTGTAGATCTCCTCCCAAACCAAAGCCACTAGTGTTGGGTGTTCACTTTGCCCTGAATCTTGTGCAAACATCCTGAGGTAAGGAACTGTTGCACCAAGGTATGGATCCATTATGTGTCATATCCACTGAAGGAGAACATGTTCGAAACAATAGGTAAATTCTCACAACTATCCCTTTGTGGGATGTTGAGAACTCCAAAATGCCACATGCTCATTAATTATGAAATCTATAAATTGAGAACTTTCATACAAGACTGGAAGTCATACTGAACTTGAACCAAAAGGCTCAGGATCTGGGTAGCGCAAAGGAACATCTGCAATATGATTTGTACTATTCTCATTTAGATAATTTTGCATGGATATCTTCTGGAGTTGAAATGCATATTCTAGGTTCCATAGAACATCTCCCATGGAAGGCCTGTCGAAGCCCATCTCTTCCAAGAACTTTTCGGTAGTCTCCCTAAACATTTTCAGAGAACCAGGGTTGATGGTCCCAACAAGGTGAGGGTCAATGATTTTTTCAAGCTTGCCCTTTTTCTGCCAGTGTGTTTCCCTTGCACGCAAGAACTCCAGTAACACTACTCTAAAATAATACACATCAGATTTTTCTGTCAATTGTTGCCTTTTGAATTATTCAAGATCAAGGTACCCAAGGGCCAAAACTACCTTTGGATCCAGTCTTTGAATATCCAAAGTTTGCCACCTTTTCCTGTGAGCCTGTTATTTAGATAACAGTAGAGGATTCACGACAAGGGAATTATATTACACTGACCATATATTGGAGCTTCATTGGTATCTTCCCAATCAAACAGTTTTCCAACAAGTCGAGGGAATCTAAGTTGGTGCAGTTGAAAATGAAAGGAAAGATATATTGTTTTGTCGAGGCCAAATCCCACGATGCTAAGCTTGAAAACCCTCTCGTTATCGCAGGTCAAGCCTTCGAGCTCTAAGATGGTGATGCTGCAGGGGTTTTGACCTTGTCTCCAATTCACGATCACACCTTCGAGTTCTAAGATGGTGACATTGTAGGGGTTTTTATTTTATCTCTGGTCCACTGGGTGAGCTTGGGTACATAAGCCTGGCACCATGTTGGGTTAAGGGGCATTATGAGTATTTGACGAATAAATATGGATAGAGAAATGGCATTCTCGAGACATTGGCTATCATACATATTTGGTTTCCTCTATCAATGTACCAAAGTCATCATTCCTCCAAAAGGAAACTTCTTCCCATATATAAGCAGTGGGAGGTGTCTCTGTGCTTCTCTATGGTGGTGGGAGACGACATTTTTCTCCTTCGCTGGTGGTGTTTGTTTTCTATAGTGGGGGATCTGGTCTCTAGACTCTGCACATGGCAGGGTTTCTCGACCTTAGCGAATTATTAAGCCCCCGGTGTGGTGTGGGTGTTCTCGACCTTAGCGAATTATTAAGCCCCTTGTCGTCCATGGCCCTGTGGGGGTGGCAGACTCATAAAATTATCATGGTGGCTCCACGCCAAGGTGGAAAGAATGTGGGGGCATGCACGACTCGCTACTGTGGGTGTGCATGGGGGCCATGGAGGAGGTAAGCGGGGGGATAGCTGAGGTGGGGGTTTGAGAGTTCAAAAGCAAAGTCGTCAGGGCACAGGAGGCTGTGGTGGCAAGTGGAATCGCGGGTTTGATTTATTTGAGGTAAATGAGGGGCAAGTTATCCAACATTTCTGCCTATAGAACTGTCGTGCACTTATCAACAGCCTGATGGAAAGAGTGGACACAACTGAGAGATTTTGTTGTGAGGAGCATGCAAAGCAGATGGAAACATTGGACTGAATGCACTATTTATAGTGCCAAGTCTCTCTGAATAGTATTGGTTTGGCAAGGCCAAAATCAACTCACTGTAAAAGTAGAAAATTTGGAGACTTGGTTGGCGCACTTTGAAGGGCGTGGTCAGCGTGACTTTTGTCCTGATCCACCGCATCTAGGAACAACCCCTGACAACCCTGCATCCATCACATTGGATGACTATTATGCTATTTGGTGTTCTTTATGTTTTATATGTGTTTTGGTGCCTCTGGCCCAGCCGTTTATGGAATGTGCCTAGTCCCCCTTTTGTATTTTTTTGCATCTAGTGCAATTTTTTTTCAACAAACCAAGTTTAGGTGAGACCACCTGTTTTGTAACTGGCTATATGTAATCCTTTTTTCCTACATGAATATAACATTGAATTACAAAAAAACAAAGGTTCATACATCATTAAAAATTTAATTAAGTTTCAGACTTAAATTAATAAATTTTCATACCTACATTCGGGGACTCTACGAACATCATGAAATGGTTCAATGGAACACAGAGATGCCAAAATTTCATTTTATCTACTTTTCTTGATGAGGTAAATATTGTAAAAGCCTATTTTAACCAGATATCTGCTTGTCATATTTACAGGGAACGAAATAGTGAAGCATACTTCCTATCAGAGGAGGGCACTCGTTAAGATATGGGACACTGGGTCGTTGTATCGGTTGAAGGAGGTTAGATCCAAGGGATCGAACAACCTCCTTTTGCCCGCTAATTTCCAGTCGCTCTTACTTCCTGCTCCTGATGTTTCTGATCATAATATACTTTCTGTTTTTGTAGATTCCTGTTTGATACTATCTGAATATGTCTATACTCTTTGTCTCTATTTCAGATTGTTTTCCTCATTAGGAGATCCGGGAGACTGGTCTTTTCTCTGCTTAAAACATTATTCCTTTGAAAACTTTCAAAATTGGAATGGTGTCTACCACCCAATTTTTTGTCCTTTTGATGATTTCAAACAAATATAGTCTGCTTTCATCCTTGTTTTAGGTTCTTCCACAATAAAGTGGAAGCCTGGGGGCTGAACGAAGACGTCATTTAAAATGTTTGTTTTTTTGACAAATCTGAGAGGATTGATAGATACATCTCCTCATCAGTTGCAACTCTATTTTTTCCTTTGTTTCAAAAGAAAGGAAAAATGCAGTTCTTTGAATGCTTATGCATATACTATATATAACCTTCTACTTAATCAATAGACGGGTTCAATTGTTTCTTTGGAAAAATAAATAGATTTTTGTACCTATTTACTAAATAGGTCTATAAATATATATTTTAGGTTTATCTATTTAGTATTTATCAAATGTAAATATGACGATTTAATACTAGATTTAAATGAAATCACATGTTTAACATAAGAAATATTATATTTATCTATTTATTGAATGTAAATATGAAGATTTAACCTTAGATTTAAAACAACTCACACTTTTAACATAAATCAATGAAGTTTAAAAATTAAAATTTATGGCCAAATATTAAATATAAATATAAATATTAATTTGGCTATCTAATTAATATTACCTTTACTAAATTTATAATGAAGGCATTAGTGTAAAGTTGATAGATGATACATGCAATTATGTTAATTGTAGATGAATCCGTCTGCATTGTTAAACTTTAGAGATAAAAGGGTTTTCAAAATTTTAACACTGTAAATTCAGAGACCTCTTTGTCTCTAAATTTTAACACTTCAAATGGATTCAGAGACACCTATAGTGAAATGTAACACTTTGGTACCAAAAGTGAAATTCTCCATATATGGAGTGACACAATTAAAAATTACTGACATAAATGACTAATTCATATACTTGTTGTACTTGTTATTTGGACACCATATTTTTATTCTTAGACTATAATAGTCATTTACATTAATCATTATTAATTTTGTTACTTATTGTCTAGTCATATATTTTAATCCCAGACTAAATTAGTCATTTAAGTTAGTCACTTTTTCTTTAGTCACTTATTATCTAGTCATATATTTTATCCCTAGATTAAATTAGTCGTTTAAGTTAGTCACTTTTAGTTTAGTCACTTATTATCTAGTCGTATATTTTATTCAAAGACTCATTTAAGTTAGTCATTTTTAGTTCGGTCACTTAAAATTGCTCAAATTTAGTAATAATTCACTTGAAATCATTGCAGTGACTAACATTTTTAGTCACCTAGTCATTAATTTCATCATTTTTTACTATTGAGGTATTTTTAGATTGTAAGTGGATTTTTATATTAATATATATGTGAATTACTGTTGGATATCTGATGCTATTTGGATCTATTTGGTTATGATTGATGCGAACCTGGGTTATATGATTAAGCTGCGAAAGTGTCTATTTAATTGCTGTGAACTGTGAAAGTATATATGTTTCTGGTACATGTTTCTGTGATCTGTTAATTGCTACGATTATAACATTCTGTGATGATAAATTGGTATTACGCATGTGGATGTGAAGGTATTTAATAGATATCTGCATGATAATAGCTCTATTATACTTTATAAGCCTGTGAATAGATCTGTCTAGTGTGAACTCGATAGGATGGGAACGCAGACCTACTTGACTTACCTACTCTCTCTCAGGGTGCGAAAACCTGGCTCCAGCACCCTCGCATACTGCTTTGGGTGAGACTTTGGCCTGCGCAAGCAGGTCACTACTAAAAGGGCCAGTCATATAGGGGTTTGTTGGAAAACCTTAACCTTCGAACCTGGGTCAGGACCCCTCGAGCCGACAAAGGTGGAGAAACCCTGCCACTGAATCTCGAATTCCTCTAGGAGTCCTTCCCCCAAATATAATTCAATAATATCCCACGTCGTCCTTTTGCCCATCTTCCCAAATCTTCCCTCATTCCTGTAATAGAATCAATCAATTCTATTGATTATCGCTGAGATGCCACACAAGTTCCATAGTTCCAAAGGGAGGCCGGGCAGCTTGGTCCAAGTGAAGTTTCAGTGGGGAGACTCAATGAAGGGGTTGAAACCAAGTTTCTAGTGTTGAAGAAGAAGGGAATCCCACTTGTGAACCCAAGGGGAGGATAGGATGTGCTCAACGTATTCCATGTTGAAAAAATGGAAACAACTCCAACATTTGAAGAGAATACTAATTTTGGGTCGATATTTTAGAATTAGAAATTTCCTTTGTCGTATCCAGATTTTGATCTATTCTCTTGACTATTCCAGGTGTCTCCATCGACCCATAAGTGCCTTCTAGTGTATCCGTTCAACTTCACCCCAGAAATAATCCATCTCCATAACTAGAGGGATAGCGTCCCATCTAGCAGGGAGTGGCTTTCTGCAAGGTTTATATCCAGAGTAGTCATGTAATGGAGTAGTGATGGAGGCGTTAGGAAAAAAGTTAGGAAATGGTAGGATTCCAATAGAGTGGGTGAGGGTGTCTCATTGCACCTAAATGGTGATATAAATGAGGGTCTCCAGAGAGAGAGACAACTGGTCCATCATGTGAAATAGGGTGCCAAATGGAGTCAAATATTAACACCTAGGGAGGTCTTAGTGAACGAATAATGTCAGAGAGTAAATAAAAGGGCATAAACCTCTGATCCCAATGTGGATATGAAGGAAATTACATAATAAATTAGTATCCAGATGATTGTATAAGAGTAAAGTATGCTACAGAGGAAGTAGGTTGTACGGTGGCTGATTTAAATGAGTCAATTCCACCATATCGATAATACCACTCACAATAGGATTGATAGGATAATTCAAATACAGTACAGGTCTTGTGCACCTCAGGCTGAATTCAAATTATATAGAAGCTACTAGGAAAGAAAATAACCAGATCAGAGCAGAGAAACATAGGAAGAATCAAAGCTCCTCATCATATGTTAGAATATTTAGTGAACAATATATGTTGCAGCCACAAAAAGAGATCTTCGTTCCTGCATAGACCCCAACCATCTAATTATGTGAAAAATATGGGCACCAAATCTATAGAATTCTAGGAATGAGTACGAGGTTATATAACGTTATACCCATTAACAAGTATTTGTCCACAGTAAAGATCCCAACAATTAGTTCTTAAGCATGAATTTTCCTTTTCAGATCAATCTTCATTGTATCATTAGTTCTAGAATGTTCTTGTTCCCTTGTTTCTAGAGTTTGATGTTTCCATCCTCTAAAATTATTTCGAAGAATATTTACATACAAAATCTGAAGTCTATGAAGTTTTTAGTCCCGTTATTTTTATTTTAGGATTATGTTGTAGTGTCGTTCTCTCAAGTGTTGTATCTTCTTCTCGAGTGTGTGTATTTTTCAATTATCTTGCTTCGCTATATTGAGTTTGTTCACTCCCAGATATCTCCTATTCCCTTTCAGTTAAAAATGGACATTCATTAATGTATTTGACAAATATATATACAAAAACATGTAGATAAGGTTAATATATGCTTGGAGCAAGCCCAGTTGTGCAATAGATCATGGCTGTGTTGGAAGGCCCTATCCTCTTTCACATGTCGCCAAGATAATGATCCCTCTATAGAATCAATCGCTCTCGGCCTCCCTTCACATCATCGCCCCTGTGTATAATCTATCGCTCTCAGCCTCCCTCCACATCACTACCAAGCGAGATTAAGAGTTATTGGATCCTCCATAGGAAGAAAAACTTCCTTTTGCTCCAGAAGCATGTCATGCTTATCCGTAATACCATTGTGCTTCTCCTCTGATTTGGCATATGAGTGGCATACTTTTCTCATTCTGGTTCTTATGAGGGTTTAAACATAAAATAACCCTATATTTTTTCCTTAGTGTATGTATGCCTCTGCCTAGTTCCCCCATGAATATTATCTCCCTTAATTACAGGGGCCTTGAAAAGCCCCAAAAAATTATTCCTCAAGCAGTTTGTTAAATCTATTGGTCTGGTGATTATATAGATTTAAGAGATAATGGTGGGAGGAGAAAAAAGCACATTATAATTTAGGTTTATTTGTCTAGGTTGGAGGATAGTATCTATTGATTACAATGGTTTATCGGGGGGTATGGTTTCAATAAGAGATCCAATGTGGATTTACTCCCTTGACTCTAAATTATTTGTAACAATTTTGCTAACAAGTTTATTTTGAGGATTGACACAACATATTCACCTGCTCAATATATACTCACCATATTAGGAAAAAAGGGAATTTAGGGATAGAATGATAGACTGTGGCATTTTGAATACTGAACCTCTAATAATTGTAGGGGACATGATTTTCATGGTTTCTGGTTATGAATGTTAGGGTTAAAGATGTAAAATTAGTCTGATGGTGCCTTTATTTAAGAATAGTTTTTAGGAGCGCTCTTTGATGGACATATGTCCCGATCCCTTGGCGCAGACATGGCACAACAGATGGGTTGACATGAGTACATTGAAAAACATCTATATGGATTTATGGTTCATGGAAATATGTTGGATTGTCTAGGGTTTATAAAATCATGGGTTTCTCCTACATCTATTACGGACCATGTGCTAAACATGATCGAACATGGAAGGGGATTTATTTTAAGTTTAATCAATCCTCATGGCTAGCAGAGTAGGATTTTAGTGAAATGATTCACAACCCTTGGTCACATTTAACTGTCCCAAATGATATGTATAGGATGGAGGTGGTATCTATGAAGATGTGAAACCTAAAATGAGTGGTAAAAATTTAGGAGCGTGACAAGATAGCTCACCAACGAAAGGAATTGAAAGATATTGGTGCAAAATTGGCTCGATTAAAACATTAAAATGATATGGGATCTATTTCTTCGGCTATAAGATATTCGAGATATGGAAGGGCACAAGGGACATATCCTTTGAATTTAAGTATCAGGGGTTTCCGCATCGCATTATATTAGATATCATTTTTTTGGATTCAAATGTGTTAAGTAAGTCATTCATCTATGACCATTTCCATGAGAGGTATTCGTAACTGACTAATTTCTCATGATTTTTGAATCATCCACTTAGAACTCATTTCATCAGGTGATGCTCACAGGGGTGAAGAAGTGTTATTGAAACTAGCGAAATGAATCACATAGTGTCAATAAGTGATGATTTCCGCTATGTGATTCATTTCACTGGTTTCAATCGCACTTCTATAGCCTTGTGAGCATCACCCGATGCAATGAGTGTTAAGTGGACTATTCAAAAATCATGAGGAATTAGTCAATTATGATTACCTGTCATGGAAATGGTCATACATGAATGACTTACTTAATATAGTTGAATCCCAAAAAATGGTATCTAATATCCTTTGAATGTGGGAAGAGAGATGGTGGCTAAAATTTCACGCTACTTGGTTGTAGCTAGGGGACAAATATACTAGGTTTTTCCATCAATACTGTTATGAAACCAATTAAAAAAATAGAAGAAAATATAGATCAACGATCGAGAAATAAGCCTCGAGAGGGGGAAGCCTCCTTTACATTACATAAATGAATAATTCCTGGATGATACAGATGAAAAAACCTCCTTTATATATATAGGAGCCCATGGGGTCACAATATAATCCTAACTAACCTAACAATAATAATGTAAGGGAACAAAAATAACAATAATCAGCTTTTATGGGGCACAATAATAACAATATGGGGACTACAAGGGTACAAAAATAATAATAAGGGGGCTACACTAAAAAAAATAAGGGACTACACTAGTAATATAGGGACCTAACATGCCCCTATCCTTCAAAAAAGTGTTATCCTCAATGCTTGAGTAGTTCTAGATGCTTCTATATAAAATTATCATCCTCCCATGTGGAATCTTCAGTGGGTAAGTTATTCCATTTGATGAGATACTCTGAAATTGATCGATTTTGTAGCTTCAATATTAGGAATTTGACTTCTGTGATCCATAAAATATGTATC
Source organism: Pinus albicaulis (assembly GCA_034641835.2). Taxonomy (NCBI): domain Eukaryota; kingdom Viridiplantae; phylum Streptophyta; class Pinopsida; order Pinales; family Pinaceae; genus Pinus; species Pinus albicaulis. The sequence continues at coordinate 795,272,732 of CM076580.1, forward strand.
AGAAATATTCGGTAAAAATCACATATAATAAATTTGTGTCAACGCGTTTCGAACCAGAGAGTGTGGTTCATCATCATGATGAACCACACTCGTTGGTTCGAAACGCGTCGACACAAATTTCTTATATGTGATTTTTACCAAATATTTTTGATACAGATTTTGTAGCTGTCAAGTTCTTATTTTCGTGACTGCTTCAGGTTCCAATATGGTTTTTCCTTCCTCATCAAGTTCTGGAAATATTGTTTGGATTGAAAGTTTTGCACCTATAAATTTTCATTGTAGCAGCTACAACACCCTCCAAAATTTGGAACCTGTTCGAACTTTCAGAGCCCCTGGTCGCTTTTGATAAAGACCAATTTGTTTAGCTTCAGTAATGAAACTCAAGAAATTCCAACTCCAGCAGGTATTCTCAAAACTAATAAATAAATATTTTTTTCCAAGTTGTTTGCAAAGTCTCAAAATTGCACCCCTTTCAATTTTTAAACATTTGCGACCACGCGACCTTGCGTCCCAGTGACCTCTAGGTCGCTAGGTCGTAAGGTTGCAAGGTTGCAAACTTGATTCAAATTTCGTATTTGCAACGATGCGACCTTGTGACCTTGTGACCTCCAGGTTTCCAAGTTGCAAGTTCACAAGGTCTCATCCACCCTCTATTAAGCCTGATTCATGACTTTGTGACCCCCATTAATGACCACACGTGTGACCCCCTTATAAATATCAGGGTCACGTAGTCACATTCGACCTGCACAACGGAGAAAACTAGATGCCTAATGAGCCAATTAGAGTGCAATTTTTCCCAGGTAAGTTGCCAAAACCTCCTACTGTTTCCTTTTTCATTGGTTGTCTCCTTACCTACCCCATGCCTATGTTATTAATTTTCCTTAGTTCCACTCAATTGCAACTCCAGCTCTCACTGTCACTCTATCTTAGCTTTCCCCTTCCTCTTCCCAATTCCATCATGCCTGGACCCATTATAAACCTCTCTTATCTCCTCAAGCCATGACAGGCACCCCTCTTTGGCCTTCCTATGAACCTTGCAGCTCTAGTTTACTCCCTCCCTTGGATTTTTCTCCCTTTCTTTCCACATCTTCCCCACGGGTCGCAATCGCCTAAGTTTTCCTCAGAAATACCTAATCCGACCTTGTGACCTCGTGACCTTTTGACTTAGTACCATCGCAACCTTAGGAATTGTAGACCTCATGACCTCGCGACCTAGTCGCTGAGTTGCAAAATATTGACTGACCACGCGATCGTGAATTTGCGACCTCGCAACCTCGCGACCTTACAACTCGGTCGACAGTCTCTAAGCTGCAAAGTCAGGTTTATTAACATAGGCACGACCTTGTGACCATGCGACCTTGTTTCTAGGTCGCCAAGTCGCAAGCTTCCCAATCTAATCTTTAGCGACCAACACAGGTCGCAACGACCTAGCCTGAGCAGCCAAAACCATTAGTGGGTCTACTGAGTCCCTTTAGTTTTTCTTTCATGCAATCCAAATTATGGTGGGATTGTTTCTTAACATGCCAGGGGATATCAAATCTGAGCTCAAGTGTGTCTCCATCTCTTCGGCTTCAAGTGACATGGGGCCTCCAGCAGTTTGAAGAAGAGACAAAAGCCAAAATATGGAACTATAAGAAGGAGGCATGCCTCCTTCACCAGCCCCTATATATGGGGACACCACTTGTGTCTTCGAGAAAGGTGATAATATGACATGGTATCAAATCTACCTGGAATTCAAAAACAAGAATTCCCAGAGGACCTTGTGGACCGACAGGTATACATTCAAGCTAAGAGGTCTAAGCTTCACTATGTGGGCGCCCACCCACCAATATTCCCATGCACAGAAGTAGTCAAAAAGATCCTCCAGAAGATTGACTCATAGTTCTGGGTCATCTGTGATCATGCGAGGAAGGCCTTTTCCAATCTGATTGGAAAATACACGGAGGTATATTAGGCACTCCCTAGTAAGGAGGAATCTTTGAATTCCCAGTGGGTCTCCACACATGACGTACCAATACATGATACCATGAAGGGCTAGTAGGAGGACCCTGAGAATTTTAAAGGGAAGAAGGATCAGGAATATAAAACCGATGGCCTTAGGAAGGTTTACAGGCTCGTTGCAACTATGATGTGTAGGTTGTATGATAGGAAGGACACCACTACTTTCAATGGAACATGGGTCCCACTCATGTATGTGATCACCTCCTATGACACTCGGTTCAACTGGGCCCATCTAGTAGTATCGACTCTCAGAGTGAAGATATCAGCATCCCAAGTACGAGAAGAGGGATTTCTACCTCTTAGATGCAGTGTGCGCATGGTGAAATTTTTAGGTTTCATCACACAACTGGGATGCAAAACATGGTGGACCTATTCACAAATATTCGAAACTGTTATGGGCTACCATATACAAACAAGATATGGAGTCCATCATAGATAAGTTGATCCCCATGATCTACCGGCATATTTTCAATAAAGATCCTCCTTGCATGTCAAATATGGCCATGGAGACAGTAACCAAGGTAGCCAACTCATTCCCCATTGTAGAAAGCACTTTTTTCAGGGTCTTCGGATCATTCAAGGCACCTCATGCACTACCCAAATTTGTCACTGCAAAAATGCTACTACAGGAGGTGTGCTATCAAATGATGAGCGAGTTCTCTAAGACCCTCAGCAAGGGAACGAAGAAACCATTTCCTACCCCCCCGCTTACTATTGGTGGCTTTACTGTTAAGAACTTCAAATAAGTAGAAGAAGAGGTAGAAGAAATCAAAGGATTTCACTTCATAACCTTCGCCCATAGTTCTTATGATCCTGAAAGGATTTTCCCCACGCACTGCAAGTGGGCCAAATTTAACTAGAACTACCAACACAAAGAGCACCCTATGGAAGAATAGGTTAAAAGCTAGTACAATGCAAATAGAGAAGCAACTCCCAAAGGACCATCTATTCTGGGCAGAGATCAACGGAGTCAGGACAACCAAACTCTAGAAGAGACAGAAGAGGCTTTGAAATGGAAGGACCCTATGGGAGGATCATCGTCTTCCCAATCCAAAAGGCCGAAGAATAATAAAAGTAGTAATCCTCCTAAGGATCACCATGGAGGAAAGGGCAAAGAGGCCAAAGAACAACAAGGGTCTGAGAAGAAGCTAAGAGAGGAAGAGCTTAAAAAATCCCAAGATACCTTGGCACAACAAGAGGAAGAAGAAAAACAGAAGAAACGGGTTGAATAACATCAAAAGAAGTGGAAAAGAGAGGAACAGAAGAAGAAACAAGAAGAAGAGGCCCGCAAGAATAAGGAAGAAGGAGAAAGATAAAAAAGGGAGGCTGAGCATAGGCTTAAGTAGGAGTAGGATAAAGAAGAAGCCGAAAATAAGAGAAAGGAAGAAGAAGCAGAAAAAAAGAGAAGGGAGGAAGAAACTCAGAAGTTACAGAAGGATTCATCCAAGGAGGCAGAGTGAAGAAATTCATAGCCCTTGAAGACTGGGGGGCAAGCAGACCTACAACATATTGAGCTACCCCCAAAAAATCCCATGAAAGTGGGACACCTCCCTCTCTCAGAACTCTGCATCCCAAAGGAGCATGAGGATGATGCACTGGATCTAATAGGACTATCTTACAGACATTACACTCATAAAATCAAGTAGGAAAGGACAAAATTCCTTGCACAGAATCCAACTGAGCCCCTCGTAGTGACCAGAGAAAAGGACATAGTCTTGGACACCAAGACTGACCCCATGATGATAGCATCGGTCGGAACCACCTTTACAGCTTCCACAAAAAGAAAATGTCAGCAAAATGAGCAGAGAGATCTTGTTTCTACAGGGTAGACTCCAAGCATATGATTAAAGGGAAACACAAGTAGAGATAGAAAAGAAAACCTTGGAAGCTGAAAATAAAAGGCTCCAACTCATGATCACTCAGGACAATGGGCTATAGACCACCATTCAGGGAGAGTTATATACCTTAGAGAATGCCATGAATGAGGTGTATGAGGATATGTTGACCATAAAACATACAATCACTCCTTTGATAGGGGCTTAGGCATAAACTAGGAAAATAGTTGCACAGCTAAAAGAATCCTCCATAGCTTTGGAAAACATACTTTAATGGCCACAAAGGTACCCATAGGCTCCCGAGACTCTACTAAAGAAGGACTAGATCCGCACTCATAATTATAAGGTGCAGATACGGATGAAGCTGCAGTCCAGGGACAAGCTCGTAAAATATGTAGAGAAGGTGATGTCTGCCTATGAACACCTAATCAGTGGGATATATTTGATGGTAGAGGTACACCACATCCCTTCCTTAGGGAAATTGGCCACAAAAAATATGAGGGAAGAGGTGAACCAAGACATACAAGCATTATTGGGACCTATTAGACAAGTAGTCACTGCTCAGAACCTCCAAGCTTCCAAGGAGAACATCGACTAGTACATTGTCACACCGGTCCGAATCTACACTAAGCTGTCCTCTCCATCCAACTAGATCACCGTGAAGAGGTGTACTATAGTTTTAGATGCTATAGAGAGTTTTTATAGGCTGGGAGAAGGCACACCTTAAATCATTCCAATAGTTGCTAACTACCTGGCCTAGAAGACTTATCTCAGAGAACAACAATAGGTAGAGACCCTGAACCTTTTCATCACACAGTTGCTCCATTGAAAAGGACTGATTTTACAGGTAGTAGACACAGGAAGGTTTTAGGTCACAAATGGCACCCAGTCGTAGGTCAAAACCTCAAGTAGGTTGCAAGTTGCAAACCCTCCTAGGTTACATACCATGACAACAGTCAGGAAGCTAAAAGGACACGGAAACCCAAAGGTCATATTTTGTTCTATATGTACTCCCTTGAGAGATAATGTAGTGACCTTTTTTGGACTCCAAAGAGAGGAGAGATAATTGTACAAAATTTAATGCATGATTTTGAGAATGAATACAAACCAATGTTTTGACTCCACTACTGAATCTGATGGAAACTCATGTGTGTTAACATTATGAATATTATGTCTTTACATACTTGTTATCATTTGTGACTGATCAATCTGCATTTTTGCTCATGCATCATTTATACATTTAATCTCTTTGGATGTATTAATGATTTTTGAATGTTTAGCATAGGGACATGTTAATAACTTAGATGTTGGTATAGCCTTAATCTCTTGGAAACATGCTTACGGAATTGAAGGGTGTTTCAACCGTAGTGAATTATTTCTCTTCTGGTCGGACAAGCCTCTTTATGAGCATGACCCTAATGATGTGTTGCTAACAATACTTCATTTGGTTGCATGATTTAAATCTCGCTTTTAGATTTATAATGTTTCATTTTTAGGAGAACCCATCGATCATTCATTTTGTATCGTTCAAGTAGTCGTCGAACCTCTTGTTCTTGAAATACACCTCCATCCAAGAAAGGCATATTCAACGGTAGCTGGACCTACACCCCAGATGGGATCCCTATAAAAAAAATTCTAGATTCTAGTTGGTAATTTATACCGAGGAGATCCCCTTACTGTTAGTAAGGAAATTTTCCACGTCAACAGATTTAGCACTAGAAGGAGGACCTAAATGGCAGGCTCCCACCATGCAAGTAATATCCCTATACAAACTCCACAGGAAGAAATAAGATTTGAAAACACTGGTCCTCCACCTTCCAAGAATACCCCTGAGGAAGACCCACATTTCTATGAGGTCACGTCGGACCAACTAAGGGCCTTGTGCCCACTCGCCTGCGATCCCATTAGAGGTTTGAAAAACCTCCCCGCCACTAGTTTCCTAGCCAATAAATGAACTCTTGGGAGACATCATACTAACCAGGCTGTCCTAGTGAACAAAGTGCTTTATAGTATATGTCTAATTCTTGAATATTATGCAAATGCAGTCGATCGTCTCTCAGTCAAACCTCCTGACAGCCCCCGAGGGGTCGACGGAGGTGGCGCTGAGGTTACCGTACCCTAACCAGACACTGCCCCCCAACCCAATCATCCTTTGAATGACAACACCCAAGACAACAACAAACCTAGGAGAGGGGCTGGAAGAGGTCGGGAAAATAGAGTTCGGGGGCACGATCGAAACACAGACTATACTCATCACCACCACCAAAACTGAAAAAAAATGCCCTTGCTTTTCAATGGAAACTTCGATGGTTTCGAGAACTTGAGGAATTATAGAAACATTGAAGATATTAGAGCTAATCGAAACCAAGACATGCACTCTCAACATGAAGGTGAAGCTTCCGGGTTTGGCACCGGAAGCGAGTCCGAAAATGAGATTTGTCATGTTTTCATCCCACCCCATCATAGGGCTAGGTGAGTTCATCCCCTAGCCTGGATGGCAGAGTCTCCTCCCGGTCTCCGTGTTATTTTGCATGACATTCCCTGACATCTGAAGAAGAACCTCCCTAAGTTCGACCCTGAGAAGGGAATGCTAGACGAACACCACATAGTAACTTCTACCTTGCCTTGCAAATTATGAGGGTACAGTTCAATGATTTAGCATTTCGGCTCTTCCCACACACCCTATAAAAAAAAGTTGCTACTTGGTATCGTTCGATACCTATCACTTCCATTTCCACCTGGGAGAAATTATTTCGCACCTTCCTTGAAAAATTTCCAGAGGACAAGACTCCTTCTATGATCCTCATAGATTTGAATACCCTAAAGTGCCAAAATAAGGAGAAGATTAAATATTTCAACCAACGCTTTGCAATGTCCATATTGAACAAATTTCCCCTGAACATGGCCCGTGACGTTTCCATCACCATAGATTACTACACAAGATCCCTACCTCTGGACATCACTGTGTTCATGAAACAAGAGGCTAGAGCCACCTTAGTAGAAAATTTCACTACTACCCTTGCTGTTGAGAAAAAAATGCTTACCATAGGGGCCATAGACCATGATAGTCGGGATGACAAAAAATCAGCCAGGAAGAGAACACGACCCTTAGCCCATAATTCTAGGGACAAAGGTAAAGACCATTTCTATTTCAAGAACATCAGGAAATCCCTAAAGATATTAACAAATGAGGTATATAATTTGAAGAGAAATAACAATGACTTTGCCTCAGGTAGAAAAACTCAAAAGCCTTTCTTTACAAAGAAAAACATCGCGCCTAATCGCCCGCCGCCGAACCCAAATCAAACTTCAAAGTATAGGATATTGGAAAATATAACTTATGCTCTTTTCATCAAGATTCCCACTCTGAAAGGACATGTCCTCAATGGATTAATAGCATGACTATTGTGGCAAATCAACTCCTAGAAGACCAGACAACATGAGAGTTGGAAGAGGAAGCTGACTTAGGCGATGAAGAAGTCTCTCCCCCGGATGAAGATCTGGGATCAACATTCATTGCCTTTCAAATAATCTGCAGATAACGGCCTCCTCCTGTGATAGAGATAAACCTGGCTGATGACCCCCAATCCAAACCTCCCCGAAATTATAGCCTAAGGAGCAAAGGTTCGGTTGCCAATCGCACTTTTGAGGAAAAGAGGAAAGCATTCTTGAAGAAGATCCTACCACAAAACATAGAAAAGCAGACCATAACCCCGGTCACTAAAAAAGTTAGCCCAACCACTACCCGAGGCACCCCCAAGGCCAAATCGTCATCAAGTTCACCCAACACATTTGTTGAGACACTCTTGCACCCAGAATTTGGGTATAATAGCATCAAAGACATGAAGAAGATGTGTTCCAACATATCCTTGTATGAAATTTCTCGAATAACCAACCAACGTGACCTTATTCTCAAAGAATTCTCTAGCCCATCCTAAATAGGCAGGCCCACCTCAGCGGCCAAGGTTGTAAGTTCCATGCCCTCCCAAGCCTCAGTGAACCTCCAATCCATCGTCAATGCCATCATTAAAAACTCGCGAGGGTCCAACCCCCATTCCTCTTGTCTTTTGAGATCTTCAATTTCAACATCCACAATTGCCTTGTTGATTTTGGTGCGTCAACCAATGGCATGCCCTTGTCTGTATGAAATAAATTGAACATCTACCTTGAGAAAATCGATGCCAATATCATTCATCTTGATATGTCCCAGGTCCCCACTCTAGGAAAATTTAATAATGTTCTAATACTTCTCTCTTCAGATGCTTGGGTCCATCAGTGCATTTACATAGTTTTCATGGATATCCTAGAGGCCTACTGTTTGCTATTAAGCAAGGATTGGTCAAGAAAAATACAAGTATACTTTGCCACCGACTGGTCCCATTTGTGGCTCCCATATAAGGGTAGGAATAATTAGATTTAGGTTGAGAGCGAACCTTACATGAAGCATATGGTGATCGACCTTGAAGCAACCAAGGAACCCATCATATTTTTGCAAGAATATTTGGGCATATTCTTCTTAGAGGCTGATTTCGGCTGCTACCAAGCTACTCAGTCCCCAGTCTCCATGGATATCCAGTTATAACTACTCCCATTTTCTGCGCTTCACCCTTCCACACTGGGGGGTCCACACGATGTGTCTACCGTGAGTATCCCATATGTGCACATATGTGATTTAGAAACACATGAAAGAAAAATATGGACCCTATACTAAGATGGTTCCTAGACCCACGACGGGGTCAGTGCCAGATGTATCTTGATAAATCCCCAAAATAACAAGTACCTAATCTCTTGTCGATAGAAATATAGTGCACCAATAATATAATCAAGTACGAAGCACTAATCCTGGGCCTCAAGAAAGAAATTCACCTCAAATTTGGCTGCTTGAAGGTAATCGGTGACTCGAAAATCATCACCCGACAGGTACGCAACACTATTCACTACCTATCTCCCCATTTGAAAGGATATCAGTAGGAGGTACGGAATTTAATTTCTTCTTTCGATGCTTTTAGTATTCAGTCATTACTTAGAATACATAATGCAGCAGCCGATACATTAGCAAATGTTTCCACTAGGTTTACCCCATTAAGGGATAGTTTTTCTATTGAAATTGTTTATAAATCTGTAGTGTCGGATAATGTAACTAATTTTCGCATTTTTAATGATGATCAACAGGTATTGGATTTCATGCTAGAAATGGATGTGTTCAAAGACGTAGTGATTGAGGAAGAAGATAATCATATGGCTTTACAAAAGGAAAGGTAATATCACAAGGGGAATCCCATACCCAAAGGGGACGTATCCCTCGAGAAGTTATTTGACCTATAGAACTGATTTCAGGGGCCTCCCAATACAAAGGTGAAAATTTAAACCCTATTGCACCAGCAAGTGAACCTCGAAACGGAAGTGGACCCGAAGTTTGTCAATATCAGTACCAAATGCACACCCAAGGAGCGACATTCCTTTATTCAACTATTTGAGAAATATCAAGATGTTTTTTCCTCAACGTACGATGAACTACAGAATTATGACACACGAATCATCAGGCATGTGATACCGATGAAGGAAGGCGTCAAAAATTTCAAACAGAAGCTAAAGAAGGTTCACCCGACTCTGGAGCCAATGATCCAAAAGAAACTTAAGGAACTCCTAGATGCCTAGATCATTTTCAAAGTTTGACATTTAATGTGGGTGTCAAATTTAGTCCTAGTCCGCATGAAGTCTGGCGAAATTCTCTTATGTGGGACTTCTTAAATTTGAATCGACCATCAGACAAGGATAACTACCCAGTGCCCCCCATGGAATAGATTCTTCAAACAATATCTAGGTCAGAAATGTTCTCATTGTTGGATGGTTTCTCTAGATACAGTTAGCTATTGGTGGTAGAACCTGATTGGATGAAGACAATGTTCAGGACCAAGTGGGGAACGTTTGCATTGAGGCACATGCCCTTTGGCCTGATTAATGTTGGGGTGACCTTCCAAAGGGCCATGGAAATAGCCTTCCAAGGGAAAATGGGGAAAAGTGTGGTGGTCTACCTTGACGACGTTACCGTGTTCTCCAAGTGAAGATACGACCACTGGAACCACCTCAAACAGATCCTTGAGAGGTGCTAAAAATACGGAATATTAATAAACCCCAAGAAAATCATTTTTCTAGTTTTAGAAGGGAATTTGTTGTTGGGAATCATGATTTCCGTTAGACCAAAACCTACAGGTGTTAGTCAATGATCGCATTGCCAGAGATAAGGATCCACAAAAGGCGGTTATTCCATGTCGCGAAACACACGGGGATAATTGGTTTATCCAATGTCCAACAATCTCCCCCCCAACGCGAGCCGGGTGTGTATCAAACTCGTGACCTACGCTCTGATACCATTTGTTGGGAAAAATACTGAGAGGGGGGGGGTGAATCAGTATTTAGTTCAGACTGAATTTTTTTTACTTTTTCTTTCTCTAAAACCCATACACTACTTTAATGAATCCAAGTCACGTATACACGCATATATCCTTAATGAAACTCATGTATTACCAGAGATCTCATTATGCAGATAATTATTTACTTAGATCATTGCATCATTCATTCATTAGATGTTTAGTAAGTAGTAAACATGTGCAGTAAGAACAGAATAAATCATCACACATAAGCAACACACATGAACACCAGGATTTAAGGTGGAAACCCAGTTTAGGAGAAAACCACCGTTGTCGTCGTCTCAGTCTTCAATATTTTATTATAAAGAAAACATCGTACAACCATGTACTGGCGCAGACTCATACCAGCACGCAGGCACCCACCTGCAGAAGGCTACAACCTTCTCTCGTTTACCAGCCTCTCCTGGAAGGGAGCTACAACCCCCTGCTCTCGTTTACCAGCCTCTCCTGGAAGGGAGCTACTACCCCCCGCTCTCGTTTACTAACCTCTCCCCGGAAGGGAGCCACTACCCCCTACTCTCGCTACTCGGCCTACTACCGGAAGCGAGCTCGCAACCCTCACCGAAGGCTTCGACCCTCAAGACCACCATGGACCAGGTTTCATCAATTTTCACATCGGATCCAACAAATTTTCCTTACAACACAACTTGTAGGGCACTTTTCATCATATTTTTTAGACCGGACCCACTCCACACATTTAAGCTCATCGTACATCAAATACATCAAACCGAAACTCATAACCCGATCAATTAATTTATTGTACCATCAACTAATCACTCAACAACTTGGTCTTTAATCAACATAACTTCGGTGAGCATAATCAACATTCAACAACCCAAATTCGTATGAACACATCATTGACAGATAGCAGTGAAACAACAAAATAGATCAGAAATTTCATTCCACTTACTTCAGCAAACCCTAGATTCCATACGCGCTTTTACTTCACTGAACATGAGTATGTACGCGCTTTCATGCAGACCAACCCGCGTATACTTTTGTGCATTATTCAGAAAACCCTATCTGCCCATACGCGCTTTTCCTTAAGCAGACCCGCGTATACACGCGCTTTTGCTGAAGCGAAACTGTGTATACATCTGTAACTTTTCAGGATTGTGCAACTCTTCAGATCAGATAAGCAACCCAGATTTCATCCTTTACTTCAGAAAGGATTTTTCCTCATCTCAGATCTAAACATTCCATAAACAAATCTAGAGAATACATATACATTTCAGATCTAGAGATCCTTCTTCATCATTTTCTTCATAGGTGCATCATAGATTCAGATCTATCAATCAAGAACAAAGTTCATCCATGCAGATATTCCTTAGAGAGATTTATTCATTCACAACCCTTACTCATTCCCCCTTTGCACAATGATCTTCTTCTCCTTATATAGATTTACCCTTTATCAATACCATGAGCCAAAACCACACCACTTTCGATGGTATTCCTGGACGGGATCAAATAGATAATCCAACGCTCAATACAATGGGTCAATACCATGGTAACACCCTTGGATTTATAAATTTAGAGCGCAAATAGCCATACGCGACTTGGTACGTACTTTTCCGCGTGCATACGCTACTTCTCCTTAACAAACCCGTGTATGCCTTGTGACATGAATTATTTATCATTTCTCTGACACTTTACTGGAATTTCTTTCTTCTATTACTTCTGAGCTAGTCTGTAAGTATATCATCCTTCCTTTTAACACATAGATACATCAGATTTACATCATTTCCATCAAGGACAACTTCATCAAGCAGATTCCATCAAAGTCAATACATTGTATCACATTGCCAACAATTTCCCCATTAACTTCATCAAGCAGGTTTCCATCAAAGTTATCAAGTAGGTTTCCATCAAGGACAACACTCTGCATCATATAGCCAACAATCTCATTTCATCAAGTAGGTTTCCATCAAGGACAACACATGCCAACAATCTCCCCCTTTGGACTTGATGGCAACCATGATGGTGTTTGATCACCACAACAGATAGATACATTGATTATAACCATTATGCAAACATCATGATGCTCTCCCCTTATTCAAACACCATGTTACTCTCCCCCTTTGACATCAAGGGCAAAGGGCGGATCAAAGCCAAGACAATGTTTTTCTCCACAAGTAGAAAGAAGAGCTTTGTGGATCTGATGTTCACTGAAGTTACCATGCTCCCCCTGAGTTCATGCCAAATCTTCAAAAAATAATTTTCAATGCAGTACATGACTCTATGACCTTTCCTATCACCAAGGACTCATACTTACATCAATGATCCAACCAAGTGGATTTACATATGTGACTCAAGTACCCAACCAAGTGGGTTCACACATTTGAACAAGTCCTTACATGACTGAATATTACAATTTTACATCATAGTTCTCCTTTATTACAAATATGACTTTTTATAATCAATATCAAAAAGACCTCAAGAGAGAGATCATATTTCAGAATCATCATAATGCAAACTATGCATTATACTCAGAAAAGCTAATGCTCCGTTTGGTCAATTTAGTGTATCCTAAATTGCCGCATTTAATTTGTCAATCTGGGAATCGTAAGCTGATGAAGTGCGGCGCACTATATGCGCAAGATAACCTATTTCTTAACTTTTTGTCGTTTTTGGTTTTCTAAGGTGAAATGGAAATTCTAAAATGAAAACAAGTATGGTTATATTTGTTCAAGGAAATGATATCCCCTATAATGATTTACCAACTTGAAACTTAAAAAAAATAATTTGAAATTTTCAATGACAAAACTTGAAAGGAAATGAAAATGTACTGCTGAAATGAAAACATGACTGTAAGTCTAATAAATCAAAAACAGTGAACTAGTGAGCATGAAACTAAACTATTCTTGCTGCTGTCTAAACAAAAAGAAACTATGCTTAAAGAAATTCAAAATTGCAACAAAGTAAATCTAAATCAGATTACATCAATTTATCTTCTGATCCTTCATCATTAGTCCAGCTATGATTTTCGGAAGTAACCATAAACAACTTGAGTAACTGATATCTAACTTGAAGAAAGTAAACTAATATCAAACCATACATTCATAATTCAATCCCTCACCATCAGTCCAGCTGTGGCTTTCGGAGGTAACTGAAGATGTCATACACAATTTAACATTTCTAACTTGCAGAAAGGAAACTAATACTAAACTACACACTTCATAATACAATCCCTCACCATCAGTCCAGCTGTGGCTTTCGGAGGCAACTGAAGACGTTATGAGCAGCTTAATATATTTAAATTTGCAGAAGGAAAACTAATACTAAACTACACATTTCATAATACAATCCCTCACCATCAGTCCAGCTGTGGCTTTCGGAGGCAACTGAAGATGCTATGAGAAGTTTAATATATCTAATTTTGCAGAAAGGAAACTAATACTAAACTACACATTTCATAATACAATCCCTCACCATCAGTCCAGCTGTGGCTTTCGGAGGCAACTGAAGACGTTATGAGCAGTTTAATATATTTAAATTTGCAGAAGGAAAACTAATACTAAAATACACATTTCATAATACAATCCCTCACCATCAGTCCAGCTGTGGCTTTCGGAGGCAACTGAAGATGCTATGAGAAGCTTAATATATCTAAATTTAACTACTGAAGCAGATAAGCAAAACTGAAATGAATAAAGCAATACTAAAATTAAACAAAAGCTATGAAAAACAAACTAGCAGCAGAACAATGTTAGTTCCATGTCATTAGTCAAAAAGCTATGAAAATGCCCGGGCTGCCTATCTATAACCTGAAACAAGAACACTGATCAGTGATTATCAACATAAAACATAAAAGACAGGAATGAAATGGAAAGGAGGAAAAGTTTATAAATAGAAATGAAAAAAAATGAAATGTATAAACATGTGAATGGATTATGGCACAATGAGCTTTAAAGAAATGAAATAAGAACTATACACTAATGCACAAAACCTTAGCTGAGCAGGGGCCCTCTACACTAGCCTTGGCAATGATCTTCAAGTACGAATTAAGTTGGAAAACAGAGTCTTCTTATATTAAAATGTAGTCATAACAGTATGGTAGTATTACGGCTCAAAGGCAGCGTAATTACATTACAGAGCAGACTTAATAAAATTAACAGAGACTAATCGGGACTAACTCTATATGTGTATGCAAACGCGTTATATATAACAAAAGAAATATAACTGTCTCCTAAAGTTTATGCTGGTGTAGAACACGTAGACCATTACGTCCACGGATCTAGGATCATGGCCGTGTTGTAAAATAAATCTATGAGAAGTGGATGCTTGAATTCGACTATGGAGCCATGTACAGATGTCGACTTGTCCTCCGCAAGCTCAGAAACGGCCATATGAACCTTTACGTGACATGGAACAGAGTCCTGTCACCGTAAGACTCTATGGTTGACTTCCATGTGGACGCCTTTGACCGCGGCTTCTTTAGATGAGTTTGCTCGAACCAATAGGACACGAACCATGTCCACATCATTCTTGACTTGCCCATGTGGCTCGTTTTCCCTGTAGACACCTGTAACATAGAGTTTCACAAAATAGCTGCGGAAAGTTGCAGTAGTTGCGGAAAGTGGCAAGATTCCGCAGCTGAATGAACAAAATCTAAATCAAATAGCAAACACAAAAATATAATTAAAAACCATGTTATATGCTCTTTTGCAAATGATATTGACAACTTGGGAGGTTCAGGTGAGTGAAAAAGGTATAGAAAAGTGTATGGAAAAGATGCAGAATTGAGACTCAACATACCCCCACTGTGAAGGTGTTGCATGTCCTCATGCAACCAAAATTTTAATATTCCTTCCTTAGTTTATTTGCCTTGACACTTCATCCAACACATCCAATCCTCTCCTCCTCTTCCTTGGTGCTGCTAACATTCTGGGTTTCTTCATTAAGCACCTAAATTTGATATTAACCAGTGCTCTGCTCAACTTCTGGCATTTTCTTTTCAATTTCTTGTTCTTCTTTTGCCATATTCCCAGATGTAGCATAGTATTATCATGGATTATTTTGTCCAGTTTTCCTTGTTCCTTCAATGTCTCATTTTCATTTTTGATATGTTTATTCAAAAGCTCTAACTCAAAAATTTCTTGTTTTAGTGATTGGACTAAATCATCCTGTACTGTATGAGGCTGGATAGACGAAGTACTGGGACCTGTAGCTGCCTTTTCCAAAGATTCTATATAGTCATATACTTCCTGCTGCTTGGGGTCTATTTCGGGTGTCATTTTTATTGGGTTGTCCCCAAAATGCCGTGAAGGAGAATAATCTGGCTGAGGAGGGCTCACATCAATATCTTGCTAAGAATGGGATGGAGTATGTTCAATGTCTGATTGGGAATGAAATGAACCAGGTTCACTAACTAACTGAGATGGACTATGGTCAGCTGGGGACTGTTCAGATGTTTCCTCTCCCAAGTCAATGAAATGAGGACCCTTCATTTGCATTTTCCTCAATTTCCCCTTAAGTCTGCTGCTTCTTCTCACACGCTGTGGTGCACTATCCTTTTGTTTTTGTTTTCCTTTCTCTGTCTTCTTGGCCATAGAGGACTTTTTTTGAAGATAAACTAGTCTTTCAGATAACACTTGATTATCTTCTTCTTCAGAAGAAGGAGTTTTATGTATAGCCTCAATAGTTTTTCTTTCTTTTGGTGTTATTGGCTTCTTACCCTTGATTTATTTCTTCTTCCTCTTTGACAGTCTTTCTTCCCTATCAGTTCTTTCAATTGCAGTAGTAGGAGTATTTTGGATTTCATCAATTGTTCTTTTTCTCCTACTTCTTCTTGATGTGCTACCTTCAGGAATTTCCTGAGGTTCCTCAAAGAAATTTCTAACCAGAAATTGTTCCCATGTGTCTTTCTTTTCCTTTAACTCCTTTTCAATCAAAATTTTTATAAGGTCGTGGTGATATAGATGAGGTTCTACATCTCCTAAATGTTTCTGAACAGTCACAGACATTTTCTTCAAGCTATTTAACAGAAAATATGGGAGATTGAGAGCTTGATTATCTAGAAAATTCATCAGTAACCTAGTATGGTACATGTACATGGACCCAAAACGGCCTTCACATGTAATGAATTTCTGAACAACTAGCAGCAAAGTAGCCCATTCATCTTTCAATGCATGCACAGGAATTCCTCTTTTAAAAACAGTTATGTCCATACCTTGATTTCGTAATATTGTTCTCCATGCTTCATCACTGATGCTTTTATTTTTAAACCAACGCTCACCCTCTTGAAGAAGTTCCGTGGCTGTTGCTATAGATGCTTCATTGACCGCAAACTTAAGGTCTCCAATCTCTGCTTCCAAGCCATTAAACGACCTTGCGAATGCCTTCGTCACTTCTTTATGATACCCTCTGAATTTCTGGATAAACCGCAGCCAATTTTCTTTCTTCAATACATCCCTTACTTGTGGATATCCCTCCATGAACTTCGGTCCTTCCGGTTCTGCTCTTAGCAATTTACCCATTTCTCTTTTTGCTCTTCAAAGACTTTCCTGTGTGGAGGATTCAAATGGAAATAGAACGGCTGAATGCACAAAAACGAGCTCAATGACTGTGGGAATATATTATAGAATGGGAATGAGCACAATGAACGGAATGGAGTGAGACTATGGGTAGATATCCGAGAGTGGAAATGAGCACAATGAACGGAATGGAGTGAGACAGAATAGAAAAGGGTTTCGTGAGCATAACAAAGATACGACTGTGCAATTGACAGAGTATAACACATTCGGCAGCGTTTTGAAATTTGGTGGCTGCGAAATAAATGTGAACACGTTTCAATCAACGGTTATGGATTTATGCGGCTGTAAGAGTCCTTGGTCAAATCAAATACGTCTCATTGTCACATGTGGAATATTGTATCATGAGTGAAAATCGGGGGTTTAATGATGGAACCGTTTGGGAATGAATGCGAGAGGATAATATGGAGATCGTGAAAGGTTACGGAATTGTCAATATAATCATTGCACATAATGGATAGAGCTCATGGTTCAGAACTATACAAAAATGTGTTTTTCAATGCTATTTGAAATAAATTTTATTCATACCTTTGGAATCTTTGCCTTTTCCTTTGGTCTTCAACTAATTGCTCTTCATTGGTGTCTTGAATGCTCCATGTCTTCATTTTTGATCCTCTCACCTGCATTTTATTTCATGATTATGGAAATAACATCTGACTGCACATTCTTTTTTGAAAATAGAGTAGTAGCTGCGGAATCTGCTTCTGGCTGCGGAAACAGATGTCAGCTGCGGAAACTGACACAACTATTACTTGGATGAATGGAAATGAACAGATGACAAATGACCAGATGGAAATGGTCATGAAAAAGATTTTTATTAATGAAATGGAATGAAATGGATGAAATGAAGTGGAGTGGAGTGAAATGAAATGGAATGAAGTGGAATGGAATGGAGTGAATGATCACAAAACTTGTGAAATGAAAGAGAGATTTTTTTTGGAAAATATAGAGTGTCAGGTGTTCCTGATTTTCACCCTATATTTTCTGTATAAGACTGCCAATCAGTGATTGGTTTTCAAGCTTATACAATTTTTATTTTTATTTTTATTTTATTTTATTTTATTTTATTTTATTTTTTTTACTGAAAATAACAAAAGCTAGGGTGGTGGAGAAGAAGAATTCTTCTGTACCAGCCTGATTGCAGAACTTTCTTGAAACATTTTGACAAAATCCTCTTTTGAGAGTGGCTTATGATAAACTTTCAATCTATGGCCATTCACAATAAGAGGAGTTTGAAACTCATCAATGGTCTTGATTCTTACCGCTCCATTGCTAAAGATCTTGTCGATCTCATATGGCCCAAGCCAATGAGTCTGAAATTTTCCTTGAAAATCTTTAAACTTGGAATCAAATAACAATGCCCAATCTCCTTCTTGAAACTTCTTCTCTTTGATGTACTTGTCATGCCATTTAGCTCTTTGATATTGAACTAGATCAGTTCTTAAAATTTCTTCTTGTCTGATCTCATCTAGCTCATTCAACTGCTCCATTCTATGCTTTTGGGCTTATGATAGATTCATCCCCAACTGAACTGCTATCTTGAAGGTCTTGACTTGGAACTCAATGGGGAGCAGGACTTCCTTCCCATAAACAAGTTCATGGGGAGAATGTCCTGTTGTATTTCTCCATGTAGTTCTGTAGGCCCACAAGGCTTCAGGAAGCCTTTCTGCCCAATCTCTTCTATGTAGATGAACAGTTTTGGTGATGATACTTTCAAGAACTTTATTTGTGGACTTCACTTGACCATTTGCTTGCGGGTGGTAAGGAGTAGATCTTCTGTGCTTGATTTTGTATTCTTCCATCAACTTCTCCACCAAATTGGATGTGAATTGGCTCCCCTGATCTATCACAATTTCTCTTGGAACACCAAAGCGAGTAAAAATATCCTCATAAAGAAAATGAATAACTGAATTTTCAGTAGCAGATACTAATGCTTTAGCTTCCACCCATTTAGTAACATAATCGGTACAAACCAATATATACTTCTTTTGCTTAGATGGTGGATTAATAGGTCCAATGAAATCTAAAGCCCATTTTTCAAAGGGTTCAATGAGTACCTGTGTTTGCAATGGCATTTCATTTGAAAGGGTAGGTTTTCCTACTCTTTGGCAGCTGTCACACCTTTTGACATATTGTTTTGCATCTTTGAAGAGGGAAGGCCAATAATATCCTAAAGAGAGGATTTTATAGGCCGTCCTTTTGTCTGCAAAGTGTCCGCCACATGGTTCATCATGACATGCCTTAAGAATATCAGGCATTTCATCTTCCCTGACACATCTTTTGATCACAAGATCTGGCCCTGTTTTAAACAATTCGTTAGAAATCCATGAATATTTTGAACTCTCCTGAATAATTTTTCGTTTTTCACTTGGAAATAAATGTGAAGGCAGTTTCCCTGTAACCAAATAGTTAGCAATGTCTGCATACCAAGGAGTCTTAATAGTTACTGCAAACAAGTATTCATCAGGAAACTTATCCTCTACAGGAGAATCTTCTTTAGTATTCTGAATCCTAGACAAGAAATCAGCTACTGTATTCTGTTTTCCTGGTCTATCCAACACGGTAATATTGAATTCTTGCAAAAGTAAAAGCCATCTTGTCACTCTGCCATTAGTAACAGGTTTGTTCATTAAATATCTAATTGCAGAATGGTCAGTATGAATAAAAGTTTCATAGCTTGTTATGTAATGTCTAAACTTATTAATTGCATGAACAACAGCTAAAAACTCTTTTTCAGTCACAGTATAATTCAACTCTGTGGGAGTTAAATTTTTACTGGTATAATAAATGGCATAAGGAACTAAATCTTTTTGACCCAACACAACTCCTAGAGCTGTATCTAAAGCATCCGTAGAAATATGGAAAGGGAGTTTCCAATTTGGTCCTCTCAAGATAGGTGCTTCAGATATTCTTGTTTTCAAAGTTTCAAAAGCTGATTGACAATCAGGATCCCATTTAAATTCACAGTCTTTTGTAAGCAACTTGAAGAGTGGGGATGCTATTTTAGTGAAGTTTTCTATAAATCTTCTATAGTAACCAGTAAATCCTAGAAAACTTCTAACATCTCTTTGAAAATTTGGAATAGGCAACTTGGAAATGACTTCAACTTTTGATCTATCAACCTTAATCCCATCTCCTGAAATATGATGTCCTAAAACAATCCCTTCAGTAAAAATCATAAAGCATTTTTCATGGCTTAATGAAAGGTTTGTTTCTTTACATCTTATGAGAACTTTTTCCAAATTTTCTAATGCCTCTTCAAATGAATTACCATAAACTGTAAAATCATCCATATAAACCTCTACACAATCATGGATTAGATCAGAAAAAATTCCTAGTACTGCTCTTTGGAATGTTGCTGGTGCATTACATAACCCAAAAAGAAGCACTCGGTAGGAAAAAGTTCCCCATGGACAAGTAAATGTGGTCTTATCTTGATCTTCAGGTGCTACCTGAATTTGATTATAGCCACTAAAACCATCCAAAAATGAAAAGTACTTTTTACCTGCTAATGTATCTAATACCTGATCGATAAAAGGCAAAGGAAAGTGATCCTTTAAAGTTGCTTTGTTCAATTCCCTGTAATCAATGCACACCATCCATTTACCATTCTTTTTAGGTACTATAACCAAAGGAGAAACCCATCGGCTATCTGAAATTGGATAAATGAAGTTTACATTGAGTAGTTTTTGGAGCTCTTCTTTCACTATCTCCCTAAGATTTGGATTCATCCTTCTTTGAGGTTGTCTGATTGGTCTGCTGTTTTCCTCAATATAGATGTGATGGATGCAAGTCTTGGGATCAATACCCTTCATGTCAGTATACTCCCATGCAAATGCAGTAGAATGTTTTTGCAAGATTTTGGTTAGTTCTTGTTGTTGTGATTTTTCCATATGTTTGTTGATATTCAATGTTTTTCCTGGAAAAATCTCAATAGTAGAACTACCAAACTCTTCCATAGAGTAAAGAGACATTTGTCTTGATGATAAATATTCTATGTCAGATTCCAATTGAAATTGTGTGGGGTCATATTCTGAAGATATCTCAAAATTTTCTAATGTGTTCAGAATTTGACTATCCTCACTGATTTCAGAAATGGTAAAGACAGGTTGTATAGTGTCCTCATCATCAACCCATTCATTGTCTCCTACTTCTATGATTGCTTTTGCTGGAGGATACAAATTGAATTTATTTGTCGAATTACCATTAGAAATGTACATATCCCCAGATCTACAACTAATAAAAGCATCAGCTGTGGCTAGCCAAGGTCTTCCTAAGATAAGTGGGTGCCCTCCTAGATTACTCTTGGGAGTCAAAATCATAAATCTACTGGATATTCCCAAGAATCTAAGGAGACTGAAATATCTTCTAATACACCATATGGTTTAATAATTGATCGATCTGCAAGTTGCAGTAAAGTAGGTGTAAAAAGAAGGTTAGGAAGTTTTAGCTGGTCCATAGTCTGTCTACTCATAATGTTGATAGCATCCCCTAAGTCAATCAATGTATTTGGAATTTCTATCCCATTTATATGTGTCTTGACAATTGGACTTCCTGGATCTACATACTTCTGCATGGTAATTTTTCCCATCATAATATCTGCAATCTTTCCTACCAAGTGGATTCTTCTTGTGTCTTTTAGTTTCCTTCCTGGTCTTTTGAAACTCAACTCCTTTATGGTTTTTGCTAGAATAGGAATCTCTCGAATGGCTTGTAGCAAGGGAATCTTGATACAAACATTCTTCAATTCATCTATAAAGTCATAGTTAGGCAACAAGATTTGTTTTCCACCCCTTTGTCAATTTGTAGTCTTTCAGGAAAAGGAGGTGTAGATGAAGATGCAGGTTGCTCAACTATAGGAGTTGTGGGTGTTAAATTTTCTTTTTCTTTTTGAATATTTGAATTTTGAAGAGATTCTTCCTCAGAACCCTTATTGACTTGAAGAGAATCCTCCTCAAAGGTATCTTTCTCTTGGATATCTATAGAAGGTTTTTCTAAAACTCTACCAGATCTGAGTTGTACATCGTTGAGAGGAACAATCATATAGGTAGGAAATTGTTGTCCTTCTACCATGTAAGTATTTTGAGGATTCTTATTATTAGGATTTGGCAATGGCTGAGCTGGAAGTTGATTTGTCTTTTGTTGGTATGGGAGCATGAGTTGAGGATTTGGATTTTGTTGAGAAGGTTGTTGTTGTGGAAATGGCAATGAAAGTTGTGGATTTGGGTTTGGAAGTTGTGGAGCTTGCTGATTTTGAAAAGATGGAGGATATTGATAAAATTGAGCAAATCTCCCATAAGGATTTTGCATCCCTTGTACCCATGGCTGATATGAAGTTTGATGTTGGGGCCAAGGTTGTTGCCAAGGATTCCAATTTGGTGGGGTTTGAAGATTCATAGGGTTGTTAAACCCTTGAGTTTGTTGTCCCTGCCAAGGTCTCCTTGCGACAAAACAGAGAGATTCTACTGAATTTGGGTCTTCTTGAAAAACGGCTTTGAGTCCAGGAATTGAAGGACAATCCTTGATCTCATGATTCTCTGAGCAAATCATACATGTTTCTACAACTTTTGCATCCAAGGGACATTCCCTTAAAGCATGTTTCTTCCTACATTTCGGACAAAAGATGGCTAAAGCATCTGTTTCTACTTTCTGCTTGTGTTGGATTTTAAGGGTGTCTAGTTGTTCACTAAGGCTCCCTAAGATATCAGTTTTGAACTCATCAAGAATATTACCAATCTCTGCCCTACTTACTGATCCAGTTGCAGATTTGTTAGCCCTAATAAGAGAAGGATCCCTAGGCCCTTTTCTGTTTTAGATTTTCCTCTTGAGAGATGGACACATAGTTCTGTTATGTCACGAAGTGGGAGTTGAGAAATATCTCCTTTCCCCATCATGTTTAAAATATATATCCATTCATCTCTAATGGCTTTTAATATGAGGGCTTTCAAGGTTTCATCATCTAAGTTGCTCATCTTTTCTCTTTTCAAGTTGTATTGAAATATTTCAAGTAAGTCTTCCAAATTTTCATCTTCTTTTTGCATCATCTTGAATACCTCATCCTTGTGATTGGTGGGCATACAATAGTCCAAGTATCTATCCAAAAATGTTTGTTTCATATCATTTCAAGTCCTAATAGATTGAGTGGCTAATCCCATGAACCATTTCAAAGCAGATCCTTTCAAAGTTGAAGGAAACAGTTTGAGTTTTTGAGAATCTTCCATATAGTCATAGGTTCGGCACACAACTTCAAACTCAAACAGAAATGTTTCAGGGTCCTCACTTCGCAATCCATAAAAGTTAGGGAGGAAAGATGGTGAGATATTTTTCATTGTTGCATGAGTTTCCTCATCAACTATAGGGAATCCAAACAAGTTGTCTCCTTCCCTATTTCTACCATTATTTCCTTCACCATTGTTGTCTCTATTGTTTCCTCCTCTTCTACCTCTACCTCTACCTCCATCTATTACTTCCTCTGCCATGATAGTTTCTTTAGAGTCCTTAAAGTCCTCTAGTTTTTCTACCAAGGGAGAATGAGAGAAAGTCTCTTTGTTTTCTAAATGGGATTGAGTAGGTGGTATAGGAGAATCCTCTAATTCAGCTATTCCTTGACTTCCAAAAATATTAAGGCTAGGGGTAGATGGTGGTGAATCTGGTCTATGCCTTGAAGAAGATGGAGTTGTGAAAATCGAACTCTTGGCTTTAGCTATAAACCTTCCCCTAGAATCTCTTGCTCTATGCATGTCATTTTTTTTTTTAATTTTTATTTTTTATTTTTTTTTAAGTTGGGCTAATAATCCTCTTTCTGATCTTCCAGGTCACACTAGGTGCAAGAAGAGAGCATACTTAAGAAATTACTAAACCAATAACTCTCTTTTCTGATCCTCCAGATCACACTAGGTGCAAGAGGAGAGCATACTTCAAGAAGTTATCAAGTTTTCCCTTCTTTTGTGATTTTGTGTTTTTTTTTTTTTAAGAAATTGGCTACCTATTTACACTTCCCCGGCAACGGCACCAAAATGTTTGGTCAATTTAGTGTATCCTAAATTGTTGCATTTAATTTGTCAATCCGGGATTCGTAAGCTGATGAAGTGCGGCGCACTATATGTGCAAGATAACCTATTTCTTAACTTTTTGTCGTTTTTGGTTTTCTAAGGTGAAATGGAAATTCTAAAATGAAAACAAGTATGGTTATATTTGTTCAAGGAAATGATATCCCCTATGATGATTTACCAACTTGAAACTTAAAAAGGAATTTGAAATTTTCAATGACAAAACTTGAAAGGAAATGAAAATGTACTGCTGAAATGAAAAGATGCTGTAAGTCTAATAAATAAAAAATAGTGAACTAGTGAGCATGAAACTAAACTATTCTTGCTGCTGTCTAAACAAAAAGAAACTATGCTTAAAGAAATTCAAAATTGCAACAAAGTAAATCTAAATCAAATTACATCAATTTATCTTCTGATCCTTCATCATTAGTCCAGCTATGATTTTCGGAAGTAACCATAAGCAACTTGAGTAACTGATATCTAACTTGCAGAAAGTAAACTAATATCAAACCATACATTCATAATTCAATCCCTCACCATCAGTCCAGCTGTGGCTTTCGGAGGTAACTGAAGATGTCATGCACAATTTAACATTTCTAACTTGCAGGAAGGAAACTAATACTAAACTACACACTTCATAATACAATCCCTCACCATCAGTCCAGCTGTGGCTTTCGGAGGCAACTGAAGACGTTATGAGCAGTTTAATATATTTAAATTTTCAGAAGGAAAACTAATACTAAACTACACATTTCATAATACAATCCCTCACCATCAGTCTAGCTGTGGCTTTCGAAGGCAACTGAAGATGCTATGAGCAGTTTAATATATCTAAATTTGCAGAAAGGAAACTAATACTAAACTACACATTTCATAATACAATCCCTCACCATCAGTCCAGCTGTGGCTTTCGGAGGCAACTGAAGATGTTATGAGCAGCTTAATAATTCTAAATTTGCAGAAAAGAAACTAATACTAAACTACACATTTCATAATACAATCCCTCACCATTAGTCTAGCTGTGGCTTTCGGAGGCAACTGAAGATGTTATGAGCAGCTTAATATATCTAAATTTGCAGAAAAGAAACTAATACTAAAATACACATTTCATAATACAATCCCTCACCATCAGTCCAGCTGTGGCTTTCGGAGGCAACTGAAGATGCTATGAGAAGCTTTAATATATCTAAATTTAACTACTGAAGCAAATGAGCAAAACTGAATTAAACAAAGCAGTACTGAAATTAAACAGAAACTAAGAAAAACAAATTAGCAGCAGAACAATGTTAATTCCATGTCATTAGTCAAAAAATTATGCAAATGCTCGGGCTGCCTATTTATAACCTGAAACAAGAACACTGATCAGTAATCAATAGCATAAAACATAAAAGACAGAAGTGAAATGGAAAGCATGAAATTTTATAAACAGAAATGAAGCATATATACCATGAAAGATGAAATGTATAAACATGTGAATGGATTATGGCACAATGAGCTTTAAATAAATGAAATAAGAACTATACACTAATGCACAAAACCTTATAGTGAAAGCGAAGGGCCTCACATAAAATACATTACATGATCTTCAAGTACGAATTATGTTGGAAAACAGAGTCTTCTTATATTAAAATGCATTCATAACAGTAAGGTAGTATTACGGCACTAAGGCAGCGTAATTACATTACAGAGCAGATTAATAAAAGATAACAGAGACTAACTTAGACTAACTCCATATGCGTATGTCCACATCATTCCCGACTTGCCCATGTGGCTCTCCTGTAGACACCTGTAACATAGAGTTTCACAAAATAGCTACGGAAAGTTGCAGCAGCTGCGGAAAGTGGCAAGATTCCGCAGCTGAATGAACAAAATCTAAATCAAATAGCAAACACAAAAATATAATTAAAAACCATGTTAGATGCTCTTTTGCAAATGATATTGACAACTTGGGAGGTTCAGGTGAGTGAAAAAGGTATAGAAAAGTGCATGGAAAAGATGCAGAATTGAGACTCAACATACCCCCTGGTCCTAGTATTCAATGCATCCTTTCCATATGACCAAAACTCCTCCTTAGCTTGTGCAACCTGAACACTTTCAACAGCCAATAATCAAGGCATATTCATCAATAATATTAGAGAATGAAACAAAATTATGAGAACTGGAACACCACCAGAGATACCAAACAATACTGTAGCTGTGCTGAAAAAAAATGCTAGAAGAATTCTGTCAGCAACCACCCATACACGGTTTTCTGTGTATAAACTCGCGTATATACGTGATTGTCTTTCAAGAAACCCACGTATCAATTTTAATCTTCAGATTTTAAGTAGATCTGATCTTGTACATGGCAGAGACAACTCCCAACTTCTGTTTGAGATATTCGAATGCTTCCCTAGGATATATGAGAGAAGAAAGATAGAACAATGTAGCTATGTTTTTAAGTGTCATCCAACATTTGTAGCATAAGTGCATCAGTAACCAGGGCTTCAGACTTTTTGCAGTATCAAAAAATTCTTCCCAAGAGGAATTATCATACCAGAACAACTTCTTCAATAGACAATATGTGTCAAGCAATCATCCATGTGATTTGTTATCACCAAGATCTTCATGATTTATCTTTATTTCACAATCAAATTTGTGTAGGAAATATGTATAAAAGGTTTCAACCATGACAAAAGTCATTAGCAACAAAATCTGCATGATCTATCCTTATCTCTGCATCATAAAACTTTCATTTCATCCATGTGTGAAAACCAAAGATACTCTTCAGCAAAAAGCAATCAGGGCTCATCCATAATCTCATCATAAGAAACCATGTATCATGTCATCATCATTTGAGCATGAGTATTACAAGAACTAAGGAATAAGAAGATACAATGCCAACAATGCAATCATTAGTAGATAGACTGGTGCTCCCCCTGAACTTGTGTTCCTGATCTTTAGCTATCTTCATGTTTTTCTTATCAGAAAATAATACGCGACTGTCTCCAGCAGAACTCACATGTATACGCGGATTTAGTTCACTAAACTTGCGTATGGAAAGTGAAACACTTGAAAATTTCCACAACTTCATCTCCCCCTGAATTTGTACCACCTGTACCTGTCTTCTTCACATCAGATGCACTGTCAGAAATAAACATAACCAGAATTACCAAACCATCCATGGGAATCATCATACATTGCTCCCCCTGTGATGATACATTACTAATCCCTATAATGTATCTCACATCACTCCTGCGTTCATTATGAGAAATAAGCTTTAGTAGCGGATGACTGTAGTAGGATTATTATCTCCTACGTTTTTGACTGGTCCTCCTTCCTTTTCCAACTTTTCTTGAAATTTGTTATTGTGTGCTAGAAATTATCCAATTTCTTAGATCCATTCATCCTACATTCTTTTTCTACATGTCCATACTTGTTACAGGCATAACATCGTACATGACCAGAAAAGTAAGCATAAGGATCATAATGTGTTGTTCTATTCTTCCTTCTATTGCAATCAACTGCTTTATGACCATACTTGCTACATGAAAAACAATATCCCTTGAAGAAACCAGAGTACCTTTCTGTGTAGAATCTGTTTGTATGTGACTGAAATGATCTGCTTCTGCAATTGGCTGTAACATGCCCATAATTATGACATTTAAAGCATTCAACATTATTGATGCTTCTATAGTTAGGAGGGAATGATTTCTTTTGAGAGTTCATGATTGTCGGTTGACCTTTTGTTTCTTCCAACACTTCAGGTTTTGCATTGATATCCTTTGAATCTTTAGCACGTCCTTGTGAACTAGATTCTCCTTTAACAGTTTCATGAAAACCAAGACCAAATTTAGTAGAAGGAGACCTTTGACTACTAAGAATATTGTCCAGAATATTAGTACTATCTCGAAACCTCAAGAGTTTATCTTTTTCTTCTAATTTACCTTTTAAAATGTTTACCTCACCCTCCAATATTTGGCATTTCTGCTTCATACTTTCTTCAACCCTTTTTCCTTCTTCTACTTGATCATTCAATTTAAAAATCTCTTCTTTCAACCCATTTTCTTGTTCCTCAAAAGTTTGTAAAAGATCTTCATTCTTCTTATTTGATGCTTCGAGATCTGCTTTCAGAGAGATGATTTCTTCTTTAAGTTCTTCATTCTTCTTATTTGATTTTTCCATATTTGTATTGAGAAAGGGGATTTCTGCTTCAAGTCTTCTATTTTGATAAGTTGCTTTAACCTGTAGTCTTTGATGTATTTCTATCTGTTCCTTCATTATTTCTATCTATTCTTTCATTCTAGAGATCATTTCTTTGTAGATAGATTCTTGCTTATTAGATGATCTTTGTTGTTCTTCAATTTTAATCTTGAGAGATTCTTCTAGATCCATAACATTACTTTCACTATATTCACCATTGCATGCACAAGAAGGTGAATCACAAGAACAACAATCAGTACTTGTTTTATCTTCTTCATTTTCTGCTGCACATGTTTTCTGAGATATCTCCTTTTGAGTAGCCTTCTTCTTTTGCTTCCTTCCCATTGTGACGGATTTCCTTCAAGCGATCAAGCTTCTGCAAAAGGACCTGCTCTGATACCACTTGTTGGGAATCACGATTGTCGTTAGACCAAAACCCACAGGTGTTATTCAACGATCGCATCGCCAGAGATAAGGATCCATGAAAGGCGGTTAGTCCATGTCGCGAAACACACGGGGAGAGTTGGTTTATCCAATGTCCAACAATCTCCCCCCCAACGCGATCCGGGTGTGTATCGAACTCGTGACCTACGCTCTGATACCACTTGTTGGGAAAAATACTGAGAGGGGGGGGGGGTGAATCAGTATTTAGTTCAGACTAAAAAATTTTAACGTTTTCTTTCTCTAAAACCCATACGCTACTTTAATGAATCCAAGTTGCGTATACATGCGGATATCCTTAATGAAACTCGCATATTACCAGAGATCTCATTATGCAGATAATTCTTTACTTATATCAACGCATCATTCATTCATTAGATGTTTAGTAAGTAGTAAACATGTGCAGTAAGAACAGAATAAATCATCACACATAAGCAACACACATGAACACCAGGATTTAAGGTGGAAACCCAATTCGGGAGAAAACCACCGCTGCCGTCATCTCAGTCTTTAATATTTTATTATAAAGAAAACATCGTACAAGCATGTAATGGCGCAGACTCATACCAGCACGCAAGCACCCACCTACAGAAGGCTACAACCTTCTCTCGTTTACCAGCCTCTCCTGGAAGGGAGCTACAACCCCCTGCTCTTGTTTACCAGCCTCTTCTGGAAGGGAGCCACTACCCCCTACTCTCGTTTACCAGCCTCTCCTGGAAGGGAGCCACTACCCCCTGCTCTCATTTACCAGCTACTACTGGAAGGGAGCTGCAACCCCCTCACTGAAGGCTTCGACCCTCAGCACCACCATGGACCACGTTTCATCAATTTTCATACTGGATCCAATAGCTTCCTGACAACACAACTTGTAGGCCACTTTTCATCATATTTCCAGATTGGACCCACTCCACACATTTAAGCTCATCATACATCAAACTGAAACTCATAACCTCATCAATTCATTTATTGTACCATCAACCAATCATCCAAAAACTTGGTCTTTAATCAACATAATCAACATTCAAACAGCCTAGATCTGTATGAATACATCATTGACAGATAACAGTAAAACAACAAAACAGATCAGACATTTCATTCCACTTACTTTAGCAAACCCTAGATTCCATACGTGCTTTTACTTCACTTAACCTGCGTATGTACGCGCTTTCATGCATACCGACCCGCATATACTTCTGTGCATTCTTCAGAAAAACCTGTCTGCCCATACACACTTTTCCTTAAGTAAACCTGCGTATACATGCGTTTTTACTGAAGCGAACCTGCGTATACATCTGTAACTTTTCAGGACTGTGCAGCGCTTCAGATCAGATAAACAACTGATATTTCATCCTTTACTTCAGAAAGTATTTCGCCTCATCTCAGATCTAAACATTCCATAAACAGATCTAGAAAATACATATACATTTCAGATCTAGAGATCCCTCTTCATCATTTTCTTCATAGGTGCATTATGAATTCAGATCCATCTACTAACTGTTACCCTTTACATGTAGATATACTTCAGAGTGAAGTATTCATTAAAACCCAGACACATCCACACCCTTGCACCATGATCTTCTTCTCCTTATATATATTTAGCCTTTGTCAATACCACGAGCCAAAACCACACCACTTCCGATGGTATTCCTGGATGGGATCAAATAGATAGTCCAGTGCTCAATACAATGGGTCAATACCATGGTAACACCCCTTGGTATTCTAAATTTGGAGCACAAAAGGGCATACACGACTTGGCACGTACTTTTCTGCGTGCATATGCTACTTCTACTTAAAAAACCTGCGTATGCTTTGTGACACATCATATTTATCAATTTTCTGGCACTTTACTGGAATTCCTTTCTTCTGTTACTTCTGAGCTAGTCTGTAAATATATCATCCTTCCTTTTAACACATAGATACATCATATTTACATCATTTCCATCAAGGACAACTTCATCAAGCAGATTCCATCAAAGTCAATACATTGTATCACATTGCCAACAATCTCCCCCTTAACTCATCAAGTAGGTTATAATCAATGTTATCAAGTAGGCTGCCATCAAGGACAACACTCTTCATCATATAGCCAACAATCTCATTTCATCAAGTAGGTTGCCATCAAGGACAACACATGGCAACATTTTTTGGGCCACATAATAACCTGGGATGGCATAGTAGTAGACTCGGACCATGAAAAATTCATCGCCCAAATTTCTCCCCCAAGAAGTAAAAAGGCCATGCAGTTGTTTCTTGGAAAAATTAACTTCCTCTGAAAACTCATATCATACTTCACACAAATCGTTAAACCTTTGCAAGGTATGATCAAGAAGAAAAGAAAATTTAAATGGAATCTGCCTGAGAAAGAAGCATTTGACAACATCAAGAAGGCCATCGCAGAAGCACCTACCCTACATAGCTCGAATTTCAGCAAAGGCTTTATCTTGTATACTTTTTCCTCAGATTCATCACTTGAAGCCTTCCTCACCCAGAAAGATGATGGTATCAATGAAAAACCCATATATTTCATTAGTGAAGGGTTGCAAGGTTCCAAGTTGAACTATCTGGACATTAAAAAGAAAGCATATGCGGTATATAAGGCGGTTAAACATTTCATGCAATATATTGTGAAGAACCACGTCACAGTGTTCCTACCTCACCCAATAGTACGCTCACTATTTGTGCAAAAGGATTTGGGTGAGAGAGAGGCAACTGGATGACATGTCTTCAATATTATGACTTAGAATTTAAGCCCACACACGCTGTGAAGGGGAAAGGGTTATGCCGAACGGATGCTGAAGCCACAGACCCATGGAGTAACGATGAGGAGTGTTGGAATCATGAAATAGAGATGTACCAAGATAAAAACACACCTCCAAAAAACACCCCATCATGGTACATATATCTCCTACAGTGTCTTGGTTGTGGTGTCATGGACCCCACCTTAACAGCCTAGCAGAAATTAGCAATAAGGCCGAAGTCTACATCCTATCAAATGGTAGAAGGAAAACTGTTCCAAAAACATCACAACAGTGTTTTTCTACATAGCTTAGAGCACAATGAGGCCCAATAGGTCGTGAAGGAACTACATGATGGCCTGGCCGAGGGACACTACGCGGGAGATGCAACGACCCACAAGGTTATGCGAGCCAATTTTTATTGGCTCACTTTGTTTAAGGATGCACACACCTATGTTCGGATGTGTCCCTCTTGTCACAAATTTTCTAGCAGAGAATCCCAACCTTTTGCCCCAGTACAGTCTGTCACGGTGGAAGAACCATTCCATAAATGGTTACTAGACATGATCAAGGAAATACTACCACACTCCTCCAAGCAACACCGATATATCCTCACAAAACCGTAACTGGAACAATGCCCTTAATAACGCCCTCTGGGCTGATCAGGTCACACGTAAACCTTACCTACAAACCTCCCCATTTTTTCTATTCTTTGAAAAATAAGCAATCCTTCCCCCTAACCTTTCTCTCCCGGCCCTTCATTTATCCCAAGAAACACATGGCACCCCATGCCCTTCCTTGCAAGCCTACATAGACACCTTGCTAAAACTAGAGGAGGAAAGGTTGAAAGCCTGGGAAAAATTATCCATCCACCAGAGTCAAATAAAATGATGATTTGATAATAAGTCCACTAGAGTCAAGGTCTTCGATGTTGGTGACCTCGTCCTCAAATGGTACAAGGCTCACGGAGACAATGGAAAACATGCCAAATTTCAAGTCTTGTGGACAGGTCCATTCCAATCAAAGAGAAGGTCAGTCCGTACACATATATACTCCAAACCTTAGGGAGGATCAAGGTCCTCCTGGTAAATGGGCAAGACCTCAAGCATTATTTCACCTGACAACCCCTAGGCTTTCAACATGCTCTGTACCATAGTTTTGTTTCCTTCGCTTTACTATTCTTGCTTTATTTTATTTTGTGTTGTTTCAATAAGGGGCTTGCCTTGAGCAAGTTTCCCGTATTTCACTCCTTGAGTGCCTCAAGTTGAAGGATCAATGTAGTAGTTAATCAATGGGAAAGTTGTACCAAAATCTCTATCTAATTGAGAATCAACCCTAAAACATAAAATGGCCCAAGTTTGTCTATGATAGCCACCCCATGGGGAAATGCGACCAAGTCACAAGACCCAAGTGCAAGTAGCTCACCCAACACACCAACTCGGAAAATGTTGTTAAATAATAAAGATTTTTTGATGAAACAGGTAACTAAATGGAATGGGAAAAGGGCCAAACTCAAACGGAAGAAGGGTATTTGGTAAAACCCAAAGGTCCCCAAATGAAAAACTAGGAGCAACCTCTCTTACAAGTAACGTAATTCGAGATCCCTCATCCACCCAGGAAATAATTTCCACATAAAAATAAGTGCATTTAGGACATACAAATAAGTGCCTTGAGCACATACAAATAAGTGATATTACCACATGAAATAAAGGGTAAATGATTGAGAAAGGATTCCTGTACAGAGAGGTAATGTGATGATTGCGCCAGGGTACTGACCAGGCTCGCTGGCACCGGAGAAACATTTGTGACTCCTAGGTAGTGACTCCATTGGGGTCCATCAGGCTCGCTAGCTGCGAAGCAACACAAAGGGGCCAAATAAATATACTGAATCCCTTGAAGTCCATGAGGTTACTATGACCCCTCCTCTCCGGTCTTCAGCAATAAAATCATGGTGAACAACATTCCGCACAGTGCAAATGAGTGAAGCGAACAGACGAAGACCGAAGATGAGGCTAGTGGGAGCCACTAAAGTGGAAGGAAAAACTGGACAAGCCCCCCCCCACCCCCCTCAAGATTAAGCGCAAGCAGAGATTATAGGTTCTACCAGTGAATCGCCATTTGTTGTAGTCACTACAACACCCTCCGAAATTTTACACCTGTTTGAAATTTCAGAGTTTCTGATTGCTTTTGATAAATACAAGTCTATTCAGCTTCAACTATGAGCCTTAGTAAATTCCAAGTCCAACAGTTCTTCTCAAAACCAATTGATAGCTCCCTTTTTCCAAGTTGGTGGCAAAGTTGCAAAGTCACACCCCTTACAATTTTTAGACATTTGTGACAACACGACCTTGCGACCCAGCGACCTCCAGGTCACCAAGTCGCAAGGTCATAAGGTCGCAAACTTGATTCAAATTCCTTATTTTCGACTACGTGACCTTGCGACCTTGTGACCTCTAGGTCACCAGGTCGCAAGGTTGCAAGGTCACATCCACCCTCGACTAAGCCCGATTTTTGCCTTTGAAACCCCCATTAATGACCACATGTGCGACCCCCATTAATGACCACACGTGTGACCCATTTATAAATAGAAGCGTTGTGTGGGTTGCATTCGACTTGCACGATGTAGAAAATGAGATGCCTGACGAGCCAATCGGAGTGCAATTTTTATCAGGTAAGTTGTCGAAACCTCCTGTTGTTTCCTTTTTCATTGGTTTTTGCCTTACCTGCCCCAGGCCTAGGCTATTAATTTCCCTTAGTTCCACTCAATTTGAACCCCAACCTTCACAGTCACTCCAGCTAGGGTTTCCCCTTATTATTTCCAATCCCATCATTCTTGGACCCATTCTAGGCCTCTCCTATCACTTCAAGCCACCACAGGCACCCCTCTTTGTCCTTCCTGTGAGCCTTCCAACTCTGGTTTACTCCCTCCCTTAGATTTTTCTCCCTTGATTTCCACCTCTTCCCCACGGGTTGCAATCGCCTAAGTCTTCCTCAGAAAGCCCTAATGCGACCTTGCGACTTCACGACATGGTCGTTGAGTCACAAAGTCGCGATATCTCAAAATATTTACTGACCACATGATCGTGACTTTGCAACCTGGTGATTTGGCGACCTTGTGACCTGGTCTTCGGTCGTTAAGTCGCAAAACCACGAAGTCACGATTATTCACATAGGCGTGACCTTGGGAACATGTGACCTTGTTGCTAGGTTTCCAAGTCACAACCTTCCCAATATAAGCTTTAGTGACTAGCATAGGTTGCAGTGACCTAGCCTGAATAGCCAAAACCATTCGTGGGCCTAGTCATTCCCTTTATTTTTTCTTTCATCCCATCCGTCTTATTGTGGGATTGTTTTCTAGACATGCCAGGGGATATCAAAACTGAGCTCGAGTGTGTCTCCATCTCTTCGGCCTCAAGCGAAATAGGGCCTCCATCAGTTCAAAGAAGAGACAAAAGCCTAGAGATAGAGATATCAGAAGGATACATGTCTCCTCCGCCGCCCCCTATCTATGGTGACACCGCCCGTGTCTCTGGGAAAGGTGATAAGATGACATGGTATCAAATCTACTAGGAATTCACAACGAATGAATTCCCAGAGGACCTCATGGACCGGCAGGTATACATTCAAGTTAATATGTCTAAGATTCACTCTGTGGGTGCCCACCCACCAATATTCCCATGCGCAGAAGTAGTCGAATGGATCCATCAGAAGTTCAATTCACAGTTTTGGGTCATCCATGATCACGCGAGGAAGGCCTTTGCTAACCTGATTAGAAAATACGCAGAGGTATATTATGCACTCCCTACTAGGGAGGAATTTGTTATGACTCATGAAATTGTGAAACTTTTCTTGATAGGGTCATGCAGGTCATTCACCAAATGGAAAGGTCTCTTAATTCATTTCAATGTGATATAGGAAATTTTTTGAATTTTTAAGTGTATCCTAAGTTTTATATTCACCTCCATTCATGCCATTTCAGTAAAATCATTCCTATATGATGTCAGTTGTCATTACCCATACATTTAAACTCAAAAGTGCACACCTGTCAGATTTTCATATTTTCCTAGTGTTTGACATATGAAAATCGTAGATTTTGCTATGAAATTGCTTAGTAGTTTCATAACAAATATGTCAAAAGCCTAATTGTTTTTTCTATGAAACTGCATTTTTTAACCTGGCTTGTTAGAGTTGTATAAGGTGTTAGTTTCTAATTATAGAAGTAAATGTGGAGGTCATTTAAGGTTGCTATGGTAAAATTCAAATGTACATAGCCATGT
Source organism: Pinus albicaulis (assembly GCA_034641835.2). Taxonomy (NCBI): domain Eukaryota; kingdom Viridiplantae; phylum Streptophyta; class Pinopsida; order Pinales; family Pinaceae; genus Pinus; species Pinus albicaulis. The sequence goes on from CM076580.1 coordinate 795,308,213, forward strand.
TTGATGTCATCCTTACCCTTTTGCTTGCATGTGCTATGGTTGAAGCCCGAGCTGTGAGTTAAAATTTTAAACCTCACCTCAAATAGCCTTTTTTCATATTGTGGTTCATCCTTGCATTTGAGTCAATCCCTAGAGAGTTGCTTCATTGAGCCAAGCAGGTTGTTGTCAAATTCGAATTTTGCAGGTGTCATCAATAAGCGAGGCAGTGAATACCATAAGACATCCATGGCTGCAACAAAGAAAACGAATAAGGTTGGAAATTGTCACATGTAAGAGCCCATGGATATGAAAGTACTAAATGAATACCCTATTTCTATCGATGTTTTTTGAAAGACTGTCTGCTTGCAATTCTACCAGAGGTTGCAGGGCTTTCATTTGCAGGTTTCAAAGGATTTTGCCACCAACTTCATAGGAATAGCCTCAAAGTTTGGAATTTTGAATCGTACAGTGAAACTAGAGAGCATATCATTAGCTACAGGAATCCATAGAGGTGGTGAAAAATGGTTTAAAGGTATCATATTCACAATGAAGGATTGCAAATAGTTTATCAAGCAAGAACACAGTGAAGTTGATTTGACAAATGCTATCCCTAGGAGTTTTATGAAGGAGAATTATGAAGATTTCACATGGTCTACTCATACCATCTCAAAATGCTTCTACATTTTGTAGGTAATAGGTCACTTGACTTACCTTCTATTTATACAGAAGTCTAAGGAAAATGTTAGATAAGGTTCAAACTAAGGCAGAGGGAAATGAGACATCTCTTTTTCATCATGGTCTAATTAAGACGTTAGTGCTGGAAGAATTGAGAAGGTTAGATAGAGATTGTATTTCTTTCTTGTTTATGAGTGGTTATGAAATTGATGTGGTCACTCCAAAGAAAACCTCAAAACCTAGAACTAATTCATCACCAGTTGTGGAAGAAGAAGTTGAAGAAGAAAAAAGATTGTCTCCTGCAGAACCAATGGACATGGGAGAAAAATCTCTGTAAGAGACTGACACACCTCAAGCATCACCTGCAAAACATAAGCATCCAGTCCACAAACAAGGCAACGAGAGCATCACTAGAAGCCAGACATTGGCTAAAGGAAACCTGGAGGATATCCTTCATGAAATTGAGATTGAATAATCACCAATAGTGCAAGCTGAAGACATTCAAGATGGTGGAAGAAAGTTGAAGAAAGGTAAGACTACTAAGAAACTAGATTTTGCAGGTGATGATGCTAGTTTTATATTTCAGCCAAGGAAGCCAATGACAAGACATGCAAAGAAGGCCATGGAAAACAAAAATATTGAGAAAATCAATGAAGCTACTCATCCAACAAGCATCATATATTTTTCTCCATAAACAAAGGAAGAAATGGTTATTAGGCAAAGAAAGGGAAAAGAGAAAATAGTTGAAAAATAAAAAATAGAATCCCTCAAAGAAAAACTGAAGGAAGCAAGTAAAGAGATATCAGATTTGAAACTAGAGGCAAAGAAGAATAGAGCTGAGAAGGTTCAATTGGAACATATGAGGAAAATATGGGATGATCAAGTCTCAAGTGTTTCAAATCTTTGGACAATGCAGAAATGATTCTTAAATGGAATCATCCATTAAGAGGGGAGGTCAAACACATTAGAAGGATGAAATTACAATTAAAATAAAAAAAGAGAGCATTAAAAGATCAAGTGGAAGATCTTCAGGAGTAGCTAGACTTGATTCAAGTTTAGTTAGAAAAGAAAGGGTTGAAGATGAGAGTGGTAGAAGAACCCATCAAAAAATTAACTGTAAATGAATATGAAACACCAAAAGAGTAAAAAATTGAGCTGAATCAAGTTTGATGAGGTTCATGGCTTGAAAAGAACCTAAATTTTGTCTCTGGAGATCAATTTTTCAAGACAGTCACAAAAACAACAAATTCTAGCTTTTTAGATAGTTTCGTAGCGTGCTTCACGCTTGAGTCCAGAAAAACGGTATGAAAGTTCTGAATATGCAAATTTTATTTAAAAATAATTTTTGTGAAGGATTAAGGAGGGATATTGGTTGATTTCAATTTTTTTTTGGCATGGTAAAGGTGTTTTACCAAAAAAATTGGCAAGGAGATAGCTGAAAAGGAAAGTTTTCATATGCTACGAAAACTCGCTACGAAACTGCCTAAACTACCCTATTTCGTAGCGAGGGGTTTTTTGAAGATTTTTTAGCATTCCAACAACACATCAGCCAGCTAGAGACCCCCAGCCTGTCAGTGGACTATCTCAGCAGAGACTCATTACTCAAAATGAGTGTCACACATCCAGCTCAACATGAAAAACAATTATTACATTGAAGGTTATCCATTCCTGAAAAGTAGGATTGTGTTCCATAGATCTAGGGGTATTTTAAATATTTAAAGTGATGGTGAATTTTCCTTCGAACATGTGATATATGTTATGTAATTGTTTCAATATTATAAAAACAGAATGTAATAAATATGAGATAAAGTCGTATTAGGAGTATGAATTCTTAAAGAATAACTTTCCTTTTTCGGTTTCGAGTAAGTAGTTTCAGTTATGATAGGTATTGTTAGCTCCCTGTAATTTGCAAGATTGGAAAAAACAATTTACAGAGAGAACATTTGAACCACTTTGGGATACTAGGATCTAGCCCTCCTAAATCCGGAGAGGGATCTCTCCATAAGTGCAAAGATTGATTTATCTTTAAAGGATTTTGGGTATGATATTAGGCTAGTTATTAAGAATGAGGGTTTTTGTTTCTTTTGGATGGTTGAGCATTATTTTAGTTGAGTGGAAAGTCCTAAAATGAAAGAGCTTCAAAGGTGTGAAGATGCAAGAAATCAGAACAAGCTTTGGCTGATAGGATAGATATGAAGCTGGTTTTTAGTCCATTGGGCTATGGAGTCATAAAAGGTTTTAATTGCACAACAATTTCAAGAGTGGTCCAAGGGGCAAGTCATCTATATCACAAGATATTTGAGATTAAATGATGGAATGGAACAATAAAAGTGTTGAAGGGGTGGAAATAGACAACAATTTCAACTAGGATTTGTCAGTTTGTCCAAACAAAAAAATCCTTTCAAGTAACTGTTTAAAACCAACCAAGGATGGGGCTAACCATAAAATTCTTGGGCAAGTTTGTATTAAATCTAACTCAATAGACAAAAAATCCAGTAATCCGCATAATTAATTTCAGAAGGGATGAAAACACATAAGGAAAACAAAATGCAACCTAAGATCAGAAAAGATACTTTTAAATCTAAACTGCTTTCAACATACACTTAGGGAAACTTTCAGAACTACCTTTGGATAAAGAAGATAGAAAACAAGGCACACCATCACTTTTATAGTCTATCTTTATTGAGTAAATAATGAAAATAACATTAAAGAATGATGTTTTAAGTAAACAGTAGGACGAGGGAACGCCAACATTCCTAGCTGCTCAAACTGTATTGAATCATTCTTAAATACACAAATTAGAGGAAAACATTGAGATAAAGCTTATCAGTCAGAGAAGGGTATTGTAAATAGTAATTCCTAACTCTATGCTTGCTATTATTTATCAAAGAATAAATGGACAAAATGACATACATGAAAGGAAAACAATTACACAGAAAGAAGCATTTCACCAGTGATATAGACCAGGATCCCAAGAAACAGCTTGTATATTGATGTCAAACCAGTTACATTCTTTAGGTCCAATGTTTCAGTTTAGTAATCATCTTCACTTCTCAGCCTAACTTATTTGATCACAAATAGAGCTTCAAGAGCCTTTGAACGCTATTTACATGTAGAAAATTCAAGCACAAGTGTATTTCAAAGTTCTGCAACCAACATTGTCTCATCTTCTACAGAAGTATTTATAGAAGAAATGAGGAGGTGGGATGGGATAAAAGATCTTCAAGGTTCAATTAATACAGATTAATGCTTCTCGACTTTTGAGGGGTTCAATGGAGAAGATTTCAGATATTTTCTCTGTATTAATTGGTTTACATTAATTATTAAGCTCGTTGGGGAGATTTTGTTGACTTTAAGGCTGTGTGTCATCGTTGTAATAACTCTGCTGATATTTTTTCAATAAGTCTCTTTGGCTTGAAATAACTGTTTGGCTATCATGAGGCAAATATCCTCTGTTTTTCTAATAATTCAACCCATTTTGAATGCTTTGAGGCTACAGGTGGCTTTTGGTAGCTGAGAGGATTCAATTAGCCTCTGATGTGGCAATGGAGGCATTCTCTGTCTGATAGATATTATTTATTTTATTTAATCGCTATTAATCTTCTTTAGTTCTGTGTATTAGGCTTAATCGGGCCCAAATTCTATCTTCTATTCTTTAACTGTGTTTAATTTAGTGGATTAGGCTTCTAATTATCAATTTTAGCCATAATCCACCCAAAATGTGTAAACCATCCTTAATTCTTCATCTCTGGTTTGATTTGATCTTCAACACTAACACTCTCTTTTTTAATTAAGCTTTATTGTGTCTTGTTGATTTGCAAGTGCACATAAAGCTTATGACAGTATCAGTGCTCATGAGGCACTGATAAAACATGGTGTTGAACCCTGTAGGTGGATACTCTTTGATAAATGAAAGCCTGGAGGATCGTCATCCTCAGCTTTTATTTTTCCTTTAAAACATTTGAAAAGCCTTTAAAACCTGCACAAAAAAAAATATATTAAGAAAATCCTACGTTATTGGGTAAGACTTCTTTGGAGGCTCAGGTTTAGAGCGTGGTCGTTGGATGAAAGCATCCAACGATGGAGATTTGCACGTTGAGGTTCAAAGGGAAGTGATCGATGAAAAGGTGGGGAGATTTTAAGTCAAGGCTGTTTATCTGTAGAGATCAACAGTCAGGAGTGATCCAAGTTCATATAATGAAAAAGGGCCACTTTTCAATGAAACTGCGGAAAAACAAAGAGAAGGGGTTAAAATCCTTAATCAACAGTGAAAAAGGTAAAAAGGAAATTCGGGGTTTCCAAAATGATTTTGGGCTGTTAGATTGGATTAGCCTCAGAGATCGACAACTGAGATTTCTCGTTGAAGGCCCTTGGAGGAAGGCAGAGGATGATAGTTCAAAAGTGGGATTGAATGCGAGCCATTGATCTGTAGAGATCAACAGCAGAGAACGAATGCGATGGTATGCAATGGAAATAGGGGAAAGTGGTTTCGGACGAAAAAACCACGGGTTTCACGTTGAGAAAAGGTGGATAGGTGGTTTTCACTTTTTGAACGCGATATGCGTCAGAGGGCGACATGTGGAATTTCAAAACCACTTATATCACGTAGCTCTGGAGAATTAACCTTCTTGCTTAAATCTGCGCGAAAATGTGCGTCAGCCATCAAATTAGGGGTCTTAGATCGGATGACTGTGAAAGAGCGCGAAATTGATAAGATGCACGGGCAGAAGTAGGCAGGGTGGTTTTATTATGGACCGTCCAATCAGGGAATTGATGGTGGAGATCTAATTTGGAGGAGGGCAATACCCAAGGGAGTTGGGCTTGTTGGGAAGAATATGGGCCGTTGGATGAAATAGATCAACGAAAAAGATTTGATCTAGGGGTTAACAAAATAAAAAATGAGGTAGAGAAATGGGTCAATATGGGCCATTGATCTGCAGAGATCAACGGTGGAGATTTCCCCAAAAAACATTATACAACGAGGTTTCATAAATTTAACAAAGGTTGGAGAAATGATCTAGACCATTAGATCTAGGTGTATGGATAGCTCAGATTCAATCGGAAGTCTTGCGATCAGAGGAGGAGAGAGGAAAGGCACAAAAAAAATTTCCGATGCGATTGATTGTAGACTTTCGATCTGTAGATCATATCGACAGCGGAGAATGAATTGAAGGGGGTCACAAGTGGGGGAACGGGCTTATCGATGGAGTGATAAGGGCTGTCGGATCTGGATCTAGCGGGCGAGGTCAACGGTCGATAATTAATCAGGAGGTTTCCAATCGGGAGGGGAAATAAAATATTTCGAATGCGCCCGATGAAAATCTTCGATGCGAGATTGCACAGGCCGTTGATCTAGTTTATGATCAACGGTGGAGATTGGTTTGAACCATGAACCAGCGGAACCCTTTATAACATAAGAAAATCGAAATTTTTATGAAATACAAAGGATTTTTGGATCGGGAAGGGTTTATATAAGAGGTTTAGCGCCCGATTGCGGGGCCTTTGGATATATGAAAAAGATAAAGGGACCGGGGTTTATATATAAAAGGGCCAATCGGTATCAGAACAAAGGTGAGGGTCTTTTAAATGCGCTCGACGAAAATTTCCGATGCAAGATTTCATTGGTCATCGATCGGTGTTAAATAAACGGTCCTTATCATTTAAAACATTGAACCAGCGTGTTTAGATAAAAACATAGGAAAGGTGGGTTTTTACAAAATACAAAGGAAATTTTGTATCAGGGAAGGTTTATTTACAAGGTTTAGGGCCCGATTTCGAGCTCTAGGTTTTATAAAGAACGCAAAGGCTTGGGGCTTACATACAAAGGAGCCAATCGGCATCGGGGGGTTTTATAAAACGAAATACTTGCGCCCATCGAAAGTTTCTGATGCGATAAGAACTTGGGACTATTAGTGCTTGGTTCTAGCACTGGGGTATATGGTGGGGAAGTGGTTTTAGGGCTTAGCCCAAAAGGGCTTAGGCCTGTAGTTAAAAAAGCTGATTTTTTATGATTTTTTCAAGGATTTTTAGTGGATTTGGGGGTTCGGTAAGGTTTAAAAATGAGTTTTAAACCTCATAAAAGGGGTTTTATGAAGGGGAGAAGGGAATAGATGAGAAATAGAGGAATTTTATGGAAGTAAAGGGGATAAAAATGAAGGGATTTCTGAGTGAAAAGGGGAGGTAAAATGAGGGAAAAATGGATTTTTTGCAGCAGTATTTTATTCAGGAAAACAGTAGAATTTCAGAATCAAGAGGGAAACAACAGTGAATATTAATCAAAGAATAAGATGTCTTCATAAGACTTCAAGAGATAAAAATGTTGGCAATAAAACTTGTTTCTTGAAGGCTTCAAAAATGATTTAGCCACCATTTGATATGGAAAATTTATAGGTGGCTAACAGTGGCTCCACATGGGGATGGTGCCTTCTTGAAGGCATCAAGAACTTCAAACTTGTATTCTCTGGGGAGCTGATCAGTGCCTCATCCATTGGGATTCAAATTTATTCTCTTGGATGATCTTCTTTTGCTCTGAAAATGTCAGCAGCCGTGAAAAAACAATGGAACTTAATCAACACAAGCTTTCTACCTACCCAATCCTACTGATCTAACATTTTTTCTTCCTTTAGAATGCACTTGGATTGGAAAAATCTTTTACAAAATTTTTATTCTTTTGAAAGAAAAAATCTAATCTAAGTCTACTTCTTATTTCTTCATGAACTCAGATTAGATAGTTGAGTTCATAAGCTTCTCTGCCTAATCTACTATCTGTTATGATTAAACAGTCTAACAGATTTTCATTCTCTAATTTCTAAAACGGAAATTTAAAAGCATACAAGTTAGGATTGAATAGTCTAACTTGTTGCTGATCTATGGCATAAAAAAAAATCTGCACATAGATATTATTTTGTAGAAAATTAAATCAAAACATTGAAGGCTTAAGATCTGAAAGTTCTAAGCACGACCTTCTCTTTTCTTCAGCCCTGTTTTTTAGTTTATTCGAGCTATTTTACATTCCTTTCTGGTTAAATTTTTGGGCTCATTAGAACTATTCTGCTTCTATTTTTGACTCATGATTAAAACATAATAGAGTCATTCTTCTTTTGGACACTTAGGTTTAGATTTTAAGCTTGTTTGAACCTTTATTTTCTAGCCTAATATACCTAACTGTTAAGACAAGATTAAGTTGTTTGGAAAATCTGATTCACTAACCTATCAGCAGTCAATTTAAAACTAATTAGTCATGATTAGGCTGTATGAATAACTAGGAGTGTGTTTTTAAGGAGTGGCATTTGAGCTTGCACACTTTCAGACTTTGTTTCTCTTTTTTAGTATGGGGATGTACCTTTATTGTTCTTACAATATACCCTCTTTTCTTTCTTTCACTGTTTTTTTATTTTTGATTTTTCTAACTTTGAATGCAATGATGGATGAAATTTTTATAATGAGAAAAAAAAATAAAAGGCTTCCACACATGATAATGGTCAAGAGAAGTAATGTTTGAGCATCTTGCCATTGACAGGACCCCCAAAAAGTTCAGCTCCATTCAAATCCTGCAAAAAATAAGCATTATTACCAGTAGCAGAATGAATGAGATAAGGGCCAAGCCATAAGTTATCGAATTTCCCATGCTTTCCCTTGTCTTCTCTCCTTGAGTCCCAATTTAACACCTTGTCCCCAACATTGAAATTGCTGGCCTTTGTTCTTCTGTCAAAAAACTTCTTGATGTTCTTTTTCTTTTGTAATGCTCCGTTATAAACCTCCGCTCTGGTTTGCTGAAGATGTATAGTCTGATTTATCCTTCTGATCATTTCACTGTCTTCAGACTGCACTTCTTGGATCAACTTCATAACTGGCACACCAAGGCTGGTTGGAAAAATCACATTAGTGCCATACACAAGCTGAAAGGGTGACATCCCAATAGATTTCTTAAGTGTTAATCTGTTAGCCCATAGTGCATGAACTAGCTTTGTATGCCAATACTTCTGATTGTCCTCTAGCAACTTCTTGATTATGTTCACCAAACTCTTTTTTGAGGATTCTGCTAGCCCATTACCTTGAGGGTAATAATCAGTAGAATGGCCCAATGTAATCTGATATTTGTGACAGAATTCAACCATCTTGTAGGATCCAAATGCAGCTACATTATCAGTGATAATCTTCCTAGGACAACCAAATCTAGAGAGGATATGAGTCTCCATGAATTTTATGATGACAAAATCATTGGCTTGCCTAGAAGGGATGGCTTCTATCCATTTGGTGAAATAGTCTGTTGTAGTGAGAATCCATCTATTTTGGGCAGAGAATGGTGGATGGATTTCTCCTATGAAGTCGAGTCTCCACTATTGAAAAGGAGCTTCAACAGTGATTGGATGCAAAGGTAGGGGAAGGAATTTTCTTTTGTCTTCAAAAAGTTGGCATTTATGACAGGAAATTATCATCTTGTGTACATCAAGAAAGAGAGTGGGCCTATAGTAACCAGCCCTTAGGATTTTTTTGGCTGCTGTCTTCTAGTAGAGGTGGCCCCCACATTCTCCTTCATGGAACTCGTGCTTAACCTTCTTTGCATCATACTCAGGCAAACATTTAAGCAATATCCAACTTGCGTTTTTCCAAAAAAGACATTTATCTATAATGCAGTAGTTTACAGCTTTTAACTTTAAAAACCTTGCCTTTTTTTGATAAACCAGAAGGTAACATATAGAATATTAGCATACCAAGAGGAATTCATAAAATGATCTTCAAAAATGAGAGTGGAGAGTTCCTCTTGTTCATCTAAAGCATTTATCATATTAATATCAAGAACTTCAAAATTGGATTCAGCCATTAATCTAGCTAGACCTTGGCCTTTGATGAGTTTATTGGACTTGATATCTAAATCATATTCAAGTATAACATATATCCACTTATCTCTCTTACCATCTGGGTCCTGCGTTAGAATGTCTTTCACAACTGAATTTTGGATAAAGGCAATGATGTGTGAGTGCAAAATGTATACTCTGAAGTCTTTTAAAGCTTTGACCAAAGCAAAAGCTTGCTTTTCCATGATGTTGTAATTCAGAGGAGCATATCTCAATGCCTTGCTAAAGAACGCAATAGGCTACTCTTATCCCTGTGAGTTTTTCCGCAATAGGACATCAACTATTGTATGTTCTGATGCGAATGAAAAAATATAAAAATATTTTGAAAAATCAGGACTTATTAGGACTGGTGTTTTGGTTAACGCTTGTTTCACCAGCTCAAAGGACTTATTTTCTTCCAAGGTCCATTTAAACCCTTGCTCCTTTTTTAGCATGTTTGTAATTTTTCTAAGGAGCTCAGCCAAGTTGGGTATGAACCTTCTCAAGAAATTAATCTTTCCAATGAAATATTGGAGTTCCTTGATGTTTCGAGGATGAGAGATTTGAAATATAGCCTCGATCCTTTTTGGGTCTATCTTTATCCGCTCTTTTGAAATGATGTGCCCAAGAAGTTTACCTTCTTGGAGACCGAATAGTTTTTTCTTTGGGTTTAAAGATATCCCAAACTTTCTGCATCTCTTGAAGACTTTTCTCAAATGTTTTAAGTGCTCTTCATCTGTCTTAGAAAAATAGTAACATCATCAAGGTAAATAAATATGAAGTAGCCCAATTCTTCTGAGAATGCAATGTCCATGGCTCTCTAAAAAGTTGCACCAGAATTCATTAAACCAAAAGGAATTTTCACATACATAAAAGTGCCCCAAGGTGTAGTAAAAGTTGTCTTTAATTGATCATCAGGATGAACTAAAATATGATTTTATTCTGAGTAGCCATCTAGCAAAGAAATTCTTTTAGAACCAACTACCCTTTGTAAAATATGGTCCATCTTGGGTAAAGGGTAGTTTTCTTTCAATGAAGCTTTGTTTAAGTCTCTAAAGTCTATACAAAGCCTAATATCTCTTGTTTTATTCCTAACTGACACCAGATTAGACACTGACTCAGAATATCTAATAGGGACAATAATACCAGCTTCATACATTTTCTTGATTTCCTTCTCAACCAAAGGTAATTGAACAGGGTTTATTCTGCACAAATTTTGTTTAAATGGATTTTGGTTTTCCTTGAGAGGAATTTTGTGCTGAATTATTTTAGTTTCATAGGATTTCAGATCCTCATAACTCCACACTAAAACATCAGAAAATTCTTTAAACAACTCTATGTATTTGAGTTTAATGTGAGTTGGTAAAGTCTTAGACATTTTGATCATCATTGGTTTTAGTTCACTGCCTGTATTGCACTTTTTTACTTCAGTTTATATAGGCTCCAATTTTGGCTTCTTGGCCACATTGTTGAAATCAAACAACTCTTCTAAAGGGGCCAGACCTTTTGGAAAAATCTAATTGTTAGACTGCAGAGTTTCTAAGTCTTCTGTTTCTAACTCTACAATCATTTCTGTTGTGTTTTCAAGTTTGCTAGACAACAGATTTATATCAGCAACCTCAGGAGACTTTTCTTCTTCATCAAGAAAATTTTCTTCACTCGGACAGTTTGTTTCATAGTCTGAATCTGAACTTGGTAGTTCGAATTCATTTCTGGACTGCAGGAAGTCTTCTATTTGTTTTTCTCCATCAAACACTTGCCAATATTTTTCATTATCAGGAATAGCTGGTCTGAATTTAATTTTAGTTGTGCATTTTTTGGTTTCATATGGCATTAAGCATGCTCTAGCAACAAAAGTTAAACTATGGGCCATGATATTCATTTTTCTTGGGACAAAAATCAATTGGGATTCCTCAAAATTTTTTAGTAAATCCATGACATCGTTTCGATAGGCTTTAATTCTGGGGTGATTAGCATTGTATTCCCCATTCACTTGCCTAATGATTAACTCTGAATCCCCATGCACTTTAATTCTCTTGGCTCCTAATTTCTTCAACAAATGTAAGCCTAAAAGAAGGGATTCGTATTCCGCTATGTTATTTGAAAACTGAAAGTTTAATCTGTAAGAACGGCCTTTGGTGTGGTTGTTCTCAGTGTTAGGTATTCAGACACATGCACTAGCATTGCTCCTAGTGCAAGACCCATCGAAGTTCAGACTCCACAGAGGACTAGTTTCAGGTTCATTGGTTTGGTTACTATCCTCTTCAACTAGCGTACTTTTGGATTGTTCTTGAGTATCTGCACTTTGTTGATTTTTTTTAATTCCTCATATTTTTCATTGCGTTGAGGATTATTTTCTTGACTCTCAAGGTTTAAAAGCAAAGGACGAATGATTTGTAGCTCAAGACCCGTGTTTTGTTTGCTGTAGTTTTCATTTTTTGAAAACTGTTTCGACAGTTCTGTGTTGTCTTCCTCCTCCTCTTTATCTGGCATTAAATCAGCTAAGGTCACTTGTTCATTTAATTTTTCATCATTGAAAAGGATAAATGAATCAAGGCCTGTGTTTACAGAATAAAGGGGAGAGTTTTGTGGTCTGTCTTGGCTAGTAACCATGTACTGTATATGAGACTCCCTGTAAAGTCTTCTAGTATGATTGAAAACATGGATGGTCGCATATTTCATGTCCATCTGCATAGTTCCTTGTAACTTAGCTCCCCAAGACCTTGATAACATCATACCATACTTTGGGGGTACATCAACCACAACAATATCTATGACTAAACATTTTGTTAGAATCTGTGCTAAGTTAACACCAAGGTGTTTAATTAAACCTAAACATTTTACTCTGCCTGAGTCAAAGGAGTAAAGATATTTGTAAGCTCGAGTGATTTCAAGGACTAGGCTCTCCATTACAACTTTAGGCATTAAATTGTGAGAAGCTCCTGAATCATGCATAACATTATGCAAAATCTTGTCATGGACATTTAAATTAACATAAAAAGGAGGAACATGTCCCTCTTGATATCTACCCTCAATCTTAGGACCGAATATGAGCTTTGGTTGGTCATCGTTAAGATTGATAGTGTCAATATTCTCTTCTATGTTAAAAGCCTTCAAAATTTGAGATCTATATACATTATGGGCAGCTAATTCAGTAAGAGGAATAGATATCTTGATTCTGGAAATTTCTTGCTCCAAACTAAAAGGAATTTGATTCTTCGAAGTGCTTGTCTCAGCCTTATTAACTACCATTCTCTCAACAAAATAAATTTTCTGATTTCCTCTATTTACATTGTTTAAAATTGTTTTCACAGGAGCATTATCTGAGGTGCTAGTGCTACTAAGGTCTGCACTCTTTTTTTTATTGTTTTGAGTGCCTTTCTCTTTGTTTTTATCAAAATTCATAGCTACTGTCTTGTCTTTCTATTTTACAATTTTGGGTTTATTTACAGTGTTGTTTTGTGCAGATTTTTCAGAGGTTTTAGTTTTGTGAGTTTCCTTATTGCTTTTAATCCTAAGGTAATATTCTTTTTTAGACTCTATGATAACATTTTCCATGTCTTGATAATAACTTTCATCCTCATCTCTTTTGTCATCATAGGGTGTGTATAGACCTTGTTTTCTATCATAATGAACTTCAAAGTCATCATTATCTACTCCCAGCATGTTGATATCATCTTCCTTTGTTTGCTCACTTGTTTCTTAAACCTCACTTACATAGTTTTGATGAAAATGAGGAGTGATATGTTGATCATCCTCCCTTGGTCTGTTTTGAGGATGGTTTCTCCTAAAATTCTGATTTTGGTTATGGTTCATGTTTTGAGAAGCTGTTGATATCATCTTCTTTTGTTTGCTCACTTGTTTCTTCAACCTCACTTACATAGTTTTGATGAAAAGGAGGAGTGATATGTTGATCATCCTCCCTTGGTCTGTTTTGAGGTTGGTTTCTCCTAAAATTCTGATTTTGGTTATGGTTCCTGTTTTGAGAAGCTGTTTGGTTTTGATTTGCTAGTGCTCTCTCAAGAATGCTCATCTTTTTCATCACTTCCTCCATCATTCTCTCCATCTTTGAGCTCGAAGTGGAAGGTGTAGATTCCTCTTTAAAGGACACTTTCTTCTCATTCCTCATTCTTGCTCTTTTCTCCATTAAGTTAACTTCCACTGCAAGAGCTCCTTTTTACATATCTTTAAGAGTTAAATGATCTCTCTCTCTCGGCTGATAGGCCATTTCAGGATCAAATCCTTCAGGAAACTTGTTTAAAGCTGAGCCTTGTGGAGGTTTTAAGTGTGGGGGAAGTGCATTATACACATTGTTAAACCTATTGCAATAGGCTTGTATGCTTTCCCCAGTGTTTCTATGGAGGTTCTTGTGGTCCGAAAGTATTTGGAGAGGGTTATTCTTTACTTCCCATTTGTTTAAGAATAGCTGATGGAAGGCTTGGAGATCATTTATACTGTGAGGGGTTAAGCCTTTGAACCATTTTATTACTTCTCCCCCTAAACTATGAACAAATAGTCTAAGTTTGACAGATTCATCATCAATTTCATTTCTGTCAAAGTAGTCATTCATCTTTTCCACATGTTGTGAAGCAGTAATAGCATTATTGGCATCATACAATGGTCTCTTGGACTGATAGTCTTGTGGAATATTGACTAAGGGTAAAGGAAGGACTAAGGGAGCATACCATGTTGCCATGATAGGGGGTGGAGGTGGATTTACAAGAGGTGGATTAACAAGAGGGAAAGTGGGCTGAAGTGGAGTGGGTTGGATAGTGGATGTACCAACAATAGATTGTTGAGATGATCTTGGATGAGAGACACCTAAATTGTGAAGGAAATGTAAATCAGGTGGTGTGGTTTCTCTACTACCAGGATGTTCACTTCTATCTGGGGATGAAAGTGAAGAATCTAAATCTAGCTGATCTAAATCATCAAGCGACCTAGTTGTAAATGGATTTCTTAAGTCAACTTGTGATTTTTGTAGAGCTGCAAGGTTTTCAGGTACATAATTAGCTCTAAAGGGTGATATGAAAACAATTGAATATTTAATCTTAGGATACTTCCTAAGGATTCTTTCAGGGTTATCAACTATCTCAGGAGGGTCTGGGTCGGGATAGGATCTAGTATGAATATTTCTAGGAGCCACTATGCTATGTTTTTCAGACCCAAGTAATCAAGAAAAAATAAACCAAATATGACAATCTTTAAGAGGCAAACTGATCTTTTAAACAAGAAAAATTTAATCCTAAAGCATTCTAACTGAGTTTGAATGATGTTATGATGATAATGTGTCTTCGCAGTGGAGTCTTAATGTCTATTTAGGATTGTGGAGTCACCAGGTGGAAATTTCTAGATCTTTTGGAGGTAAAAGGTTTTATGGTCCACCACCATGTTTATTGACTACCAATCTAAAATATTTTTTGGGTTTTCCGAGTTTTTACAGTCCTATGGGTTCTAAGAGTGTCCTAAATCTGTTTCAAAACTTAGCTATGGTTATGAGACAAAGATAGTCTACTCTTATGGCTAACATAGTTGATCCTTCAAGGTTTGATAAGCTCTTATGAGAATCCTAAGGTTTCCTTAGTTTGTCATTGATTCAAACAAGTTTTATTATGATTACCATTTGCTTGGTAGTGCTTGAGGAGGGCTGCTTGTACTCACTGAACACTGAATGTTTGGCCAGAAAATTTATGCCTGATGGTTTAACTGGCTAACAAAACATATGTCATTAAATCAAGAGGCTTCCTGAGGTTCCAACAATATGTAGGATGAAGTTTTCTTATAAGTTCCCTAGCAGAGTCACCATAAATTTTAGCTCCCTGTAATTTTCAAGATTGGAAAATACAAACTGCAGAGAGAACACTTGAACCATTTTCGGATTCTAGGATCTAGCCCTCCCGAATCCAGAGAGGGATCTCTCCATAAGTGCAAATATTGATTTATCTTTAAAGGCTTTTGAGTATGATATTAGGCTAGTTATTAAGAACGAGGGTTTTTGTTTGTTTTGGATGGTTAAGCATGATTTTAGTTGAGTGGAAAGTCCTAAAATGAAAGAGTTTCAAAGGTGTGAAGTTGCAAGAAATCAGAACAAGATTTGGCTGATAGGATAGATATGAAGTTGGTTTTTAGTCCATTGGGCTATGGAGTCATAAAAGGGTTTAATTGTGCAACAATTTCAAGAGTGGTCCAAGGGGAAAGTCATTTATATCACAATATATTTGAGATTAAATGATGGAATGGAACAATAAAAGTGTTGAATGGGTGGAAACAGACAACAATTTCAACTAGGATTTGTCAATATGTCCAAACAAGAAAAGCCTTTCAAGTAACTGTTTAAAACCAACCAAGGACAGGGCTAACCATAAAATTCTTGGGAAAGTTCGTATTAAAGCTAACTCAATAGACAAACAATCTAGTAATCCGTATAATTACTTTCAGAAGGGATGAGAACACATAAGGAAAACAAAATGCAGCCTAAGATTAGAAAAGATTCTTTTAAATCTAAAATGCTTTCAACATACACTTAGGGAAACTTTCAGAACTACCTTTGGAGAAAGAAGCTAGAAAACAGGGCATACCATCACTTTTCTAGTCTATCTTTACTGAGTAAATAATGAAAATAACATTCAAGAACGATGTTTGAAGTAAACAGTAGGACGAGGGAATGCCAACATTCCTAGCTGCTCAAACTGTATTGAATCATTCTTCAATACACAATTTAGAGGAAAACATTGAGATAAATCTTATCATTTACAGAAGGGTATTGTAAATAGTAAATCCTAACTCTATTCTTGTTGTTCTTTATCAGAGAATAAATGGAAAAAATGGCATACATGAAAGGAAAACAATTACACAGAAAGAAGCACTTCACCAGTGATATAGATCAGGATCCCAAGAAATAGCTTGTATATTGATGTCAAACGAGTTACATTCTTCAGGTCCAATGTTTCAGTTCAACAATGATCTTCACTTCTCAGCCTAACTTATTTGATCACAAACAGAGCTTCAAGATCCTTTGAACGCTATTTACATGTAGAAAATTCGAGCACAAGTATATTTCAAAGTTCTGCAACCAACATTGTCTCATCTTCTACAGAAGTATTTATAGAAGAAATGAGGAGGTGGGATGGGATAAAAGATCTTCAAGGTTCAATTAATACAGATTAATGCTTCCTGGCCTTTGAGGGGCTCAATGGAGAAGATTTCAGATATTTTCTTTGTATTAATTGGTTTACATTAAGTGTTAAACTCGCTGGGGATATTTTGTTAACTTTAAGGCTATGTGTCATTGTTGTAATAACTCTGCTGATATTTTTGCAATAAGTCTCTTTGGCTTGAAATAATTGTTTGGCTGTCGTGAAGCAAATATCCTCGATTCTGATAATAACTTGGCCCGTTTTGAATGCTTTTAGGCTACAGGTGGATTTCGATAGCTAATAGGATTCAATTAGCCTTTGATGTGGTAGTGGAGGCATTCTCTGTCTGATAGATATTATTGATGTTATTTAATCACTATTAATCTGCTTTAGTTCTATGTATTAGGCTTAATTGGGTCCAAATTCTGTCTTCTATTCTTTAACTGTGTTTAATTTAGTGGATTAGGCTTTTAATTGTCAATTTTAGCTGTAATCCACCCAAATTGTGTAAACCATCCTTAATTCTTCATCTCTGGTTTGATTTGATCTTCAACACTAATACTCTCGATTTTAATTAAGCTTTATTGTGTCTTGTTGATGTGTAGGTGCGCAGAGGGCTTATGACAGTATCAGTGCTCATGAGGCACCGATAAAACATGGTGTTGAACCCTGTAGGTGGATACTCTTTGATAAACGAAAGCCTAGAGGATCGTCATCGTCGGCTTTTATTTTTCCTTTAAAACCTACACAAACAAAAAATATTAAGAAAATCCCGCATTATTGGGTAAGACTGCTTTGGAATCTTAATTTTAGAGCATGGTTGTTGGATGAAAGCATCCAATGGCGGATATTTTCACATTGAGGTTCAAAGGGAAGCAGTCGATGAAACGGTGGGGAGATTTTAAGTCAAGACCATTGATCTGCAGAGATCAACGGTCGGGAGTGATCCAGGTTCATATAATGAAAAAGGGCCACTTTTCAATGAAATGACAAAAAAACAAAGAGAAAGGGTTAAAAACCTTAATCAACAGTGAAAAAGGTAAAAAGGAAATTCGGGGTTTCCGAAATGATTCTGGGCTGTTAGATTTGATCGACCTCAGAGATCGATGGCTGAGATTGCTCATTGAAGGCCCTTGGAGGAAGGCAGAGGGTGATAGTTCAAAAGCAGGATTCCATGCGAGCCGTTTATCTACAGAGATCAACAACGGAGAAAGAACGCGATGGTATGCAGTGGAAATAGGGGAAAGTGGTTTTGGATGAAAAAACCACGGGTTTCGCGTTGAGAAAAGGTGGATAGGCTGTTTTCACTTTTTGAAGGCGATATGCGTCAGAGGCCGACACGTGGCATTTCAAAACCACTTATATCGCGTAGCTCTGGAGAATTAAAATTTGTGCTTAAATCTGTGCGAAAATGAGAGTCAACCATCAGATCAAGGGTCCTAGATCGAACAGATGTGAAACAACGCGAAATTGATAAGATGCACGGGCGGAAGCAGACAGGGTGGTTTTATTATGGACCGTCCGATCAGGGAATCGACAGCGGAGATCTGATCTGGAGGAGGGCAGGACCCAAGGGATTTGGGCCTGTCAGGAAGAATATGTGCCATTGGAAAAAAAGACCAATGGCAGAGATTTGATCTGGGGGTTAACAGAATAAAAAATGAGGTAGAGAAATGGGTCAATATGGGCCATTGATCTGCAGAGATCAACGGTGGAGATTTCCCCAAAAAACATTATACATCAGGGTTTCATAAATTTAACAAAGGTTTGGGAAATGATCTGGACCATCATATATGGGTGTATAGATGGCCCAGATTAAATCAGAAGTCTTGCGATCGGAGGAGGAGAGAGGAAAGGCACAATGAAAATTTTTGATGCGATTGATTGTAAACCATTGATCTGCAGATCAGATCAACGGTGGAGAATTAATCAGAGGGGGTCACAAGCGGGGGAATGGGCTTATGGTTGGAGTGATAAGGGTCATTGGATTTGGATTTGGCGGGGGATATCAACAGTCGATAATTCATCGGGAGGTTTCCAATCAGGAGGGGCAATAAAATATTTCGAATGCACCCGGTGAAAATCTCCGATGCGGGATTGTGCAGGCTGTTGATCTAGTTTATGATCAACGATGGAGATTGGTTTGAACCACGAACCAGCGAAACCCTTTATAACATAAGAAAATAAAATCTTTTATGAAATACAAAGGATTTTCGGATTGGGAAGGGTTTATATAAGAGGTTTAGCACGTAATTGCAGGGCCTTTGGATATATGAAAAAGATAAAGGGACCGAGATTTATATACAAAAGGGCCAATCGGCATCGAAATAAAGGTGAGGGTCTTTCAAATGCGCCCGACAAAAATCTCCGATGCGAGATTTCATTGATCGTCGGTCGGTGTTAAATCAACGGTCCTTATCATTTAAAACATTAAACCAGCGTGTTTATATAAAAACATAGGAAAAGTGGGTTTTTACAAAATACAAAGGGAATTTTGTATCAGGGAAATTTTATTTACAAGGTTTAGGGCCCGATTGCAGGCTCTAGGTTTTATAAAGAATACAAAGTCTCGGGGCTTACATACAAAGGAGCCAATCGACATTGGGGGGTTTTATAAAATGAAAGACTTGTGCCCATCGAAATTTTTTGATGCGATAAGCACTCGGGACTATTAGCAGTTGGTTCTAGCACCAGGGTATATGGTGGGGAAGTGGTTTTAGGGCTTAGCCCAAAGGGGCTTAGGCCTGTAGTTAAAAAAGCTTATTTTTTATGATTTTTTCAAGGATTTTCAAAGGATTTGGGGGTTTCGGTAAGGTTTAAAAATGAGTTTTAAACCTCATAAAAGGGGTTTTATGAAGGGAAGAAGGGAATACATGAAAAATAGAGGAATTTTATGGGAGTAAAGGGGATAAACATGAAGGGATTTCTGAGTGAAAAGGAGAGGTAAAATGAGGGAAAAATGGATTTTTTGTAGTAGTATTTTGTTTAGGAAAACAACAGAATTTCAGAATCAAGAGGGAAACAGCAGTGAAGATTAATCAAAGAATAAGATGTCTTCATAAGACTTCAAGAGATAACAATTTTGGCAATAAAACCTGTTTCTTGAAGGCTTCAAAAATGATTTAGCCACCATTTGATATGAAAAATTTTATAGGTGGCTAACAGGTGTCATAGTTGAATTCAAAGATCTAGCTAGCTAGTTAGATCATTTACATTGTAAATAATCTCTATTTATAAACTGAAAATCGAAGAGAAAGGGTTGGATAATATTGTACAAAATTGATGCTTTTACATTTTGTCCATTATCAGTTATATACAGTGACATTCTATTTCTAGAACTGAGATTCTTATGAGGTTTTTAATGTATTATTTCTATGTATCTTTATGTCTAATCACTTATAGTGAATTTTCTCTCTAATTACTCAGAATTCATACTGTTATGCTCTGAATTCCTTTAGGGGTGAAATTACTGTGTTTTCCTTATGTTGGGTTTATGAATCATCTTTGCTAAAACCCTTTATTTTCCTCAGCTTCCATGCATAGAATTATTGTCACTAAGAGTACTGATGTTGACTACATAGCCCAATGGTAGAAAGCCTTAATTTTTCAACCTGCAATCATACAAAACCAAGTCACAATTCATAGAGTTAGCCATATAGTATTATTTCTATTGAAAATCATAAATCCCCCTCTGAGAAAGCCCTCTCAAACTGAAGAGGCTAATCTTTAGTTAGGAGTGGTTTGAAAGAGTTACATCGAGTTGATTTATGAGCAACCAATCAAGATGAATTTGGTGATAAAATTTTGGTGCACCTGCTGGGAGCCTGAACACATATTTCCTAAAGTTTTTGTGCAAACAATGAAGATGAAATCTTGGAGATAGTAGGAGCTCAGAATGTTTCGAGGTTGCAGAAGTACCTTGGAAACTCCATTGTTGAAGGATTCAAAAAATTCATAACTTCATGGTGATTCCACTGGACTTATGAAGAACTAAGATGATTCCATTCTTTTTTCGAGGTATGCATGTGTAGATTTTAGAAATTTATGATTTCCCAAATCCTTTTCCCAAGGATGTATATTTTTTAAGGAATGGTCTAAAATTGAATGGAGAAGATTTGAGTTTGACCTTGAAGCACATATCAGATTTATGTGACTTTAATGAGCTTCTTAGAGTCATACATGAAGATATTTTCATCATATTGTTCTATGATTCATTTCAATGTAAATGTAAACAATGGATTGAAAGTTTTCCTGTCAGATCTATTAAGTCATTTGCAGATTTTTGGCTTATTTTTTTGGAAACATGGGTGGAAAGAACAGAGTTGGTGGAAAACTCTCCTTCAATTCAATGTTTTAAACAATGGAACGATGATCACACTAATGAGGAAGTGGATGAAAATTTTTCTTTAACCTTGTCTTCTTATTTAAAGTCATTTGAGTGCAAGTCAGAAGATAAGATTCAATTTTTGGATGAAGTTGCTAAGAAAATTGAGAAAGAAATGGATGTTCTAGAAGACCAAATTCAATCCTATAGTCTTCATGGTCAAGATCAGTCTTTTGAAAAAATTTCATGCCAAAATACAAAGAGAAGGTGGTGCTACCTTTTTCTTTTGATAGTGAGGAGGAATGCCTTGTTCTTGAAAATCAATTTGATAACACACAATTGAAATATTTTGTTGCTAAAGAAATCATATATGAGTTTTATAAAACTGCAAAATGTCTTGAGAATTATCGAACAAATTATGTCTTCTATCATCCTATAACCGACTACATGGAAGAATTCTATAGTCCAAATTTCCAATCATGTTTTCATTGTGAAAATAAAACCCATTTTATGTTGCCTTGGTCATTTCAGTATCCAATTTAAATTTTGATTAAGCACAATCAAGGAGTATAGGTATTAGATCAGCTCATTGACTGACTTTATTGGAGGTTTCATGTTGCTTGGATCAAACATGAATATTGCAGTTGTTAGGGTAGGTAGGAGTGTGTGTGAATAAGCTCAAAGTAGAGCAGGCATCTTTTAAGTAGCTACAAATTTGGTTTTTCAGTAGTAATCATCAAACGTGAGCCTGAGGAGAAGGCTATAAGAGCTTGAAGAAGGCTTGTCAAATTTTAGAAGATTATTTACAAAAGGATGGATGGCACTGGAACTACAGGTTCTTTGGTGTACCACAGGGGCACACCATCCCAAGTGGAGCCACTGTTATCACTCATTAAGTTGTGAAACTTTTCTTGATAGGGTCATGAAGGTCATTCACCAAATGGATAAGGTCTCTTAAGTCATTTCAATGTGATATAGGAAATGTTTTTCATTTTTAAGCCTATCCTAAGTTTTATGCTCACCTCCATTCATGCCATTTCATTCAAATCAATCCTATATAATGTTAGTTTTCATTCCCCATACACTTAAACTAAAAAGTGCACACCTATCAGTTTTTTAGATTTTCGTAACATTTTACACAGAAAAACTGCATATTTCACTGTGAAACTACCTAATAGTTTCGTAGCGAATCTATCAGAAGCCTTACTTTTTTCACTATGAAACTGAATTTTCTAACTTGGCTTGTTAGAGTTGTATGAGCTGATAGTTTCTAATTAGAACAGTAAAGGTGGAGGTCGTTCAAGGTTGTTATGGTAAAATTCAAATGTACATAGCCGTGTTTGATGCCATTATTACCCTTTTTGCTTCCATGTGCTATGATTGAAGCCCAAGCTATCTGTTAAACTTTTAAACCTTTACTCAAATAACCTTTTGTAATATTGTGGTTCATCCTTGTATGTGATTCGATCCCTGGAGAGATGCTTCATCGACCAAGAAGGTTGTTGTCAAATTTGAATTTTGCAGGTGTCATCAGCAAGCGAGGCAGTGAAGACTATAAAGCATCCATGGCTACAAGAAATAAAATGAATAATTGTGGACATTGTTACAGGTATGAGCCAATGGATATGAATTTACTCGATGAAGACCCTACTGCTATGGGGTTTTTAGAAGGACTGGATACTTTCAATTCTTCCAAAGGTTGTAGGGTTTTCATTCACAGGTTTGAAAGGATTTTTCCACCAACTTCATAGGAACAACCTTAAAGGTTGGAATTTTGAACCTTATAGTGACACTAGAGAGAATACCATTAGCTACAGGAATCCCTAGAGGTGTTGAACAGTGGTGTAACGGTATCAAATTCACAGTTCAAGATTGTAAAGAGTTTATTAAGCAAGAACAGAGTGAACTTGATTTGACAAATGCTATCCCTAGGAGTTTTATGAAGGAGAATTATGCAAAACTGTTGATGGCTATTCAAAAATATTTTACTTGTGAAGGAAGATTTCACATGGTCTACTCATACCATCTCAGACTTCTTCTGCATTTTTTAGGTAAGATTTCACTTTACTTACCTTTCTATTTATACAGAAGTTTAGGGAAAATGTTAGATAAGGTTAAAATCAAGACAGAGGGAAATGAGACATATATTTTTCATCATGGTCTAATTAAGATATTAGTGTTGGAAGAATTGAGAAGGTTATACAGAGATTGGATTTATTTCTTGTTTATTAGTGGTTATTAAATTGATGTTGTCACTCCAAAGAAAACCTCAAAACCTATAACTAATTCATCACCAACTATGGTAGAAGAAGTTGAAGAAGAAAAAAGATCATCTCCTGCAAAAACAGTGGACATGGGAGAAGAACCTCTGCAAGAGACTGACACACCTCAAGCAACACCTGCAAAACAAAAGCATACAGTCAAAAAACAAGGTAGCAATACAATCACTAGAAGCCAGACATTTTCTATAGGAAATCTGGAGGATATCCTTCATGCAATTGACATTGAAGAATCACAAATAGTGCAAGTTGAAGACATTGAAGATGGTGGAAGAAATAAGAAGAAAGGTAAGACTGCTAAGAAACTAGATTTTGTAGGTGATGATGTTGGTTTTATATTTCAGCTAAGGAAGCCAATGACCAAACATGAAAAGAAGGCTATGGAAAGAAAAAATATTGAGAAAATCAATGAAGCTGCTCAGCCAACAAGCATCATAGATTTGGTTGCATCAGCAAAGGAAGAAGTGGTTATCAGGTAGAGAAAGGGAAAAGAGAAAATAGTTGAAAATTCAGAAATAGAATCCCTCAAAGAAAAACTGAAGGAAGTGAGTAAACAGATATCATATTTGAAACTAGAGGCAAAGAAGCATAGATATGAGAAGGTTCAATTTGAACATATGAGGAAAATATGGGATGAGCAAGTCTCAAGTGTTTCAAAATATTTGGACAATGCTAAATGTTGCTGAAATGGACTCAATTATTAAGAAGGGAGGTCAAACACATTAGGAGGATGAAATTACACTTACAATCCAAAAAGATAGCATTAAAATATCAAGTGGAAGATCTTCAAGAGCAGGTGGACTTGATTCAAGTTGAGTTATAAAAGAAGGGGATGAAGATGAGAGTGGTAGAAGCACCCATCAACCAATTAATTGTAAATGAAGAAGAAACAAAAAAAGAGTAAAAAATTGAGATGAAACAAGTTTGATGAGGTTCATGGCTTGCAAAGAACCTAAATTTGTCTCTGGAGATTAGTTTTCAAGACAGTCACAAAAACAAAAAATTCTAGTTTTTTAGACAGTTTCGTAGTGTGCTTTAGGCTTGATGCCAAAAAAATGCTACGAAAATTATGAATATGCAATTTTTCTCTCGAATTCATTTTTGTGAAGGATTAAAGAGGGAGATTGGTTGATTTCAAGATGTTTTGGCATGGTGAAGGTGTTTGACAAGAAAAAGTGGCAAGGAGATAGGTAAAAAGGAAAATTTTCATACGCTACGAGAATGCCTAAACTACCTTGTTTCATAGCGAGGGCTTTTTTGAAGATTTCTTAGCGTTCCAACACCACATCAGCCAACTAGAGACCTCTAGCCTATCAGTGGGCCACATCAACAAAGACTCATTACTCAAAATGAGTGTCACACATCTAACTCAACAGGAAAAACAATGATTAAAGTGAAGGTTATCCATTCCTGAAAAGTAGGATTGTGCTCGATAGATCTAGGGGTATTGTAAATATGTAAAGTGATGGTGAATTGTCCCTTGAATATGTGATATATATTATGTAACTGTTTCACTATTATAAAAACTGAATGTAATAAATAGGAGATAGAGTCCTATTAGGAATATGACTTCTTAAAGGATAATTGTCCATTTTCTGTTTCAAGTAAGTAGTTTCAGTTATGATAGGTGTCAGACTTAGAATTCGAAGATAGAGCCAGTTGGGAAGATAATTTACATTGTAAATAATGTCTATTTATAGACTAAACATCAAAGATAAAAGGGTTGGAGAATATTGCACCAAATTTATGCTTTTATGTTTATCCATTATTAGTAATAAATAACGACATTCTACTTACAAACCTAAGATTCTTATGAGGTGTTTAATGTGTTGTTGCTATATATCTTTATGTTTCATAACTTGCAGTGAATTTTATCTCTAATTACTTATAATTCATAATTTTATTCTCTGACTTCGTTTAGGGGTGAAATTACTGTCTTCCTTATGCTGTGTGTATGAATAATCTTTGTTAAAAACCTCTATTTTCCTTAGCTTCCATGCAAAGAATTACTGTCACTAAGAGTACTGATGTTGAATCCATAGCCTAATGGTAGAAAGTATTCATTTGGTAGCAAGTCTTCATGTTTCAAAATTTTACATGGCCTCCTACCTCTTAGTTGCAGTGTATGCATAGTGAAATTTTGAGGATTAGTCACACAACTGGGATGCGAAACACAATGGACCTATTCACAAAGGTTTGAATGTGTTTTGGGTTACCAGATAAAAACAATATATGGAGTCCATCACAGATAAGTTCATCCCTGCACTCTACTGGCGTATTTTCAATAAATATCCTCCTTGCATGTCCAATAGGGCCATGGAGATAGTAAGAAAGGTATCCAACTGGTTCCGCATTCCAGAAAGCACTTTTTTTAGGGTAGTTGTATCATTCAAGGCACCTCACGCACTACCCATTTTCCTCACTAAAAAACTGCTACTACAAGAGGTGTGCAATCAAATGACGAGTAGGTTCTCTAAGACCCTTAGCAAGGGCAAGAAGAAACCATGGCATACCCTCCCACTTACTATTGGTGTCTATACTATTAAAGACTTCAAGGAAGTAGAAGTGGAGGTAGAAGACATAAAAGGATTTCACTTTGTAACCTTTTCCCATAGGTCTTATGATGCTAAAAAGATCGTCCCCGCACACTGCAAGCAGGCCAATTTTAATTGGAATTAACAATGCACAAAGTTCCCTGTGGAAGAGTAGGTTAAAAAATGGTACAATGCAAATAGAAAAGTAACTCCCGAAGGACCAGCCAACCTGGGCATAGATCAAGGGAGTCAGGACAACTAAACTCTAGAAAAGAGATTAGAGGCTTTGAAATGGAAGGACCTTTTGGTAGGAGCATTTTCTTCACAATCCAAAAGGTCAAAGAATACTACAAGTAGTAATCCACCTAAGGATCACTAGGGAGGAAAGGTAAAAGAGACCAAAGCATACCAAGAGGCTGGGAAGAAGCTAAGAGAGGAAGAGCTCAAAAAATCCCAAGATAGCTTGGCACAACAATAGGAAGAATAAAAATAGAAGAAATAGGCTGAAGAACATTAGAAGAAGTGATAGAGAGAGGAACAAAAGAAGAAACAAGAAGAAGAGGCCCGCAAGAAAAAGGAATAAAAAGAATGACAGAAAAGGGAGGCTGAGCATAGGCTAAAGCAGGAGTAGGATAAAGAAGAAGTTGAAAAGAAGAGAAAGGAAGAAGAAGCCGAAAAGAGGAGAAGGGAGGAAGAAACTCAAAATTTACAGGCATATGCATCTAAGGAGGCGGAGGAAAGAAAGTCACAACCCTCGAATACTGGAGGGCAAGCAGACCTACCATATATTGAGGTACCCCCGGAAACTCCCATGACAGAGGGACACCTCCCACTCTCAGAACTCGGCATCCTAGAGGAGCATGAGGATGATGTACTAGATCTAATAAGACTATCTTACAACCAGTACACTCATAAAATCAGGCAAGAAAGGAGAAAATTCCTTGCACGGAATCTAGTTGAGCCCCTCACAGTGACCATAGAAAAGGACATAGTCCTAGACACCAGGACTAACCCCATGATGATAGCATTGACTAGAGCTACCTTTGAAGCAACCAAAAAAGAAAATATTAGAAGAATGAGTAGATAAAGTTTTTTTCTGCATGGCAGACCCCAGGGATCTGAGCAAAGGGAAACTCATGCAGAGATAGAAAAGAAAGCCTTGGAAGCTGAAAATCAAAGGCTCCAACTCACGATCACTTAGGACAGTGAGATATAGACTTCCATTCAGGTAGAGTTGGATAGCTTAGAGAACACCATGAAGAAAGTGTATGAGGATATGTTGACCATAAAAAAAAAGTCACTCCTTTGCTAAGGGCCTAGGCAGAAACTAGGAAAAGAGCTTCACAGCTAAAAGAAGCCTCCACAAATTTGGACAACATACTTGAATGGTCAGAAAGGTAACCAGAGGCTCCCAACACCTTTCCAAAGAAGGACTGGATCCACACTAAGAATGATAAGGTGCAGATATGGATGAAGCTGCAGTCCAGGGACATGCTCGTAATAGATGTAGAGAAGGTGATGTCTGCTTATGAGCACCTAATCAGTGGCATAGATTCAATGGTGGAGGTACACCACATCTCTTCCTTAGGGACATTTTCGACACAGAAGACGAGGGAAGTGGTGACCCAAGACATCCAATCATTCTTGGGACCCATTATACAAGTAGCCACTACCTAGAACTTCCCATCTTCCAATAATAACATCAATCAATACATCGTCACACCGGTTCGGATCTACACTAATTTGTCCTCTCTATCCAACCATATCACTGTGAAGAGGCACACTTTAGTTCCAGATGCCCTAGAGTGTTTTCATAGGCTAGGAGAAGACACACCTCAAATCACTCTAGTAGCCACTGGATTCCTGGCCTAGTAGACTTATCTTAGAGAATAACAACATGTAGATATCCTAGACCTTTCCATCATGTTATCACTCAGATTTTCCTTGAAGTTGTTGGGAAGAGGAAAGGGGTCCGAGGTAACCACAACCCAACTTTTAGGTACAGAATCTAGGCAATATGTACCCAGAGAGGGCTCTCTCTATAAAATTTAGCTTTGTTTTAGGAGATATTAGGCTAGTTATAAAGTCCAAGGGTTTTGTTTGAATTTGGGTGATGGAATTGAAAAGATGAGGGTAATATTGAGTAGTTTAGTCCATTGGGCTAATGGAGTCGAAAAGGATAGCTTAACTGGATTAAGTTTCTTTAACAAAAGATGGTTTCACATGGCAAGATAATCAAACAAGGAACAATTATATATCTAAAATGAATGGGATGGAATCAAAATGGATGGAGGGAAATTAAGAATCCTTCAACAAATTTATAAGAGGGAAATTGAGTGATTATTAATAAAGAGAAATTAAGTATTCTTTACTAAATAATCAAAATGCTTAAACCAGAAAAACAGGAGCAATTAAGAATTCACTGTTTAAACCAGTTCAAAAGAAAACATTTAGAATAAAAACGATTAAAATCAGATTACACTTAAGCACTTTCTGATTTATTCCTTTTCGTTAATCATTCAGAAATGAAACATAGATGATATAATAAACAAATATAAAAACTTCAAAACATAAGAGATAGATGACTTATTGATTCATTGTCTGACACAATAATGTTGTAAAATTTTTTTTGCATCAATTCATCATCCAGTTTTCCACACAAAATTTCTCCAACATCACTTTATTCCAAAATAGTCAATGTTACAGCAAAGTCTAAGAATCCACCCCTCAATACTCCGATTGAGGGAGTATTTATACAAAAAATTATAAAAAATATCTCATAATAGATTGAGATATCATCTAGGATGACTCATAAGTATTTTACAACAAAATAGAGACATATAGTCTCGTAGATAAGAAAAAATGATAACTAATGTTGTGTTGTTTCCTTGTTTTGAGAATGTGCTGGAGGCAGACCCTATGATTTGGCTTGCTGCTATCTTCTTTAGTAAATCTGTGCTGGCTGCTCCATGTTACTGATACTCTTTATCTGCACTGATATTCCTTTAACCTCTGTTTATCCTTTTATCCTTATTTATCACTTTACTATAGTCAATGATCAAAAATTCATGTAAGGATAGTTTTACAAAAGTTCTAACATTTCTTCCCACCATTACTCTTCCGGTATCCTGGTCCTTTGTAGTTTTCTAAGAGTTTCATCAATCTCTGTATATCTGAAGAAATTAGGTTGATTTGGGAACAAATTCCTTACTTGATGCTCGAGATAAAACAAATTTTCCAATCTATCATGAAGACTTTTTCCTGTAGGCAATGCTGCTCTTGATGAAATAGTTGAGGTACTGGCCTGATTGTCAGCATGCTTGTCCAATTTTTCAACATATCTTTCAAGGTCCATCAGTTTATCCTCTGAAACTAAAGGACTGGGCAATCCTTTATTCAACAAAATATCAAATATTTTAATAAAGGCTTTGATTTCTTCTTGCATATCAGAGCACCTTCGTTCTAGATTCTGCATCAGAGTTCTTTTGGTAAAAACTCTTTTTATTTCCAAAATTGTTCATGTCCTGTCTTGAATGCCAAGTTCTTCAAGTTGATGCTTGTTTTGAGTATTTAAAAAGTGGATAAGTTCATTAGCTTCTTCAGGCATGTTTCCCAATTCTTCTCTTGCCTTTAGGACTTCTTCCATAGCCAATTTGACTAAGTCATTTTGTTCATACGTTATTTGAATTGAGGGCCAGACATCTCTTATTGACTGGATGATGTTGTCCCAAAGAATTTCATTTATTTCCTTTAAAGGCTTCTCCAATGTGAGATCCTTCTCCAATTGTTGACCAACTTTTTTAATCTGTTGACCTCTCTTATTTTATCTGCAGCATTCATCTTTGACAGATCATATTTTTGTTCCAAGGTTGTGAGTTGCACCTTTGTTCTCTGTAGTTTTGTTACTTGGAGTTTCAATTCATCCATTGACTTTATTAATTCTTCTGTACTTAAATTGGAAGTATTTACTTGTGACAATTCTGTTGGCTGACCTGTTGTGGATGTACCAGTAATTACCTCTGGTGTATATGCTAGAACACTAGGCTGCTTGTATTTCAATGCCTTTTCAAGCTCTTTTCCAGTTTCATTAAGTTGCTCATTCAGTTTCAAGAGCAAGTCCATCAGTTCTTCTTCAGAATTTTGTTTCATGATTTTTGCAGTCTGTGGATGTCTTGAGGCTGGTAACTTCAATTGTTTTCTCAAAGCTGCAATATCATCATCTTTTTTCTTGATCAAAGCTTATATACCTTTTAAATCCTTGGGATTATGACTCCATCCAATAATAATTTCCTCCAAAGTCTTTATCTTGTTGTCCTTAGCCCGAGAAGAGGCTTTTTCAAGATTTAATTGAGCATTAGTATTTTCCAAAGAATCCTGCAATTTCTGGGTCATCATTGATTTATCCATCAGAGTAGAATAAATCATCTCACCTGTCTGTTTATGTAGCTCAACTTGATCCAAAGGATGAATATCCTTTGCTATGACTTCAAAATTAGTTCTGATATAATCTGCAGCTGTTTGAGGTTGTTGCACTTTGGGTTTGAAGTGACTCATTACCATTTTACCTTGTTGAATGTCATAGGCTGACATCAATCTTGGTTGATTCTTAGGAGCCATCTTCAAACATTGATTGTACACTTGAAGTCTGAGAGGATCATTTCTGGCCTTTATATTTATGAATGTTCTTTTAATATCCCAGGCATCTTTCATTGGTGGTTTGAAAGATGATACTTCTGCATTTTTCTGCCTTTGCATCTCCTTTCTCTGTAAAGTAGTGGATGTTCCACTGATTGTACATGTTTTCTAACTACCCAATTCTTCTTGCGTCTGACTATCAGGGATTTCATGAACAGATTCCACTTCTAGAAGAGGATTCAATTTTTGTCTTTTAACATCAAGCTGTTCAGAAGATCCACTGACAGGAGTAGCTACTTCAGCATCTCTCTTTTTACACTTTTCTATATTGAGAGGAGTTTGTAAAATTAATATTTCTGCCACATTGGTCTGAGTAGAAGAAATCTATACTTGACCCTGTTCTTTAGAAGTTTCAGGCAGTTCTGTCATTGTAAATTTATCTGTAAATTGTATATCAGCCTCTTTCTCCTTTCCTTTAGATACTACCGTGGCCAATGCACTGATTTCCTGTAAATTTTGTTGAGAAGTCCCAGCAGAAGAAGAACCAATACCTGGTATCTGTACCTGTCCAAAAGAGTCTAGGTCAAATATTTTTTCAAGGTCTTTCATTACATTTTCAACATTGACCTGCTCATTATCTTGTTCTATCAAAGTCCCTTCCATCCATTCATCCATATTGGCATACTGTTCAATTTCTGGGATTCTTTGATGAATGTATGGTGATAGTTTGTTTTTAATTCTTCTATCACAAATAAAGCTGTTTGGGTCATAAGGCACCCAGTAGAAACTTTTTTGTAATTTAAGATAATCTTCTAAGATTCTTTCAGCTTCCTTTCCAACATCTCTAGAGTTACAGACAAAGGGACCTAACTGACTTTTAATCCTGAGTTGAGCCTTTTTCTTTGCATTACAAAAATGGACTATATCTGAATTGATCATCTACATGAAATAATCTAATGCAAAGAGTCTCATTGGGACATATTTTGGCAACTTGAATGGGCATAAATCACACCCATATATTTTGATTTCTGTGTGATTTCGGTATAGGTACCAGTCACCTATCCGATATTGCTTTGAGAGTTGAAGAATTTTCTTGATTTCAATATTGACCCTAGGAGGGGAGACTCCTGTCAACAAGGTGGTTGCAGGATGTACAAAGAGGTCAATAAACTCATTGTAGGAATAAGGAGAATCAGGGGAATTATGAGTGATGGCATACCAAAAAATTACAGACCTAGGATTTCCTTTGGCATCAAGTTTTTTGACATAGAAAGGGAAACTCTCTGATTGAAAGTAAAGCATGAGATGGTAAATAATAAAAGAATACTTGAACACTCTTTTGTTCTCTAATCTCATTAACTGATCATGGATTTTATCTGCAATGTAGGAAGAAAAATCATACTTGATAGCAGGGGGTTGTCCAGGGGTAAAAATCGATAAAAATACTAGGGTTAATTGGTCAACATATTCACTAGTATTGAAACCCATTATAGAGGATATCATATTCAGAATAAGCCTACCCACATCAGTGAAAAAGGTGTAACCATAAGGGGGAGGGCCTTTGGGCTGATGTTCTAGCAACATGAAGGTTTGGCAGAGGCGATTTAACTCTTCATGGGATAATTTGGCAGATTTCTCAAGTAATTCTCCCATGGACAGGGGAGTGAGGGCTTGACCAGGTTGAAATTGCAACATCTCGTTGATAGACTGAGCAGTTATGGGAAAAAGGACGGTCTGACTCGGGGACAAAACTACTCTTTGATTTGGATCATAATTTGCATGACAGTAATGGATTATCTCGGGAAAAATGTGGACCGAGGGAAGAAAATACATGGGAAGATTGGATTCCCATAATCCAAAAATGTCAGAACCTTTCAAGTAATTATATCTGCAGTAGCGAAAAATTCGAAGAGGATTTTCACTAAGAAATAGGTCTTTAATTTGGAAATATTTGTCTACTAAAGGCAGATAATCTAAATCTCTGTGAGGGGCATTCAAGGGTGCGACATTTAGAGCCACAGGAATTTCCATTTCTGGTTCTTGTGGATTTAGAAACGAATTGTGAGTTTTGATAAAAAAACGGGCACAGTCACAGGTTTAGGAATGCAATTGCAGTTTTGGGAATTGAGGAATGAACTAAAGAGCAATTCTTAACCCCGTTTCATTTTTTCATGTGAAATTCAAAAGAAAAAACTAGGTTTTTTACAGAGCTCAGCGGGAATTTGGGTAAATACTTATTTTTCGGGAACTAAACAGTGATGAAAACAAGTGTGGTTATGGCGGATGAACTCTGAATTACTCAACTGAAACTTTCTTCGGAAAGGTAATAGTTGGCAAATTTCGACAGTTGATTTCGAAATTTGCATGGGACACTGGTCGCTGCATGAAATAATGAAAATGACGCGGGTTTTTATTTTTTTTAATGGATGACATCAGCAAGTACGGAGGCTTCATCATGGGAGGCAGGTGGTAAGCAGTTTCCATCACACAACTTTTGGGGAAGAGTGGTTTTTAGCGGAGGGCGAGCGATTCCATATGATGGACGACGTGTGGCGCGGAACTGTTCAGAAAACCGCTTGGCCATCGTGCGTTATCATTCGGACAAGGATGGGTAGCGATATTGATAATAACTGTAGATCTTAGATTAGTCGATCGGATGGTCCTCGGGAAAGGAAGATGACGAGAGATTAATATGGCGGGCCCGATGTAATTTATTATGAAATAATCGCATCGGGAGAATTTTGATTGGTGGATTAGGTTATTAATTAACCATGAGGGTTAATTAATCCCTTTATATGGTAGAATATCTATTTTTTTTATTAATTGGAAATTTATATGGTTATTTTTCAACCAACGGGGCAGGATATATATTATATGGGAATTTTTTATAGAATATGGGAAAAAGGGAAATTTACATAGGGATTTAAATAATAAGTTAGAAATTAATATGGAAATGAATAGAAGCGCTAAGTGTAAAACATCAAGATAATGTATTTAACTTATGCTTTTATGAATAGGGTTTTTAATGAAATATTGCATGATTTTCCTAAGTAAAATGGGATTTTACTTAGGAAAAGATTTTTTAGAAATGAATAAATGTCATGATAAATGATTTTAAGTACTTAGGCTTTTCCAATTATTGGGTTGAGGGTCCGGTCCCTCCAAAAGTCAAGGAAATTCCTTGAGCCCCTCTAATTTTCAAATACCTTAGTACTTAGGGGTAATTAGTGAATTTTTTTAGGGAAAGATGAGAAGGGAAGTTAATAATTTGACTTTGTCTTGCTTGAAATTCTTAAAGTGTATTGTCTGTCTTTGCACTTGTGATGAAAGTAAAAGATTTAACACATCTAAAGCCATTATTAATCACATGTAATTTTGCAACAACATCTACCTTCCCTACCTACTTACCCTACCATTTTTTCTTCTTTATTAGGGTACACTTAGACTGGAAAATCCTTATCACAATTTTTATTTTACACGTGGAAATCTATCTAATTCTAACCTTATTACATCCAAGGGCTCAGATTAAACTGTTGAGCTCCTTTTATTTACTCTACCTATCTACTTATCTGCCAAGATTAAATAGTTTGGTCATATTTTATTCTCTATCTCTAAAACATAAAATTGAAATATGAACTAGCCAAGCTTAAACTGTTTGACTATTCATAAATTGTGGCATAAAATACAAGTTGCACACAATTTTGTTTATTACATAAGAGAAAAAAGTAGTGGCATATAGACTTGCACACTTTTCTTAGCCTTTGTTTTGGTGGGGTTCATTTTCTTTCACTTTTTTGGCCATTTTTATTCTTTTCACCCTTTGATTTTTCTTTTAGGGTAAACCCTCTTTACATTTTTTCTATTTTTTTTTTTTTGATTTTTTAAGAATATGGAAAACCTTGGCAACAAGAAAAGGTATGAACATATTGCATAGCCCATCAAGTCAATGATGAAATATGACACTTATTGGTATAGGAGTCTAACACTGGCTCCACTTGGGGATGCCTTTTCCTGGTGAAAAGTCAAGAAAAGCAGGTCAGTTGGCCTCAAAATGATTTTGATTGAACCATGGAATCTTCTTCTTCTTGTTTCTTTATTTTATGTATGACAATAATACTTCTAAAGCTTAGGGCCTTCTCCTTGGGCTTCAACTCCAACAAGTTACTATCCACTCAAAACTGTAGCATTACAAAGGATATAGTATGTACATGTTAAAAATCAGGATATCCTAATAAATAGGATCAAATTAATGTTTCAACATTCGACCATTAACTGGCCCTTCTTCAGTTTCTGTACCATCCAATTTTCTAAAAAAATATGAATTATTTCCTTGTAAAGCATGAATAATATAAGGTCCTTTCCACAGGAAGTCAAACTTCCCATGTTTTCCCTTATCCTCTCTTCTGGAATCCCATCTTAAAACTTTGTTTCCCTGTTGGAAATCTTCTGCCTTAGTCCTTTTATCAAATATATTCTTTAGTTTCTCTTGGAATATTCGGGATCTTTGATAAACTTCTTCTCTGGTCTGTTGCAAATTGATAGTCTGATTTATTATCCTTTGAATATCATTTGGTTCAACC
The DNA here is from genome assembly GCA_034641835.2 of Pinus albicaulis. NCBI lineage: Eukaryota > Viridiplantae > Streptophyta > Pinopsida > Pinales > Pinaceae > Pinus > Pinus albicaulis. Next base: position 795,343,192 of record CM076580.1, read on the forward strand.
TGAGCTTCTTGAAGTAATTTCATTACAGGAACTCCTAAAGATGAAGGGAATATAACTTCAATACCATAAAATAACTCATAAGTATTGGTCCCAATATATTTTTTGGTGGTGAGTCTGTCTGCCCACAATGCATTTGTAAGTTTCTTATGCCAATTTTTCTTGTTTTCCTCCAGTAATTTCTTAATAATATTGATGAGACTCTTATTGGAAGATTTAGCCAGTCCATTACCTTAAGGGTAATAGGCTGTGGAATGGCCTAAGGTGATATGATATTTATTGCAGAAACTTATCATCTTCTTAGATTTGAAAGCAGTAGCATTATCAGTTATAATTTTCTTAGGACACCCAAATCTTGATAATATATTGGTTTATAGGAATCCTATCATCACAATGTCATTGGCTTGTCTGGAAGGAATTGCTTCAATCCATTTAGTAAAATAGTCTGTGGCAGTGAGGATCCATTCGTGTTGGCCAGGAGAAGGAGGATGGATTTCTCTAATGAAATCCAGGCCCCATTGTTGGAAAGGTTTTTCAATAGAAATTGGATTCAAGGGTAAAGGTAATAGTTTTCTCTTGCCTTAAAAAATTTGACATTTATGGCAAGCAGTGACAAATTTCTTTACATCAGAGAACAAGGTTGGCTAATAAAATCCAGCTCTTAGGATCTTATCTGCAGTTGATTTCCAATAAAGGTGTCCACCACAGTCTCCTGCATGGAATTCATTGAGAGCCTTGTCAACTTCATCTTTTAACAAACAATTCAATAGAATACCATCATGATTTTTCCAAAAGAGAACATTATCTAAAATAAAAAACTTTAAAGATGTCATCTTTAAAAACCTCTTTTTTGTTTTGGATAACCCTAGAGGAGCTTGCAGGTTTAATAAAACATAAATTATATCAGCATACCAAGGTGAACCTAAGAAGGCCTGGCTAATTTGTGGAGTCGCCATCTCCTGTTCGTTATCCAGTTCGTTAATATCCAGGGCTTGGAAATTTGTTTCTGTCATGAGTTGAGCCAATCCCTGTCCCTTTATAAGCTTTGTAGGTTTTATTTCAATATCATACTCTAATATGGTAGCAATCCATTTACCTATTTTTCCCTCAATTCCATCTTGAGTTAAGATGTCTTTGACAACAACATTTGGTACATAGGCTATCACATGGGAATATAATATGTAGATTCTAAAATCTTTAATGGCTTTTACAAGTGAAAAAGCTTGTTTTTCCATGATGTTGTATTTTAATTATGTGTCTCTTAGTGCTTTACTAAAAAAGGCAATAGGTTTTTCACATCCTTGATCATCCTTTTGTAATAAAACAGCTGCTACGGTATGTTCTGATGCAAATGAAAATATTATGAAGTCTCTATCAAATTGTGGACTGGTAAGAACTGGTGTTCTAGTCAAAGCCATTTTAATTTCTTCAAATGCTTGTTTGACTTCTACTGTCCATTTAATACTTGAATCCTTTCTTAACATGTTAGTAAGAAATCTAATTAATTCAGCTAAGCTAGATATGAATCTTCTCAAAAAATTGATTTTTCCTATGAAAGCTTGAAGTTCTTTAACATTTCTAGGGTGAGGTATCTGCAATATAGCTTCTATTCTAGCAGGATCGATTCTAATACCATCTTTGGAAATGATATGGCCCAAAATTTTAACTTCTTCAAGACCAAAAAAAGACTTTTTTGGATTCAAAGAGATACCATACTTTCTGCATTTTATGAATACTTGTCTGAGATGGTCCAAATGTTACTAATCTGATTTAGAAAAAGTAGTTAAATCATCCAGATATATAACAAGAAAGTAATGAATTTCTTTTGAAAATGCAATGTCCATTTCTCTTTGGAAGGTTGCTCTAGCATTTTTAAGTCCGAATGGCATTTTAACATACTTGAATGTACCCCATGGTGTTGTAAAAGTTGTTTTTTTCTGGTCATTAGGATGAACCAAAATCTGGTTGTATCGTGAGAACCCATCTAAAAGAGAAATTCTTGAAGCACCTACTACCCTTTGTAAAATGTGATCCATTTTGGGCAAAGGATAATTATCCTTCAAAGAAACCTTATTTACATTTCTTAGATCAACACATAATCTGATTTCTCCAGTTTTCTTCCTAGTGGGGACTAAGCTAGACACCCACTCTGAAAATCTAATAGGAGCAATTATCCCTGCTTCATACATTCGTTTGATTTCTTTTTCAATTAAAGAAAACAATACAGGGTTGATTCTTTTGAGTTTCTGCTTAAATGGTTTCTGATTTTCTTTCAGAGGTATTGTATGTTGAATTATAGAGGTATCATATGATTTCAAATCTTCATAACTCCAGGAAAAAACATCCTGGAATTCTCTTATTAGTTCAACATATTTTGGTTTTTGATCGGGAGGCAAAGATTTATATAACTTTATTATTTTAGGATTTTCTTCAGTCCCTAGATTATATTCCTCAATATCAACTTTCAATGGTTCCATTTTGGGTTTCTTTGGAATATCATTAGATTCGAAAATATCTTCCAAAGGAGTTAATCCTTTAGGAAAATGATTATCTTTCAAATTAATGATCTCAGATTCATCTTCTATAATCTCATCAATCTCCATTTGTTTAAGGTCCTGCATTTCTTTTTTGGTGAAATTCGTTGGATGAAGTATTTTAATTACACTTTCTTCTGAAATGTTTGTTTCTTGTTCATTTATTTGATCAGACTCAATGACTGTATCTTCATCTATATTACAATTATAAAATTCAATCTCTAGAGTCAGAAAATTATTAATCTGATTGTCATTTGCAAACACTTGACAATTCTTAAAATTGTCTGGTATAGTAGGACTATGTCTAATCTCAGCTGTGAACTGATGATTAGGTTCAAAAGGTAATTTACATGTACTAGCAAACATAGCAAGACTATGAGCATGCAAATTTTGTTTTCTTGGGATTTTAGCAAGCTGAGCCTGTAGAAAAGTATTGAGAATCTCTACAACTGTTCCTGTATATTCTCTTAGTCTGGGATCTTTTGTCAGAAAGTCACCATTGATCTATTGAATGATTAAATCAGAATCTCCTATGACAGATACTCTAATTGCCCCTAATCTTCTGACAAGTTTAAGCCCTAAGAAAAGAGCTTCATATTCTACCATATTATTAGTGCATTTAAAGTTTAATCTGTAAGCATGGCCTTCAGCATGATCATTTTCAAGGTTTTGTATCCAAATTCCAGCTCCTACTCCTAACTTTTTAACTAAAACATCAAATTCTAAATGCCAAAGAATTTCATGTTCATAATTGGTATCAGGTGTTTCAGGAACTTTCTTAAGAGTGAGATCTGGTTTTTTACTTTCTTCTAGTTTTTCTTGGGTATCTGATGTTTCTTTTTCCTCAGAGATTTCCTGGATTTGAACACTAGATTTTTTTTTTGCAATTTATTTTGGTTCTGTTGCTGGTACTTCTAGTTCAGTGGGAAGATCAGATTCAACATTATAAAGAATAAATGAGTCCATATCAGAGTTTACTAAGTAGATGGGGAAATTTTCAGGCTTCTCCTGACTACTGACTACATATTTCATTAAAGTTTCTCTATATAGTCTCTTAGGTTGGCTGAATACTGAAATAGTAGCATATGAGATATCCAATTGAAGAGATCCTCTAAGCTTTGCACCCTAAGATTTGGACAATAGCATACCATATTTTGGAGGAATATCTGCTACTACTATATCCATCAAAATTGTTTTTGTAGGGTATTGAACCAATGAAACACACAAGTCTTTGAATAATCCTAAACATCTCACCTTATTTGAATCAAAAGAAAAGAGATCTTTGTATGGTTTGGTGATGTCTAAGTTTAATCTCTCCATTACAGCCTTAGGCATTAGATTGTGAGATGCCCCGGAATCAAGCATGGCATTATGAAGTATTTTATCATGTATATTCAAACTCACATAGAATGGAGGAGTTCCTCCACTTCCCAGTTTTCCATTTACTTCAGGGCCAAATAATAATCTAGGTTGATCATCGAAAACATTTACTGAGTCATCACTTCCAGTAATATTAAGTGATCTATTGATTTGACTTCGGTAGACATCATGTTTAGCTAATTCATACAATGGAACAACTATTTTTAATTTTCCTACTTCAGCTTCCATATTAAAAGGTTTTTCAGTCTGAGTTCTTGTATTTTGAATAGTTGGATTCTCTTTTTCTTCTTTGTTTTCGGTATTTTTCTCCTTTTCAGGAGTGGGGTTGTGTGCTGAAGTTGTTTCTGGATCAACTTCTGGAGGTTCCTCTACATTTCCTTTAGGAGGAAGAGTGTTGGAAAGTTGTCTGTTATTCAATTGAGTATCGGATACATCTTCAATTATTAGGTTGGCAGGATTAGGATCTGATCTAGAAAGAATATTTACAGGGGTAGTATTGGTTTTACCTTTGAGGGGTTGTTTTGCAACTTTCTATTTACTTGTTTCCAGGACATCAATTCTTCTACTCCTCAAATTATATTTCTTGTGAACTTCGTAGATGGCTGTATCATATCCTTCCTTAAAGTCAAAATATTCTCCTGAATGGGTTTGAAAATTCTTAAGAATATGAGCTTCTTGATCCTCTTGGGTCAAGAAAACTTCTGGTTCATTCTCACGTTCAATAAAATTTTTTATTTGAACATCTTCAGTTGGTTCCTTAAAAGTTGAAGCTTTAATATAATTTTCCTAGAATGGGGGCCTAATATTTTGGTCAGGACCAGTTTTTCCAGTATTTTGATTTTGGTTCCTTCTGAAATTTGGATTTCTAACAGTATTGTTCGGTTGACCATCCCAAGGAGATTTCTTCTCAATTGTTTCTACTCTATCTCCTAGCCTTTCCATTCCTTTGATAATAGCATCCAACTTCTTTTCAAAAGCTGTGGGTTCTTCATTTAAAGGCATTCTCCTTTCAAGTCTGGCTCTATCTCGTTTCTCTATCAGGTTGGCTTCAACACTAACAAATATACTTTGAATTTCTTTTAAAGTTTGAGGTGCTCTTTCCCTAAGCTGATACGCCATATCAGAATCAAATCCATCAGGGAATTTGATTAATACTGAATCTGGAGGAGGTCTAAGTTTTTTGGGAATAGCATTGTAAGCCTCATTGAACCTGGTGACGTAATCTTGCACAGTCTCATTTGGTCCTCTCTTTAGTTTTCCAAAGTCTGATAGGATTTGAAGGGGATCTTTCTTCTTTTCCCATCTGTTTAAAAATGATCTATAAAGAGCTTGTAATTCAGTAACACTGTTTGCAGGAAGGGCTCTAAATCAGGTTCTAACTTCTCCAGTAATACTTTGGACAAATATTCTCATTCTTACATCATCATCCTCTATTTCATAAATTTCAAAATAATCGATCATATTTTTAGTATGCTATTGTGCAGTGTAGGTACCAGAACCATCAAAAGGAGTGATTTTACTTTGGTAATCATGAGGCATAGCACCTAGATTAGCAGGTAATACTAAAGGAGCATATATGTTTTCCATTGCAGGAGGTAGCGATGAAATAACAGGTGAGGTTGGTCTATGAGTGGTGGGTGGAGGAGTAGAAGGGGTAGTTTGAGGTTGAGATGTTTGAGGAAATGTTGATGAACTTGGAGAAGCTGAAGTGATCACAGAAACATTTGAAGTTCCTTCGTAGGTAAGTTCAAATTGTATGGAATTTATCAAATTTTTATCAAGATTTGAAGTAACAAATTCAAATTGTAAATCTTTAAGAAATACTGGGTTTGGAACCAAATTGGAAAACTCAGATTCAGAAAAATTTACAAACAGATATGTTTCAAATTTCTCGTCAAAAGGTTCGTCCTCAAGATAAATCCACTTAACAGGACAAGAAATTGATCTATAGAGAGGTCGAGAACTACCAGAGCTTTATTGAATATCTTGTATCCTAGGAATTCTGGGGATCAGATTCAGATTTTCAAACACAGTCGGTGGATTTGGATCAGGATTGGCCCTAGTGTAACGAGTCCTTTCTGAAGCCAGTTTTCTAGGATATATTTTTTTTGGTTTGTTGTCGAAATAAAAATGAACAATATAACTTCAACAATCTCTTTAAGAAGTTTCAAATATTGGATTTAAATTCTCTTAAAGATTTATTTGACTGGAGGAACTGATCAAATGTTTGAAATCAAAGTTCAGTTCATAAACTAGACCGGAGATAGACTGAAATAGCATTTATTTACTTATGCAATTGCAGATCAAAAGCAGTTCAAAGGCTACCTGGCTAACTTCAGGCTCCGTCTATAGCTTATAAAGTAAACAATAGTAACAATAAAATTATTCAGGTCCCCAGAGGAGTTGCCACTATGTTATCACTCAGATTTTCCTTGAAGTTGTTGGGAAGAGGAAAGGGATTCAAGGTAACCACAAACCAACTTTTAGGTACATAATCTAGCCAATCTGTACCCAGAGAGGGCTCTCTATAAAATTTAGCTTTTTTTTAGAAGATATTAGGCTAGTTATAAAGTCCAAGGGTTTTTTTTGAATTTGGGTGATGGAATTCAAAAGATGAGGGTAAGATTGAGTAGTTTAGGCCATTAGGCTAATGGAGTCGAAAAGGATAGTTTAACTGGATTAAGTTTCTTTAACAAAAGATGGTTTCACAGGGAAAGATAATCAAACAGGGAACAATTATAGATATAAAATGAATGGGATGGAATCAAAATGGATGGAGGGAAATTAAGAAGCCTTCAACACATTTATAAGAGGGAAATTGAGTGATTATTAATAAAGAGCAATTAAGTATTCTTTACTAAATAATCAAAATGCTTAAACCAGAAAAATAGGAGCAATTAAGAATTCACTGTTTAAACCAGTTCAGAAGAAAACATTTAGAATAACAACGATTAAAATCAGATTAAACTTAAGCACTTTCTGATTTATTCCTTTTCGTTAATCATTCAGAAATGAAACACAGATGATATAATAAACAAATATAAAAACTTCAAAACATAAGAGATAGATGACTTATTCATCCGCTGCCTGACACAAGAATCCTGTAAAAAGTCTTGTGCATCAATTCATCATCCATCTTGCCACACAAAATTTCTCCAACAGCACTTTATTCCAAAATAGTCAATGTTACAGCAAAGTCTAAGAATCCACCCCTCAATACTCCGATTGAGGGAGTATTTATACAAAAAATTATAAAAAATATCTCATAACAAATTGAGATATCATCTAGGATGACTCATAAGTATGTTACAACTAACTAGAGATATATAGTCTCGTAGATAATAAAAAATGATAACTGATGTTGTGTTGTTTCCTTCTTTTGAGAATGTTCTGAAGGAAGACCCTATGATTTGGCTTTCTGTTGTATTCTTTAGTAACTCTGTGCTGGTTGCTCCGTGTTACTGATACTCTTTATCTGCACTGATATTCCTTTAACCTCTGTTTATCCTTTTATCCTTCTTTATCACTTTACTGTAGTCAATGATCAAAAATTCATGTAAGGATAATTTTACAAAAGTTCTAACATTTCTTCCCACCATTTCTCTTCTGGTATCCTGGTCCTTTGCAGTTTTCTGAGAGTTTCATCAGTCTCTGCATATCTGAAGAAATTAGGTTGATTTGGGAACAAATGCCTTCATGCTCGAGATAAAAAAAAATTTCCAATCTATCATGAAGACTTTTTCCTGTAGGCAATACTGTTGTTGATGAACTAGTTGAGGTACTGGCCTGATTGTCAGCATGCTTGTCCAATTTTTCAACATAACTTTCAAGGTCCATCAATTTATCCTCTGAAACTAAAGGACTTGGCAATCCTTTATTCAACAGAATATCAAATCTTTTAATAAAGGCTTTGATTTCTTCCTGCATATCAGAGCACCTTCATTCTAGATTCTGCATCAGAGTTCTTTTGGTAAAAACTCTTTTTATTTCCAAAATTGTTCATGTCCTGTCTTGAATGCCAAGTTCTTCAAGTGGATGCTTGTTCTGAATATTTAAAAAGTGGACAAGTTCATTAGCTTCTTCACGCATGTTTCCCAATTCTTCTCTTGCCTTTAGGACTTCTTCCATAGCCAATTTTACTAAGTCATTTTGTTCATACATTATTTGAATTGAGGGCCAAACATCTCTTATTGACTGGATGATGTTGTCCCAAAGCATTTTATTTATTTCCTTTAAAGGCTTCTCCAATGTGAGATCCTCCAATTTGTTGACCAATTTTTCTAATATGTTGACCTCTCTTATTTTATCTGCAACATTCATCTTCGAGAGATCATATTTTTGTTCCAAGGTGGTGAGTTGCACCTTTGTTCTCTGTAGTTCTGTCACTTGGAGTTTCAATTCCTCCATTGACTTTATTAATTCTTCTGTACTTAAATTGGAAGTATTTACTTGTGACAATTATGTTGGCTGACCTGTTGTGGATGTACCTGTAATTACCTCTGGTGTAGATTCTGGAACACTAGGCTGATTTTATTTCAATGCCTTTTCAAGATCTTTTTCAGTTTCATTAAGTTGCTCATTCGGTTTCAAGAGAAATTCCATCAATTATTCTTCAGAATTTTCTTTCATGATTTCAGGAGTCTGTGGATGTCTTGAGGCTGGTAGCTTCAATTGTTTTCTCAAATCTGCAATATCATCATCTTTTTTCTTGATCAAAGCTTCTATACCTTTAACATCCTTGGGATTATGACCTAATCCAATAATAATTTCCTCCAAAGTCTTTATCCAGTTGTCCTTAGCCTGAGAAGAGGCTTTTTCAAGATTTAATTGAGCATTAGTATTTTCCAAAGAATCCTACAATTTATGGGTCATCATTGATTTATCCATCAGAGTAGAATAAATCATCTCACCTGTCTATTTATGCAGCTCAATTTGATCCAAAGGAAAAAATATCCTTTGCTATGAATTCAAAATTAGTTCTAACATAATCTGCAGTTGTTTGAGGTTGCTACACTTTGGGTTTGAAGTGACTCATTACCATTTTACCTTGTTGAATGTCATAGGCTGACATCAATCTTGGTTGATTCTTGGGAGCCATCTTCAAACATTGATTGTACACTTGAAGTCTGAGAGGATCATTTCCGGCCTTTATATTTATGAATGTTCTTTTAATATCCTAGGCATATTTCACTGGTGGTTTGAAAGATGATACTTTTGCACTTTTTTGCCTTTGCAGCTCTTTTCTCTGTAAAGTAGTGGATGTCCCACTGATTGTACATGTTTGATGACTACCCAATTATTCTTGCTTCTGACTATCAGGGATTTCATGAAAAGATTCCACTTCTGGAAGAGGATTCAATTTTTGTCTTTTAACATCAGGTTGTTCAGAAGATCTAATGACAGGAGTAGTTGCTTCAGCATCTCTCTTTTTACCCTTTTCAATATTAAGAGGAGTTTGTAAAATTGATATTTCTGCCACATTGATCTGAGTAGAAGAAATATTTACTTGACCCTGTTCTTTAGAAGTTTCAGGCAATTCTCTCATTGTAAATTTCTCTGTAACTTGTATATCAGCCTCTTTCTCCTTTCCTTTAGATGGTACCGTGGCCAATGAACTGATTTCCTGTAAATTTTGTTGAGAAGTCCTAGCAGAAGAAGAACCAATACCTGGTATCTGTACCTATCCAAAAGAGTCTAGGTCAAGTATTTTTTCAAGGTCTTTCATTACATTTTCAACATTGACCTGCTCACTATCTTGTTCTATCAAAGTCCCTTCCATCCATTCATCCGTATTGGCATACTGTTCAATTTCTGGGATTCTTTGATGAATGTATGGTGATAGTTTGTTTTTCATTCTTCTATCACAAATAAAGCTGTTTGAGTCATAAGGTACCTAGTAGAAATTTTTTTGTAATTTAAGATAATCTTCTAAGATTCTTTCAGCTTCCTTTCCAGCATCTCTAGAGTTACAGACAAAGGGACCTAACTGAATTTTAATCCTGAGTTGAGCCTTTTTCTTTGCATTACAAAAATGGACTATATCTGAATTGATCATCTGCCTGAAATACTCTAATGCAAAGAGTCTCATTGGGACATATTTTGGCAACTTGAATGGGCATAACTCACACCCATATATTCGGATTTCTGTGTGATTCCGGTATAGGTACCAGTCACCTATTCGGTATTGCTTTGAGAGTTGAATAATTTTCTTGATTTCACTATTGACCCTAGGAGGGAAGACTCCTGTCAACAAGGTGGTTGCAGGGTGTACAAAAAGGTCAATAAACTCATTGTAGGAATAAGGAGAATCAGGGGAATTATGAGTGATGGCAGACCAAAAAATTACAGACCTAGGATTTCCTTTGGCATAAATTTTTTTGAATCAGAAAGGGAAACTCTCTGATTGAAATTAAAGCATGAGATGGTAAATAATAGAAGAATACTTGAACACTCTTTCATTCTCTAATCTCATGAACTGATCATGAATTTTATCTGCAATGTAGGAAGAAAAATCATACTTGACAATAGTGGGCTGTCTAGGGGTAAAAATTGATAACAATACTCGGGTTAATTGGTCAACATATTCACTAGTATTGAAACCCATTATAGAGGATATCATATTCAAAATAAGCCTACCCACATCAGTGAAAAAGGTGTAACCATAAGGGGGAGGGCCTTTGGGCTGATGTTCTGGCAACATGAAGGTTTGGCAGAGGCGATTTAACTCTTCATAGGATAATTTGGCAGATTTCTCAAGTAATTCTCCCATGGATAGGGGAGTGAGGGCTTGACCAGGTTGAAATTGCAACATCTCGTTGATAGACTGAGAAGTTATGTGAAAAAGGATGGTCTGACTCGGGGACAAAACTGCTCTTTGGTTGGGATCATAATTTGCATGACAGTAATGGATTATCTCAGGAAAAATGTGGACTGAGGGAAGAAAATACATGGGAAGATTGGATTCCCATAATCCAAAAATGTCAGAATCTTTCAAGTAATTATCTCTGCAGTAGCAAAAAATTCGAAGAGGATTTTCACTGAGAACCAGGTATTTAATTTAGAAATCTCTATCTACTAAAGGCAGATAATCTAAATATCTGTGAGGGGCATTCAGGGGTGCGACATTTAGAGCCACGGGAATTTCCATTTCTCGTTCTTGTGGATTCAGAAATGAATTGTGGGTTTTGATAAAAAACGGGCATAGTCACAAGTTTAGGAATGCAATTGCAGTTTTGGGAATTGAGGAATGAACTAAAGAGCAATTCTTAACCCTATTTCAGTTTTTCGTGTGAAATTCAAAACAAAAACCAGGTTTTTTACAGAGTGTTTGGTCAATTTAGTGTTTCCTAAATTGCTACATTAATTTTTCAATCCGGGATTCGTAAGCTGACGAAGTGTGGTGCACTATATGTGCAAGATAACCTATCTCTTACTTTTTGTCGTTTTTGGATTTTTTTTTATTTATCTTGGGGGGTTTTTATCTTGGTTGGTTTCCTAATGTGAGATGGACATTCTAAAAGACAAGTATGGATATAAATGTTCATGGCAATGATGTCCTTTATAATGATTTCCCAACCTTCAAAATTCAAAAGGGTATGCAATGAAAAAATTAATTCCTAAATGAAAATATGCCACTATACTAGTCAAACAAACAGTGAACTATTGATCATGCTGTCTAAATACAAAAGAAAATGTACTCAAATAAATCCAAGAATTGCAAGAAAAGTAAAGCTAAAACCAAATTACATAAACTCATATTCTGACCCCTCACCATTAGTCTCGCTATGGCTTTCGGAGGTAATCATAAATAATTTGAGCAATCTGATATCTAATTTGCAGAAAAATAAACTAATATCAAATTACATATTCATACTTCAATCCTTCACCATTAGTCTTGCTATGGTTTTCGGAAGTAACTGATAATGACATGAGCAAATTAATATCTAACTTGCAGAAAAATAAACTAATATCAAATTACACATTCATACTTCAATCCTTCACCATTAGTCTCACTATGGTTTTCGGAAGTAACTGATAATGACATGAGAAATTTAATATCTAACTTGCAGAAAAATAAACTAATATCAAATTACACATTCATACTTCAATCCCTCACCATTAGTCTCGCTATGGTTTTCGGAGGTAACTGATAATGACATGAGTAATTTAATATCTAATCTAACTAATAAAGCAAATGTACAAAACTGAAATAAATAAAATAGTGTTGGAATTAAAAGCTAAGAAAAATAAATCAGCAGAAGGACAAGACTGATTCCATGTCATTAGTCATTGTAAAACTATGTGCAAATGCCCGGGCTGCCTACTGTAATCTGGAACAAAGACACTGATCATTTAACAGCAATATAAAGCATGAAAAATTATGGACAGAAATAAAATGTTAATACCATAAGAGATGTAATATATACACGTGAATAACTATGGCATAATGAATGTAAGGAAATAAAGCATGAAACTATACAGCAATAAACAAAACCTCGGCGTGTGCAGGGGCCCTCTGCACAATCCTCGGGCAATAGCTATCAACCACGAATTATGCTTATGAACAGAGTCTTCTCATGTATTCAAAACGCAGTCATAACAAGGAAATAATGTCACGGCACAGTGGGCTTTCTTTTCAGCAAAATTACATTACAGAAGCTAACTACTATGCGTATGAGAACGCATTATTTATAATAGAGGATGACATAACTAATTTCCTACAATCTACGCTGATAAAAGACACGTGAACAACCACGTCCAGAAATCTAGCATTATGGCTGCCGTGAAGATTAAATCTATGGAGGGTGGCCGTTGAATTCGGCTTATGGAGCAGTTCACAGGTGTTGATACGTCCCCTGAGATTTAGGAACGGCCACGCAAGTCTTCACGTGGTGAAAAACAGAGTTCTGTCACCGTAGGACTCTTAGGTTGACCACCGCTTGACTACCTTTGACCACGACCTTCTTTGGTGAATTCGACTGAGCCAATAGGACTCGGTCCATATCCATGTCATTTCCAACTTGCCCATGTGGCTTGATTTGTCTGAAGACACCTGCAATATAGACTTTAACAAAATGGCTGCGGAAAGTTGAAGCGGCTGCGGAAAGTGACAAGATTCCGCAGCTTAATGAGCAAAAATCTAATTCAAACAACAGACACAAAACATAGTTAAAAACCACTTTAAATGCTCTTTTATGATTAATATGCAATGATGTTGATGACTTAGGAGGTCCAGGTAAATGGAAAAAGTCTAGAAAGGTGTATAAGAAAGATGTAAGTTTGGGACTCAACACAGAGCTCAACGGGAATTTGGGTAAATACCTATTTTTCGGGAACTAAAGAGTGATGAAAATAGGTGCTGGTTATGGCATATGAACTCTGAATTACTCGACTGCAACTTTCTTTGGCAAGGTAATGGTTGGCAAATTTCGACAGTTGATTTCAAAATTTGCATGGGACACTGGTCGCCTCATGAAATAATGAAAATGACGCGGGTTATTTTGTTTTATTCACAAAGTCAAAGGTTGGCATTTTTTTTTATTTTTTTTAATGGATGACGTCAGCAAGTACGAAGGCTTCATCACGGGAGGCAAGTGGTAAGCGGTTTCCATCGCACATCTTTTGGGGAAGAGTGGTTTTTAGTGGAGGGCGAGCGATTCCATACGATGGACGATGCGTGGTGCAGAATTGTTCAGAAACTGCTTGGCGATCGCACGTTATCGTTCAGACGAGGATGGGCAGCGATATTGATAATAGTCATAGATCTGAGATTAGTTGATTGGACGGTCCTCAGGAAAGGAAGATGACGGGGGATTAATATGGCAGGCTCGATGTAATTTATTATGAAATAATTGCATCGGGGGAATTTTCATTGGTGGATTAGGTTATTAATTAACCATGAGGGTTAATTAATCCCTTTATACGGCGGAATATCGATTTTGTTTATTAATTGGAAATTTATATGGTTATTTTTCAACCAACGGGGTGAGATATATATTATATGGGAATTTTTTATAATAATACGGGAAAAAGGGAAATTTACATAGGGATTTAAATAATAAGTTAGAAATTAATATGGAAATGAACAAAAACGCTAAGTGTAAAACATCAAGATAATGTATTTAACTTATGCTTTTATGAATATGGTTTTTAATGAAATATTGCATGATTTTCCTAAGTAAAATGGGATTTTACTTAGGAAAATATTTTTTAGAAATGAATAAATGTCATGATAAATGATTTTAAGTACTTAGGATTTTCCAATTATTGGGCCCAGGGTCCGGTCTCTCCAAAAGTCAAGGAAATGCCTTGAGCCCCTCTAATTTTAAAATACCTTAGTACTTAGGGGTAATTAGTGAATTTTTTTAGGGAAAGATGAGAAGGGAAGTTAATAATTTGACTTTGTCTTGCTTGAAATTCTTCCAGTGTATTTTCTGCCTTTGCACTTGTGATGAACGTAAAATATTTAACACATCTAAAGCCATTATTCATCACATGTAATTTTGCAACAACATCTACCTACCCTACCTACTTACCCTACCATTTTTTCTTCTTTATTAGGGTGCACTTAGATTGGCAAACCCTTATCACACTTTTTATTTTACAGGTGGAAATCTATCTAATTCTAACCTTATTACATCCAAGGGCTCAGATTAAACTGTTGAGCTCCTTTTATTTACTCTACCTATCTACTTATCTGCCAAGATTAAACAGTTTGGTCAGATTTTATTCTCTATCTCTATAACATAAAATTGAAATATGAACTAGCCAAGCTTAAACTGTTTGACTATTCATAAATTGTGGCATAAAATACAAGTTGCACACAATTTTGTTTATTACATAAGAGCAAAAAGTAGCGACATTTAGACTTGCACACTTTCCTTGGCCTTTCTTTTGGTGGGGTTCATTTTCTTTCACTTTTTTGGCCATTTTTATTCTTTTCACCCTTTGATTTTTATTTTAGGGTAAACCCTCTTTACATTTTTCTTTTAATTTTTTTTAATTTTTTAAGAATATGGGAAACCTTGGCAACAAGAAAAGGTATGAAAAGATTGCATAGCCCATCAAGTAAATCATGAAATATGACACCTATTGGTATAGGATTCTAACACATCACACAACTGCTCCCTTGAAAAGGACTAATTTTACAGGAAGCAAACACAAGCAGGTTATAGGTCGCAAATGGTACCTAGTCGTAGGTCACATTTTGCAAACCCTCCCAGGTCGCAGACCATGCCAACTTTCAGGAAGCTGAAATGACATGACAACCCAAAGGTCATTTTTTATTCTATATGTACTCCCTCGGGAGATAATGTAGTGACCTTTTTTGGACTCCACAGAGAGGAGAGATAATTGTACAACATTGAATGCATGATTCTGGGAATGAATAAAAACCAATGTTTTGACTGAACTATTAGATCTGATGGAAACTCATGTGTGTTAACATTATGAATATTATGTCTTTACATACTTGCTATCATTTGTGACCGATCAATCTATGTTTCTGCTCATGCATCATTTATCCGTTTCAGCTCTTTGGATGTGTTTATTATTTTTGAATGTTTAGCACAGGGAAATGTTAATAACTTAGTTATTGATATAGCCTTAATCTCTTGGAAACACACTTAAGGAATTGAAGGGCGTTTCGGCCATAGCGAATTGTTTTTCTTCTGGTCAACCAAGCCTATTTATGAGCATGACCCTAATGATGTGTTGCTAATAATACTTCCTTTGGTTGCATGATTTAAATCTTGATTTGCTATTTATAATGTTTCATTTTCAGGAGAACCAGTCGAACATTCAGTTTGTATGATTCAAGTACTTGTGCATCCTCTTGTTCTCTAAATACACCTCCATCTGAGAAATGCATATTCAACGTTAGCCGGACCTACACCCCAGACGAGATCCCTATAGCAATAGGTCTAGAGTCTAGTTGGGACTTTATACCAGGGAGATCCCCTTACTGCTGGAAAGGAAATTCTCCCCATCAAAACCTTCTTAAACCATGAAACATGGAAAACTGGGTGCACTTGGGAAGATGCAGGAAGGTCCAATTTGTATCCCATACTGCTAATATTTTGCAACACCTTGTAAGGAAAATAGTAATTTGGCGATAATTTATTATCCTTATTATCTTGCTTGAGGGAAATTTTTTGTATGGTTGTAGTCGTAAAAATACCTAGTCACCTACATCAAAACTTCTCTTGCTACGATGTTGATCTGCTTGTTGTTTCATTTGATTCTGTGCCAAATTTAGGTTATCCTTTAATAGTTGGAGAACTTTTTATTGATGCTAGATGTGATCTTCCACTGGTTGAACCTTAGAATTTTCTTTTAAAGATGATGTGTCAAACGGTGGAGGATATCCATAAAATTCCATAAATGGGATCATTTTTTCTATAGTGTGGAAGGAAGTGTAATAACACACTTCAGCTAGAGATAATCACTTGACCCATTGTGTTTTTTTATCAGATACAAAGAAACAAATATATCCTTCCAAACATTTGTTCACTATCTTAGTTTACCCATTAGATTGAGAATGATAAGATGAGATATGAGCTATTGAGGACCCAAACAACAAAATTTCGTCCAAACATTTCCAGTGAAAATGGGATCTCTGTCACTTACAATAATATTTTGGTTTCCATGTAGCTTTTGAATTGATTCCATAAATGCAGTAGAAACTATACTCACTTTAAATGGATGAGATAATGCACAAAAGTGTGCATACATGGTAATTATATCAACTACCACCATGATGAAACTCTTTCCTTCATACTTAGGTAAACATGTGATCAAATCCATTAAAACCTCCTCCCAAACGTTGACTTGGAATGGATAAAGGTTGTAGAAGACACGTGGTATTAATTGTCCCATATTTAATGCTATCCAAAAAAAAAAATCTTAACCCTGTGGTAAGTTTTTAAAAATCTAGAGTGTCCTCCTAAGGGAGATTTGTGGAATTACAAAAGAATTTCTTTTTTTAGTTGGGAATTCTTACACATGTATAAGCCATATTTGTACCATAACGAATCATTTTTCCAGCTAAATGTATAAAATGTACTGGCATATTGCTACAAAATTTGAATAAGTGTCCACACTTCTTCATCATTCTTCCATTCCTCCCTTGCCTCAATTATCCAATCTAGTTGGATAATAGAAATGGAAAAAATCAATGCTTCCACATCCTCATCCTTTCTTAAGAGTGCATATGCAACAACATTTAGCTTCCCTTTTTTGTAGATGATTTCAAAGTCATAACCCAACATCTTTGTGACCCATTTTTGATGATCTTATGAAGATATTATTTTTTCCAAAACGTATTTAAGACTATCATGATCAATTTCTTCCTTGAAGTGTCTTCCCATTAGGTAAGGTTTCCATTTCTTTCGTTCGTTTAGTATTACCAACATTTCTTCCTCATAAATAGCTTTCTGTAAATAATTTCCTTTGATTGGGTGACTTTTAAAAGAAATGGTTCTGCCTTCTTGCATTAAAACAACACCAATTCCATTTCCCAGGGCATCACATTCACAATAAAGGTTTTTCTAAATTCTGGTGTACAACTAAGACTGGTTCTTGGAAAATTTCCTCTTTAAGATGTTAAAAGGCCTTAGTTTCTTTAGGAGTCCATGAAAATGCATCTTTATTCAATAATGTTGTTATAATTGTATTGCTATTGTCCCATAATTCTTAACAAACTTGCAATAATACCTTTTTAACCCGAGAAATCCTCGCAACTGCTTTACGGTTGTGTGGACTTTCCATTCCTTAATGGATTTAATTTTTTTAGTTTATACCTTAACACCCTCCTGAGATACAGTATGACCCATATATTCCACCTTTTGTACTCCAAAGAAACATTTGGAGTTTTTTGCATATAATTGTTTCTCCTGCAATAGTTTGAGCACCCTATCAACATGTTGAACATGATCCTTCCAAGACCTAGCTTAGATTAGTATATCATCAAAAAATACTAACACAAGTTTTCTAAGTGATTGAAAATGGAATTCATCGACCCTTGAAATGTAGAAGGTGCATTGGTAAGGCCAAAAGGAATGACAAAAAATTCATAATGACCCTCATGAGTTCTAAATGTTATTTTCAGAATGTATTCAGTCTTCATTCTAATTTGGTGATATCCCGAACAGAGACCCAACTTCATGAAATAAATTACTCCACGTAATTCATCCAATAATTCATCAATCACATGAATGCGAAACTTATATTTAATATTGAGCGTATTGATATCCCTATAATCCAGACACATGTGCCATGATCCATCCTTCTTGTTCACCAATACTACTGGAGAAGAGAAAGAACTTTGACTAGGTTGAATTATACCAACCTCTAGCATTTCTATAATCATACTTTCAATTTTGATCTTTTGGACATAAGGATATTTGTAAGGCCTGATGTTTGGAGGAACACTTCCTAGAATCAAATGAATACCATGATCATGATAAAAAAAAAGGTGGGATTTTCAAACACCTTGGAATGATTTTCCAAGACTTTTTGGAGATCTGAAGAAATAGATGATTTTGATGTTGAAACTTCTAGTAAGCACAATTGTGCAATTATCCATATTCGTTATTTATTCAGAATCTGTGTCATCACATTAGAGCTTATTATCTTTCATGGATTCCCTATTATACCCCGTAATTCAACTTCCTTTCCTTCCGAAAAAAAATTCAAGAAAAGTTCTTGAATATTTAAAGCTACCATCCCTAAATATTGTAACCATTGTACTCCTAGTACAACATCAAAACCACCCATTGGAATGGAGAGAATTGGACTATTAAATAAATATTCTACCATTGTTAGCTTGATATTATGGCACTTTATAGAGAAATTTATAGTTCTTCCATTTGCAAACATCACTTGACACTCTGGTGCTAGGTATAGGAAGAAATTCAATTCCTTGGATACCTTACAATGAATAAAATTATGGGTACTACTCGAATCAATTAGCATTATTAAATTTTTCTTCTTGATATGTCCTTCTATCTTGAGATTTTGAGGAGTGATAATTCCTACCAATGCATTACAAGTGTTATCACCAAATTGATCTTCATTGGCTGGCCATCAATCAAATCAATGTAACTCTTTCAAACCACTTGTAACTGAAGATTAGCGTCTTTAGTTTGAGAGGGCTCTCTCAAAGGGGGTTTATGATTTTGAATAAGGATAATACTAGATGGCTAATTCTATGAATTGTAACTTGGTTTTTCTATGATTACAGGTTGATAATTAAAGGCTTGCTACCATTGGGCTATTGAGTCAACATCAACACTCTTAATGACAGTCTTTCTTCACATGGAAGCTGAGGCAGATAGAGGTCTTTAATCAAGATAATTCACACACACAATATAAGGAAAACATAGTAATTTCACCCCTAAATGAAGTTAGAGCATAATAATATGAATTATGAGTAATTATAGATAAAATCCATCGCAAGTAATTACACATAAAGATAAATAGAAACAACACATTAACACCTCATGAGAATCTCAGGTCTGGAAGTAGAATGTCACTATATATTACTGATAATGGAAAAAAAACATATAAGAAGAAATTTGGTGCAATATTCTCCAACTCTTTACTCTTCGATGTTCATTCTATAAATAGAAATTCTTTACAATGTAGATGATCTGCACAGTTGGCTAGATCTTTGAATTCTAACTCTAACAGCTATCCTAACTGAAACTACTAACTTCAAACAGAAAAAGGACAACTATCCTTTAAGAAATCAAACTCTTAATAGGACTCTATCTCCTATTTATTAGATTCGGTTCTCCTAACAATGAAACGATTACATATTAGATATCACATGTTCGAGGGATAAATCACCATCACATTACATATTTAAAACACTCCTATATCTGTGGAAGACAATCCTACTTTTTAGGGATGGATAACCTTCAATTTAATCACTGTTCTACCTAATGAGTTGGATGTGTGACACTTATTTTGAGTAATGAATCTCTTCTAAGATGGCTCACTGACATGTTGGAGATCTCCAGCTAGCTAATGTTCTATTGGAATGCTAAAAAATATTCAAAAAGCTCCTCGCTATGAAATAGGGCAGTTTAGGCAGTTTCGTAGCGAGTTTTTGTAGCATATGAAAACCTGCCTTTTCACCTATCTCCTTACTGCCTTTATTGTTCAAACACCTTTACTATGACAAGACACCTTGCAAACAATAATTTTCCCTCCATAATACTTGAAAAAACTAAATTTCAAGGAAAAAATTCACCTATAGAAGTTTTCATAGCGTTTTTTTGGCCTCAAGCTCGAAGTATGCTATGAAACTGTCCAAAAAACCAGAATTTTCTGATTTCAAGATTGTCTTCAAAAATTGATCTCCAGAGCTAAAATTTGGGTTCTTTGTAATTCATGAACCTCATAAAAAATATTTCTACTCAATTTTTTACACCTATGGTGTTTCATCTTCATTTACAATCAATTGAATAATGGGTTCTTCTGCCACTTTCATCTTCAGCCCTCTCATTTCTAACTCCACTTGAATCAAATCCAGCTGCTCCTGAAGATCTTCCACTTGATATTTTAATGCTTTGTTCTTGGATTGTAAGTCAAATTTCATATTCTTAATGTGTTTGACCTCCCCTCTTAATGGCTGAGTCCATTTCAGCAACATTTCAGCATTGTCCAAATTTTTTGAGACACTTGTGACTTGCTCCTCCCATATTTTCCTCATCTGTTCAAATTGAAGCTTCTTAGCTCGGTGATTATTTGCTTCTAACTTTAAAATTGATATCTATTTACCTTCTTCCTTCAACTTCTCTTTGAAGGTTTCTATTTCTGATTTTTCAATTATTTTCTCTTTTCCCTTTATTTGACTGATAAACAATGCCTCCTTTGCTGATGGAGAAAAATATACGATGCTTGTTGGCTGTGCAGCTTCATTTATTTTCTTAGTCTATTTGCTTTCCATGACCTTATTTGCATGTCTGGTCATTGGATTCCTTGGTTGAAATATAAAACTAGCATCATCACTTGGAAAATCTAGTTTTTTAGCAATCTTACCTTTCTTCAGCTTTCTTCCTCCAACTTCAATCTCCTCAGCTTGCACAATGGGTGACTCTTCAATGTCAATTGCATGAAGGATATCCTCCAAATTGCCTTTAGCCAATGTCTAGATTCTAGTGACTCTCTTGCCGCCTTGTTTTCTGACTGTATGCTTCTGTTTTGCAAGTGCTACTTGAGGTGTGTCAGTCTCTTGCAAAGGTTCTACTCCCATGTTCACTAGTTCTGCAGGAGATGATATATTTTCTTCTTTAACTTCTTCTGCCACAAATGGTGATGAGGTAGTTCTATGTTTCGAGGCTTTCTTTGGAGTAACCACATCAATTTCATAACCACTCATGAACAAGAAAGAAATCCAATCTCTATCTAACCTTCTCAATTCTTCCAACACTAACACCTTAATTAGACCATGATGAAAAAGAGATGTCTCATTGCCCTCAGTCTTAATTTGAACCTTATCTAACAATTTCCCTAGACTTCTGTATAAATAGAAAGGCAAATCAAGTGACCTCTTACCTACGAAATGTAGAAGAAGTCTGAGATGGTATGAGT
The DNA here is from genome assembly GCA_034641835.2 of Pinus albicaulis. Lineage (NCBI taxonomy): Eukaryota > Viridiplantae > Streptophyta > Pinopsida > Pinales > Pinaceae > Pinus > Pinus albicaulis. Next base: position 795,364,701 of record CM076580.1, read on the forward strand.
ATACCATGTGGAATATTCCTTCACAGGTAAAATATTTTTGAATGACCATCAACATTTTTGCATAATTCTCCTTCATGAAGCTCCTAGGGATAGAATTTTTCAAATCAACATCACTGTGTTCTTGCTTGATAAACTCTTTGCAATCCTGCATTGTGAATTTCATACCATTAAACCACTTTTCACCACCTATAGGGATTCCTGTAGCTGATGATATTCTCTCTGGTGTCACTGTAAATTTTAGAATTCCAAACTTTGATGTTGTTCTTGTGAAACTGGTGGCAAAATCCTTTGAAACCTGTAAATGAAAACCTTGCAGCCTCTAGTAGAATTGCAAGCAGCGAGTCCTTCTGAAAAACTCCATAGCAGTAGGCTCTTCATTGAGTAATTTCATGTCCATGGGCTCATACCTATGACAATGCCCACCCTTATTTATTTTCCTTCTTGCATCCACAGATGCTTTATAGTCTTCATTGCCTCGCTTGCTGATGACACCTGTAGAGTTCAAATTTGCCAGCAACCTGCTTGGCTTGATTAAGCAACTCTGCAGGGATCAACTCACATGTAAGGATAAAGTACAATATGAAAAGTATAACTAAGGTGAGGTTTAATAGTTTAATTGACAACTCGAGCTTCAATCATAACACATACAAGAAAAAAGGGTAACTTATGACATCAAGCACAACTATGTACATTTAAAATTTACCATAAAAACCTTGAATGACCTCCACTTTTGCTACTCTAATCATAAAATGACGCCACATACAACTTGTATAAATTTGAATAACTGATATATTATTCACCGAGATTCTCCTGATCACACACTATTTTAGCTTCATGCACAATACATAATCTCTTCTACCATTGATCATTACATGCAGAAATAAAATCAATTGCATGTGCACATTAAAACCATAAAAAATCACACATATGAACACGGTATTTCATGCGAAAGCTTAAAGCTAAAAACCCCAACTATCTGTATATTATATGTCATAGAGATCATGTAAAAATCATTTTACAAAGCTCCTCACAAGCTCTCAGCAAAACCTCAAATTGCTACACACTAATCAAGCTAGATCTAGCAAAACACATGCTCCAATATCTGCCACCTGATAGCCAGCCTCTATTGCATAATCAATGATGTAGGATGGCTCATTAAATAACTTGAACCACCTGGCTTGTACTGTGAAATCCTCATTGGCTCCTCCAATCACTGGTTGTTGCAAATATGCAACAGTATAGTCACAACTGATAGTTAACCTGCTCTTTCACCTATCTCTGCACTGGTCTCCACTGAAACTGTCCATGCACTGAAGTTAACTGATGCATTCTTTAGTTGATTAATGAGTTTATAATTATTGAATTAATTAATAATTAATTCACACCACTCTCACTAATTGTATCAATCAGTTAAACTAGATACAAATAGCTCAACTATGTTTAGATTAGTTAAACCGAACACAACTCCATTAACTTCCTCAATCAACTCCACCAAACTCTCTCACATGAGTTCTAACTGAAGTATCCATGCAATAGCTCCACCTAACCCTCAGGAATAGTGTAATTCCTTCTGTCAGCTCTTGTTCCACATCTGTGCACTTAACTGAAGTGCTCCAAGAGAATAAGATAATGTTTAGAGTCTAAATATTATTAAGAGCTAATAATATTCGACATATCTATTTTTAGACTGGCAATCTAAAAATAGATTTCGCCCAATATGTCTAAAAATAGAAGTCCATCTATTTTTCCGACTTGACCAACCATCCACAAATAGCATCCTGCAACTCATAGAACATGATCCATATGTCTAAAAATAGACTTTGCGCCAAAAATAGCCTGCGGGCCCACTTAGTGAAGGCGACTCCTTTCCACTAAGCTCATCATCTTGTTGCAATCTCAACACTCCATCTCAACAAGATATGGATTATCTGCAACCCCTATCCTGCCTCTGTGGTATTCGAATTTGCTCCTGGTGAGCGCCTTCGTCAAGATATCAGCATCCTGATCCTCCGTAGGAATGTATGAAAGTAACATGATCTTCCGCTACACACAATCTCTGATATGATGATACCGGATGTCAATGTGTTTAGATCTATCATGAAATACTGGATTAACCAAGAGTTTGATGCAACTCTGATTATCACAATAAATCACAGTAGGATCCAAGTGTGAACCGAACAACCCGACCAAGATCTTCCTCATCCATATAGCCTCGCATGCAGCCAAACTCGCTGCCATATACTTAGCCTCTATTGAACTGAGTGCCACGGATCTCTGCTTCCTGCTGTACCAAGAAACTGTTGTCGACCTGATACTGAAAATCCCTCCAGATGTGCTCTTTTTGTCCGTTGGGCTCCCTGCCCAATGTGCATCCATGAAGCCACATAGCCTCACCTCATCCGACTATCCGTACCATAATCCATATCCCGATGTGCCTCTGAGATATCTCAATACATGCTTGCCTGACTTCTAGAAGAGCTTGGTTGGCTTAACCATAACTTGTGAAAGCTGGTTCACAACATAGCATATGTCGAGTCGTGTATTGACCAGATGCATGAGCGACCCCACCAAATGTCGATAAACAGTGGCATCCACTACCTCGCCGGCAGCATCCTCTTCCTCCATCCACCAGAAGAGGAGTTCACTGTGCTTGCAACCATGCATGTTGAACTTATTCAAGATAGTCCACACCATACTTGCTCAGAGAAACAAACAGTCATCACTATGTCGCCAAATATCCATCCCAGAAATGTAAATTTGAAGGAGGCCCAAGTCCTTCATCTCAAACTCTTTTGCAAGATCATCCTTGCATGAGAGTATCAACAGCTCATCACCTATCAAAATCAAATCATCTACATAAAGTACAATGATCAGCAACTTACCCTCCACCACTATCTAGTATAGGTTCGGATCCGCCTCACTCTTGGAGAATCAAAGTTTGGTGAAATAATTGTCTATCCGTGTGTACCAAGCATGAGGTGCTTGTTTCAACCCATACAGCGCTCTCTTGAGCCTGCACACATGCGACTCGCTGCTGAAGATCTCGAAACCTTCGGGCTGCTCTATGTACACCTCCTCCTCAATGACTCCGTTGAGGAACGCAGTCTTCACATCCATCTGATGAATGTGCCACCCCATCTATGCTGAGAGAGCAAGAATCGTCCGTATGGAAGAATACCTTGCGACAGGTGCAAAGGTCTCCTCATAATCGATCCCCTCTATCTGTGAGAAGCCTCGGGCAACAAATCTTGCCTTGTACTTCTCCACACTCCCGTCAGCTGCCTACTTCAATTTGTAGATCCATCTCGAACCCACCACTGATTTCCTTCCTGCCTTGGGACAATTCCCCCATACACTGCTTCGATAATCGAATCATACTCTTCCCACCATGGTGATCTATCCATGCGGATCCTCCACAGCTTTCCTCAAAGAGGATGGCTTCGTCACTGATACCTTGCTCATAAAATCCCCATGGGCCTAAGATACCGATCGTGACCGGCTCAAGTCAAGGCCGTGATGTAGGTGCTCCTACAAACCTCTCTGCATCTTGAGCCAGTCACTCAGTTTCTGTAGTGCGCTTCCACCCTTTGATGGTTGGCGTTGCATGAGTGGTCTCTTCCACTCCATGAACCTCCTCTTGTGGCTGCTCCACATCCAGAGAATCATCCTTAGGAACTAATAGCTCCTCATCTGCATGCAAGTGTGGCTCCCTCTCAAGCGAACACTTCATGGCATTCTCCTCATGAAATTTGATATCCCGTCACACAACAGTCTTGTGACTGTCTGGAAAATACACACGATTGTTGTGGGGCATATCAGTGTACCCCACAAATATCCCAACCTCTGCAGTCGGCTCCAGCTTCTTCCTGGCATCCTTCGTCACATGAATCTAAACAGGTGAACCAAAAATCCTCAAATGGGAAATATCAGGTCTCTTACCAGAAAACGCCTCCTCGGGTGTACTCATGCCAAGTATCCTATGAGGACAATGGTTCTGCACATATACTGCAGTATTGCATGCCTCAGCCCAAGAGTGTATGGGAAGGCCTTGATCATGCAACATTGGCCATGCAACACCCACGATCGTTCTATTCTTCCGCTCAGCAACCCCATTCTGCTGTGGGTTATGAGGTGCTATGAGCTCTCTTCAAATTCCTTCTGCGCTGCAAAAGTCCTTGAACTCGCCAAAGATGAATTCACCACCATTGTCGCTCCTAAGAGCCTTCACTTTCTTCCCCGATTCTTTCTCAACCAGTGCCTTGAACTCATATAACTTTGAGTATGTCTCGCTCTTCTTCTACATGAAGAAGATCCAACACTTCTGAGAAAAATCATCAACAAATATCACATAATACATGTGCTTTGCTGTCAAAGCTACTGAGAAAGGTCCACACACGTCTCTGTGAATTCTCTCAAGGATCATCATGGCACGACTATCCTTCTCATGAAAGGTGGCTTTCACAAATTTTCCCAAGGTACATCCCTTGCACTAATCTGACTGTGCAAGAGTACCCTTAGGAAGCCCAGTAGAAATCTGATGTAGTATCTTAAAAGCTCCATGGTGAAGGTGGCCAAATCTCCGGTGCCACAACTCGTCATCATCCCGAATCACCACTCCTTCTGCCTTGCCTACCATTGCTGCACAGCCATCTACCTCCAATTGATAAAGGTTCTTACCTCGAACCCCTATCCTCTGGATCTCACCAGTTGCCTTACTGGGCAGGAAATTATTTCCCTTGCTAAAGGCAACATCATATCCCTTGTCTTCTAACATCGCCATAGAGATCAGATTCTTCATCAATCCTGGAACATGCAATACTTCCTTCAATACGAAGGGCTTACCAGACTCCCTCTCAAAGGAAATGGTACCGATACCGGTCGCACTGTATCTACCATCATCGCCCATCTCGATGTGCACTCCAAGATCTTTTTCCTCCAGATCTGAAAACAGATCTCGATCTCCGGTCATGTGAAATGACGCACCACTGTCCAAGAACCATACTGATCCCATCACACTTGAAACCAAGCATCCGATCAGTGAAAAATCCAGTTCGAATTGAGAAGCCAATGCCTCTCCCGCTGCAGATCCAACAACCTTCTTATTTTTCTTCTTCTCACAACCAGTGACGTAATGACCACATTGGTGACAAGAAAGCGCTTCGGTTAGGCATGTCCCTATTTTCTCCTTTCACACCCATCGTAGAGAAGCGCACGTTTCTCGCTCTTCCCCTATTTCGTTTTTGGTACCGTTAGAGCTTCGTATCTTCATCCCTCCGTCGCAGATCAAATTTCTTGTTGGCATTTCATTTTAGGTGTCTCATTCGCTCCATCCACCGCATTCCACATATCATGGATCATCCTGGATGGAAGGGTTTTGTATTTCATATCCCCGTGTCTGCACTCAGTCTCCGCTTCACTGCACCATTTGCCGCCTGGTGTTTGGTCTCTTGGTCAACAAAGAGTCATTTTAGGGTTTTTAGTCTCATTAGGACTAGGGTTTTGTTAATTTAGTCTTCAGAATGTCTAATAATGTCAGCAGGCACATGAGGAAGCCTCAAATAAGGTATCAGTGCAAAAATTTCATCGTCATAATGCTTGATAATGATTTTTCTTCAAAACTCTGTTTTGAAGAAAAATCGTCTATTTCATCTTTTGTAATAAATGCAATGTAATTTTCAAATTTTTTCAGTTGTAAATTACTTCAGGCACAACCCTAGTCGCCTTTGCTAAATCCCCGTGCCAGCTATCCCTGCAAAGGAAGATAAGAAGTCCAAAAAATCAAAAGGAAACAAAACAGAGTTCATTTAAAAGTGTCAAAGTCTGAAACATTAGAAAGTGGGTTTGCCCAAATGAAAAATCAAATTCTTTGATATATATAAGATATTTTCATATTCAAACCCCATTCACATGCCAAGAGACAAGAGTGAAACCAAGAAAAATCGTGGAGGAGCGAAGCAGTAGTTTGGAGGGAAGATTGTGTGTCATTAGTAGAGCGCGACGCACTGGGCATTGGTCGCGGCACACAGGCTGAGTGCAGTGCATAGAGTCGTGCTCCTGTGTCTTAATTTGTTCCAGCACGGTGCATAAGAAGGGCGTGGTGCACTGGGTTTGCTGCGCGGCGCACAGGGCCGAAACACAAAAATTCTTGCTATCTCTCTCAATCATCAAAACGAATCGGTCTCCTTTGCTCCAAGTAACTTTATCTGACTTTGTAATTGCCATTAACCCATGTTTGGTGTTGTTTTAGTTTGAATATGAGAGTTTGAATGCCAAAACTATAAACCCTATTCTCTTGTCAAGAATTTTTCCCTTAGGGTTTTAAAGTTGGTGTTTTAAAAGTAATTTTGTGCCACATACTCCATCCCCCTCACTGTTATCTCATCACAACCATTGTTCACCTTATATCCCAAGTCACTCATTCCTAAGCCCCATTTCCCTATCCCAAGTCATTTCATCTCACTCTCATTCTCCCTTTCCCATCTCACTTATAAAAATTCCCAAACCCCAAGTTTCCCAAACAGTCAATTGGTTGTCCCTACACCTCAGATATCACTTAATTGAGGTCCATTGTTCCTACTGCCCTATTTCTCCACAGTCCCTCTCTTACCACCATATATTTGGCAATTGAAATAAAACACCAAATTCTCATTTTCATTTCATACAAGGCAACATACACCTTGCATGGACATCATGGAGACATACACTGATACATCATATGACAGAGATAGTGATTCTACCACTGAGCTACATGCACCTAGAAGGCCTCATAAAGGCGGCAAACATGTAAGAGAAGAGCCCACCTCATTGACTCAATTGCAGGCTTACCCACTTGCAATGGCATGTTTTCGAGAGTAGTCATGCTATCAGTATTGTGAGATGATTTCTAGGATCCATCATCATCAGGAGTTGGCTCGTTTGTTTGTATTGCATTTACATGATGGTCGGGTAACTCTTGCTGGTGTAAATTTCACTTTGACACCGGAAACCATCTCTCAAGCAACCAGAATACTGAATGTGGGTGAACCGTGGAAAAAATGACAACAGGTGGATAGAGTGCATTATGAACCATACATCAGGCCTAGCTTTGTGAGGCAACTCAGCAGGGTGTTCCCATTCCAGTTCCTAAAGGAATATTATGCGCCTCTGATGAAACTCATTATCGGATATTTTAGTTGTGAGGGCCAGTTTTCATGCCTCTATGCCTACCATATCAGGTTATTGATGCATTTCAAAACGGTGAGGATGATGAAAATCCCTTATTTCATGTGTCAGAATATCGAGAGGATGACCACTCTTGTGCAGAAGAAAACTCCCGAGCAGTAGGACAACAATATTTATCACTATGCACTCATCCAAATCGTGGTTGTACATCAACTTCGATTGCAGGGTATTTCATGGGAGGATTTCATTTCCCATGACTTCTTCACAGCTCCTCAGGTTCCTACAGAGGTTTTTCAAGATCCATGAAAATATTTAGATCATCCTGAAGGTCACGAGACAGAGCCTATCAGTGTGCCAGTGTTTGTTACTTATCAGAGAGGCACTAGAGTATTATTTGCAGCAACCCGAAGAGTACTATCTCCACTTGGGGTGGAAGGGGTCTCGTTGCTGTCATCAACAGCATAGGTATAGGTACAAGACAAAGGTAAGAGGCCTATGCAGGATGAGGGCCCTTCAAGAGGCTAGGATACTGATTTTGTACTCATTGATGAGGATTTGAGCTCTCCAAGCTCAAAGTTGAGAGATACTATTCAAGAGCAGAAGGTGGAGATTGACACATTGACTGTCAAATTTTAGAGATCCAAATGGATCATAAATTACCTGGAGCAGCGAAACAAATAGTTGGAAGATGAGCAAACAATCATGGAGTTGCAAAACATCCATGAGAACCGGAAAGCTGCCCAAAGAAGCCAAACCGAGATGACACCCATTGAGCGAGAGATTGAGGCTGATAGAGAGACTTGGCTTGAGAGGGTCAATATTCATCTTGAGAAGCTGTTGGAGAAGGCCAACAAGGAAAAGAACATGCTCAGGCACATGAAGAACCATTATTGGGCGTGAAATCATGTTTGCAAAGCAAGGATCAAGATCCTGAAAGCAAGAATAAAGAGGGCACTAAAGCGTCGTAAAAGGCATGATAGACTCCAAATTTTGGCCGAAGCCTCTTTGGCCCAGCATAGTGCTTGATGGTGGACATTCAGCCCAAATTTCAAGAAATTTGGGAAACTTTTTGTCAATTTTGAATTTTTTGGCCTTAAAACAGATTTTCTTGCCATACGCGTAGCGCCACTTGGCGTGCACTTAAAATTAGCAGCTCCTTTTGAGAAAAAATTTGTATTTATAGATTTTTCATCAAAATTTATGCATGCCTACGCATTACCTAAGGATTTTGACAATTTTTGGGTTGCTTAAAGGGTTAAAAATACCTCAAAAATGGCCTTTCTGCCACTTTTTGGACACACAGGAAGCAGTGTTGGGAGATTTGATTTTTGGAGGGGCAAATGGAAACCAAATTCATAAATTCTACTTGGGATGGAAATTTGACAGGCAGATATTTCCAACGAGCTATCCTACACTCAATTTGGACTTTGGGAAGGCCCTCAAAATCAGCCTCAAAGTGGCGCTACGCATAGAGATTTCAAGCGCGGCGCATTGGGAAATTTGGCCTATTTTTCACTCAGCAGCTCAGATTTTCGCCTAGTTTTTGCTAGTTTTATTTTTTCATGTAACTCTTGATGTAAATTGATGTAATTTCATGAATTTTATGTAATTTTGGCACATTTTTACTCATCCTAGTAGATTCATTCACTAAAAAGTGAAATGTAAGTGAATGAATCAGTTTCCTACCTTATAGAGGCAAGTTGTTTCATTGCCTATTTTCCAGTTCTTAGTTTAGATATGGTTGAAACAGCTCCTAGAATGATGAGATCGACCCCTAGAGGCATGTGGATGAGTTAGGCTTGTCTATATCATGTAATTCATCAGTCATTTTCAGGGTTGGACACTTGGGGTTGCTTGGCACTTCATTGTACATTTCATCTCTCCAATTTTAGCAAAGGAATAGACCAGGGTTTGCAGCACTCTATGGGATCCATGTGGCTCTGTTTCTTGATGGTGTGTTTCTCTATGTGATTGTAAGTTCACTGATTATTTATGTGTATCATTTCCCTTATCCTTTCTTCTCAAATTAAACAGATGAGTGATAAAGGTGGAATTCATTAGATTGCTTTGCTTTGCCTTCAATTTTGTTTAATTTTCCATGTTTTCATCTGTTTGAAGAGGATTATTGAAAGCCTATTTCCCTCTTTAGCTCCTCACTAGTCTTAAATATCCATTCATTCAATCCAAATCATCAAAACAATTGCCTTCCTTGTCCCATTCATAACGCTGCAAAAACTAGGCCTCATCCCCAGACCCAAAACTGCCTTTCCCTTTGATTCCCCCAAAAATCAAAATCAAAATCCTTTACTTATATACCTAGCTAAAATTAGCTTTTATTTAAATTCATCTCAAGCCTTATTGATTATCTTTGTTGAGATTAACCGGGAGAGAGCCCTCTCTTGATCTGGTAGGACTAGCTACCAGACTGAGTGTGGTTTGATGTTACCTTGAAATCTGCCTGCTTTCAGCTTGAGGTAGATTTAGGCAATAACATAGTAGCAACCATACTGGGGACGAAAATGGTTTTCTTGATAGTGTTATTTGTTTTATAAGCTACAGACGGAGCCTGAAGTTATGCCAGGTAGCCTTCGAAACACTCTTTCTTTTCATTAGCGAAAGTAGATAAACACTGCTTCAGTCAATCTCCGGTCTAGTTTGTAAATGTGACACTTGACTTGTAAATTTCCCCCAGTACATCAGATCATTCTAGACTTTGGATGATGAGTTTATAATTTGATAGGTTGAACAAGTTGGTTTAGTCCCTTTGATTTTTGAAAATAATTCAACACACTGGCTTCCAGAAGACATACCAGAGCAAATCCAGATCCCGATCCTCCTCCAGTGTATGAAAATCCCAATCTTATTTCAAGAATTCTTCATCGAGAAAGTCTTGTGATTCCTCTATTTAAATCTCATTCATGTCCTGTTGTTTTTGAGTACCTTGAATATCTTGAATTTGATGAACAATTTGAGTTGTCGTTGTTTGAGATGAAGTCTGAAAGTGCTATTAGTTCTACTGTCATAAATCCATAGTTTATTAAGTATCTTGAAATTTAATAGGCTAATAGATCCATTGACAGTTACATCTTGAATATTCAAAATTCCATTGTGGCATCAAATATTCTTGAATTCATAGAGTCTGCATCTGAAACTCTTGGGCCATCAGCAGTCACATCTAGTTCACAAGTTCATACCGAGCCTCCTTTCATTCCTACCATTCCCGTGCAACCATCTATTTCTGATCAAAAATATGCAATAGTATCCCCTCCATCTAGACCACATACACCTCATACAACTGCTCCTACTTCTCCTATATCCCCAAGACCAGTTATAAATCCACTAAGAGTAATGGCTGCTCGATTTGCACCCCTTGTGTTGCCTCAGAACTTGGATGACATTCCTGCTGATTATCAAAGTAAGATTCCATTGTTTGATGGAACTCCTCAAAGTTTTCCTGCTCAGCAACATGTGGATAGAATGGTAGATTTATTTGACCTTCATGAGATTGATGCAGAAAATGTGACCATGAGATTATTTGTGCAAACCTTTGGAGGTGAAGTAAGAAAGTGGTTCAGAGCTTTGCAGCCTAGAAGTATTGCTACATTGGTTGAGCTTCAGAGACAATTCTTGGATCGATGGGAAGTAAAGAAAGATCCTCTTTAGATCACTTTTGAATATACCAAAATCAAGCGGAATGTTGGTGAGTCTATTCAAGATTACTGTATTATATTTAATGCGGTTTACAATGCAATTCCTGATGATTTAAAGCCATCTAGGAGGTCATCCTTGCTTAATTTTCTGGATGGTTTCGATCTGAACATGGCCTATCAATTAAGAGAAAGAGATCTGACCACTTTGGAAGACATGCAGAAAATTGCAGTCAGTGTTGAAGCTAATTTGAATGACAAGAGAGCTAGATTGAAAGCTGAAAAGAAAGTAGCAATAAAGGAAGAGGCTTCTACTTCAGATCAAGTACTCCGCAAGGTGGAAAATATGATTGAAATATTAACACTTGATAAGCCTGAACCATAGATCAGAAATCCTAACTTCCGTGGCCAGAAGCAACCACAATTCAGGATCAAACAACGAGAGCAGCGAGCATAAGACCTAGCAGTACAACAATAGGTAAATACACCTTTACAACAGAATTTTGTTGGTCTGGAATCAGATGATGAAGAGAATGTAATAGGAGAAGAAAATCACTTCTTTACACCTGATGATATGCCAACCTTTATCACTGAAGATGAGGAACATTCATAAAGTTCAGTTGTACAAAAAGACGAGGATTTCACCTTGGCAAATGAGATCACTCTTGAAGAAGAGTCGAATGAATATCAGAGAGGTTATATGAATGCCTTGACCGCCCAACAGTGACAATATTCACTTAGAAACAGAGATGTGCCTATCAATCCAATCCAAAAGAGAAAGGAAGTTTCAGCACCAAATAATGATGCACCCGTTGCACAAAAGAAGGGAAAAGAGATAGCTGATCCTACTACTAGAAAATCCCCATTAGCAAATGAAATATCCAATCAGCCAATTGTATTGAGGGAGAAAGCTGAAAAGAAGGATGTTTCAGTCAAAGAGGTATAGAAAGTTTCAGTTTTTAGCTTAGAGAATGAAATTTCTAAGTTAAAGGTTTCCATTCCTTTGACTGAATTGATGAAGAATAGCAGCTATGAGGGTTAGGTATCTAAAATTTTGAATTTCGATCCAATGTATGATATGGTGAATGTGGAAGATGATCAACCTGAGTTGATATTTGGACTAGCATTGGATGGTGAGTCTCCAGATAGTGATGTGCCTCCTTTTTATATCAGCCTTAGATTTCATTATTATGTGTTACATAATGCCATGTTTGATTCCGAAGCTTCTCATAATCTCATGCTGAGAGAAATTATGGAGAAATTGGGATTGGACATCACTAGGAAATATCATGATATTTACTCTTTCAATTCTAGTAGAGTAAGATGCATTGGGATTATCAAAGATTTGGTGGTTAGTTTAGATCAGATTCCGACTAAGAATGTTTTGATGGATGTGGTTGTGGCAAATATTCCTCCTAGATTTGGCATGCTTCTTTCTAGATCTTGGGGAGCAAAATTGAAGGGAACATTGCAGCTTGATTTCTCCTATGCTACCATTCCTGTGTTTGGTCAGATGAGGAAACTATACCGGGAACAAAAGATGAAGTATATGATCACCAGCAAGGAGAAACCGGTAAATCATCCAATCAATTATGTACATACAGATTTAGAGTCATTTGTTTTGTATTCAGATAGTTTCAATGATGTAAATAGTCAATTAGTTGAAGTAGAAGACATTCCGGAGATCACTGAAAATTTCAGAGAATTTTTAAAGAAAGAGAGACAAAGATAGGAAAGTTCTGCTAAGCAATCAGCCTTCCGACAGCAGCAAAAAATTGATGGACATCAAGCAGAAATAACAGAGCAAACATAATTTCAGCACTTGGAAGAGGATGAAGATGGTTTATGGACCATGGATTTTGATGGTGCAGTAGGGAGTGATGGTGCTGGAATTGGCATTTGGGTACGTAGACCTTTTTCCGCCCCAAACAAGGTACTGAGTAATGTAAGGGTCTGTTCTTATAAATTAGCTTTTGATTGTTCGAATAATGAGGCTGAATACGAAGCTTTGATTGTTGGTCTGAAAATTCTTAGAAAGTTGAATGCTAAGAGGATTGCAGTGTATGGCGACTCCAAGTTGGTAATTAAGAAAGTGAAAGGTGAATACCAAGCTAAGCATCCTCGAATGCGGGCTTACCGAAATGTTGTTCTTGATATCTTGAAATTGTTTTCAGACTATACTTTGACTTGTGTCCCTCATATTCAGAATGGTATTGCATATGCACTTGCAAAGGCAGCAAGTAATTTGAAGATTCTGATGAACTCAAGTAACAAATTTGAAATTCATGTGAAGCACCGTCCGACTATCCCAGACAATCAAAGGTATTGGCAAGTATTTCAAGATGACGAAGAGATTGATGAATTTCTGCAAAATAAAGGCAAATTCAAAGACACCTCTATTAACGAGGAGCATGATGATGGTGAGGCTGATGTACAAATCAATCAGATGGAAGTTTTGCAGTTGAATGATAATGTCATTCCTAAAGGTTTGATACCTTTAGAAGAGATTTTTGATCAAGATGACGTAGCTAGAAAACCAACCTTGCGGCCAACCGAAAAGGGAGTTGAAGATGTGAACATTGGAACATCCAAAGATGGTGAAATTTTCCAAATCGTTGTCACCGGAGGTAAAAGAAAAATATGTTAGTTTATTGTCTTCCTTTGCTGATGTAGTTTCTTGGGACTATTCAGATTTGAAGACATATGATACAAATATAATTCAACACACCATTCCGATTTAAGCCAAATCAAAAGCCCTTCAGGCAGAAATTGAGAAGAATAAATCCAAAGTTTCTGCCCTCAATTGAAAAGGAAGTCAATCGATTGTACAAGGCTAGTATCATTGTTCCTATAAGATTTTCAAATTTGATTTCTAATTTGGTGCCCGTCCGCAAGAAAACAGGTGAGATTCATTTGTGCATTGATTTTAGGAATCTGAATAAGGTTTCTTTGAAAGATAATTATCCATTGCCCAAAATGGATCACATACTTCAGTGAGATGTTGGAGAATCTCGTATGTCGCTACTCGATGGTTATTCCGGGTATAACCAAATTCTGGTCCATGAGGATGATAGAGACAAAATAGCGTTCACCACTCCGTGGGGAACTTTCCATTATGCTAAATTACCTTTCGGTTTAAAAAATGTTGGTGCGACATTTCAGCAGGCAATGGATATGGAATTTGAAAATGAGAAGGATGTTTTTCTAGTTGTGTATCTTGACGATCTGACAGTCTTTTCTAATTCTGATGAAGATCACCTTTACCATTTGAAGATTGTTTTTCAGCGATGTAGAAAGTATGGTGTGTCGCTCAATCCGAAGAAGAGTTTTTTTGCCATGGATGAGGGAAAACTTCTTGGTCATATTATCTCAAAGGATGGCATCCGCATTGACCCAGCTCGAGTAGAAGCTATTATGCAAATTGATCTTCCCCGAAACAAAAAAGAGATTCAATCCTTCAATGGTAAGATGAGTTTCTTATGTCGATTTGTGCCTAATCTTGCCGAACATTTAAGAGAGATTACAAACATGCTTAAGAAAGATAGCGTAGTGAAGTGGACTGAGGAGGCTGTGAAGTCTTTCAATTTAGTGAAGTTGGCTCTTTCTTCAGCTCCGGTTTTGATCAGCCCGGACTATACTCAGGATTTTATTTTGTTTTCATTTGCTTCAGAGCATACTATGGCAGCAGTATTGATGTAGAAAAGAGATGAGCATGAAAAACCAATTGATTTTTTCAGCCAAACCATAAGAGATGCAGCCTTAAAGTATAACATCATTGAAAAAAAATCTCTTGCTTTAGTGAAAGCGTTGAAAGATTTTCGAGTATATATTCTTCATTCTCATATTCTTGCTTATGTTCCTAATGTTGCTGTTAAGGATTTTTTAGTGCAAACAGATCCAGAAGGGAGACGAGGCAAATGGATTGTTGCCTTGTTGGAGTATGATGTGGAGATAAAGCCTACAAAGCTTATCAAAGGACAAGGGCTGGCTAAACTAATGTCTGAGTCGAATTTGCATGCCTTGGACATCAATCTCATTGCTGCTATGTCCGAGGAGAATGAGGAAAGTTCATCAGTTCAGGTATCAGAAATATTTGTGCTTTCTCCTTGATATTCAGATATTGTATATGTGCTTCAAAATTTGTCACCACCGCCTGGCATGGCTAGAAACAAAAGTAGAACTTTGAAATTGAAGGATGCTAAGTTTTGTATTTTGAATAATTCACTCTACTGGAAAGATCCTGGTGGTGTTTTGCTGAATTTTTTGGTGGAAGAAGAAGCAAAGCAGGTTATGGAGGATTTTCATAAGGGAGATTGTGGGGGTCACCTTTTTTGGAAAACAGTGGCCAAAAAAATTTTGAGAGCGGGATATTATTGGCCGACATTTTTTGTTGATGTGTATAAGATTGTCAAAGGCTATCATGAATGTCAGATTTTTGAAGGGAGGAAGAAATTGCAGCCTTTGCCGCTTAAGCCCATTGAGGTAAGTGATCCTTTTCAGCAGTGGGGTTTGGATTTCGTTGGCAAGATCCATCCCGCTTCTTCAGCTCAACATAGGTGGATCCTCACAGTGACAGATTATTTCACGAAATGGATCAAAGCAATTCCCACCAGGCAAGCTACGGATTCGGTAATAATTTCATTCCTTGAGAATAACATTTTATCTCCTTTTGGTTGCCCGAATAAGTTAATCACTAATAACGCAGCAGCTTTCAAATCAAAAGGGATGGTTGAGTTTTGTAACAAGTATCACATCATTTTGGGACATTCAACCACTTCTCATCCACAAGGAAATGGATTGGTTGAGTCTTCGAACAAATCTATGGTCAACATTATTAAAAAGTTGCTGGAAATAAACAAGATAAGTTGGAATAAGAAGTTGGTTAATGCACTTTGGGCAGACTGAGTGAGTCAGAAGAAATCCATTGGTATGTCCCCTTTTGAGTTAGTATATGGAGTTGACATGGTGTTTCCAACCTCTCTCGCAGTTCCAGTGGTCAAACTTCTACAGGAAGCTGGCAGTGAAGATGATCATATGCAAATGAGAATAAATCAAATGATCCATTTGCAGCAGAATAGAGAAGAATTTTTCCAAAACACATTCAAGTTGCAAGAGAGAATTAAGAAAATATATGACAGAAAAGCCAAAGCGGACAAGTTTCAATTGGAAGAAGTGGTGCTGAAATGGGACACAAGAAATGAGGAAAAGGGTAAGCATGGTAAGTTCGAAAATCTCTGGAAAGGACCCTTTAAAATTGCTGCATATCGGGGTCAAAATGCTTTTCTTCTAAAAGAGATGAACGGGGAAGATTGTCCAGGAGGGCCGATCAATGGTCGGCTGCTCAAGCGGTATCATTTCTGAAATTTTTTCTGCTGATTTACATTGTCATTATACATACCAGTTTATTTCAGTTTCATTGCAAGTGTGTGCTGTGATCTTTTCTTCAGGTTGGGGCCCGAGGTGAAGGCTATAACTCTGAAGGTTCATTTCAACTTTGGTTTGAGTTTGTTGCGTCAAGTCTTTCAGTCATTTTGGTTTCAAAATTGAGTTGGTTTGAGTTAATTTTAAGTCAATAAAATTGAGTCAAGATTCTTGTGTTGATTTGTCGAAGTTATGGACTCCATAGCCCAATGGACAAAGGCACTACCTACTCTCCTAGAAATCTATAGTTCTTGGCACCTCCAAGGAGCTACCATCCCCATTAGAGCCAATTTTAGAGTCGGTATCTTCATCCCTCCGTCAGAGATCAAATTTCTCTTGTTGCATTTCATTTTAGGTGTCTCATTCAGTTCAGTCAGCTGCATTCCATTAGGAGCATGGATCATCTGACGAAAGGGTCTTGTCTTTCATATCCCTCATGTCTTCTACCTGTTGGCCTAGTTTTGTCTATCAAAATCATTTACAGTCATGTTTGGCCTCTTGTTTGACAAAGAATCATTTTAGGGTTTTTAGTCTCATTAGGTCTAGGGTTTGGTTAATTTAGTCTTCAGAATGTCTAATAATGTCAGCAGGCACATGAGGAAGCCTCAAATAAGGTATCAGTGCAAAAATTTCATCGTCATAATGCTTGATAATGATTTTTCTTCAAAACTCTGTTTTGAAGAAAAATCGTCTATTTCATCTTTTATAACAAATGCAATGTAATTTTCAAATTTTTTCAGTTGCAAAGTACTTTAGGCGCAACCCTGGTCACCTTTTCCAAATCCCCATGCCAGCTATCCCTGCAAAGACAGACAAGAAGTTCTTCATCAGTCCAAAAAATCAAAACGAAACAAAACATAGTTCATTTAAAAGTGTCAAAGTCTGCAACATTAGAAAGTGGGTTTGCCCAAATGAAAAATCAAATTCTTTGATATATATAAGATATTTTCATATTCAAACCCCATTCAAATGCCAAGAGACAAGAGTGAAACAAAGAAAAACCGTGGAGGAGCGAAGCAGTCGTTTGGAGGGCAGATTGTGTGTCATTAGCAGAGCACGACGCACTGGGCATTGGTCGCGGCGCACAGGCTGAGCGCGGCGCATAGAGTTGTGCTTTTGTGCGTTAATTTGTTTCAGCGCGGCGTACAGGGCTGAAACAAAAAAAATCTTGCTATCTCTCTCAATCATCAAAACGAATCGGTCTCCTTTTCTCCAAGTAATTTTATGTGACTTTGTAATTTCCATTAACCCATGTTTGGTGTTGTTTGAGTTTGAATATGAGAGTTTGAATGCAAAAACTATAAACCCTATTCTCTTGTTAAGAATTTTTCCCTTATGGTTTTAAATTTCATGTTTTAAAATTAATTTTGTGCCACATACTCCATCCCCCTCACTGTTATCTCATCACAACCATTGTTTACCTTATATCCCAAGTCACTCATTCCTAAGCCCCATTTCCCTATCCCAAGTCATTTCATCTCACTCTCATTCTCCCTTTCCCATCTCACTTATAAAACTTCCCAAACCCCAAGTTTCCCAAACTGTCAATTGGTTGTCCCTACACCTCAGATATCACTTAATTGAGGTCCATTGTTCCTACTGCCCTATTTCTCCACAGTCCCTCTCTTACCACCATATATTTGGCAATTGAAATAAAATCATTTTCATCTTATACAAGACAACATACACCGTGCATGGACATCATGGAGACAGACACTGATACATCATATGACAGAGATAGTGATTCTACCACTGAGCTACATGCACCTAGAAGGCCTCGTAAAGGTGGCAGACATGTAAGAGAAGAGCCCACCTCTTTGACTCAATTGCAGGCTTTCCCACTTGCAATGGCATGTTTTCGAGAGCAGTCATGCTATCAGTATTGTGAGATGATTGCTAGGATCCATCATCATCAGTATTTGGCACGTTTGTTTGTATTGCATTTACATGATGGTCGAGTAACTCTTGCTGGTGTAAATTTCACTTTGACACCAGAAACCATCTCTCAAGCAACCGGAATACCGAATGTGGGTGAACATTGGAACAAAATACAATAGGTGGACAAAGTGAATTATGAAACATACATCAGGCCTAGCTTTGTGAGGCAACTCAGTAGGGTGTTCCCATTCCAGTTCCTAAAGGAATCCTATGCGCCTCTGATGAAACTCATTATCAGATATTTCAGTTGTGAGGGCCAGTTTTCACACCTCTATGCCTACCATATCAGGTTATTGATGCATTTCACAAGGGTGAGGATGATGAACATCCCTTATTTCATGTGCCAGAATATTGAGAGGATGACCACTCTTGTGCAGAAGAAAACTCCCGAGCAGCACTACAACAATATTTATCACTATGCACTCATCAAAATCGTGGTTGTACATCAGCTTGGATTGCAGGGTATTTCATGGGAAGATTTCATTTCCCATGACTTCTTCACAGCTCCTCAAGTTCCTCTAGAAGTTTTTCATGAGCCAGGTGAATCTTCACATCATTCTGACGGTCACGAGACAGGGCCTATCAGTGTGCTAGTGTTTGTTACTTATCAGAGAGGCACCAGAGTATTATTTGCAGCAGCCCGACGAGTACTATCTCCACCTGGGGTGGAAGGGGTCTCGTTTCCCTCATCAGTAGCACAGGTATAGGTACATGATAGAGGTAAGAGGCCCTTCAGGAGGCCAGGATACTGATTTTGTACTCATTGATGAGGATTTGAGCTCTCCAAGCTCAAAGTTGAGAGAGACTATTCAGGAGCAGAAGGCAGAGATTGACACATTGACCATCAAATTTTAGAGAGCCCAATGGATCATAAATTACCTGGAGCAGCGAAACAAATAGTTGGAAGATCAGCAAACAATCATGGAGTTTCAAAACATCCGTGAGAACCGACAAGCCGCCTAAAGAAGCCAAACCGAGATGATACCCATTGAGCGAGAGATTGAGGATGATAGAAAGACTTGGCTTGAGAGGGTCAATATTCATCTTGAGAAGTTTTTGGAGAAGGAAAAATGGGAAAAGAACATGCTCAGGCACATGAAGAACCATTATTGGGCATGAAATCATGTTTGCAAAGCGAGGATCAAGATCCTGAAAGCAAGACTAAAGAGGGCACTAAAGCGTCGTAAAAGGCATGATAGACTCCAAATTTTGGCCGAAGCTTCTTTTTACCAACATAGTTCTTGATGGTGGACATTCAGCCCAAATTTCAAGAAATTTGGGAAACGTTTTGTCAATTTTGAATTTTTTGGCCTTAAAACAGATTTTCCTGCCCTACGCATAGCGCCACTTGGCGCGCGCTTATAATTGGCAGCTCCTTTTGAGGAAAAATTTGTATTTCTAGATTTTTCATCAAAATTTATGCATGCCTACCCATTACCTAAGGATTTTGACAAGTTTTGGGTTGCCTAAAGGGTCAAAAATACCTCAAAAATGGCTTTTCTGCCACTTTTTGGACACACAGGAAGCAGTGTTGGGAGATTTGATTTTTGGAGGGGAACATGGCAACCAAATTCTGAAATTCCACTTGGGTTGAAAATTACATAGGCAGGAATTTCCAACGAGCTATCCTTCACTCAATTTGGACTTCGGTAAGTCCCTCAAAATCAGCCTCAAAGTGGCGCTACGGATAGAGATTTCATGCATGGCGCATTGGGAAATTTGGCCTATTTTTCACTGAGCAGCTCAGATTTTCGCCTAGTTTTGGCTAGTTTGACTTTTTCATGTAACTCTTGATTTAAATTGATGTAATTTCATGAATTTGATGTAATTTTGGCACATTTTTACTCATCCTAGTATATTCATTCACCCAAAAGTGAAATGTAAGTGATTGAATAAGTTTTCTACCTTATAGAGGCAAGTTGTTTCATTGCCTATTTTCCAGTTCTTAGTTTAGATATGGTTGAAAAAGCTCTTAGAATGATTATATCGACCACTAGAGGCATGGGGATGAGTTAGGCTTGTCTATATCATTTAATTCATCAGTCATTTTCAGGGTTGGACACTTGGGGTTGCTTGGCACTTCATTGTACATTTCATCTCTGCAATTTTGGCAAAGGAATAGACGAGGGTTTGCAAAAATCTTTGGGATCCATGTGGCTCCGTGTCTTGATGGTGTGTTTCCCTATGTGATTTTAAGTTCACTAATTTTTTATGTGTATCATTTCCCTTCTCCTTTCTTCTCAAATTAAACAAATGAGTGATAAAGGTGGAATTCATTAAATTGATTTTCTCTGCCTTCAATTTTGCTTAATTTTCCATGTTTTCATCTGTTTGAAGAGGATTATTGAAAGCCTCTTTCCCTCTTCAGCTCCTCACTAGTCTGAACTATCCATTGATTTAATCCAAAGCATCAAAACAATTTCCTTCCTTGCCCCATTCAGAACTATGCAAAAACTAGGCCTCATCCCCAGACCCAAAACTGCCTTTCCCTTTGATTCCAACAAAAACCCCCAAAATCAAAATCAAACTCCTTTACTTATATACCTAGCCTAAAATTACCTTTTATTTCAAGTCATCTCAAGCCTTATTGATTATATTTGTTGAGATTGACCCGGAGAGAGCCCTCTCCTGATCTGGTAGGGCTAGCTACCAGACTGAGCGTGGTTTGATGTTACCCTGAACTCTGCCTTCTTTTAGCCTGAGGTAGATTTAGGAAATAACAGAAACTAAAGCACAATTTTCTTCATCAAATTTCTTTGATGAAGATCCATCCCTGGTACTTCGCCTTATCTCCTCTTGCACAAGATCCGACCAAAGTCGCTCCCATCCTGGCAATTTCTCCCGACCATTAACAAAGTCCTGATATGAATGCCAACTCTTAGGAAGCCCAAGGAGAGCCAATCTCACCAAGTCCTCATCATCAGCAGTCACCCCCACACTTCGCAGCTCATCCCTGCATTGGACAAAATTCGTGAGGTACTTGGGCATACTGTCACCTTTCTCCATTTTTATGTTTTTGAGTTTATCCTTGAGCGCCAACTTCCTCTAGTCACTCTTGCTTTGAAATAAATCTGTAAAAGCTTTCCACATCAAGAATGGATAAGCCTTACCATGAAGGCTGGATACTAGGTGATCCTTCACACCTTCCAACAGAATCCTTTGACACTCGGTTGTCTTCTTTTTCCTTGCCTCAAGTGCGGTAGCATCGCTAGAAGAAAGTTTTGGAATTTCTGCATCTATGAACTCCTTCAACCCATTGTCATCCAGAACCACCTCCATCCTGTCCTTCCATGCAATATAATTCAAGATGCCCTCAAAGGCATACTCCAATTGCAATCTGTTGAAAGACATCTCAACTTCGACACCAAGAAAACAATACTACAAATTCGAATTTCACCAGCACAAAACTCAACCGCTTCAATGTTTTGCAATTGCTCCAATATCGCTCTGATACCATGTAGAAATTTGAATAACTGATATATTATTCACTGATATTCTCCTGATCACACACTATTTTAGCTTCATGAAAAATACAAAATCTCTTCTACTATTGATCATTACATGCGAAAATAAAATCAATTGCATGCACACACTATAACCATAAACAATCACACATATGAACATAGTATTTCATGGGAAAGATTAAATCTGAAAAACCCCAACTATTTGTATATTATATTTCATAGAGATCATGTAACAATATTTGTACAAATCTCCTCACAAGCTCTCATCACAACCTCGAATTGCTACACACTAATCAAGCTAGATCTAGCAAAACACATGCTCCAATCTCTGCCACCTGATAGCCGGCCTCTATTACGTAATCAATGCTATAGGATGGCTCAATAAATAAATTGAACCACTTGGATTGTACTGCACAATCCTCATTGGCTCCTCCAATCATTGGTTGTTGCAAATATGCAACAGTATAGTCACAACTGATAGTTAACCTGCTCTTTCACCTATCTCTGCACTGGTCTCCACTGAAGCTGTCCATGCACTAAAGTTAACTGATGTATTATTTAGTTGATTAATTAGTTTATAATTAGTGAATTAATTAATAATTAATTCACACCACTCATCACTAGTGTATTAATCAGTTAGACTAAATACAACTAGCTCAACTATGTTTAGATTAGTTAAATTGAACACAACTCCATTAACTCCTCAATCAATTCCACCAAACTCTGTCACATGAGTTCTAACTGAAGTATCCATGCAATAGCTCCAATTAACCCTCAAGAATAGCGTAATTCCTTCTGTTAGTTCCTGTGCCACATCTGTGCACTTAACTGAAGTGCTCCAAGTGAATAAGATAATGTTTATAGTCCAAATATTATTAAGAGCTAATAATATTTGACATATCTATTTTTAGACTGGCAATCTAAAAATAGATTCCGCCCAATATGTATTAAAATGGAAGTCCATCTATTTTTCCCGAGTTCACCAACCATCCACAAATAGCATCCTTCAACTCATAGAACATGATCCATATGTCTAAAAATAGACTTTGCACCAAAAATAGCCCGCGGGCGCTCTTAGTGAAGGCGACTTCTCTCCATTAAGCTCATCATCTTGTTGCAATCTCAACACAACTCTGACAAGCCATGTTAGAAAACAAAATTTTGTAGAAAAATTAGTTAAGCTTCTAACAGATTCTCTACGAAACTACTAGGCAGTTTTGTAGCAAAATCTATTGTTTACTTGTGTAAAATGCTACAAAAATTTGAAAAACTGACATATGCACCCTTTTGAGTTTGAATGCATGGGGAATGACAACTGACATGATATGGGACTGATTTTACTGAAATGGCATAAATCAAGGTGGTTATAAAACTTAGGATAGGCTTAAAAAATGCAAAAAATTTCCTATACCACATTAAAATGGCTTAGGAGACCTTATCCATTTGGTGAGTGACTTGTATAACCCTATCAAGAAATGTTTCACAACTTAATGAGTGAAAAAAAACATGATATGGTCAGATTCATTTCTTCTTCCTATAGTGTTGGTCCCCTGATGTATATCCTCTTCTTCTGAAGTTTCATGTTCCTTTTCTTCCTCCTCTTCACAATCTATATAAAATAATTTATCCTCAACACTCTTATGACCTTTAGTGTATTTTATATCACAACTATATCAAATCCCTTCTAATCTTTTTTCTTCCAATTGTTGTGGTGTCAACCTTGTAGTTTTTTGAATTCTAGGAGTAGCAACACTTCCATTTTTATAGTTGTGAGTGGTAGGCTTCCTTGTCACCATAATTTTTCTTTCAATTTTTCTTACCAACTTGAATGCCTTCTCCAATGAATCAAGTTCCCAAAGGTAAACCTCATGTTTGATGTTATCCTTTAAATTCCCTATGAAGAAATCAATCATGTGCTCCTTTGGAATATCCTTGAACCTTATATTTAATTTTTCAAAGTCATAAATATGCTCCACCATTGACCCCTTTTGTTTGAGATTTATCGGTTGGATAAAGAACATGTTTCTCTTTGTATCCTCATAATGTGCTATCATTTCCTCTGTAAAAATTTTCCAAGTGACAATTTGTTTATGAGATAAAATCCATCGATACCATAAAAAAGTATTTTTTTCTAAATATAAAGTTGCAATGTGTACCTATTGCATGTTTTACACATTATGGATATCAAAGTATTGCTACATCTATAGTATCCATGTTACGAGATCCTTTCCATCAAACATCCTCATATTGATCTTTAGAATATGGTTGTTCTTCAATCCAACATTAGAGTCTATGAAATCACGATTAACATTTATTTTTTTCTCATCATGAGTTTCGTCTACTAACTTTTCAACATTAGGAAGCTTTTCTTATAGAAAATTTTCCAAACCTTCCTTTAAACCTTCCATGTATTTCTTCAAATATTCAATGCTGCCTTATATAACATACATATTAGATTACATTCCATTCTTCAAACCATCCATATTAGCTTCCATGCCTTTCTTCAAACCATCCATCTTAGCTTCCATTTCATTTTTTGTTACTTTTTGCAAGAGCGAAATTTGTTTCACTTGGTCTTGTAATTTTGATATATCATGTTGCACTTCTTCATATTCATGTGTCATAGTAGAGATTTTTGAGGGCTTAACGAGTGTGGAATTTTTTTTGGAGGATTTATAGAACCCAACAATACTATTTACGCTTAAATATTCCCTTGGAATCACTTCAAACTGATTTTTCAAAAACAAGTTATGAAAATTTAAAAAATAAATACACACCTTTTTCTTGCTTTTGAGAATCTCGATATTGATACTGATGTATCTCTGAGATTAAGATCCCCAGTATTTGAGCTTTTGTATCGTAGTATCCCTCTGATTCTTCTTTCCAATTTCATAAGTCGATCCTTCAAGATAAAGTTATGTCCAATCTCCCACAATGACCTAATTATGGATTGGTTCAGTAGAGTGAACTTGTATAGTGTGCCACGTGTCACTATTTTATCCTTCGGCTTTGAAATAGATAAAAAAGAAATGAAAGTCCATTTAATTTCGACGATGTTTTACATAATTCCAATCTGATGTCTGAAATGAAAGTTATGACGATTTTCCCTCGACCACCTGTTTGAGATGAAATTTAGGAGCATGCAAAAACCTTAACTCCATCAAATCATATATCTAAAAATATAGCAAACCAAGGTATGAAAATTTTACACCAAGTTCCTTAGGATTTCATCTCAAATGGGTTGTTTTTTTAGCTTATAAAACTTCATAGAAAAAATTTTATAGCGAAAATTCCACGATGTCCTAATTGCAGTAGCGAAAGGCTATAATCCAAATCTCTGATACCAAATGTTAGGAAGATATTTCACAAAATAGAAGAAAAGATAGATGATGACTTAGAAATAAGTGATCTAGGTGGATATCGGTGGCTACCCACCTATTCCATTTGGACCAGCACCATCAATTCTTGCATCTTTTCACATTCAGCACAACTTACTATTTTTAGCAGGTTTTCGGGTCCTCCACTCTCGGAGCCGTTTTGGGGGCTTAATAATCCAGGTGGATATTGGTGGCCACCCGCCTATTCCACTTCGGCCCCCACCATTGTCTCTTTCATTTTTTTAGTTTCGGCATAACTTATTATTTTTAGCAGTTTTTCGGGTCCTGAACTTCCGGAGCCGTTTTGAGGCCCTAAACGACGTTTTTTGGGTATGAAAGCGCCAGCGAATTTTTTGATAAAATTCGTCCCGACAGCTGTAGTCCTCGGATGGATCTTTCTAACGAGCTATTGAACGCGTCAAATGGAGATCGGGTGCCAAAGTTATGCCCCCGGGAAGTTGAACCACCAATTTACCCAAACGGGCGCCCACAGTTTTGGCGCCTCATCTCCTACGGTTAGGTTTTTGGACGTTTCGGATTCTACATTGTTTCTCAATAATAAATAGGCCCTCGAGCCTCATTGTAACACAGTTGAGAGGCCTGTAGCCGCCACATCTCTTCTCATAGATAGCAACCAGCGCCCTATCTATTTTATTTCCATTATGTTTGTACGCATATTTCTGTTATTAATGAAATGACGCATTATTTCCGCTGCATCTCTGTATTTATGGTTATGTGTTTATTTTGTTGCGTTCCTGCATAAATCTGGATCAATAAGCCTCTTCGAGGGGGAAACCTCCTTTAAATTACATAAATGAACATTTCTTGGATGATACTGATAAAAAAACCTCCTTTTTATATATAGGAGTCCATGGGGTTAAATATAATCCTAGCCGACCTAACAATAATAATGTAAGGGCATAAAAATAACAACAGTGGGATTTTATGGGGCACAAGGATAAAAATATAGGGACTACAGGGGTTACAACAATAAAAATAAAGGGGTTACACTAACAACAATAAGGGACTACACTAGTGAAATAGGGACCTAACAAATATGTGTCAATGCCTAGGGACATGAACACGATTTGGGAGATCGACTTTGAATTTGGTGAGGTTTTATCTAGTATTGAGGATTTGATTTATTTTCTTAAATAGTTTTCTAGAGACAAGTGTATAGGCTTGGGCGGATGGACAATGGGGATTTTCATACATTTCTTGGATATGCTGGGTGAGGATATGTTGAATTTGGTGGAGAAGTCTCAAAGGGAGAGGAATATTTCAGGTGCTTTAAACTCAATTTTCCTTGCCCTCACCCCAAAATCCTCATGTCTTGTTTATTTTAAAGATTACTGGCCAATTTCATTATGCATTATCGCATACAAAATGATCTCAAATATTGTTTCTAGTCATCTGAAAGGGAAGTTATCAAACTTCATTTCAATGGAATAATTCAATTTTTTGAGCAACCGACATATTCATGATGTTCTTGCAATTGCACAAAAGTACATATATTCAATCAAATCACTTCAAAAAGAGGCTATTGTTCTTAAATTTTAAGTTCACAATTCATACAATATTGTTGATTAGTGTATTTTAAGGATGATATTGCTCAAAATCAGGCTATCTATCGGTATTGTGGATTGGATCAAGACATGTGTGTCTATGGTTAATTATTTTGTTCTGATCAATGATGTGCCCTCTCACTTCTTCAAGGTGTAGATATGGTAAGATAGGGTTGTGCAGTTTAACCACTATTATTTTTATTAGTCATCGATGGTATTAGTAGGAAAATATTTGATTCAAAGTATTATCACTCAAAAAAAATAGAAACATCATTTGACATTGTCCTAGAGGTTCATGTGTCAAAGGTATGGTCATAGAATTCATATTTTACTCGGTTAAGGAAACATTCAATTTTTTCTTATTATCTTATCTTAAGGTTCAAACCCAACCCCATTCAAGTCTTTTCATGTCACATTAGTCATTATTTCTTGACATATTTCATTTCCCAAACATACAACTTCGAAAAGGTTATTTTAGCAAAGAATCCCTACTTTCGTAGCGAATTGCATAGAAAAAACGCACTTTTCACTACGAAACTGCTAATACTTTCATAGCAAAACTGCCCAGAAATACACTAAGAACGCTACAAAAGTAAGTATTCATGTCTGTATTTTAAAAACAGCTACTAGGTGTCAGTTAATGATTGAACATGTTAGGATAGATTCCATTCGAGTCAGTTAGGGTTAAATCAAGGTACAATGGTCATGGCTCAAGTCATTACCACCATTTTAAGTATGTATGAGTCATGATTATGCCATGAGTTATCATCGAAATTTAAAATATTTCCCAATTGAGTCATTTGTCATTCTCTGCTCCCTCTTTTCATGTTATTGAGCTCTGGAGAGATATTTCACTCAACTTAAGCTGTGGTTGGTATTTTCAAAAGTTTGCAAGTATCACTGATAAAGCGAGGTAGAGAAGACATAAAAGTACCATGGCTGCAAAGAGGAAGACCAACAAAGGTGGCCACCATCTTAGATATGAGCCATCAGACATGATCCTGATAATGAAGACCCAACAACTTCATAATTTTTCAAAAAAAACAGGGTGTTTTCAGTTTTGCCAAAGATTGCAAGGATTCCATGTACAGGTTTCTAAAGAGTTTACCCTAAATTTCAATGGGACAACTGCAAAAGTGGGAACATTGAACCTCACTATAACACTAGAGACTATTGCAGCACCAACAAGAATTCCAAGAGGAGAAGAACAATGTTCAAAGGTTTCAAATTTAACATGCAGGAATGTAAAGAATTTATCAAGCTAGAACATAGTGAGGTTGACCTTACAAATGCCATTCCAAGGAGCTACATGAAAGATAATTTCTCAAATTTATTGCTTATCATTCAGAAATACTTCACTTGTGAAGGGAGGTATTATAAGGTCTATTCTTACCACTTCAAGCTTCTGTTACATTTTGTTGGTAAGAAATATCTTGATCTACCTTCTTATTTATACAGAAGCTTAGAAAAAATGGTAGATAAAGTTCAAGCTAAATATGAAGGAAGTGAAACCTCACTTTTTCGTCATGTTTTAATAAATTTGTTGGTTTTATATGAGTTAAAAATACTAGGAAGAGACTGGTCTTCTTTTCTATTTTTCATTGGTTTTGAAGTGGATGCCAACACCCCTAAAAGAACTCCTAAACCTAGAGGTCTAACATCACCTTCAGTGACAGAACAAAGTGAACTAGTAGGGGCAGAGGAAAGTGAACCAGTAATCATGGAAACAGAGCAATTGCAGAAACTTGATACACTTGTTGTTTCACCTGCGAAACAAAAGTAAAATATAAGAAAACCTGCAAAACAAGAGCCAATTGTGAGTAAAAATGGAAGAAAAAGGATTACAAGAAGCCAAATAGTGGCTAAGGGAAATTTAGAAGAAATTTTACATGGTATTGATATTGAGGAAATCCCCATAGTCTAATATGAAGATATAGATGAAGAAGGTAAGAAGCTAAAGAAAGCCAAATCCACAAAGAAGTTAGATTTTGAAGGTGAGGATGCAGGTTTAATGTTTTAGGCTAGGAAACCTCTGACAAGACATGCTAGAAAACTCTTAGAAAGCAATAAAGAAGTTCATAGGGACATTGAAATTGTCCAACCACAACCATGTATGATTGGCCTTTCATCACCTGCAAAAGAAGAATCAGTCATCAAGAAAAAGAAAGGAAAGGAGAAAATGATTGAAAAAACAGATTTCGAGGTTCTTGAGGAGAAGTTGAAGTTAGAAAATCATGAAATAGCAGTCTTGAAGAAAGAGCCAAGGAAACATAATGTCCAAAAATTTTAGTTCGAGAAAATGAAAGATATTTGGGAAGAGCAGGTCAATAGTGTGTCAAATACCTTAGAAGCTACACAACAATTAATCAAATGAACTATGCCATTCAGGAAAGAGGTGAAGCATGTTAGAATAATGAACCTACACTTGAAATCTAGCAACAGAAAACTAAAGGACCAAGTCAAAGACCTCCAAGAGCAGTTAGAATTGCTCCATGAGTAGTTGGAGAAAAAGGGTTGATGCTAGGATATAGGGTTAAATCCGATTCTCACATATAAAATAGTGTGTTTCCTTTAACATGAAAACACTCCTCGAATTCTTCATTAAGAAAACAATTTTCAGCTTAAAATATACATACAGGAAAGGGGAGAGAGCCATCCACATAAAATTACTGATATAATAATAAACACAATGAAATTTACAAACTCCAACATCTGGCCGAATATTACAATGAATGGTCTTTTGGCTCTCGGCCCTTTACAAAGAGCTCTCATTCCATTCCTCACTCTCTCTGTTTTCCTCACTTCCTCACTTCCTCCCTTTTTCATCCTTACACAATCCTCCTATTTAAACATAAATATGAATTTATTCCACTCCATAAATTCCTCCACACAAATCTCAACTAAAATCCAATTTAGATTTATCTTATTTTGGACTCAACTAAGTCCCGTTTATGGAATTACTAATCCCTAGATTATCTACCTAATTC
The DNA here is from genome assembly GCA_034641835.2 of Pinus albicaulis. Taxonomy (NCBI): domain Eukaryota; kingdom Viridiplantae; phylum Streptophyta; class Pinopsida; order Pinales; family Pinaceae; genus Pinus; species Pinus albicaulis. The sequence goes on from CM076580.1 coordinate 795,394,261, forward strand.
CATTCCACTCATATCCTTAATTATTTTAAGGAATATTTACAATAATCCTCACATTTATATTTTCTCTCCTAATTTATAAAAAATGGGAAAAATAATTAATAAAATAACTAAAAGACCTCACCCCCTAAATTACATAAATGAAAAATAAAATTCAAGCTTGATGCTCCTACATCAGACTCCCAAGGTTGAAAATAATCATGATCGCCTGATCATGTGTTTCAGATCTTTTTCTTCCTAGATCCCATACCTTGTTCTACAATTTCCGATTTGTTGCTGCCTTGGTTTGTTTTTTTTCTCTAGGTCTCCACACTTTATGTTGCATTGCCCCACTAGCTATGCTTTCACAGTCTTTCGGTGTCTTCCTCTTACTGCTTTTTTTTTTTTTTTACTATTGTTGTATTCTTCTGGGATACTTCCATCATTATCCTCCTTATCAATTCAATTTCTCTGTGCAATAGATATTTTTTCAGTTGTTTACTGTCACTTTGTGATTGTTGAACTTTTACTGCCGCCCTTTCATGCTCGTCCTCTTGTTTACTATTTTCTTGCACCTTCACATTCTTCATTTCCCAATATTGAAATTGAGATTCCTCTTCATGCCTTGTATCCTGATTCTTCAGCATAGGTTCCAACAATCTAATCTCTCGGTTCCATGGATTACATATTTCCACAGAAAATTATTCCTTTTCTTTCACTTGTGTCGAATTTCCTCCAACATATGCAATAAAACCTGTACTCACAAAACAATCATTAAAATAAAAAAACATAAAGCCTGAGTGCCTCTTTATCCTCTGGCAACATTTCAGTATGTTTCTTTCAAATTTCCTCTTCCATTAGCACATTAGTATGTTTTTTAAAATCCTCTATGAGACTATCAACTAGTCCCTCCTCCACATCATCTGTTTCAAGAATGTCTCCCTGTTCTGTTTCACAATAATGAACTTCTTTGTTTCGCTGAATCACTCCTACATCCTTATCCTTTGCTTCTTGATTATTATTCAATACAATTTCTTTGTCTTCCTCTTTCAGCAAATCACCCTGAGCATGGATCCTCTTCTTTTCTAACTTTCTTCTTTGAAGATATAACTTTCTATATAACTCAACAATCTCAATTGGAGTAGAACTTGGAAACTTTACACAAATTTCCATACCTTCACTTTCTGTTGACCAATCATCGGATGGCCCTTCTTCCTCTACTTCAATAATCTGCAGGTTATTACCAAATTCATCCTTCTTCTGGAAATCTTCGCGAGTTGTCCTGGTTTCTATTTCATCACATTGTAAAATTTCGTTAGCAAATTCACTAAACAAATACATTTGTTTACCTCCTTGGAATATCTCTTTGGCATTTCTTTTATGTTCCTGTTCCATAATAGTTTCAACTGACTGACTTACCCCAACCAAGATTTATTCCTACTGTAACAAATCAATACCTTCCTTCTCTGAAAGGCTTTTTCCATCATACTTTACCTCAAGATTTTCATTCTTCTTTGTGACAGTTTCACTAGACTGTTCACCATATTTCGCACATCATGAAAACATACATAAACTCTGAGATTTAAAAATACAAGGCTTCATAGCCTTATCTTCTACTCTCGTCAATACATCTTTAGATTCTGCTGAACTATCCCAATAGTTCATGAGATCTTCCTCATTGATCTCTTCACCCAGAATTTCATCCTGTTCTGGGCCACAAATGGAAACACCCATTTTTAACTCAGCCTCTCTAAGTTCTTCACTCCTCAAGATCTGCTTGAGCTTCCTCATCTCTTCTGCCAACTGTATGTTCACCTGATTTTCCCTCTTTGCGTGTAGTATCTGCCACTTTACCTTCTTTCTCATGGTCCAACCATGTGTCTCTTCTTTCACATTTTCCTGCAATAATTCCATTAAAAATTCAAGGTGAACTGTTATCTCGGCCTTCTCCCACTCATAATCTTCATCTGTCAACTGTTCACATATGCCACTTACCTTGGCATTTTCCTTCTTCCTTATTCTACTGTGGTCTTCATCATATCTTCGAAAATGACTATCAATAGTCATCTTCTCTTCCTTTGTGAACTTCATCTGTTCACGTTTGGATTTCATTAAATCCTCCTTTCTGCAATCCTTCACACTTGCCATTCATCAAAAATTCAAGTTCTCCTCTTGCGCTTGGCTTCTCTTGGTTCTCTGTCTTGGAACCAATCTTTGGCAACCTTCTTGCTTCGCTTTGTTTCAAACAACACTTTAGTAACTCATGTGTTACAAATACCAATTCTTTGGGTGTCGGGCTCTGCTGATCATGCACCCCATTAAATTCAGACTTTTTACTTAGCTTACGACTCTTTGATTTCAGACTTACACTGATTCTTCATCTTGGATGAAAAATACTCAATCTTAACTCAAACTATCCAAACTTTCATTTGACTCTAACATCTGTTTTGACTTCAAATTTTGCCCCAATAATAATGATAGTGGATATTTTGACTTAATTCAAGTTATACAATCCTCAAACAAACATACACCCCTAATACATCTTTAGGATGTAAAATCTTCATTCTGTTGCATACTTCATTCTTATGAAAAATCATCAGTTTTCCCTTATCATTTCACATGATACTAAAGTCTTTAGTAAAAATGTAATTCAGGCTTTTAAAGATTTATTTTAAGGTGAAAATAAATAAACCATTCAATGTTCAATGTTCAAAAATACCTTCCTGAATTATCATACCTCATGCTCCTGTTAAGGTTATTAATAAACATTTCTCTCTGCAATTTCAATTCTCTCGTTTCCACTCTCTATGCGATCTTTATCACTGTAAATACTCACATGCCCATAAGCTCTTCATATTAATGCAAACACTTCCATGCATAGTGCACTTTTATGCACCATACAACATCAATTCTTCACCTGTGTACAGAGAACAAGCAATTCATATTTCAACCTCTTCGATGTACAACCCATACATTGTGTCCATCCTAAATATCACCTCTTAGATGTTGCCATATGATGGTAAAACAAAGGCTTTACACATAAAGCAATTGTGTTTTGTTTTTGTTTTCAACCACAAAAAAAAGTCACAAAACTTCTCCCATTTCAAACTACAAGCTTTGATCCAAAATGATGCAACTAAAATTTGCAAAGATCCACACCATGCATAATAAGTCATCCCATATATTATAAGAAGCATGCTTCTCTTTATATCAAGGTTTAATACCCTTTTGTTACTTGAGCCAAGTGAAAGTTTTTCTAGTAAACCTTACCATAAACCTTTGGCATACCTTGACATTATATCTATAATCTCAGACTTCATAATTTAAAACCCAAACATTCACCATATTTTAGGTTAAACTCGTATATCTGCTTTATTTCTAGCCCATATCCCATCAGAATTCTTTACTGGATTTCATTTAACCCAAATTTTATGTTATAAAGTCAACATAACATTTTATAACTTACCAATCCATCAATCCAATGATTTCACGATCAATAGGCCACACATATCTCGAGGCTGTTCTTCCACTCTCCATCATCGATTTTGACTTCCATCTCATGCTCATCAGATATATCCCCTCCCACTCGTGTTCAGCAAAACAACACATTTCTCAAAATTGGTAAATCTGAACAAAACACTTCACTTTTGCATTAAAAAAAACAAAAGAAAATTACCTTCTGAGAGACAGAAAACGATCCATTGCCAAATTATCATTGTCATTGTATTTGGTGGTGACAATCACCCTCTAAAAAACCAAATAAGCAGAGTAGATCCCACACCAAGTTGACCAATCATGCTAACATCAACTCCAACTTTCTTGATTCTCACAAAACTGTCCAGATCATCTATCTCAACATTGTTTCTTGCCATGCCATAGTGCGTTTCCATGGTCACTTCCTTCTTCCCTGCATGTACATCGCTGGTTTGAGGAACTGTGGGAGTCTTAGTGGCAACTCTTTCACTGGAGATGGGGTTTATCTTATATATAGACTTCTGAATTGCAACGGCAAATTGATCACAAGAATATTCTTTTCTATTATGCTGACTAGGCTCCTTTCTAGAAAAGGAAGTTGTTCCATGGAAATTAAAATCGCATTCAATCAAAAATAACAAAATACTATCGCAGACTTCTACAGGGGGAAAATTTTTGCTGTCAAGTTTAGCCCGCAGCTTCTCAGCCTTGTTTCGCAATTTTTCTTTCTAGAGTCCTCACTTTCTTGAAAAATTCTCCTTTATCTTTTACATTTAACACTCTGTCGGGAACTGATTATGTTTTATTTGAATGCATTATTTACAAGATATATATCAAGCATTCCGTCACTTGGATCCCACGATTTCGTTTACTCTTGCACAGACATTATGAATTAAAACCATACGCCAAACCAAAATGCCACAATATGGAATTACAGTGAAATTATACCATTTCTCCCCTCAACGCATTTCTTGTAGCATTAATACTATGATTGATGCCGCATCAATGCCTTCTTAATGGTATCTTGGCCTACATCTACAAAAATACTCAGTCTGGCTACACTCCGCTGTGGCATGTTAAGGTTTTTCTCTCGTGCAAGGTTGTTCTGAACACCCTTCACTACAATATTAAAACTACACACAGTCTTACCACATGAAACTCGGCTTCACACTTGCCGCAAACTATAATCTCCAACCGTGGCTGTGTGATATTTCCTTAGCTAATGCATTAAGGCCTCACCGTAGTGTGGCTTTGCCTTTGCCACAAGCTTCCGATCCGTGGCATTTCCAAAGTTGCGATGGCTTCTTGTTGCCACGTTGATGCTACCCACACATTAAAGTTGTTGATAACACTCGACCTCTGGTATTGTGCTCCAATACATCCACCCTCCTACATTCACACGTTCCAACAAATAGCCATATACAAGATTGCATCCAATTCAGATATCTGACTCATGATCCACAACGTATGTATTTGAGGAAAAAATTACAATTCATAATGCATAGATCTTAGAAAATGTCAACAACAAATAGATCAGATGAAGGATTTAACGCGCATGATTCCACTGAATTTGTGGTGCATCAATTCAATCGATGCATAAAAACAAAAAAAAATTGTAGTAGTAATAGATTCATTCTCTCGCCCCTCTTGAAAGATTCAATACCAAGACCACATTGGGCTTTGATACCAAGTTATGCCAATATATGGGGTTAAATCAGATTCTCTCATATAAAATAGTGTGTTTCCTCTAACATGAAAACACTCTTCTAATTCTTCGTTAAGAAAAAAATTTGCAGCTTAAAATATACATACAAGAAAGGGGAGAGAGTCGTCCACATAAAATTGTTGATATAATAATAAACAAAACGAAATTTAAAAACTCCAACATCTGACCAAATATTACAATGAATGGTCTTTAGGCTCTCGACCCTTTACAAAAAGCTCTCAATCCATTCCTCACTCTCTCTGTATTCCTCACTTCCTCCCTTTACTAAATTTTTGGTGCATCGATTCAATCGATGCATAAAAACAAAAAAAAATTGTAGTAGTAATAGATTCATTCTCTCGTCCCTCTTGAAAGATTCAATACCAAGAGCACATTGGGCTCTGATACCAAATTATGCCAGTATATGGGGTTAAATCAGATTCTCTCATATAAAATAGTGTGTTTCCTCTAACATGAAAACACTCTTCTAATTCTTCGTTAAGAAAAAAATTTGCAGCTTAAAATATACATACAAGAAAGGGGAGAGAGTCGTCCACATAAAATTGTTGATATAATAATAAACAAAACGAAATTTAAAAACTCCAACATCTGACCAAATATTACAATGAATGGTCTTTGGGCTCTCGACCCTTTACAAAAAGCTCTCAATCCATTCCTCACTCTCTCTGTATTCCTCACTTCCTCCCTTTTTAATCCTCAGACAATCCTCCTATTTATACATAAATATGAATTTATTCCACTCCATAAATTCCTCCACACAGATTTCAACTAAAATCCAATTTATATTTATCTTATTTTGGACTCAACTAAGTCTTGTTTATGGAATTCCTATACCCTAGATTATCTACTCAATTCCATTCCACTCATATCCTTAATTATTTTAAGTAATATTTACAATAATCCTCACATTTATATTTTCTCTCCTAATTTATTAAAGATGAGAAAAATAACTGATAAAATAATTAAAATACCTCACCCCCTAAATTACATAAGTGAAAAATAAAATTCAAGCTTGATGTTTCGACATCAAGGGTCTAAACATGACTGTATTTGAGGAACCCATAGCTCAACTCATCATTAATGAAGAGGAAACACCTCAAGGCTCTTAAATTGAGTTTGATTATGTTTAAGAGGTTAATGGAATGTTGAAAACAAATTTTATACAGCTAGAAAGTACCTTTTTGAAACAAGGTCAAAATATGGAAATTACACAGTTTTCCACAGTTTCGTAGCATTTCCTAGGCTTGAAGCCAGGAAAACACTACGAAAATTTATGTAGTTGTATTTTTTCCTTAAAACCACTTTTGTAGCTTTCAAGAGGGGAGAATGGTAGTGATGATGTGTCAGGTCATGATGGACACCATGCAAGAACAAAGAAGCAGAAATTTTGATTGAAAAAGTCATTTTTTGGATGCTATGAAAGCACGCTACGAAATTGTCATGTTTTCGTAGTGAGATGTCTTTGAAGGTTTTTGAGCAGTTTAAGAGAATTTTTTGATAGGTGGACACATCAAACAAGTCAAGGGACCTTGCCAGCAATCATCCATGACTTGAAGACCATGAAATGGAGACAACTCATCAACTGGAGCATTCATTGAAGATAGGGTCCTGTTTTCCTAAAAAACAGGGTTTGTTTCCATATGTTGAGGGGGATATTTAAGATGTCAAGTAGTGATGAGATATGACATAGCGCATTCAAACATGTGAAGAATCAGTTTTTAGATATGTAACTGTTTTAAGAGATAAGGTAGTTGATGTAATAAATAGGAGTTTGAGTCCTATTAGGAAATGGACCGTTTTACAGTGTAGCTCTCATTTTCTTATTAAAGCACATGTTTTCCTGTTATGCAAGGTGTCATAGGAAGAGTTTGATGAATCTAGCCAAGAGGCAGATCATCTCTGATGTAAGAAGGTCTATTAAAGGATATATTATCGAAATTGTAAAGGGTTGGAGATTTTTTGCACTAATGTAGCTTTATGTAAATTGATTGATATCAGAAATACCAAGGACTTTTTCTTGACAGACCTGAGATTCTCATGGAGTTTTTAATGCCTTTATGATCTATATTCTTATGTGTACTACTTTCAGTAGATTTCATATTTATTACTCAGAATTCATATGTTTATGCTCTGAATTCCTTTATTGTTGAAATGACTGTGTTGACTTATGTTCTAGTAGTGATTTACCTTTGTTAAAAACTCTTACCTGCCTCAGCTTCCATGTCAAGAGACCTTAACATTGAACCTACTGATTTGTTGACTCCATAAGACCAATGGTTGCAGACTTGTACTCTTTTCAATCTACATACATCAAAATCAAGTTATTTTTCAAATAGAGGTAGCCATCTAGTTTCATAATTATCTAATATCATAAACCCCTTTGAGAGAGCCATCTCAGACTGAAGAGGCTAAGCTTCAGACACAAGATGTTTTGAAATCGTTACATAGATTTTTTTGATTAGAATCCAATCAAGTGCAATTTTTTGATAACACAAAGATAAAAAAGAGTTTTTTTGGACTTCAAGTAACTAAGACAGTAACTATTACACATCTCATGTTTTTTGATGATGTTCTTATCTTTGGAAGGGTATCCATATGTCAATGGAATCATCTTTCTCTAGTCATATCAAGGTTCATGGATTAATTTTGTCTATTTATGAACTCTGTCAAATAGTTTCTCATTCATGCATAGAAAATATAGATACCATTAACAATATTGCACACATTTTTTATGTAGGGGTATCTCCATTGGATTTGGGTGTATCCTATCTCAACTATAGATTGAAACAAATTTTTACTGCATGAGGGACTGAAAATTTATTATCAAGAAGTTTGAATGCATATTTTCTCTTTGGATATAGGTGGCTTATGATGGGGTTCACATGATTCTCATTAAGTCAACATTGTAGAACATTGTAATGTTTTGGATGAATATTTTTATGCTTCCCGATAAGGTCATTACAACTATTAATGCTATCATTGCAAAATTCCTTTGGTCAGGAGCGAGTCAGGGTTAAAAGTTCCACTTGGTGCAAGTAGGGTGTTAGTTTCTAAATGTTCAGTGATAAAAAATACTCTTCCAGGGTTACCTAGTAGTGGTCCTCGGTCAAACTTTCATGTTTTCAAGTCAATTTTCAAATATATTTTTTTTAACTGAATGTTTTCTAGGTTTGGAATTATACTCCCTTCAATACATTCATGTTCATCATAATTTCATAGGTTATGTCATGCATTATCACCTTAGGTCTTATATTAGTCACCACACTTCCATCTAGGTCAGGGTCTATGTCTGTTTTGTTTCGCCACCACAATGTTCAATCATGTCATAAAAGAAGTAAAACAAGTTGTCATTTTCACCATACATATCATTTACATTGGGAGTTAGAAAATATAGGAAAATAAGTAAATGCAAGTTTCCTTTTCTTATAAAGCAGGTTACTTGATCAAAAAAATTTCAAGAAAGAAATTTCTTCTCAAAGTATGTATGATTTCACTAGAAGACAAAACGAATTCACAATTTGTGATGTTATAAAATGAAAATGAAGTTTCTTGAACTCATTTTATCCCTTGATGTTCGATAGAGCTCCTCCCTTATCATCATCACAGTCCACAGTTTCCAAAGGTTGAAGACAAATAGGAAAATTGTGCCAAAACTTCTCTTGCCACACTCCTAGAAGGTTGTGCTATGCTTCTAGAGGGTTGCGCTACGTTTCTAGAGAAGGTGCTACATTTTTTTGTTTTAAGCTCTAAAAAAATCATCCAAGGGTCAATCAACTTGCAAAAAGGTTCATAAATCTCCTAAAAAGTAATTGGATACTTCCTTATACCTCTTTCAAGTCAAAATCATCAACAAAAGGGTGGATTCCCTTCTTAGGTTTTGTCCACTACATTTTTGGTGTCTTCCATCTTTGCCTTGCTTCAGTTGATAAAACCCTAATTCCATTATCTACAAAATTCATACATCTTCCATAGAACTTATCCTAACACTCCCTATCACTCACCTCCTTCGTTGCCACCATTTTCATTGAAACCCTAGTTTTCACTACATTTTTGCAAGGAAACTAGGAAAACCCTGTGTTTCGGCCTTTTGGGCACTTTTCTCATGCCCATTTCCAAACATTACACATGTATATTATATCTAACTCATAACCCTACCTACCTGATTTTTTTGGAATTTTTTCCTCACTTCCTTCCACCTCATTTATGTCCCTAAAATCACCCTACCACTATCCCCTATTTTCCTAAATCTCCAACTTCCCTACCCACTACATCTAGTTAGGGTTTTATCTTATTGACAAAAACCATATAGGGTGAAAATAAGGTCCATAAGGGAGGCCATCATTCTAGGTTTGAGCCATCCAACTTACAGGAGATCAATGTTTCTCCTTATGCCAAGAGATGTTTTGAAAACAATGGTTGTTTGAGGTTTTGTGAAAGAATCCAAGAGGTAGGCTATCATTCTCAGTCAACAAGACTTTTTGCCACTAGCTTCAGGAGAGAAAAGGTTATCATTGTAGGCATTGAATTCACCATATTAGTGGATGTTATTTATTCAGAAAAAAGTATCCCAAACTATGGATAGATTCGGTTCAAAGGGATGGACTTGGACCTTGAGAACTACAAAATGTTCTTGGAACCTCATTCCAAAGATGCTCCTAAGAAAATATTCCATTTCAGGCATTTAATCGATAAATATGCCCCTTTGATGAAGCTAATTATGATATTTTACATGTGAAGGGAGATTCTCAAGACTGTACTAGTACCATATCAGGTTATTGATGCACTTCACTGCTACTAAGCCACTCAATTTTCCTAATTATTTATTGAGGAGTTTGGTCAATATGAGTAAAAAGGTATAGAGCAAGGCCAAATATCATCACCCTAGTTTGTTACACCATGGTTTTGTCAATCTTATTGTTTTGAATCATCTCTCAATAATCAATATGACTTGGAAAACTTTCACAGAGACAGTTGCATCAATGCCTACTACTAGTCCAACCATCATTCATAGCATACCATGAGCATCAACACAACCAAAGGAGGTTGGCTCTTCAAGTAGGAAAGCAGAGGTTCCAAAGGCACCTAGGGTTGATATCACTCAAACCTAGGAGAAAAGTAAGAGGATGGTTTTTTCTCCTAAGACCGTCAAAGGTTTACTTGCACATGAAACTACAGTTGAACAAAAACAAACCATTCAGCAACCAGCTTTTCATGATAATGAGCCACTCATGCATGACGATGAGTCACCATTGCAGCAACATGAGGAAAAAGCACCCATGGAGGTTTACATGACAAAGCAGGTAAAAGATAAGAAATTTGAGGAGATAATAAAGGATAATTATGTAAATATAGTAGAGTTAAAGGACATCCTCTCAAATGAAAATATCCTTACAACCTTCCTACCACAAGAAAATATGTAATTGAAGGTAAAACAGTTGCTCCAAAGAAAGCCAAAGGTGCATATTGAGGAAGAAAAAGGTAAAAGAAAATAAGTGGTATATTTTTATCAGTTGGAGGACATATAGGCTGAAACAAAGCCAAGGAGGCCAAGAACAAGACGATTAACTAAGTAAAAATATCAAGAAAGAGAGTCATCTCCTCCATTATCCCAGCTAACCTTTGATGAGTTGATCACTGCTAAGATTGAGAAAGATAAAGATTTGTGGCTTGATAGTGAAAATATTCATCTTGAGATGCTTTTGAAGAAGTAATAAAGAGATAACAAGCTCCAGAGGCATATGGCGATACATTATTTCACTATGAACCAAATCACCAAAGTGAGGGTGAAGAATTTGAGGAAAAAGCTTAAGGAAACCCTACTTAAGCTTAAGGAGAAAGATAAATTTGATCTGCTAGTCAAGGCCTCCCTATATGTTTAATTTATCATCCAAGGATTTCATGAAACAAATTTCTGAATATTTTGAGCATTTTGAGCATTTTTGATGATTTTTGAAAATTCTGGAAAATTGGTCTTTGGAGTAGCATTGTGCAGCGATACGACACTTTTCCTCAAAGCATCCAAATAAGGAAAATTTTATATGGTTAGATTGATTTTGACTTCTAGATCACAAACATGGTCTTAGGCTAGCATATCACCCTCCATTTTTGAAGAAAAATAAAAATAAAAATCTTTTTTTTCATTTTTTTTCCACTCATTTTGCCTCTGCGTGGCACTTCCATGGTGAGGTTGGGAGAATGGGTTTTTGATGGCCTTCGACAAAGTATTTTCTTAATTTCAGGGTTGGGATGGAAATAAGACACATAGGGCTACCTATCCTAACTTTTATATTTTCAAATGGATGCTTAAAATTCATTCAAAGTCACCTTCAAAGTGGTGTGACAGGTTTGAAAGGATGCTCAATGCTTCTACTAACTAGCGCGATGCTTCTATCTTGGAATCCTTTTGGAAATTTTTCCAGCCAGAAAAATCCAAATTTCGAGGTGGAACTATCCTATGAGGTGTATTTTTGATAACAAGGTTTTTTTTTCTCTCATTGTGGAGGAATCATCTAATTAATCAAATAGACTTACACTCCTAGTTATTAGCTAAATTTGAGGAGATTGTTTCTAACTTCCCTAGATTCTAGGTAATGACTCATATAGTGCATTTATGATGTATTTTGGATCAAGTTTCTAACCAATGAGTTTTCATGACTTCTATTTTCTATATTTAGTCCAACTCAATTCATTTTAGAGGTTGGATAGTTGTTATTTGTAGTGTGGAGCTATTGTACAAACATTTTTCAGTGAAATCAAAGACATGTTGCAGTTATAATCTTGGGAATCTAGTGGTATGCTTATGAGCAATTTTTTTTTTTTTTGTAACCTCATCAAGTTGAATGTTATGTTTTATTTCCATCACATGTATGCCCCTATATGTTGATATTATGATTTTATGAACATAAATCTTGCTTTTCATGCTCTGTTTTATAATATTTTCATGAATGTGTTTCTACTCTTCTGATGAATGAATTCATTTAAAATGATCATTATGACTCTCTCTCTCTCTCTCTCTCTCTCTCTCTCTCTTCAAACCGTATACACAATGAAAATTAAATTATATTCTAAATTGTACCTACCTGGACTCATCCTTTTTTTTGCAGCTGAACCTTTGAAATCAGACCTAAAAGCTAGACCTAGTTTCTTGACTGTCATTCCTATCCAACAAAAAATAAAAACAAACAAAACCCTAATTTAATGAGATTTATAAGTAGCATAAGATCATTACATATCCAGTCATCTCATTTGCTACAAAATTGACATTGAGAGAGCCTTCTCCGGTTTTGGTAGGGCTAGCTACCAAAACTAAATATTGGTTTAAGGTTACATCCTTCAGTTCCATTCTTAGCCTTGGGAAACATGGATAGTGATAAAAATTTTGGTGTTGTTGTCGAAGAATGATTGCAAAAATTTCCTTGGGGATACTTCTTTTAGTTCACTTAAGGTTAGACTTGTGGGTGATGAGTTCTAACATTAGAAGAAGGATGAGTTATTAAATTCAAGCCCAAGTTCAAATTCTCAAGAAACTCGGTTCCAAAAAGACACGCTAGGTCAAATCTAGACCCAAATACCTCACCAATTTTTAATGACCTTGAGAGTATTTTAATAAAGTAGAAAAAAAAATTTCTCAGAAAGTTGGAAAGGCTATACCTCCACTTGTGAAATCAAACTCCTTGCCTACGAGGCTAATTTCTCCAAAAAGTTCGTCCTTTAATTTTTAATTTGAGACATCTTTGTTCAGGTCTAAGAGTGAATCCTTTCTCTCAGAAATTGTCTTTGGCCCCATTGATTTGGAGACCTACTTTCCATTTTCTGAATCTTCTTATTTTGAGCTTGATGGTGAAGTGTGGTCTAATTTTCATAAACTTAAAGGTTTGGTCTATAAGTTTCAAGCAACATATGAAAAATATTATTTCCAATACCAACAACAAGATTTTGCTTCACCACCTACTATCACACCTTCTCACACAGTTGCATCATCATCACTCACTTTCATTCCATCACTACTACTGCAAACATTATGGAAATTTTAAGTTCTAAAATGGGCCTCCTAAGGAAATTCTAAAATAATAGTGGGAATAATAAAATAATATTTGATTACATCATCAAATTTTAGAGGGAAAAAGAAAAAACTACTTTTTCAACTCATATTTTTAACTTATCTCCCTAAGGATTTACTCGAATTTCAAGCGGGAATAGTCGCAGGATAAAAAATCTAATTCGTCATCCAAGGAGTACCCATGTTTCATACTTTTAATGGACTCTGATACATAGAAAATGAGAAATACATGAAAAGCGTGATTGTAAACACATTTTTTTATGTATTTCTCATTTTTCATGTAGCAGATTCCATCAAAAGTATGCAACAGGTGTACTTCTTGGATGAGGAATTAAATTTTTCATCCAACAAGTACTCTCGCTTGAAATTTGAGTAAAAACTTAGGGAGATAAGTTGAAAATATGAGTTTAAAAAGTAGTTTTGTTATTTTATTATTTTTTAATATTTTTACTTTTTTACTCCAAAAGTGGTGAATCATCCCCAATGGTTGAAATATTCATCTTGAATCCTATTGGTTCTTATAAATTTTATTTTGGTTGTACATTTTTCTTAGGAGGCCCATTTTAGACCTCAAAATTCCCCAAATGTATTCACTCCATCAACACCTTCACAACCCCCTCCATTATTCATGGCCAGATTTGCTCCATTGATCCTATTTCCAGAACTCACTGCACTACCTTAGAAATATGGTCATATATTTCCTCTTTTGATGGAGCATCAGAAGCTACTTCTCACCAAAACATTTTCAAAGTAGTTGATTTCATTGATATTGAAGATATTGACAGTGATGACGCCAATATGCGCATCTTAACACAGAGTTTTTCAGGAGAAGTAAAGAAATGGTTATGCACCCTAACTACTAGTTCAATAGCTAATTAAAAACAACTAATTGACTTATTTATGGAAAAACGGGATGAGAATAAGAACCCTTTACAGATTCTAGCTGAATACAACTCCTTCAAAAGAAACCCTAATGAGTCTGTACAAGAATTCATAGCTAGGTTCAACCAAATATATGATTCCATTCCTGAAAATATCAAGCCTCCTCCAGGCCTTGCATTACTTCATTACCTTGATGTTTTGGATCCTGATATGGCTTATCATCTGAGAGAAAGAAACCCATATACCCTTGAAGAAATGCAAAGAAATGCAGTGAGCATTGAAGTGAATGTGATTACCAAGAAGTCAAAAATCAAGACAGATAAATGGGTAACCATCAACGAAGAAAATTCTACTTCATCAGAGGGAAAATTCAAAACTTTGATAAAAATAATGTAGAAGATGATGGATAAAATGACCATCACACATATACAAGTTGAACCCTCAATTAGAAATCACAATTTAAGGGGTCAAAATAAGCAGCCTCAATATAGGATCAAGGAAAAGGAACAAAGGGGTTAGGATCCAGAAAGTTAGTAGAAAATGCACACTCCATTTCATCAAAAATATACTAAAGGCCATGATGAAGTAGAAGAAGGCATTTTAGGAAAAAACCATTTATTTTAGGAAAATTAGCAGCCTATTTTCCTCACTGAAGAAGATCAGTTTTCTGCAGAAATGTATGCACAAGACGATTACAAATATGTATTCTCAAATGATGACATGTTTTCAATATGGACAAAATATTACCAGAGGGAATATAAGAATTCTCTTACTCAGGTACAGAGGCAGTATGGTTTGAGAAACATGAGCGTGCCTATAACCTCAAGTCAAAAAAAAATAGAATTATGAAACAGAGGCTCACCATAAAGAGATGGCTACCTCAAATCAGAGGAAAGATAAAGGAACTGCTGTTCGTAATCATACGAAAGGAAATAAATATTCTACCAACACTCAGAAAAAATATAAAGAAGTTCAAGATGGAGGAAAAAGAAATAATATTCCACACAAAGATTAGCTCAAGAAGAAATATGTATCATCCAAAGAGATAGAAAAATATTATCCTCTTTTTAGCCTTGAAAATGAAATCTCAAAACTAAAATTCTCCATTCCTTTAACTGAAACCGTCAAGAATGACCAGTATAAATTTCAAGTAGCCAAGTTTCTTAGGGTAGATCAGATGTCTGATATGGTCAATGTGAGTGATGATCACCCAAAAAATTTATTTGGTCTTGCTATTGATGGTGACTTAGAAGATAGTGAGGTCCATACTTTTTATATTAGCGTCAAACTCCATGATGGTATCCTTCATAATGCCATGTTAGACTCCAGAGCATCTCAAAACCTTATTCCTAAAGCTATCATGGACAAAATAGGTTTGGATATCACAAGACCCTAGCATGACCTTTACTCTTTTGATTTAGGAAGGGTTAAATGTCTTGGCCTCATTAAATATCTGGTGGTGTCTTTAGAGAAAATTACAGCCAAGAATGTACACATGGAAATTTTTTTGGCCAATATCCCCCCCAAATATGGAATTTTTATCTCCCGGTTATGGGGAGGAAAACTTAGCGGCACCTTGCAGCTCGAATTTTCCTATGCTACAATACCAATCTCTAGGCAGCTCATAAAACTATACAATGAAAATAAGATGAAGTACATGATCAATAGAAAATAAAAGCCTAATAATCACCCCATACATGTTTTTCACATGGATTTAGAGTCTCTTATCTTATTCAATGTTGAACATTCAACAACTTCATAAATTTTGATGGAAGAAAAAGAAAAAGAAAATAGAATTTTCAAAAAGAAAATTAAAGATTTTAAGTGCAGAAAACAAGAAAAGATGCTAGGTGGATTGGCGCCAAGTGAATCATCCAAAAAATGAGATGAAATAGTGAAAGAAACAAAACCTATTCTTACATCAAGCCTTTCTCAAGTAGCTAGTCAAGATCAATTATCCAAATTGCAACTTCCCGATGAAGAAAGTGGTTTGTGGACCATGGATTTCGATGGAGCCTTAGGTAAGGAAGGAGATAGAATTGGAGTGTGGATTCACATCCCTCTGAATAAGTCATTTAACCTTCCTCCTAATGTTCAAATGTCTTCTTACAAATTGGCATTTTATTGTTCAAACAATGAAGCAAAATATGAGGCTTTGATAGTCAATCTGAAAAATTCTCAAGAAATCAAGTGCCAATAAAATTTATGTGTATGGCGACTTTGAATTGGTAATAAATCAAGTTAAAGAGGAATACCAGGCCAAGCATCCTTCAATGCGAGCTTACCAAAATGCAGTGTTAGACATCCTCAAGACCTTCACTTAGTATACTTTATCATTGATTCGAAGGGACATCAATGTTATTGTTGATTCTCTTGCCACTTCAGCCAGCATGTTCAAAATTCCACTATATCATAATAAGAAGTATGATATTAATGTCAAAATTGTGTTGCTATTCCAAATAATGTTCATATTGGAAAAAATTTCAAGACGACAAGAAAACCAACAATTTCTTGTAGACGAAAGAGGATTTTGTGAGTTCACTAATAGATTATCAGTTTTATGAAGATGACCAAGAAATGAAAGAAACAAAAATGAAAGTATTGCAGTTGAAAGATAACTCTATTCCAAGAGTTCTTGTACCTTTGGAGGATATTTTTGACAAAAATGATGTTGCACGAAAACCAACAATGTTTCCAATAGAAGTAGGTGTGGAAGACCTCAATCTTGGAACTCCTGAAAATCCCAAAATGGTCAAGGTTTCAAAATCATTAATCTCAGAAATGAAAGGTAAATATGAAAAACTCATGTCTCAGTTTCCTGAGGTTTTCACATGGGAGTATTTTGATTTAAAAGTGTATGATAAGACTATAATTCAGCACACCATTCCTTTAAAATATGATCATAAGCTTTTCCACCAAAAACTGAGGAGAATGAATACCAAGTTGCTTCCCACCATTGAAAAAGAGGTGAACATGTTGTATACTACTCATATTATAGTTCATATTATTTTTTCAAATTGGATGTTGAACTTAGTGCCAATAAGAAAGAATACCGGTGAGATTCGCTTGTGTATATATTTCCGAAATGTGAATAAAGTATCATTGAAAGACAACTACCCACTTCCAAAGATGGATCATAGTCTACAAAGGGTGGTTGGTTCTTCCAAAATTTCCTTGTTGGATGGATATTCCGGGTATAATCAAATTTTATTTCATCCATATGATCAGGAGAAGACAATGTTTACAACACCGTGGGTTATTTTTAGGTATGCTAAAATGCGCTTCGGATTGAATAATGCAGGAGAAAATTTTTAGCGAGTGATGGATATACCCTTTGCCAATGAAAATGATGTATTTTTGGTCATTTATCTTTATGACATCACAATTTTTTCCAAGATGAATGGAGAGAACTTGCAGCATTTTAAGGCATTTTTTTAGAAATGTAGAAAATTTGGCATATCGTTGAATCCAAAGAATATTTTTTTCACTATGGAAGAAGGGAAACTACTTGGTCATATCATATCTAAAGACGAAATTTAGATAGATCCTTCAAGGATTGAAGTAATTAATAATTTGGACTATCCTAGAAGGAAGAAGGAAATCCAGTCATTCAATGGTAAAATCAATTTTTTGAGAAGGTTTATTTCTAACATTGCTGATCATTTAAGATAAATAATTGATAGTTGAAGAAAGACAACGAGGTGAAGTGGTACGATGAGACAAATAAATCATTCAATCAAGTTAATTTTCAATTGTCTCATGATCCTATTATTATCAGCCCATGTTATACACTTGATTTCATCATCTTTTCCTTTTCTTCTAAAGATACTCTAGTTTTTTCCCTAATGCATAAGAAAGATCGTAAAACATATCAACCCATCTCCTTCTTCTGTAGAACCATAGAGACGTAGCCTTTAAGTACAATATTGTTTAGAAACATGCCTTGGTGCTAGCTAAAGCATTGGAGTACTTCCGCGTCTATATCACTCTCATGTTCTTGCATATGTCCCAAACATTGTTGTCAAAGATGTGCTAACACAGAATGATCCTGAAGGTTAGCGTGGAAAGTGGATAGCTTCCATGCTAAAGTATGACTTGGAAACCAAAGATACAAAGCTTATCAAAGGACAAGGCTTGGCTAATTTCATGGCGGACTCAAACTTTCATGCCTTGGACATAAATTTTATTGCTACATTATCTAAGGAGCAAGAGGCTGATTCATTACCTCAGGTATTTGAAATTTTTTATTCATCACCATGGTATATTGATATTATACATGTGTTGCAAAATTTGAATCCTCCTCCTGGCTTTCCTAGCAGTAAAGGTAGATCTCTGAAGTTTAAGGATCTTAAGTATTACATTCTTTAAAATGTTTTGTATTGGAAAGATCCAGGTAGAGTTTTGTTGAACTATTTGGTAGAAGGTGAAGTTGATAAGCTGGTGAAATACTTTCATAAAGGATATTGTGGTGTTCATATTTTCTAGAAGACTAAAACAAATGAGATGCTAAGGGATGGATTTTATTCGAAAATTTTGTTTTTCAATGTTTATAAGACTGCCATGAGTTGTTATGAGTGTCAAATTTTTCAAGGAAAAATAAAACTCTTACTGCTTCCCTTGAAACCAATTGCAATCCAAGAAACTTTTCGGAAATGGGGTATTGATTTCATTGGCGAGTTCCATCCTCCATCATCAGCTCATCATAAGTGGATACTCATTGTCACTGATTAATTTACAAAGTGGATTGAAGCCATCCCCACGAGGCAAGCTACAAACATCGTCATTATTTAGTTTTTGGAGAGCAATATTTTGTCTCGTTTTGGCTGCCCACAAAAAATTATCACTGATAATGCAGTTGCCTTCAAGTCCAAAAAGATGATTGACTTTTGTGATAAATATCACATAATAATTCGGCATTTTACAGTAGACTATCCTCAAGGCAATGGGTTGGCTGAATCGTCAAAGAAATCATTGGTGAACATAATCAAGAAATTGCTACAAGAGAAAAAAATAATTTGGCATAAAAATATCATAAATTCTCTATGGGAAAACAAAGTTAGCATGAAGAGATCAATCATAATTCTAGCCTTTTAGCTAGTGAATGGTGTTGACACAGTGTTTCCCACTTCTCTAACAGTGCTGACGATGAAATATATGCAAGAGATCGACAGTGAGCCGAATGACATATAGCAAAGAATCAGTCAAATGATTCATTTACGACAGTCAAGAGAAGAAGTGTTCAATCACACTTCAAAAATTTAGGAGAAATTCAAGAAGATCTATGACAAGAAAACAAACATTGATGATTTCAAGTTAGGAGATGTTGTTCTTCAAAGGGATTCCCAAAATGAAGACAAAGGCAAGCATGGTAAGTTTGATAACCTATGGAAAGGACCATATAAGGTTACAAAATTTAGGGGTAACAAGGAATTTTTTTTAGAATACCTTGATGGGTAGGAAATTCTAGGAGGACCAGTGAATGGTAGGTTCCTCTAAAATTACCTTACCTGATCTTGAAGAAAAAGGTTCACTCTCATTGTAAATATCACTTTTATTTGTTGTTAAAGAATATAGAAGCTATTGTAGAAGCTTGAAACCTGAGGAGAAGGCCATAAGGCTTTTGTGATCAGCTGATGTTTTTCTTTCAAAAGTAAAATTTTAAAAAGTCAAGTCATTTTTTGAGTCAAAGTCATTTTCTGTTTTAGTTAGTAATTTTAGTTTTTCGAAGTTTTTTCAGTTTCTAGTTTTGACTCCATTACCCAATGGATGAGGCTACCTGATCTATGGTTTTCTTGACACCTCCCGAAGGAGCTTCCATTCCCTATTGGAGCCAATGTTAGTGTATAAATCTTTAGTGATAAAAAATACTCTTTCATGTTTACTTGGTAGTGGTCGTAGGTCAAAACTTCATGTTTTCAAGTCAATTTTCAAATAAACATTTGTTCACTAAATTTTTTCTAGGTTGGGAATGCTACTCCCTTCATTCCTTTCATATTCATCATCATTTTATAGTTCATGTCATCCGTTACCACCTACGGTATTAGATCAATCACCGCACCTCCATCTAGGTCAGGGTTTAGGTCCCTTTTGTTTCACCACCACAATGTTCAATCATGTCATAAAAAAATGGGAACACGTTTTCATTCTCACCATACATATCATTTACATTTGGAGTTAGCCAATATAGGAAAATAAGTAAAGGAAATTTTGATTTTCTCTTAAAGCATGTTACTTGATCAAATTTTTTCAAAAAAACAAGTTTTTCTCAAAGTATGTATGATTTCACTAGAAGACAAAAAAATACAATTTTGTGATGTTATAAAAGAAAAATGAATTTTATTGAACTCATTTTATCCCTTAATTTTCGATAGAGCTCCTCTATTATCATCATCACACTCCATATATGCCAAAGGTTGAAGACAAACAAGAAAATTGTGCCAAAACTGCTCTTGTAATGCTTATGGAAGGTTGTGCTACGCTTCTGGAGGGATGCGCTACGTTTCTAGAAAAGGTGTTATGTTTTTTGTTTTAAGATCCAAAAAAATCATTCAAGGGTCAATAAACTTTCACAAAGGCTCATACGCCTCCTAAAAATTAAGTGGATACTTCCTTATACCTATTTCAAGTCAAATTCTTTAGCAAAAGGGTGGATTCCCTTCTTAGGTTTTCTCAACTACATTTTTGGTGTTTTCCATATTTGGCTTGTTTTAGTCGATAAAACCCTAATTCCATTATCTAAAACCTTCATACATATTCCATAGAACTTATCCTAAAACTCCCTATCACTCACATCCTTCCTTGCTACCATTTTCATTGAAACCCTAGTTTTCACTACATTTTTGTAGGGAAACTAGGAAAACCTTGTGTTTTGGCCTTTTGGGCACCTTTCTCATGCCCATTTCCAAACATTCCACTTGCATATTATAGCTAAATCATCACCCTACCTCCAAAATGTTTTAGAGATTTTTCCCTATCTTCCTTCCACCTCATTTCTATCCCTAAAATCACTCTACCACTATCCCCTATTTTCCTAAATCTCCACCTTCCCTACCCACTACATCTAGCTAGGGTTTTATCTTCTTGAAAAACAAAATGTAGGGTGAAAATAATATATATAAGGGAATCCACCATTCTAGGTTTGAGCTATCCATGTTACAGGAGATAAATGTTTCTCCTTATGCCATGAGATGTTTTTAAAACAATGGTTGTTTGAGGTTTTGTGAGAGAATCTGGGAGGTAGGATGTCATGCTAAATTGACAAGAATTTTTGACATTAGATTCATGAGAGACAAATATATCATTGCAGGCATTGAATTCACCATATCAACAAATTTTATTTCTTCAGGAACAAGTATCCCGAACCATGGAGAAATTTGGTTCAAAGGGATGGATTTAGACCTTGAGAACCACAAAATGTTCCTGAAACCTCATTGCAAAGATGCTCCTGAGCACATATTCCCTTTCAGTAATTTACTTGATAAATATGCCTCTTTGATGAAAATAATTATGAAATACTTTACATGTGAAGGAATATTATCAAGACTGTACCAATACCATATCAGGTTATTGATGCACTTCACTACAACTAAGCAACTCAAATTTTCTAATTATTCATTCAGGAGTTTGGTCAAGATGACTGAAAATGTATAGTGCAAAGCCAAAGATCATCACCGTAGTTTGTTCCACCATGGTTTGGTCAAGCTTATTGTTTTGCGTCAGCTCTCACCAGTCAATATGACTTGGGAAACTTTCATGGAGACAGTTGCATCAACACCTACTACTAGTCCACCCATCATTCATAGCACACCGTCAAAATCAACACGACCAAAGGAGGTTGGATCTTCAACTAGGGAAGTAGAGGTTCCAAAGGCGCCTAGGGTTGATATCACTCAAACCTATGAGAAAGTTAAGAGGATGGAGTTTTCTCCTAATACCATCAAAGGTGTACTTACACATGAAACTATAGCTAAACAAAGAAAAACCATGTAGTAGCCACCTTTTCATGATAGTGAGACACTCATGCATGAGGATGAGTCACCATTGCAACAACATGAGGAGCAAGCACCCATGGAGGTTGACATGACAGATAAGGTAAAAGAAAAAAATTTGAGAAGATAATAAAGGACAAGGATGCATATATAGTAGAGTTAAAGGACAATATCTCAAAGATAAATTTCTTGATTACCTTCATACAACAAGAAAATATTCAATTGAAGGTAAAATAGTTTCTCTAAAGCAAGCCAAAGGAAAATATTGAGGCAAACAAAGGTAAAGGAAAATAATTTCTAGATATTGATTAGTTGCAAGACATGGAGGCTGAAACAAAACCAAGGAGGCCAAGAACAAGAGGGTTAACTAAGAAAAAAGAGCAAGAAAGAGAGTCATCTCCTCCATTAGTTCAATTAATCTTTGATGAGTTGATCACTGTTGAAATTCAACAAGATAAAGAGTTTTGTCTTTAAAGGGTATTCATCTTGGTAAGCTTTTGAATAAGGAATAAAGAGATAACAACCTCTAGAGGCATATGGCGAGACATTATTTCACTAGGAAACAAATCGACAAAGTTAGGGTGAATAATTTGAGGAAAAAGCTTAAGGAAACCATAATTAAGCTTAAGAATAAAGGTAACTTGGATCTGCTATCTGAGGCCTCCCTAGTTGTTTAATTTAACATCCAACGATGCCATGAAAAACATTTCAAAATATTTTGAGCATTTTGATCATTTTTGGTGAATTTTTTGATAATTCTAGAAAGTTGGTCTTTGCAGAAGCGTCGCGCATCGACGTGATGCTTTCCCTCAGACCATCCAAATGAGGAAAATTTTATATGGTTAGATTGATTTTAACTTCTAAATCACATATATGGTCTCAGGTTCACATGTCACCCTCTAATTCTGAAGAAAAATCCAAAAAAAATCCCTTTTTTCATGCTTCTGCCACTCATTTCACCTATGCGCGACGCTTCTGGAGTGAGGTTGGGAGAATGAGTTTTTGAAAGCCTTCCATGGAATATTTTCTCAGTTTCATGGTTGGTTGGAAAGAGGACACACATGGATACCTAGCCTAATTTTTATATTTGTGAATGGATGCCTAACTTTTTGTTGGGAGGCATGGTTCTTTTGCTAACTGGCGTAACACTTTTGTCTTGGATTCCTTTTGGACAGTTGTCAAGACAAAAAACTCCAAATTTTTAGGTGCATCTGTCCTATGAGGTTTCTATTTGATAGGCGAGTTTTTTTTACCTCTCATTATGGATGAATTATGTCATTAAATAAAGAGACATACACTCCTAGTTATTAGCTAAATTTGACGAGAATGTTTCTAACTTCCCTATATTCTAGGTAATGACTCATACAGTGAATTTATGATGTATTTTAAATCAGGTTTCGACCTAATCAGGTTTCATGACTTATATTTTCTATATGTAGTCCAACTCAAGTCATTTTAGAGGTTGGATAGTTTCTATTTGCAGTGTGGAGCTATTGTACAAACTTTTTTCAGTGAACTAAAATACATGTTGCAGCTATAATCTTGGGACTGCAGTGGTATTAATATGAGAATTATTTTTTCTCTGTAACCTCATCAAGTTGAATGTTATGTTTTATTTCCATCACATTTATGATTCTATATGTTGATATTATGAGTTTATGAACATAAATATTTCTTTTCATGCTCTGATTTATAAGATTTTCATGAATGTGTTTCTACTCTTATGATGAATTAATTCATTTAACATGCTCATTCTCACTCTCTATATCTCTTCAAAACATGTAAAAAATTAAAATTATGTTATGTTATTAAGTATACCTATCTGACCTCATCCCTTTTCTTACAACTAAACCTTTGAAATAAGACCTAAAACCTAGACCTAGTTTCTTGACTGTCATTCCTATCCAGCAAAAACTCAAAACAAACAAAACTCTAATTTACTAAGCTTTATAACTAGCCTAAGATCATTACATATCCAATCATCTCATTGGCCGCAAAAGTGAAATCGAGAGAGCCCTATCTATTTTTGGTAGTACTTCATACCAAACCTAAATATTGGTTTGAGGTTACATCCTTCAGTTCCATTCTCAGCCTTGGGAAATAGGGGGAGTGATAACATGGGATGTGTTGGGCTTCCCATGTTTTGGCAAGATTGGAAATAACAAAAGATGAGACAACATCAAACCACTTTCAAACCTCAGGATCTAGCCCTACTAGGTCTAGAGAGGGATCTCTCTATAATAGTAAAAGTGTATATGTGTTTGAGGCTCAAATTTAATATGTTAGGCTAGTTATAAGGTTCAGGGTTTTGTTTGTTTGATTTGTTTTGATTTGGTTGTTCGGAATCAGGAATGAAGGGTTCAATATAAGAAAAGGAAATTCAAAGAAGAGTTTAGGCAAAGAGAGATAAATTCAGGTAGTATCTCAAGACCATTGGGCAAATGGAGTCAGGAAAGGGTTTACTTGTTGTTCAATATGCAGGCTTTCATTTGGGCTAGTCATCTAAAGCATTGGATCCTAAAAATATAGGTGGAGTGAAACAATCGGGGAAGAAAGTGAAAGAATGAGGGTAAACCAATTTCTGTCTATAGATCAGGTCAGAGGTCATTTAACTCCAGACCTGCTTGGACATACTCTCAAAGAAAGGCAAGGAACAAACCGAGGGAACTTAGAAAGGTTTAACTAACTGAAAAGGATCCTAGTGAGACAGAGATAGAGTTCCACACTCCTAGTGTTCCCAATTCATTTAATTAAACTCTAACAAGAACATCTAAGAAGTAGATTCATTAACTCATACATCAGCTAGCAGGCAATAACATCCACTACACTGGTTAAATTAACAGAAACCAATTCTCAGATAACACATTTAGAAGAAAACATTAAGGCGAGGAGAGCGGAAGCATAGGGTGCCTAACAAGGGAAAATCCTATGCTAGATTTCTGATGCAAGCTAGAAGAACTAAAATGGAATGAAATAAAACACAGAGACAGAAAAACATCACCACAGCTTTAGATCAGGATCCAAAGAAATGTGCTTGTCATATTAAGAGGAACACCAATCAAGTACAACATTTTTAAATAGCTTGAAATTCAGTTTGAAAACATGCTCCTCAACCTATTCTTACAACTTTATACAGTGAGCATGCCTCAAGAGAAAGCTTGCAATTCACAGATATCTCATCAACAACCTTTACAATATTTTCTTCATGAGTTTTATAGCTAAAGAAAAGTAGAGGAGGTAGGTAGAAAACTAAATGTAGCATTAACACTCAAAAGAGGAAGAGGGCCAAGGCCCATTCTGTTTTAAACTCTGAGCATTAATCTCTGGCACTCTTTGGAGGAAAGAATGGTCTTCGTCAGGCTTCATTAACTCTAGGTATGTCTTTGATGCATTCTGGTTTGCTTTACTCTGTAGTACCCTTGTTACATGAACAAAATGGTAAATAAATGACTGAATGGTCTGCCATACTTGTGAAACAAATGCTCTGGTAGCTTTGGACAGTGGTTTGTGTGGAAATCTCTTCTGGAGCACGGCATAGAATAAAAGCAGTATGGGCAACCCATCCTTTCCTGGGAAAAACATTCTACTGATGTATCTGCCTTGTACTTTTGATGAAAACAGTTTTCCGTGCCTTCCCAGGTCCTTTTCTGCGCTATCGGGCTCTGAAACCTATCTTACTGAGCTCAAAAAATGTGAATCATGGTGGTGTTTAACGTCTACGTCCTGCAGAACATGCAACTGGATTAAGAAAATCAATGTATATGAGGGTGGATGGAGCGGAGGGCGGAAGAAATGATAGCGCAGTGGCGGTGATTTTTAATTGAAAAATGGTGAAAATGCATTGGAATGGTGAAAACAGCGTATAATAGGGTTTTGGTGGAGAAACTCTTGAGGGCCATTCGATCATAACCTAGAGGCGTAGATCAACGACGAAGATCAAAGAAGCGGAATGATATATGCAATAGGGTGGAACAAATATTGAAACACAAGACCTTTAATGAAAAACACAAACTTTGGTTAACGGCGGAAATACACAGGAGTCAAATGAAATGTAATGAAATGCAAGGGAAGTGATCGTACATAGTGGGACCCAGCGTGGTGGAGGGTGATTAGATCTGAGCCGTCAGATCGTTAGACCCAATGGACAGTCAGGATTTAGTTGGAGAATCACAATCGCTATGGACGAGAGGGATGCACACTTTATAATTTGCGATGCGATTGGGATGTGCGATGACCGTTGGATCTAGCGGAGGAATGAATGGCAGATATCTTCTCGGAGCAATCGCAATCAGAGGGGAACAAGTGCAACACATTAAAAATGTTCCAATTGTGATGGGGCGGGAAGAGCGATGACCGTCGGATCGTGGTTTTAAACGGACGGTCGAGATCAAATCAGGGTAATCGCAATCGGGGGGGGGGGGGGGGACAGGGGTGACAATTTATCAAATTCCTATTGCGATTGGGTGGAGAATGCGATGGCAGTTGGATCGGTGAGGGGATGGAAAGTTAGGATTGGATTGGGAGATGGCATGATTAGGAATCAGAGGGGAGGACTTGCGATCGATCGGAGGGGGAAGAGATTGGAAGGGAATTGCGATTGTGATCGGAAGGGAATTGCGATCAATCGCATCGAAAACACTTGCGATAAGCCGATTGGGGGATTTAAAATAAGCATTGCGATTAAAAAGGTTTGCGATTAGCGTGGCCCGTCCGATCCCGATAACAGATCAATGGTGGAGATTAAGTTTTGGGACTTATATAACAAAACAATCGCATTAGATTTTTCCAATGTTACAAAGGATTTTTATCGTTCCGCTCCGATCTTCCGATGCGATTAGCCCCTGAGGCACTAAGTGCTTGGTCTTAGCGCTGGGTTATATGGGGAGAAGTTTGGAAGGGGCTGAAGGTAAGAGGGATAAGCCCTAGCATAAGGTTTGAAAGTGGGTTTTGAGCCCATTTCAATGAATTTTAATGGTTAGGGAGGGTAACGATAGAGGGACCAAAGGGGAATTTGACAAAACAAAGGTGGATATGGGATGTAATGGGGGTTTTGGGTGGTTTTGGAGGGTTAGTAGGGAAAAAGGAGAGGGGTAAAGGGGATTTGGAAAGAAAAAAGGGGAAAGAAGGATAAAAAGAAGCATTCTGCAGAGGTACAAGGGGCAGATAATGGCCCTTTGGAGCATCATTCTTCATCAGTAAGGCTGATTGACATCAGTATAGCAGGGGGAAGTAGTCAAAGGCAGGGAACATAACAAGGCTTCAAGGATGATGTGTTTTCAAGGGAAATGCATTCCTTGAAGGCTCATAAGACAATCTAGCCCCTTGATTTCTTGTCAAGGAATTCATAAGGGGCTAACAGTGGCTCCACATGGGGATGGCTTCTTCTTGAAGGAGTCAAGGATTAAGAAAATAATATTTGGTGTAGGCCAGATGCCTGCTGCTTAAGCCACCTTTCTTCTTTGATTTTCAGCTGCCACAAATATGATAGATCAGCAAAACATTCTCAACAATCTACCTACCCATCCTACAATCCTAGCATTTTTTCTTCTAGGGTGCATTTAGACTAGCAGACCCTTTACATCATTTATTTTTACAACAGAAAAATAAACCTATTCTAAATCTACCCTTATTTCTCCATGAGACCATATTAGACTGTTGGTCTCATATGTTTCTCTACCTAATCTAATATCTACTGGGATTAAACTTTCCAGCAGATTTCTTCTCTACATTCTACAACAGAAATTTAAAAACAGTCAAACTAGGATTAGACAGTCTAGTTTGCTGTTGATCCAAGGCATAAAGACAGTTGCACATGGACAGAAATTTGCAAAAAACTGAAAACAAAATTATGAAGGCTTGAAATCTAAAGCTTGAAGTATCCTTTTTCTCTTTGTGACTCAAGTTTTGAGCATGTTAGAGTCACTTATTTTCTTCATTTCAGCTCTGGTTTTGGGCATGTTAGAGCTGATTCTTCTTTCTTCTTTGCTGGTCCAGATTTTGAGCATGTTAGAACCAACTGTTTTACTTTATTTGGCTCAGGCTTTGAGCATATTAGAGCCAATATTTTGCACATCAGAGGTTCATGTTTTAATCATGTCTGAACCTCTCTTTTTCCTCTGTTTTTTTTTGAAACATTTTCTCTTTTTCCTTGAAAATAAAAGACCGTAATGGTATGTACAATGGAAATGGAAACTGGAAATTGTAAATCAGAAAAAGTAGTGTTTAAGCATCCTGCCATTGACAGGACCCCCAAACAGCTCTGTACCATCTAATTCTTGTAGGAAAAAGGAATTTGGACCCACAGTAGCCTGGATGATGTACGGACCTTGCCACAAACTGTCAAACTTGTCGTGCTTTCCTTTATCCTCTCTCCTTGAGTCCCACTTCAAAACTTTATCCCCAATTTTGAAATCAACAGCTTTGGTTCTCTTGTCAAACAACCTCTTTGTGTTTTCTTGAACTTTGATATCTCTGTTATGGACCTCTTTCCTTGTTTGCTGAAGACGAATTGTTTGGTTTATCCTTCTCACCATACTGTCTTCTTCTGACTGAATCTCTTGAACTAGTTTGATCACTGGTATCCCAAGGCTGGTAGGAAACACTGCTTCTGTTCCATAGACAAGATGATAAGGTGACATGCCAATAGATTTCTTTGTTGTAAGCCTGTCAGCCCACAAAGCACGTACTAACTTGTTATGCCATGAATTTTGTTCTCTTCCAGTAGCTTTTTGATGATGATCATTAGGCTCTTGTTTGATGATTCAGCTAAGCCATTACCTTGAGGGTAATAGGCAGTTGAATGACCAAGTGCTATTTGATACGTGTGACAAAAATCAACCATTTTCTTGGATCCAAAAGCAGCAGCATTATCGGTGATTATTTTCCTTGGGCAGCCAAACCGAGAGAGGATATGACCTTCTAGGAACCTAATGATGACTGAATCTGTGGCATTCCTAGTTGGTATGGCCTATATCCACTTAGTGAAATAGTCTATGGCTGTTAGGATCCATTTGTGTTGTGCAGAAGAAGATGGGTGAATTTCTCCAATAAAATCTAGGCCCCATTGCATAAAAGGACCTTCAACAGTGATGGGTTGTAAAGGGAGGGGAAGGATTTTTCTCTTGCCTTCAAAAATTTGGCATTTGTGGCAGGAAATTATCATCTTATGGATTTCGTTGAAGAGCGTGGGCCAGTAGTAACCAGCCCTGAGTATTTTGTTTTCAGTGGCCTTCCAGCTCAGGTGGCCTCCACACTCTCCTGCATGGAATTCTTGCTTAATCCTCTCAGCTTCAGTTTCTAGAAAACATTTAAGAAATAAGACATTTGGGTTTTTCCAGTATAAGTTTTCGTTCAAAATGCAGTAGTTTCTGGCTTTTAGTTTCAAGAATCTAGCCTTGGTCCTTGACAGTTCAGGTGGAGCATTGAGGTTGGTGAGCACATAAAGGATATCAGAGTACCAAGGGGAGTTCTAAAACTTCTCCTCAATAGTGGGATCAGGAAGTCCTTCCTGCTCATCCAAGGCATTTACCATGTTAATTTCAAGGGCTTGTAGATTCGATTCAACCATTAACTTAGCTAAGCCCTTTCCTTTGATCAGTTTTGTGGGTTTTATCTCAAGGTCGTATTCTAAAATCACAGCAATCCATTTGCCCCTCTTCCCATCTGGGTCTTGGGACAGAATATCTTTGACTATTATGTTAGGCATGTAAGCTATGGTGTGGGAATGCAATATGTACACCCTAAATTCCTTTAAAGCCTTAACAAGAGCGTAGGCCTGTTTTTACATTATGTTGTATTTCAAGGGCGCATCCCTTAGTGGTTTGCTGAAAAAGGCAATTGGCTGTTCCATTCCCTCTGGATTTTTCTGCAATAAGACTGCAGCCACTGTATGCTCAGAGGCAAATGAAAAGATCAGGAAATCATTAGAGAAATATGGGCTGATCAGAACAGGAGCTTGGGTGAGTGCATGTTTTATTGATTCAAAATATTGTTTAGCTCCAACAGTACATTTAACTCCCACACCTTTCTTTAGCATGTTAGTCATATTCCTAAGGTGCTCAGCTAGGTTGGGAATAAACCTCCTAAGGAAGTTAATCTTCCCAATAAAGGACTGTAATTCTTTGATGTTTCTTAGGTGTGTGATATATAGTATTCCCTAAACTCTTTGTGGGTCTATCCTGATTCCCTTTTCTGATATAATGTGGCCAAGAAGCTTTCCTTATTGCAGCCCAACTATAGTCTTTTTAGGATTCAATGACAAACCAAACCTTCTACATTTTTCAAAAACTTTCCTCAGATTTTTTAGATGTTCTTCTTCAGTATTAGAATAGACTGTTATGTCATCCAAGTAAATAACAATGAAGTTCCCTATCTCATCTAAAAAAGCTATATCCATTGCTCTTTGGAAGGTTGCACCAACGTTCATCAGTCCAAAAGGCATTTTTACATACATAAAGGTGCCCCATGGAGTGGTAAAGGCTGTCTTGAGTTGGTCTTCTGGGATTACTAAGACTTGGTTGTAACCTGAAAACCCATCTAGTAGGGAGATCCTTTTAGAGCCTACCACCCTCTGAAGAATATGTTCCATTTTTGGAAATAGGTAGTTGTCCTTGAGTGAGGCTCTATTAAGATTTCTGAAGTCAATACATAATCTAATCTCCCCCGTTTTCTTTCTCACAGCCACTAAATTCGAAACCCAATCAAAGAACCTTACGGGAACTATTATGCCTGCCTCATACATATTTTAAATGTCTTTTTCCACTGCAGGAAGTTGTTTTGGGTTAATTCTACGAATTTTTTGCCTGAAGGGTTTCTGATTTTCTTTCAATGGTATTTTTTGCTGTATGATTTTCATGTCATAGGCCTTTAAGTCTTCATAGCCCCAAGCAAACACATCTGCAAATTCCTTGAAAAGGTCAATGTATTTCTTTTTCATGTTTTCAAGGAGAGACTTAGCCAATTTAATCATTTTGGGCTTATCTTTTGTGCCTATGTTGCATTCTTCAACTTCAGAGT
Source organism: Pinus albicaulis (assembly GCA_034641835.2). Classification (NCBI taxonomy): domain Eukaryota; kingdom Viridiplantae; phylum Streptophyta; class Pinopsida; order Pinales; family Pinaceae; genus Pinus; species Pinus albicaulis. Next base: position 795,425,381 of record CM076580.1, read on the forward strand.
CCACGTGCTCTATGGTAGGCTTTTTTGCTACATCGTCAAAGTCAAAAAGATCTTCCAAAGGCGCTAGACCTCAAGGTATGTTCCTATCTTTGGCCTACAGCACCTCTACTTCTTCACTATCTGCGTTTTCACATTCTATGGTTGAATTTCTAGTTTCTTCATTTAGAGCGTTGATTTCTACGTCTTGGGGTGGAGCTTCTTCCTCGTCTGGGGGTTCCTCACTTAGGAAGCTATTACTAGACGTAGAGTATGAATCAGAAAACTCAAACTCGTTTCTACCTATCAGGAAATCTTCAATCTATTTGTCACCCTCAAAGACCTACCATTATTTCTCGTTATCCGGCACTGCAGTTCTGAATCTGGTTTGTATGATAATTTTTTGGTCACTTGGAGTCTTAGGGTATGAACTGGCTAGGCAAGCTAGTCCATTTGCAATGACGTTCTGATGTCTAGGAACAAACACTAATTTGTATTCAACAAATGTTTTCAATATGTCCACGACATCGTTCCTATATGCTCTCAACCTAGGGTGTTTGGCCGTGTATTCACCATCACCTGTTTGATAACCAATTCAGAGTCTCCCTGCACGGCTATTCTACGGGCTCCTATTTTCTTCAACTGATTTAAACCCAGGATAAGGGCTTCATACTCTGCAATATTATTGGTACATTTGAAATGTAGATTGCAGGCATGGCTCTCCGTGTAATTTCTCTCTCTGTTATGTAGCCATACCCTAGCTCCGACAGTTATTCTTGTGCAGGACCCATCGAAACTTATCTCCCATAGGGGTTCACTCTCAGTTTTGTTATCATTTCTTTCCATACAGCTGGGTTCTCCATTATGTTGCATTATAGGAGCTGCACTAGGCTGTGGGCTATTTAGTTCTTCACGTGATGTACGAGTCTGTGAGGGATGACTAGCTAGCTGTTTGCATTCTGTTTCCGGTTCACTTTGAGTTGTTCTTTCAGTGCACTGTTCAAAGTTTTATACGTCTTCCTCCACTAAGTCTAGGGTAGCCATTATGTTTAAGTCCATTGGCTCTGTTTCATCGTGTGTATCTTTGCCTGTATCTACATTTTCAGATTCTGGTTCCCCCAAAGATTTATCATTGCAGAGGATAAAGGAATCCAGGTCTGTATGTACAGAGTATAGAGGAGAATTTTCAGGCTTTTCAGGGCTACTAACCAGGAATTTCATTTGTGCCTCCATGTACAGTCTTCTAAGTTGGCCAAAGATTGGGATTGTGGCATAAGCCACATCCATATGCATTTTCCCTTGCAGCTTGGCTCCCCATGATCTTGATAATAACATTCCATACTTGGGTGGCACATCTGCCACCACAACGTCCATGACCATACACTTTGCTGGAATATGGGCAAGGCTCACACATAAATCTTTGATCAGGCCAAGAAACTTTACTCTGCTAGAGTCAAAAGAATATAGGTATTTATAGGGATGGGTTATCTCTAGGCCTAGTCTTTCCATCACCACTTTAGGCATTAGTTTGTGTGATGCCCCAGAATCATGCATTGCATTGTGGAGAATCTTATCATGGATGTTGAGACTGATATAGAAAGGTGGTACTAACCCTTCCTGAAAATTTCCTTCTATCTTTGGACCAAACATAAGGGCAGGTTGATCATCACTCAGATTTACAGTGTCACTATTCTCACCTAATTTTAATGCTTTCAAAATTTGGCCTTTATATACGTCCTGAGTGGCCAGCTCAGAGAGTGGGACATAGATTTTAATTTTGTAATCTCACTCTCCAAATTGAAAGTGGACTGACTCTTTGGAATGTTTGACTCTGTTTTTGTAGCCACTGCCTTAGTGGTTGAATCAGTGTGCTGATTCTCGTTATGTACAGTGTTTGTGACAGTTTTATTAGGAGCACTAACTGTAGTGCTAGTGTTGCTAGTTGGTTTACCTTGTGTGTCAGTGTTTTGGTTGTCCTTTCCTTTGTTCTTTCCAGAACTCTCAGCTGCTAATTTGTTACTTTCAGTGGTTGCTTTAGAAGTTTTCTCAGGTCTTTTCTTGATGGTGACCTGAGAAGCTTTTGGTTCCGCAGTTTCTTGGCTCTTTTTACTTCTAAGTTCATATTGTTCTCTGACCTGCATCATGGCATTTTCAAATCCCAACCTGTAATCCTCAGTCTCTAACCATTCCTCATCCCAACCAGAGGGTGAGGGCTGATCTTATTCTGTGTAATAGTTATGGATTGAATCCTCCATTTCAAACATGTTTATTGTATTCCCCTTAGACTCTTCGATGATTCCCTCATCTTCATCAAGAAATTTCTCTTGAAATGGGGGAATAACTTGCTGATCTGATTCTCTTTGTCTGTTGGGAGTGGCATTATTTCTTCTAAAGTTTTGGTTCTGGTTATGGTTTTGGTTTATGTTTTCATTACTAACCGAGATAACCATTTTTTCCATCATTTTTTGTAACCTTTCCACATTTTCAGATAAATGGTCATAATTTGGATCAGATGTGGAAGCTATATTGTCATCTCTATATGTTACCCTTTTCTCAGCTCTAAACCTTGCTCTTTTCTCAATTAGATTTTCCTCTACACTCACTGCTCCCTTTTTCATGTCTTCCAATGTGTTATAATCTGTTTCCCGAAGCTGGTAGTCCATGTCGGCATCAAAGCCTTTGGGGTATTTCACTAGGGCCATACCTTGGGGATGTTTCATGTGTGGAGGAAGAGCGTTGTAAATGCTGTTAAATCTTGTTGTGTAATCATGGACACTCTCTCCTATGTTTCTTTTAATGTTCATATATTCTGCTAGGAGTTGGCGAGGGTTGGCCTTAACCTCCCATTTGTTTATGAAATTCTGATATAGAGATGGAATATCATTAATGCTACCCAGAGGTAAGCCTTTAAACCATTTCTTCACATCACCCCCTAAGCTATGGGCAAAGACTCTCATTTTGATTGTATCATCATCTATTTCCATGTAGTCAAAATAGTCTTCCATCCTATCTACATGATATTGTGATGTGGTAGACTCTTTTGCAGTGAAGTGTGGGATCTTTGATTGATAATCATTTGGTAAGTGTACTAGAGGCTGAGGTAAAACCAGAGGTGCATACCAAGCTACCATGATGATGTTTTGATGAGGTGAAGGGTTGACTTGAGCAGCTGGTATATGGATGATAGGGATATTATGGCCAACAGAAGACTGATGAGTAGATTTAGGGTGACTGAGCCCCAAGTTTTGAATGAAATGTATATCAGGAGGTGTAGATGGAGGTGTTTTTATATTCCCAAGGTGTCTACCACTTTGGGGTGGTGAACCAGGATGCCCAAGGTCTGGCTGGTCTAGGAAACTGAATGACCTAGTTCTTGGCAAGCTTTTTTGAGTGCCTAGGTCAAAAAGTGGGTCTGATAGAGCTGTAAATTTTTCTGGTTTAGAGTTAGCTCTATGGATGTGGCTGGAAATAGTCGATCGCTTATGTGCAGGAGATCCCTTGAGGATGCTCTCAGTATTGTCAACTATTTCAGGTGGGTTTGGGTTAGGGTAAGCTCTTGTGTGAATGGTTCTGTACGCCAGAGTTTTGTTTTTAACCAAGCAGCTTAACCCTACTTGTTACTTCTAACGTGGTTGATGTTGTTATGGAGGCTGGTCTCCCAGTGGAGTCTTATGTGAACCAAGATAATCAGTAGGTCTACTGATCACCAGTGGAGTCTTTAAATCGTTTAGGAACTATGGAGTCACCAGGTGGAAGGTTTAGGATGTTTTTGGAGGGTACACTGTCCACCACAGTGCTTATGAGATGTCCCCTTTCAAGGATATCTTCCAAACAAAGAAAACTCTGACCAGATATTGACTGGGAGGGATTTTACCAGATATGTCACCTCTGAAAGAGTGTGAGATCTGGAGGCTACCTGGCCCTTTCCAGAATATGTCCAAGAGTGTGGGAGAAACACAACAAATGGTATGGAGTTTGATGTGTGGATAGGAGTGTTTACTGCCAACCTAACCAAATATTATAGGTTTCTGAGGCTCAGAATGTTCCCCAGCGGAGTCGCCATTATGTTGGGGTTACCATGTTTTGGCAAGATTGGCAATACCAAAAGATGAGACAACATCAAACCACTTTTAGACCTCAGGATCTAGCCCTCCTAGGTCCAGAGAGGGATCTCTCTATAATAGTCAAAGCGTATATGTCTTTGAGGCTCAAATTTAATATGTTAGGCTAGTTATAAGGCTCGGGGTTTTGTTTCATTTTTTTTTATTTTCTTGTTGGGAATCAAGAATGAAGGGTTCAATATAAGACAAGGCAAGGCAAAGAAGATTTTAGGCAAAGAGAGATAAATTAAGGTAGTATCTCAAGACCATTGGGCAAATGGATTCAGGAAAGGGTTTACTTGTTGTTCAATATGCAGGCTTTCAGTTGGGCTAGTCATCTAAAGCATTGGATCCTAAGAAGATAGGTGGAGTGAAACAATCGGGGAAGAAAGTGAAAGAATGAGGGTAAACCAATTTCTGTCTATAGATCAAGTCAGAGGTCATTTAACTCCAGACCTGCTTGGACATACTCTTAGGAAACTCTCAAAGAAAGGCAAGGAACAAACTGAGGGAGCTTAGAAAGGTTTAACAAAATGAAAAGGATCCTAGTGAGACAGAGATAGAGTTCCACACTCCCAGTGTTCCGAATTCATTTAATTAAACTCTAACAAGAACATCTAAGAAGCAGATTCATTAACTCATACATCAGCTAGCAGGAAATAACATCCACTACACTGGTTAAATTAACAGAAACCAATTCTCAGATAACACATTTAGCAGAAAACATTAAGGCAAGGAGAGCATAAGCATAGGGTGCCTAACAAGGGAAAATCCTATGCTATATTTATGATGAAATCCAGAAGAACTGAAATGGAATGAAATAAAACACAGAGAAAAAAAAACATCACCGCAGCTTTAGATCAGGATCCAAAGAACTGTGCTTGTCATATTAAGAGAAACACCAATCAGGTTCAAAATTTTTCAATAGCTTGAAATTCAATTTGAAAACATACTCCTCATTCTATTTTTACAACTTTACATAGTGAGCATGCCTCAAGAGAAAGCTTGAAATTCACAGATATCTCATCAACAACCTTTACAATATTTTCTTCATGAGTTTTATAGTTGAAGAGAAGCAGAGGAGGTAGGTAGAAAACTAAATGCACCATTAACACTCAGAAGAGGAAGAGGGCCAAGGCCCATTCTGTTTTAAAATCTGAGCATTAATCTCTGGTACTCTTTGGAGGAAAGAATGGTCTTCTTCAGGCTTCATTAACTCCAGGTATGTCTCTGATGCATTCTGGTTTGCTGTACTCTGTAGTACCCTTGGTGCATGAACAAAATGGTAAATAAATGACTGAATGGTCTGCCATATTTGTGAAACAAATGCTCTGGTAGCTTTGGACAATGTTCTGGGCAGAAATCTCTTCTAGAGCACGACATAGAATAAAAGCAGTATGGGCAACCCATCCTTTCCTGGGAAAAATATTGTGCTGATGCATCTGCCTTGTACTTTTGATGAAAACAGGTTTCTATGCCTTCCCAGGTCCTTTTCTGTGCTATCGGGCTCTGAAACCTGTCTTAATGAGCTCAAAAAATGTGAATCGTGGTGGCGTTTAACGCCTACGTCCTACAAAACACGCAACTAGATTAAGAAAATCAATGCATATGAGGGTGGTTGGAGCAGAGGGCGGAAGAAATGATAGTGCAGCGGTGGTGATTTTTAATTGAAAAATGGTGAAAATGCATTGGAATGGTGAAAACAGCGTATAATAGGGTTTTGGTGGAGAAGCTCTTGACGACCATTCGATCATAACCTAGAGGCGTAGATTAACGACGGAGATCAAAGCAGCGGAATGATATATGCAATAGGGTGGAACAAATATTGAAACACAAGACCTTTAATGAAAAACACAAACTTTGGTTAACGACGGAAATACACAGGAGTTGAACAGAATGTAATGAAATGCAAGGGAAGTGATCGTACATAGTGGGACCCAGCGTGGTGGAGGGTGATCAGATCTGAGCCGTCAGATCGTTAGACCCAACGGACAGTCAGGATTTAGTCGGAGAATCACAATCACTATGGATGAGAGGGACACACACTTTATAATTTGCGATGCGATTGGGATGTGCGATGACCGTTGGATCTAGCAAAGGAATGAATGGCGGAGATCTTCTTGGAGCAATCGAAATCAGAGGGGAACAAGTGCAACACATTACAAATGTTCCGATTGCGATGGGGCAGGAAGAGCGATGACCATCAGATCGTGTTTTTAAACGGACGGTCGAGATCAAATCAGGGTAATCGCAATCAGGGGGGGGGACAAGGGTGACAGTTTATAAAATTCCAATTGAGATTGGGTAGATAACACGATGGCTTTTGGATTAGCGGGGGGATGGACGGTGGGGATCGGATCGGGAGATGGCGTGATCGGGAATCGGAGGGGAGGACTTGCGATCGATCGGAGGGGAAGCGATCGGAAGGGAATTGCGATTGTGATCGGAAGGGAATTGCGATCAATCGCATCGCAAACACTTGTGATAAGCCAATCAGGGGATTTAAAATGAGCATTACGATTACAAAGGTTTGCGATTAGCGCGGGCCGTCCGATCCCGATAACAATCAACGGTGGAGATTAAGTCGCGGGACTTATATAACAAAAGAATCGCATCGGAGTTTTCCAATGTTACAAAGGATTTTATCGTTCCGCTCCGATCTTCTGATGCGATTAGCCCCTGAGGCACTAAGCGCTTGGTCTTAGCACTAGGTTATATGGGGAGAAGTTTGGAAGGGGATGGCGATAAGAGGGCTAATCCCTATTATAAGGTTTAAAAGTGGGTTTTGAGCCCATTTCAATGAATTTTAATGGTTAGGGAGGGTAACGATAGAGGGACCAAAGGGGAATTTGACCAAAAAAAGGTGGATATGGGATGTAATGGGGGTTTTGGGCGGTTTTGGAGGGTTAGTAGGGAAAAAGGAGAGGGGTAAAGGGGATTTGGAAAGAAAAAAGGGGAAAGAAGGATAAAAAGAAGCATTCTGCAGAGGTACAAGGGGCAGATAATGGCCCTTTGGAGCATCATTCTTCATCAGTAAGGCTCATTGACATCAGTACAGCAGGGGGAAGTAGTCAAAGGTAGGGAACATAACAAGGCTTCAAGGATGATGTGTTTTCAAGGGAAATGCATTCCTTGAAGGCTCATAAGACAATCTAGCCCCTTGCTTGCTCGTCAAGGAATTCGTAAGGGGCTATCAGGATGTATCCGTAAACCAAAGGATAAATGCAAACATGATTTAAAGGACTTAATTTTTTTGGTTGGGATTTTCTATCAAATATTTGTATCCAGATGTTGGGAGGGAGGCCCCAAAGATCTAAAAAATTGAAATGCCAAAAGAAAAGAGGAGAACACACAATAAACAAAACCAGAAAGACATATTTTTTTAATTAAAACAAGTAATAATTGTAAATGCTACATTGTGGTAGAAAACCTACCCTTTTACAAAGCGTGACTTGTTACTTATAGTCTTTCTACTTACAATACTGCAGGTAAATTCTATGGGTGGGTAAATACCATGAGAAAATTAATACTGTGGGTAGATTAAACTTACAATATCATGGGTGGATACATACCATGGGTGGATCAACACCATGGGTGGATACATACCATGGGTGGATGCCACTTACAATACCATGGTAGATTCCATGTGTGGATGTATACCATGGGTGGATAAATACCATGGGTGAATGAATACCATGGGTAAATTCTACTAACAATACCATGAATATATTCCATGGGTGGATAAATACCATGGGTGGATAAATACCATGGTTGAATGAATACCATGGGTAGATGTCACTTTTCCTTCGGATCATTTCTCCCTCCTTATGTAGAAATGCTCCCCATTGCATAAAGTTCCCTCCTAAGAAGCCTTTTTTGAATATGAAGATCCACTGAAGAAAAGGGTTACGTTTGGTTAACTCATAATTGTTATGAACGAAGATCCGAGGATAGATATACCCTGTAATGCTTGTGACCAACTGTGATACTAATAGTGTGCGGCCTATAAAATTGATTTCGCCGAAGTGTGGGTTTGTGGATCACCCATAAATATGAAAAAATAATATTTGAGGATATAGATACCCTGTAATTATTGTGACCAACTACGATACTAATAGTTTTCGGCCTAGAAAATGGACTTTAATGAAAATGATTTTGTGCAGTTGAACCATAACCATGATGCTGACTGTTGATGAATTATCAAGTGACTCAATAGCCTGGGGTGGGAGGGAACATCTCCAAAGAACCCAAAACATATGTTGCTATGTTGAAACTGATGAATGTGAAGCATGTCCCTACTAAAGTGGGGTGGGAGTGCATGTCTCCAAAGGGAACCCGTTCGGAATGCTTCTCTAGATATAAAAACTAATTTAAAATTCTTATAACTTGGTCAATATAACTTAGAATCTTTATTATAACCTGTTTTTGGAAATAGAATGACCATTATTCATCTATATATGTATTTTAAATCCTTATCATGACACTCTAGAAACTCATATTTGTGCTGCAAATGTCTTTCTGTCACAAACGTTTTGAAACAATTATTGATTTTAAATCAATGATATCTCCCTAATCCAAACTCCGATTCAACCAATTTGTTTTTTTTTTTTTTTAATTCATGGTTTTTCGAGAGGATCTCAGTTATGCAATCAATTTTCTTAAATTATGCATAAAAAAATAAAAAAAATGATAGGATATTTTTCATTTACGAATTGTCGTTAGGAACATTTATGCAACACAAATGATTTTAAATCAATGATATATCCCTCATCTAGACTCCGATTCAACCGATTTTTTTTTTTTAATTTGGGTATTTTTTCACAAGGAATCAAGATATGCATTTTTTGTTTGTAATTTTTCACAAAAAATTTCATATCTGATCTGCATATTTACCGGCCAAAAACAAATTCTTGGAAAGAAAAGAAAAGAAAAATTCCCTCTTTGCCCAAGAAAGTGCTATGTGGAGGTCGTAGCACGTGCATGAAGTTTGTTGAATATTATTGCAATAATTTGAAACTTAAATATGCATCAAACCTTCATTCCCATGGATCCATAACCGGAATCTGATAAATGTATCATTTCTTATCTGGAGGGTGATAAGGGGAAAATGGATATGACAATCTATCATTATGGATGAATGCCTGAAAACTTGATATGTCATGGAATCATACAAGACATGGATGGTTTCAAATAAAAATGGCTCACACGTATGGAATGGTTGTATAAAGATCAAAAAATGAATTTTGGAGAACATGAAATGGGAGATAGGATATGGCGAGTTAATTAAAGTGGACATCAACCCAATCCTTGACATGGATGATGTACATTTTATTCCAGACAAGATAAAAAATATTCTAAAGAAAAGGAGAATTCTATTTATTAATCAAATATAAGATAGTTATGATCCTTTAAAACTGATTACTTTTTGGAAAAATTCTACATATTTGGGTCTTTTTGGTTAGCATGTGTACATTTGGGAGTGATGCTATTATCACCAAAATGAGACTAATTGGGCTACTAAACAACCAATACAGTGTAACTATTTCAAACCACTTAGGGTTGGAAGTTAGCCCTTCCAACCAGAGAGGGCTCTCTCAAGAAAATATATGTTATTCAATAAAAAATCTTTAAAACAAAGATGGATAACTCTCAGATGTTTTTGGATGATTTTTTTTTTTGCAGGTGAAAGATGTGTAAGGGCTACCATTGGGCATGAAGTCAGTATAGAAATTAAAATACACAGAAGTATCATTCATGGAAGTTGAGTCACATGATCTCTTATAAAAATAACTCTAACAAAAAAAAAGATACATAAAGGAATTTGGAGCATAATAGTTTATGAATTCCAAGTGATTATGTATGAGCAAGCTGAAATAAAATTCATAAGATAAAGGATACAAACACATAAGAGCTCAATCAGAATCTCATGTTGGAACAAAAGTCTTCAGCAACTGTAAATTAACTGCGTAGAAAAAATATTACAATAGTAGCTTTGGTCATTACCTCCATCAACCCTCTCTAACTCTAAAACTTCCTTATTTATAGAGTGAAAACCCTTTTACATAGGTCTGTCGCCTGGGCTAGAATCTCGAAAATGATGTAGAGTTCTAATCCCAAAAGGAATTCATTACATTGAGAGAAATTAGAGATAATTCTGTTGGAAAGAGTTTGTAACCTAAAAGCACTTTATCATTATTTATTTCATCAAAAAACTTTAAATAAACCATACTAATAATGCTTTTCAAACCAAAGAAATTTTTCTAAGGTGGAAATAGCCATGATTAGGTGGAAAACTATCATGCTATAATTTAGGCTCCAATATTTGGAATTTGAGGAGGAGTTGTGTGTTGGTGAGGTGGAAAAAATGATGAGTTGTTTTAACCATGTCAACCATTTGGAATGGATTTCTGAGTTGTGTGTTGGTGAGGTTTCGAATGGTTCTCCTGGGAATGCATTTAATTGGATTACGATCTATCCCAAGAGTTAAGTGATGAATAGATCGAGGCACGGGGAATTGAATGGTAAGTAGGAGATGGATCAAGCAGGAGGAGATATGTGGAAGTAGGGGAGTGGAGGGAGGTATGCGGGAAAAAGGTGGGAAAGGATGGCGGTTTGGCAGATTTCAAAGTGGGGTTGAGGTGTTTTATGATTTGTGATGGGGGGGGGTGTGAAATGATGAGGGGTTGACATGTTGACATCGGACTAGCAGGGAAGAAACCAATTTTCGGACCCCTCAATAAGGGTCAGATGGATAGGGGGTGTGAAAAATGTTGTGGGTGAATTAGGAAGAGTAGTGTTTTAGAAATCTTCCATTGACAAGTCCTCCTTCACACAACTTCCCATTCATTTCTTGAAGTAAGAATTTTTTGTTCACATGATATGCTGCTATCATAAAAGGTCCTTTCTAGATATTCTAAAAATTTCCATGCTTCCCTTTACCTTCAATTGTGGCCTCCCACTTCAAAACCAAATCTTGAACTTTGATGCTTTCCTCCTTTGTCTTCTTGTCAAAAGTATTTTTTACTCTATTTTGTGACTACTGATGATCAGTGTACACTTCATCCCTTTTTTCCTGCAGATAAATGAGTTTATTTATCCTTCCTTGGATTGCATTTGGTTCTTCTTCTAACCCTTATAGTAACTTCATCACTGGAACTCCAAGGGAGATTGGAAATATTACTTCGGTTCCATATACCAGCTCATAAGGAGATGTACCTATAGACCTCTTAGTACAAATTCTCTCAACCCATAACGCAAATTTTAACTTCAAATGGGATGATTTTTTTTTTTTGAAAAACCTTCTTTTTGTTATGACTATGATTTTATTTGATGAATCAGCCAAGCCATTACCTTGAGGGTAATATGTTGTGGAGTGACCAAAAGTATTATGATATTGATTACAGAAACTAATAAATTTCTTAGACTTGAAAGCCTGAGCATCGTCAGTAATAATTTTCATGGGACAACCAAACTGTTAGGTCCCCATATTACTAGTGTATCCCCTTATTGTTATTAGTGTAACCTACTTATTGTTATTTTTGAACCCCTGTAACCCCCATATTGTTATTATTGTTCGCTTACATTATTATTTTTAGGTTGACTAAGATTATATTGTGACCCTGTCGACTCCTATATATAGAACGAGGTTCTGTCATTTGTATCATCTAATAATTGTTCATTTATGTAATGTATTTGAGGTTTTTCCCTCAAAGTGGCTGATTTATAAGGTGTTGATCTCTCTTTTCTTCTATTTTTGGAGCTGGTTTCAGAACATTTGGTATCAGAGCTTTGTATTCTAGGGCTTTTCTACTCCAAATAGGTCATCATGGAATTTTTGCTATAAATTTTTTTATATAAAGGTTCAGAAGCTGAAATTTTTAGAAAGAAAAGCCAAAATCCTGAGAAAATTCATATTAAAATTGTAGATCTTGGTTCACAATATGTTCAGAGATATGATTTGTGGAAGTTAGGGTTGTTTTAGGCTCCTGAATTTCACCTAAACAAGTCATCGTGGAATTTTCTCTATAACTCTTTTTCTACGAAGGTTCAAAAGCTGAAATTTTTACAGAGCATAGCCGAAATCCTGAGGAACATCCTCTAGAACATTCAAATCTTGGTTCTCAAATTTTTGGAGATATGATCTATGGAATTCAGGGTTTTTTTAGGACCCCAAATTTCATCTCAAAGAGGTGACCTTGGGAAAATCGTCATAACTCTCTATGTGTGCATCAAATTGGAATTCTTTAAAAAGTGGCCATAAGTAAATAGACATTAGTTTCATTTGTATTAATTTCAAAGCCGAAGGAGGAAATAGGTAGATCTGGCATGTCGTACAAGTGCGCTCTACTGAACTATTCCATAATTAGGTCATTGTGGGAGATTCGACAAAAAAATCTCTTGAAGTATCCAAATCAGGTCAAACATCTGGCATTCAAAAGAAGATTCAGATGGATAATACAAAATTGAATTTCAGATATTGAAAATCTTCAATTACAGAGATAATTTAGTTTTAATATCAAGCTCCTCAAAATAAATAAAATGGTGTGTATTTTTTTCAAATTGCATAAGCCTTGTTTGAAAAATCAGTTTTAAGTGATTTCAAGGGCATATTGAGCATAGATATCAGTATTGGATTCTAAAATACCCCATAAAAATAATTCAACACCCATTAAGCCCTTAGAATACTCTACTATGACTCATTAAGATGAATAATTGCAACATTATCTATCAAAATTACAAGAGCAAGTGCACTAAATTTTTCTCTCGCAAAGAGCAACAAAAAATGAAATGGAAGTTTTGAAGAAATGTGTGGAAGAGAAGATGGATGGTTTGAAGAATAATATGGATGGTTTGAGGAAAGGTGTGGAAGCTAATATGGATGGCATGGAAGCTAATAAGGATGACATGGAAGAAAAAATTAAAGACAACATGGAAAACATGAAGAATGATCTAAAATCAGACATGGAAGGTTTGACAAAGTTGATACAAGAAATGTTTCCTAATGGCGAAAAGATAGTAGAGGAAACTCATGATGAGAAAAAAATAAATGTTAATCTTGATTTCATAAACTCTAATGTTGGATGGAAGAACCACCATATTCCAAATATGGATATGAGGAAGTTTTATGTCAAGGATCCTATAACATGGATACTGCAGATGGAGCAATATTTTGTTCTCAATAATGTGAAAAACACACAAAAGGTACACATTACAACTTTACATTTAGAAAAAAATACATTTGTATGGTATCAATGGCTTTGATCCCGTAAAAAAATTGTCACTTGGTCAATTGTTTACGGAGGAAATGATAGCACATTATGAGGATACAAAGAGAAACACCTTATTTAGCCAATTGATAAATCTCAAACAAAAGGGTTCAGTGGTGGACCACATTGAGGACTTCCAAAATTTGAATATAAGGGTAACTGATATTCCAGAGGAACATAGGATTGATGTCTTCATAGGGACTTTGAAGGATAACATCCAACATGAAGTTCGTGTTTGGAAACTTGATTCATTGGAGAAGGCATTCAGTTTGGAAAGAAAAATTGAATGTAACATTATGGATACAACAAAGCCTACCACTCACATCTATAAATATGGAAGTGTTGTTACTCCTAGACTTCCACAACCTACAAGGTTGACACCACAACAATTGGAAGAAAAAGGAGCAAAAGGGCTTTGCTACAATTGTGATAGAAAATACACTAAAGGTCATAATTGTGCTGAGAAGAAATTATTTTACATAGATTGTGAAAATGAGGAAGAAAATGAACAAGAAACTTCAAAAGAAGAGGATATACACCAGGAACCAACCCTAGAAGAAGAAGAAATGAGTCTGACCATATCGTGTAATGCATTGTTAGGACTTGCCACTCCTTAAACTCTCAATATAGAAGGACATATAAAGAAGAAAAAGGTAATAGTGTTGATTGATTCAGGTAGTACCCATAATTTTATTCATTGTAAGGTAGTTAAGGAATTGAATTTTTTCCTATACCCAACACCAGAATGTCAAAAGATGTTTGCAAATGGAGGAACTACAAATTTCTCTGGAAAATTCCATAATATGAGGTTAACCATGGGGGAATAAGTATTGAATATTCCAATGATTTCCATTCGAATGGGAGGTGTTGATGTTGTAGTAGGAGTACAATGGTTACAATCTTTGGGGACGATAGATTTTACTTTTCAAGAAATTTTCTTGTATTTTTTTTCGGAAGGAAAGAAAATCGAATTACGGGGTATCACAGGGAATCCAAGAATGATAATAAGATCTAATTTCATGACAAATCTTCTGAAGAAAGAACAATGAGGCATAATTGCACAATTATGCTCACTAGAAGTTCCAACTTCAAAATCATCTAGTTCTCTAGATCTCCAAAAAGTCTTGGACAATCATTCTGAGGTGTTTGAAACTCCCAAAGGACTCCCACTTATTTGTGATCATGATCATGCTATTCATTTGATTCCAGGAAGTTTTCCTCCAAACATCAGGCCTTACAGATATCCTTATGCCCCAAAGAGCGAAATTAAATGCATGATTACAGAAATGTTAGAGGTTGGTATAATTCAACCAAGTCAAAGTTATTTGTCTTCTCCAGTAGCATTGGTGCACAAGAAGGATGGATCATGGCACATGTGTCTGTATTGTAGGGAGCTCAATAAGCTCACTATTAAAGATTAATTTCCCACTCTTGTGATTGATGAATTATTGGATGAATTACATGGCATAATTTATTTTACCAAGCTGGATCTTCATTCAAGATATCACCAAATTACAATTAAGACTAAAGATATTCCTAAAACAATATTTTGAACTCATGAGGGTGATTATGAATTTTTGGTCATGCCTTTTGGCCTTACCAATGCACCTTCTACATTTCAAGGGTTCATGAATTCCATTTTCAAACCCTTCCTTAGAAAATTTGTGCTAGTATTTTTTTATGACATACTAATCTACAACAAGTCTTGGAAGGATCATGTTCAGCATGTTGACAGGGTGCTCAAACTATTCGAGGAGAAATAATTATATGCAAAAACATCCAAATTTTTCTTTGAAGTACAAGAGGTGGAATATATGGGTCATATTGTATCTCATGAGGGCGTTAAGGTAGACCCTAACAAAATTAAATCCATTAAGGAATGGAAAGTACCAACAACCATAAATTAGTTGCGAGGATTTCTCGAGTTAACAAATTATTATCTCAAGTTTGTTAAGAATTATGGGAGAATAACAACACCTCTAACAACATTATTGAAGAAAGATGCATTTTCATCGACTCCTAAAGCAACTAAGGACGCTGAACATATTAAAGAGGAAATTTGCATAGCACTGGTATTACCTACACCAGACTTCACAAAAACCTTTATTGTGGAATGTGATGCCTCAGGAAATGGAATTGGTGTTGTTTTAATGCAAGAAGGAAGACCCATTACTTTTGAAAGTTTTCCAATCAAAGGAAAGTATTTACAAAAATCTATTTATGATAAGGAAATGTTGGCAATACTACATGCACTAAAGAAATGGAGACATTTCCTAATGGGAAGGCACTTTGAGGTAAAAATTGATCATGATAGCATTAAACGGTTTTTGGAATAAATACTATCTTCAGAAGAGCAGCAAAAATGGGTCATGAAGATGTTGAGTTATGAATTTGAAATCATCTACAAAAAAGGGAAGCTAAATTTTGTTACAGATGCACTCTGAAGAAAGTACGAAGAGGTGGAAGCATTGCTTTGTGCAATTTATATTGTCCAATGATATTTGATAACCGAAGCAAGGGATGAATGGAAGAAGGACGAAGAAGTGTGGACACCCATTCAAAATTTGCAACAAGATCCTACTACATCTAATACATTTAGTTGGAAAAATGATTCCTTATGGTACAAATATCGCTTATATCTTTGTAAGAATTCCCAACTAAAACAAAATATTCTTTTGGAATTGCACACTTTTCCTTTAGGAGGACACTTAGGATTTTTAAAAACTTACCACAGGGTGAAGAAATAATTTCTTTGGGATGGCCTTAAATTTGATATTCAAAATTTTTCGGCAGAATGTTTGGTTTTCTAGAAAAATAAAGTTGAGACAATTAGGACCCTAGGTTTTATACAACCCTTATCCATTCGAATTCAACTTTGGAAGGAGATTTCAACGGATTTTATCACAGGTTTACCTAAGTCCGAAGGAAACAATGTCATCACGGTGGTAGTTGATAGGCTTACCAAGTATGCACGCAATTGTGCATTATATCATCCATTTAAAAAAAGTAAAATTGCTACTACATTTATGGAAACAATTCAAAAGCTACATGGAAACCCAAATATTATGGTAAGTGACAAAGATCCCATTTTTACTAGAAATTTTTGGATGGAATTATTTTCTTGTTTGGGTACTCAACTAGCTCATATCTCATCTTATCATCCTCAATCCAATGGTGAAACTGAGATAGTGAGCAAATTTTTGGAAGGTTATCTTCGTTGTTTCGTATTTGATAAAAAAACACAATGGGTCAAGTGGTTACCTCTAGCTGAATGGTGGCATAACACTTCCTTCCATACTGCAGAAAAAATGACCCCATTTATGGCACTTTATGGATATCATCCACTGTCCATCACATCATCTTTAAGAGAAAATTCTAAGGTGTAAGCAGTGGAAGATCACATCAAGCATCAATAGCAAGTTCTCCAAATCTTAAAGGATAACCTAAATTTGACACAAAATTGAATGAAACAAAAGGTAGATCAACATCACAGTGAGAGAAGTTTTGATGTAGGATATTGGGTATTTTTACGGCTACAACCATACAAACAAATTTCCCTTAAGAAAGCTAATAATGATAATAAATTATCACCAAAATACTATGGTACTTACAAGGTGTTGCAAAATATTGGTAATATGGCATACAAATTGGAGCTTCATGTTTCTTCGCAAGTGCATCTAGTTTTCCATGTTTCATGCTTAAACAAGGTTATAGGTGAAAAACTTCCAGTTCAAAAAATATTTCTAGAACTTGATGAGGAAGGAAAAATCATATTGGAACCTAAAATAGTCACAGAAACAAGAAATCGACAGCTATGAAATCAATCAATTTCAGAGTATCTCATCAAGTGGAAGAACTTACCCAGTGAAGATTATACATGGGAGGATGATAATTTTATACAGAAGCATCCATAGCTACTCAAGCGTTGAGGACAACACTTTTTTGAAATAGAGGGCATGTTAGGTCCCCATATTACTAGTGTAGTCCCTTATTTTTATTAGTGTAGCCCCCTTATTATTATTGTTGTACCCCTGTAACCCCCATATTTTTATTATTTTTCCCTTACGTTATTATTGTTAGGTCGGCTAGGATTATATTCTGACCCCTTGGACTCCTATATGTAGAAGGAGGTTACATAATTTGTATCATCCAAGAATTTTTCATCTATGTAATGTATTGGAGGTTTCCCCCTCAAAGTGGCTAATTTCTAAGGTGCTTATCTCTCTTTTATTCTATTTTTGGAGCCGGTTTCATAACACAAACATTGATAAAATATTTTTTTCCAGAAAATGAATGATGATTGAGTTAGTGGTTTTCCTTGTAGGGACAACTTCAATCTGCTTGGTGAAGTAATCAATGGCCATTAATATCCACTAATGTTGGCCTGAGGATGCAGGGTGTGTCTCGCAAATAAAATAAAATACCCATTTTTGGAAAGGAGCTTCTAGATATATGGTTTTCAGAGGTAAAGGCATTAGTTTCTTTTTTCCATAAAAAGTTTGGCACTCATGACAAACAACAATCATTTGTTGATGTATTTGAACATAGAAAGACAATAGTACCCTACTATAAGTATCTTGTTTTTTGTAGCCTTCCAATAATGATGGCCTCCACAATCACGCTTATGGAACTCATCAATTACCCTCTCAACTTCATCTTCTAACAAGCAGTTCAAAAGTATCCCACTGGTATCTCTCCAATATAAATTCTTGTTAAAAATGAAATACCTTAGAGACTTCAACTTTACAAATCTGGACTTAGACATGGTTAATTCAAGAGGGTCCTTGTGATGCTGTAAAATAAAAATTACATACTTATACCATTTATACATAAGGAATTTTTCCTCTACAGGAATCAATTCCTATTCCTCAACCACTTCTAAAAATTCTGCAATAAAATTTATATCTAGGCAATCAAAATTTGATTGTGCCATTGATATCGCCAGCCCTTGACCTTTTACCAGCTTAGTAGGCCTAATATCCATATAATACTTCAAAAAAGTGGAAATACACTTACCTCTTTTGCCATTCAGATCAACTTGAGTCAGTATGTCTTTCACCACAACATTAGGCACAAAAGGCACAATGTGAGAATGTACAATATATATTCTAAAATATTTAAGCACCTTCACTAAAGCATAGGCTTGTTTCTCCATAAAAATGTACTTCAGTTCAGAATTTTCAAGTGTCCTACTAAAGAAAGAAATAGGTTTCTCATTACCTTGTTGCCTCTTCTGCAATAACACTCCAGCAATTGTATGTTCAAAGGTAAAAGTAAAAGCCAGAAAATCATTACAAAATTCAGGATTTATGAGCACCGAGGCTTGGGTAAGGGCCTTATTGATCTCTTAAAAAGAATATTTTTCTTCTGCTATCCTTTTAATATCAGAATTCTTCCTAAGCATCTTAGTAATATGATTGAAAAAATCCTCAAAATTACGAATAAATATCCTAACAAAATTTACTTTTCCTAAAAAGGATTGAATCTCTTTTCTATTTCTTGGAAAATTATATCTTTTTTATGGCAGCAACCCTACTTGGATAAATCCTTATTCTTTATTTTGATATTATGTGTTCCAATAATTTTCCAGTAGTCAAAGCAAAAACATCTTACTAGGATTGATAGAAATACCAAATTTTCTACATTTTTCCAGAATTTTCTCCAAGTGGTTGAGATTATATTCCTCCTTCTTTAAAAAAATAGTGATATCATACAATTAAACCACCACTAACCTATCCTTTTATTCAGAAAATGCAATTTCCATCACCCTTTGCAAAGTTTCTCGTGCATTCATGAGACCAAAAGGAATTTTGGCATACATAAATGTCCCCCATGGCATAGTGAAGGTGGTTTTCTCTTGGTCATAAAGATGCACTAATATATGATTATAGCCTGAGGAACCATCAAGAATAGACATCATTTGTGATCCAACAATATTTTTCAAAATTTGATCCATTTTTGGAAAAGGATAATTGTCTTTAAGAGATGCATTATTCAAATTTCTGAAATCAATGCATATCCTAATATCATCATTCTTCTTTCTCATAGGTACCAAATTATAAAGCCACTTAGAAAAACTCAATGGAACAATGATTTTTGCATCAAACAACTTCTTAATTTGTTTTTCAATCAATGGCATGAGCAATGGATTGATTCTCCTCAATTTTTGTTTAAAAGGATTTTTATTTTCTTTGATTGTTGTTGCGTGTTGAATGGATCATACGTCTTTAGGTATGCATAACTCCATGAAAAAACATCAATGTTCATTTTCATCAAATAAACATAACTTTTTCTTAGTTCTGAAGAAAGAAGTTTGAACAACTTGATCAACTTGGGATTTTCTGCAGTACTATGGTTACAACTTTCAACCTCTTCATCATCAACTTTCATTTTTGGATTCTTAAACACATAATTCTGGTAAAAAAACTTCTAAAGGGGAATCAAACCCTTAGAAATGAAATTATTCTTCAGCTGGAGGAATTTTAGATTGGCTTTGGTTTCAACAAACATGTTCTTTTGGTCTATTTAAATGTTTTCAAATTCTTCTTTCAGATCAATAAATTTTCTGACATGTTTATCACTATCAAACAATTTCCAATTGATAATATTATGAGGGATATTTGGTCTATGCCTGACCTAAAATTCATAGCTATTGAGAGGATGAATAGGGATGATAAACAAACTGGCTGAGACGGCCAAGGAATCAACCACAAAATTCAGGTTTCTATCTTTGATGGTGAAATTATGTTCTTTGAAAATTTCAAGCAAATCAAGGATCAAATTCCTATAAGCACTAATTCTAACATATTTATTTTGATAAGACCCTTCTAATTTATTTATTAATAGTTCAGAATCAACAAAAATTGAAATTTTCTTGGTACCTAAACCTTTCAAGGCTTCTAGACGCAAAAACAAAGCCTCATATTCAGCCATTTTATTTGTACAATAAAATTTCAATTTTTAATAATAAAACTTGCTCTCAACACTAGGGATGGTAATCCACATACCTACACCAGATCCCTCTCTTCCTATAGTGCCATAAAAGTGCATATGATAGCAACCTTCTTCATTTACCTCGTCAGACTATTTAATTTCAGCTTTTTGATTTTTTTCAATTTTCTGATTTTCTATGTCATTAGTGACCTCATTGAACAAAATGGATGACCCCAACTCAACCTATACTGCATAAATTCATAATTTTTATGGCTTATATTTTATACTAACCATATAGGTGATTCTAGATTCTCTATACAACCTTATTTTCTCACCAAAGATTGGAATAGTGGCAAAAGTCATGTCCATCTACATCGTTCCTTTAATTTTAGTAGCCCATGATCTAGATAAAAACATACCACATTTTTCAGGAATGTCAACCACACCTATATCTATTAACATTGTCTTAGCAGTCACTTGAGCTAAACCAAAAACCACATCCTTAATGAGGCTAATACATTGAACTCTTTTGGAATCAAAGGAAAAGAAGTCTTTGTAAGGTCTGGTTATGTCTAAGCCCATTATCACCTTAGGAATTAAGTTATGGGAGGCCCCTGAATCTAACATAACATTATGTAAATTCATGTCATGGATGATCAAAATCACATTGAAAGGTGTAACTTCTTCATTTTTCTCATATTCCACTCTTGGTCCTAGAAAGATAGTAGAATGGTCTTCTTATATATTTAGAATGTCAGAAGGTACAGGATGAGTGTTAATAATTTTGACAATTTCGCTCCCATAATTAGTGACATTAATGATCTTACCAAAAGGGACAACAATTTTGATCTTAGAAATTTCATTTTCTAGATTGAAAACCAGTAGTGTTTTTTCAATCTGTTTACCATGGGGTGGTGTGCCTTTCTTCTATTCAACTGGGTTTGGATCATATTTCCTTGGCTGACCTTTATTAACTCTAATAGGAACATTTATGTTGCTAAATTTATATATTTTTTTCATATCAAAGATAGCATGCTAGTAGCCTTTCAAATAATTAATTTGTTTCTCATCTTCATGATTCCCTTTGTTATGGATAGATTCATCATGTTCTTCTTTGTTTAAGAACATCCCTGACACATCCTCATCCAAATAGTGAATCATGTTTTCTTGAAATTCGGGTTGTGTTTCATCCTCATCCACTAGGTTTTGTTGAAAGGGAAGCCTAACTTGTTGATCAGGTTGGTTTCTATTGTCCCTTGGTCTTTGCTGATTTTGAGGACTTCTAAATTGAATATGTGTTTCTTGTTGTGCAAAAAGGAGGGGATTATTACCAAGAGCAATCCTATCCATGAGCCTATCCATATTTTTCATCATGGTATTGAATATTACATCTGAAGATGAGGAAGTTTTTTCTTCCTCTTTTAATGTGGCTTTTCCAATTTTGGAACTCTTTTATGTAGCCATATTTACTTCAACCTTTACACCATCATTTTGCATGTTAGCTAAAGAGGTAGATTCTCTCTCCCTTATAAAAATTGAGAAATCATAGTCAAAGGCTTTAGCATAATGAAATTGGGCAGCTCCTAGGGGAGGTTTAATGTGATCAGGGATAGAATTTTAAACTTTATTGAATCTTTTAGAAAATTCATGAACTGGCTCATTTGTGAATTTTTTCAGATTATTATATTCAGTCAAAGCTTGAACATGGTTCACTTTAATTTCCCACTTTGTCAAAAAAATTTCTTATAATTGGTCCCAATTATGTAAACTTCCAGGGGCTAAAGCTTTGAACCATTTTCTCACCTCCCCTATGAAACTATGCACAAACAACCTCATGTTTAGATCTTCATCATCCACCTCTTCTAGGTCAACAAAATAATTAAACTGGTCAACATGTTACTTAGTAGTAATATATTCTTCACCCCTAAATTTTTTAATTCTAGTGGAATACCCATATGGAAGGTCATGGATCATTGCAGGTAGGACAAGAGAATCATGCCTAGCTGTACCTACAGGAGGAGGATCTCCAACCATAATAACAGTGACTGTGCTACTTGAAAAAGTAGTGGAAGGAGTAATATTTTTATTAGGAGAAACAACAGTGAATGAGGATGTGATTCTAGGGGATTTTGAGGTAGTAATTTCCAATTTAAATACAAAAGAATCCACTCAGGAAAAGGGACACCAGACCTCCTTCTTAACAGGAAATCAAAAGGATCAAGATCTTCTAATTTTTCAAATGACTCTTGTTCTAGTGGCAATTCTGATGTAACATTTCCCCAAAATCCTTATTTTTATTCTTTTGACACAAGTGATGATGTATCAATTCCTAATATTTTTAGATATAATATAATTTTAGTCAATTCATTGTCATGTTTAGATATAAAAATAACTTCTTCTATATTTTCACCAAGCTTCTTTTCTTCAAAACTTTGAACAACCTCAGAGGGAAAATATGAAACTCTTGAAAGATATACATTACCTAATTTTGATGAGCTTCCAATACCTATGAGAATTATTTTTGGATTATCAACTATCTCAAGTGGATTAGGGTCTCGATTTATCCTTGTATGAATCTTCTTAGAAGCCACCTTTAATCTGAGAATCTCAGTGGAGTCACCAAGGTAGAATGCATCCTCGAATATTTCAGACCTCCTGCTACCTTCAAGAGTTCTATAGCTATGATTGAGCATAATTTTTGGGAAAATGTAGTTTCAGGATCCCAACAGATACACCAAAATGTTATGAACAAACTCATACTAATTAGGTTGCTTAATAGTCAATCGAATGTAACTATTTGAAACCACTTAGGGTTGGAAGTTAGCCCTTCCAACTAGAGAGGGCTCTCTCAACAAAAGATATGATATTCAATAAACATTTTTTAAAACAAACATGGCTAACTCTCAGATGTTTTTGGATGATTTTTATTTTTCAAGTGAAATATGTGTAAGGGATACTATTGGGCATGGATTCAGTATAAAAATTCACTTACACAAAAGTATCATTCATGAAAGCTGAGGCACATGAGGTCTTACAAAAATCAATATAACAACAAAAAATATACATAAAGGAAGTTGAAGCATAATCATTTATGAATTACAAGTAATTATGTATGAGAAAGTTGAAATAAAATTCATAAGATAAAGGAGACAAACACATAAGAGCTCAGTCATAATCTTAGGTTTGAACAAAATTCTGCTTCAACTTTATATTAACTGAGTATAAAAAATATTACAATAGTAGCTTTGGTCATTACATCCATTAACCCTCTCTAACTCTAAGACTTCCCTATTTATAAAGTGAAAACCATTTTACATAGGTCTGTCACTCGGGCCAATCTCTCAAAACTGATGTAGAGTTCTAATCCCAAAAGGAATTCATTACATTGAGAGAAATTAGAGATTATTTTGTTGGAAATATGTTGTAACCTAAAAGGACTTTATCATTACTAATTTCATCAAAAAAATTTAAATAACCCATACTAATAATGCTTATCGAACAAAACAACTTTGTCTAAGGTGGTAATAACCATGACTAGGTGGAAAACTATCATGCTAGAATTTAGGCTTTGATATTCAAAATTTGAGGATGAGTTGTGTGTTGGTGAGATGGAAAAAATGGTTAGTTGTTTTAACCATGTCAACCATTTGGAATGGATTGTTAAGCTATGTGTTGGTGAGGTTGCAGATGGTTATCCTAGGAATGAATTTAATTGGATTACTGTCTATCCTAGGTGTTAGGTGATGAATGGAGGGAGTCGTAGGGAATGGAATGGTAAGCAGGAGCTAGATTAGACGGGAGGAGATACGTGGAAGTAGGGGAGTGGAGGGAGGTACGTGTGAAACATGGTGGGAAAGGAGGGAAGTTTGTAAGATTTCAGAGGGGGATCTAGGTGGTTTATGATTTGTGAGAGGGGGTGTGAAATGATGAGGGGTTGACATGTCGACGTGGGAACAGGAGGGAGGAAACCAGTTTTCGGATCCCCCCCCACCCTTCCTTGCCCATAAAGGTCGGATGGATAGGAGGGTGTGAAGAAGGATGTGGGTCATCGAACTGGTGGACTGATTGATCAGGCGGTTGAATGGAGAGCAGGACTTAACCACATGTGACAACTTCCTTTTTTCATTCTGTAAATTTTATTACATATGCAAAAGACTTTGGTTAAAATTCATATTCCTTCTTGCTTAGGATAAAAGAGTTTTTATCCCAAACATAGGATAATTGTGCATATTCTATACTTGTTTCGGGAAATAACTCCATAGAGGTCGTTGGGTCAAAACCTCCACAGATCAGGGCACACTATTCAAGAAGGACTCACACAACCACACTTGGTAGAACTCACTCGTAGGTCCTACGTTTGATGTAGATCCCGCGGGGTCTAAACCCCCAACAACCCTTCTTCCTCTTCAACCTGGAAATCACGAAGGAACATGCATGGAAATCTAGTTGTACAACATATATTTCTCCTAAATTTCAGTGTAATCCATGTGAAACATCATATAAATAATAATAAATTCTTAATTAATAATCTTTTCACATATGCAAGAAGATATTAACACGTGAATTTGGGAACAAGATGGTTCTTCTTTATTACGAACAACATGTACAATAATAGTAAGGTGGAGAGATCACCTGAATCCTTCCACGATCTTCGAACAGGCCGTCGTCCGGATCCGTCCTGCCCCTGCCTCACTAGGATACTTTCAAGACTTGTGCACACGAGATGACATATAAACTAATGAACATCTCCAAGAAACAAGGGTTTCCTGTAAAAATCTGGGAAGTGCAGGAGGCACGGGAAATCAGACTTGAATTGGGGCTCCAACAGAGTATAATGTCTATAAATTTCTCTCTCCCTTAGGCCATGCATGTGAGGGGCTTTTATACTCCCTCAAAGTAGTTTCAATCTGTTGGAAATAGTTGGCCACGGGCTGGGGTGGTTGAATTACGGGAATAACCATCAACCCAGCCTAAAAAATAGGGATTTCTATATATTTTTTTAATGATTTTAATGGCATAGGCGGAAAAGTATATATGGAATCACGTATACATGCGGAAAAGTCTGGGCATACCCGCGTATGGGATTTTAAACACTGTTTTTATGAACTTTTATTCAAGTCTGTGCGAATGGGTGCCCAAGGCCAAAAATACAATCATGAATCACATGAGGGTGAAAAATGATGCTACAACAGATGCCCCCTAATATATGAGGTCAGAAGGGGTACATGATGGTCGAAATGTATTATGTGCATAGAAAGAAATTTGCGAGGACAAGAGAGGAATTCACCAGATTTCAGCCTGCCAAAAACCAATGAAAGAAAACAGAGAGTCAGCTCATGTCTGAGGTGGGCATACCCATGCTCAATCAAAAATATATCCATATAGAAAGTACAGAATAGATCCAGAATGTATACAAGTATAGCTGAACTGAAAGTACACAATGAATCATCTGAGCACGTCCCGGAAGTATAAGTCGGAATCAATGTCCAAGTATCACATATATCAAACTGATCAATAATACTGAAAATGGATGTCTGATCACAAAAGTAACTGAATCTCCAGGTACCAAATCATAAGGGGTGGAACACATGGTACAATCACGCAACTCGAGAGCCAACATATAGGATGTTGTTGTACTGACACTGCAACATATAAGGGTGGACGACATCACTGGTAGAAACTGAATGGACTGTCAAAAGTGAACCGAAAGATGCTGATGCAACCCGAGGTCTTCACCGATCTCGATGGCACAATTCTACACAATGGGAATAAATGAGCTGAAGTCGACCATGTGAGAAATCATTGGATTACCGGTCAATGATGAACACCGTTAACCAACGCGAGACAACCCACCAATAATTAAAATGAGTGTCAAGGTGCCCCAGTACAATCTAACAAGTGCGAATGAATGAGTTGAAGTCGAACACTTGAAAGAATCTACCAATCAGGAGGTAATGATGAATCCCCACTGTCGATAGCGAAGAGTCTGCCACTGATGACTGCAAACCCTAAGGTACTGACAAAAAGACTCTAGATCTTGTTCCCAGAGCAATGAGTCGGAGTCGATGGGAAAAGATCTGCTGGAAGGAAGGCATTAAGGCATCCCACATTAGTCCAGCGCGAGTGTAACCCGCAGGCCAAGATTTGGAAGGAATCAGACGAAGTAGAGTGATGGAACCAAAACCGAAGTACGTTTCCGACATGCACAAGATGAAGCTAGTGCATGGAAGAAACCCTCTGAACCAACCAATAATGAAAGCTGACACAGAGGCGAGATATCCACCGATAGGGTCAAATGGAAATCAAGGTACTGCACGAATCCCAAGTGTGATAATGTATGCTGACGTTGAACACAAGGAAAACCACTCAGTCAAAGACCCATAATGATGATCAAATGCTGAGCACAAGGTCACCTATCAATGATGGAAATAGGGCCAGGGTGCGGCTCTAGGTTTACTCTCAGAGCAATATGTCGTAGTCGATAAGAGACAAACCCGCCAGCAAGAAGTCAATGGAGACCTTCTCAAACCAACACGAGCAGAGGACCAAAACATCTGATGTGATAGAACAAGATACTGACAAGACCGGGAAGGCCGACTGAATAATGAGTCAAGAGACACCGCAGAATGGCCGACTCTGGTTAGACTTCCCTTGAACAAAATCATGACTCGTGATGACCATGGCAGTAAAAAGTGACACTGTATAAGTCTGTTATGCAGGAGGCAAAAACAAACTCTCCATATGATTGGAAGAGATAACCAATCGGGGGAGGACTGACCAGTGAAACAAGGCAAAAGCTGAACCTAGGTCAAAGCTAAAACCATCCCAAATGAAGGAAATATATAAGTGTATGTGCTTTGTTCAAGGGCGACAAACTGACACTGTACTGCCATCAAATTACGAAGTAACATCCCGTTCCCGCTCTTTTTGTTATATTTGATTTTTTTTTCTTTTTCATATAATAAGCCTGAAAAAGAATAAAAGAATGCTATGGTACAATGGATAGAACGAGTATCAAGAAACAGATGCACTAGTTCCTGGGATAGGAACGATCCTATGCTCAATGCAAGGTGGCGGAAACTGGTAAGCGATACTCAAAGGAATGTTCCATCCATGGGTAAAAAGGGTGTCAAGTCACGATAGCTAAGTGCATGCAATGGTTAACTTGTACAGACTGCCAAGGTCAAAATATGGCTTAAACATCGAGTCCAAATGAAGCCGGCTAAAGGCCAGGATAAACAAGTAGCCAATATGCAATGCAGTAATACAACTCAACAACACCAGGGAGCCTCTAGGGTAATAGCCAGAAAAAATGATAGTGAAGAAGAAGAAGAATGAAGCTTCAACACATAAGTCATGGCGAGACTAAAGAGGACTCCCGAGCCTACATAAAACGCAGCATGGGCAACAAGTGATAGCGAGGAACTAACTAGGAAGCCCATGTAAAGGAAGGCTCTACCACCAAGTCGTGATTAAATAATCGGCAAGTGAAATGGGTGAAATACTCATGACCTGATGGGATCGACCCTAGGGCAAGTGATCAGAATGGAGGCTAGTATGAAAAATGCAATGGAAAAGTGGATTACCTAACCTATATGCCAGTGAAGATCATATACCTGCCATGACGGGTCAGCAGTCATGGATCAAAAACCGGAAAAATCTCAACTTCATCAAAATGTACCTGAAAATATACCAATCTAGGCACTTCCAAGCATCCGGGTTATGCAGCTTAAGATAGATTGAGAAAATAAGCATAACAAAATTTTGCAAAAATTTTCAGTTTCTGGGCATAAATAGACATGTTACCTCACATTTGGTTCATTGTTACTTGCTGATTTGGGAAAAAGAGCTCTGGAGAAAAAGCCTCTTTCGTCAAAACAAGAGCAATCACTGGTCAAACTTTGCCAAACTAGTCAGGTAAGCTCTTAATCCATCATTGTCATCAATTTTGTCCATTCATAGTGTTAAAATTTGGAAATTTCACCATAGAATTATTATTTTTAATTTACGGCTCTGCGCATACGCGGTTTCATATGGACTAAGCCGCGTATATACGCGACTGTGTATAGAGTAAGTTGCGTATGCGCGACTAGAATGTAAAAAAAACGTTTCTAATGAACAAATTAAAGATTTTTTTTCAGGATGACCATCTGTTGGAGGGAACGTGAGCACAACACAATTGATAATGAAGTAATGCAAGATCAACAGTCTCTCAATGTCCTCCGAAATTGTGGATTTCTCAAATTTTTCAAAATGCCAAATATGAAGAGTAATGTCCGGTTACTTGAAATGCTAGTAAATTATTGGGAACCGGAGGAAGATTGCTTCATAATAGATCAAATGCCCATACACATAGAGGTAGAAGACATCTACTTCATTACTGGACTCTCCCGGAGGGGAGACCCGGTAGATTTGCATGGTAAGCCTTTGGGAGGGCTTACGGTGGATGACTATGTCCACGTCTACTGTGTAGAGGGGTCCAAGAAAGTAGGGACTCAAATTGCTTTAAAAGATTTAAGAGAGATGCACATGAATATTCTCCTATTTACCATTGGCAGGGTAGCAGGATCTGCTTCCTTGCATCAAGCATCCAGGACGCAGATGAGCATAGCAGTAGAATGCCTAGTTCACCTATATGATTGGTGCACAGCTCTACTAATGAACATGAAGCAACAACTGACCTCGATCCGAAAAGCAAAAAAAAAAAATTTTGGATATGGGACCATCTTGATGACATTCTTCTTTGAGAAGATTCCTGGTCTTCGACCCAGAGTGATCTCCTCAATCCACAGCCCAAGAGACCTAAGAATTGCCCGATGGGCTGACCTGATGAAGAGACTGGGGGGAAGTGAAGTTCCCCGAACCACTTGGGATGACGATTTCTTCCAATGGTGTGTAGAACAAGTCATAGAAGTGGAGGACTACCCCTATGCGAGGATGGATTTCCGCGGTGATCCAGACCTCGTCCTTCCACCTGGCGCGGCATGGGGCACAATCGGTAAGATTGCATTTTTTTTTTTTTAATTATATGATTTTTTGGATTTTTCAATATATGTGAAAAAATGAAACATGTTTTTGATTGGATTCAAAATGACTTACAATATTATGATGACCATGATATAGATGTTGGACCAGTCTGTCCTGAGGGCTACCCACGGCATAAGCGTCGCAGAGGCGAGGTGGATACTGTAGACCTAGACAGGACCCTCCATGATGTACAGAGGAACTTGGAGGGGTTAACTCGCCAAGTGCCTATGGCTATAGTGGAAGATCTACCTGAAGCCATCCAGAGACGGGTAGTGGGCATACCACGTGACTGGGTGCGATTATTCTGCCGAGTCGCTACTGCAATCGTGTTCTATAGGAACACGAATTTTGGGCAGGGACCACAGGAGTAAATAGATATCATTACCGGATGACTGTATATTTTTTGATACTGAACATGATCGGGCATAAGCCCTAATTTTTGTATGACTTATGGATCCAAATTTTGTATAGTTCTTTGAACACTCTCATGATATATATATATATATATACAGCGATTTTTGATGTGATGTGACAAATGTATAAAAATGCATGATGTTTTTGATGATTAAATTTAATGTATTGAATGATTAATATGCCAATCAATTGCTTGATTAGCTAATGAGTCTGCCATCCAATTGTCTGCTCGAGGAATATGAATGAATGTTAAAAATTGAAATGATCTTTGTAACAAACGTACCCTCAAAAACAACCGAAGTAAAAATGGATCTCGAACCCGATAAGTATTGTTCAACTACGACACCACCAGCTGGGAGTCCAAGAAAACTACCAACGAATCAACACCCAAAGATATTGCCTCCGAGAGTAGATAAATAACTGCAGTGTATTCTGCTATATTATTGTAAGCAGGACCAATGCAGACTCCTCTTGATACTAACAGCTGACCAGATGGACGATGAAGCACCCAAGCCGTGGAAGCCAAGTTCTGGGTGTGTCTACTAGCACCATCGACGAAACCATAATGACTCATGACATTCGACACAACCTGCCAAAGCAGATCAAAAAAATCACCATCACATCAAAGACCAAAAAACTAGATATGTACAAAACGAAACTAACTATATACAAAATTAAGATGCCAGGCCGAAGCCTAGGCAAAGTACCTTTTCAAATAGAGCCCATTTCTGGGCTCTGGCAACTCGTTTCCTTCAAAATCAACCAAGGTATATGCTCGTTTTTTAAGGAATTTTTTAATGATGAAGGGGCCATACCACATAGCCTTAAACTTTCCTATGCCCAGGGCATCCTTCTCTTGGGCATAGACCAAGACGAGGTTGCCTTCTAAGAAAACCCTAGGTTTGACCGCCTTATCGTACTGAACTTTGACTCGTTTCTTATGTGCCTCATTCATCGTGGCGGCATCTCAACGCTGCTCATCAAGATGCTCCAGATGAAGGAGACATTCTTCAAGACTAGAAGTGTCAGGAAGAAGCTCAACAGCTAACTTAAGAGAAGGAATCTCACATTCAATGGTAAAGATGGATTCCAACCCGTAAACTAGTTAAAACGGAGTAAAGCCAGTTGCAGTTTTCAATGATGTCCTGTATGCCCAAAGTGCAGGATACAGCATGATATTCCAGTTGGATCTATCTTTATTAACTGTCCTTTGAAGAATGGTATTCAAGGATTTATTCATGGCTTCCACTTGCCTATTGGCCTGAGGATAATACGGAGATGAATGCTCCTGCTGGAAACCTAATTTTAGAGCCAACTCAGCCATCATGCTATTCTGAAAATGATTGCCATGATCAGTGACAATCTCTCTAGGAATACCAAAACGAGCAATAACCTGGTTGAAAAGAAAAAGAGCTGCAGTCTCACCATCATTCCCAAAAGTAGGCATAGCCTCGACCCACTTTGTAAAGTAGTCTACTGCTACAATAATGTACTTGTGACCTTTAGCCGAAGGCGGGTTACAAGTAGTATAATCAATACCCCACTTTGTAAAGGGACTGACAGTAATGACTGGAAAAAGCGGAGCTGGATGAGCACGCATTTTTCGAGTATAAACTTGACACGGATGCCACTTTTTGACCGAATCCATACAATATTTGAAAATCGAAGGCCAAAATTACCCAGCACGCAAGATCTTTTGGGCTGTAGCAAGCCCCAATAAATGACCACCACAAGCTCCACTGTGGCAATCATTCAGCACAGCCTCAGCTTCTTCGAGAGTTAAGCAACGTCTCAGGATTGAATCAACCCCTCGACGGTATAATGCATCACCAATAATCAAGTAATTTTTAGCCAAGTGACGCAACTTACGGCGCTCATCTTTCGAAGAGTGTTGAAAATGCAGCAAGATGATGGAGCTTAGTGAAATGAAGTCACCTTCACTAAGTGGGCCGCGGGCTATTTTTGGCGCAAAGTCTATTTTTAGACTATGTCTATTTTTAGACATATGGAGCATGGTCCAGGGGTTGCAGTATGTTATTCTTGGAGTATTGGTCATGTTGGTAAAAATAGATGGATCTCTATTTTTAGACATTTAGGTCGAAGTCTATTTTTAGACTGCCTATCCTAAAAATAGAAAAGTCAAATATTATTTACCCTTAATAATATTTGGACTCTAAACTTCAGTTTACTCTCTTGGAGCACTTCAGTTCGAGCTACAGATGTGGCTCATGCATCTAACAGAAGGAATTATGCTATTCCTTGGGGTTTGGTGAGCTCATGCATGGTTGACTTCAGTTAGGACTTCAGTGGCAGAAGTTTGGTGGAGTTGATGAGACAGTTGGTGGAGTTGTGTTCGGTTTAACTTAATTGAACTAGTTGTGATTATTTTAACTAGCTAATCAACTAGTAATGAGTGGAGTGAATTAAATATTATTTAATTCACTAATTATTAACTCATTATTCAACTCAAGAACACATCAGTTCACTACAGTGGAGACCAGTGGAAGAGGTAGATGAAAGGGTGAGTTTGCTATTAGTTGCGACAACAGTTGTGCATGAGATTTGCACAAGCATTGGAGGAGATTGCCAATGATGATTGCGCAGTTGGAGCCAGTGAGATTCGAACTTGGATCTCTCATTAGACCAGCCTTGATTGCGCAATAGAGGCAGGTAATTAGTGGATGAGTTTTGAACCTGTGACTTGTTCAAAACTGAGCTAGTTTGTGTGTAACTTTTGGAGACAGTACTGAGTACTTGTGAGGAGTATTGTACTAATATTGTTACATGTTCTCTTCTATTATAATATACAAAATAGCTGGGGGTTTTCAGCTATAAGCTTTCCCCATTACATATTGTGTTTATGTGTGCATGCGACTGTTTCTATTTCCGCAAATTGTTGATCAATTGTAGAAGAGGTTATGTGTTATGCATGAATTCGAATTAATGTGTGACCAGGATAATCTCAGTGGATAAATCTTCATTATTCAGCAAATTTCTACATGGTATCAGAGCGAATTGATCATCGGGATCTATTGCAGTGATTACAATATTATTTCGGTAGACAGAGTCTGTAACGGGCTAGGTAGCCTCTGGATCCATCCTTTCTCTGAAAGGTGATATATCCAGTAAATGCCCTTACAGTCGATCTTTGTGCTAGAAATAATTTGTTCTCACAGATCCAAAAGCAGTTGAGTTTTTGAGTTTGGAATTCGAATTTTGCAGCAGTTTGTTTTCTTGGTGCCGGAGTTGAAAATGTCTTTCAACGGTTTGCGACTCGAATATGCTCTTGAAGGCAGTTCAAATTATGTTGCATGGAAAGATCGGATGGAGGCAGTATTAGAAGATAATGGACTAAAGGAGTTCGTAGATACGGATGTCCAAAAGCCCACTGATCCTGCTGAAGTCGAGGCTTGGCAAAAGAAGATGGCAAAATGTCGAAGGATTCTGTTGGAGGGCGTGAAGGATCACATTGTATCCAGCCTGCATGGAAAAGCTTCTCCATATTTGATGTGGAAAGCGTTGACAGATCTATTCCAGAGCAAGAGCGACCAAAGGAAGCTGGCGCTCAAGGATAAACTCAGAAACATTAAGATGGAGAAAGGCGACATTATCGCCAAGTACCTCACGAAGTTCACTCAATGCAGAGATGAGTTGGGAAGTGTGGGGGTGACTGTCGATGATGAGGACTTGGTGGACCTGGCTCTCTGCTGGTCTTCCAAAGGTTGGCATGCATATCGAGATAGTGTCGATGGATGGGGGAGAAGTTCTTAGGGATGGGAGCGCATTGGGCGGATCTCATGCAGAGGAGATAAGGAAGGGACTACCAGGGGAGGAGGTAGAGTCTTCATCGAAGGTATCCCCGATGAAGAAAATTGTGCTTTGGCTGCAAAGCAAGAAGAGAAGAAAGAAAGCTTCTCGATGGTGGCGAAAGGAAAGAAATAGGAACGTATCCGAGAATGACCTGTTTCACTATCACAGCCATGATTTTTCTGTACTTTTTAAATTGTCAGAAGAAGAAAAATAAGAGAATTTGTTGGATACGCGGCGGGGAGAGGCAGTGGCTTCTCAATTTGAACTGGATTTTTCACTGATCGCATGCTTGGTTTCAAGTGTGATGGGATCAGTATGGTTCTTGGACAGTGGTGCGTCATTTCACATGACCAGAGATCGAGATCTGTTTTCAGATCTGGAGGAAAAATATCTTGGAGTGCACATCGAGATGGGCGATGATGGTAGATACAGTGCGACTAGTATCGGTACCATTTCCTTTGAGAGGGAGTCTGGTAAACCTTTCATATTGAAGGAAGTTTTGCATGTTCCAGGATTGATGAAGAACCTGATCTCTGTGGCGATGTTGGAAGACAAAGGGTATGATGTGGTCTTCAGCGAAGGAAAAGCTTTCCTGCGCAGTAAGACTACTGGTGAGACCTGGAAGATAGGGGTTCGAGTCAAGAACCTTTATCAGTTGCAAGTAGATGGCTGCGCAGCAATGGCATGCAAGGCGGGAGAAGTGGTGAGCCGGGATGATGAGGACGAACTGTGGCACAGGAGATTGGGCCACCTTCACCATGGAGCTTTGAAGATACTGCAGCAGATTTCTACTGGGCTTCCTAAGGGCACTCTTGCGCAGTCAGATCAGTGCAAGGGGTGTACCTTTGGGAAGTATGTGAAAGCCACCTTTCACGAGAAGGATAGTCGCGCCACGACGATCCTTGAGAGAGTTCACACAGACGTGTGTGGTCCTTTCTCAGTAGCTTCGACAGCAAAGCACAAGTACTATGTGATCTTTGTTGATGATTTCTCTTGGAAGTGCTGGATCTTCTTCATGCAGAAGAAGAGCGAGACATTTTCAAAGTTCTGTGAATTCAAGGCGCTGGTTGAGAAGGAATCGGGGAAGCATGTGAAGGCTCTTAGGAGCGACAATGGTGGTGAATTCATCTCTATTGAATTCAAAGACTTTTGCAGTGCAGAAGGGATTCGGAGAGAGCTCATCGCACCCCATAACCCACAGCAGAACGGGGTGGCTGAGCGGAAGAACAGAACGATCGTGGGTGCTGCACGGGCAATGTTGCATGATCAGGGCCTACCCCTTCACTTGTGGGCTGAGGCATGCAATACAGCAGTGTATGTGCAGAACCGTTGTCCTCACAAGGTTCTTGGCATGAGTACAGCAGAGGAGGCTTATTCTGGCAAGAGGCCTGATATTTCCCATTTGCGGATTTTCGGATCTCCTGTCTACATGCATGTGACGAAGGATGCGAGAAGGAAGCTGGATCCAACTGCTGAAGTTGGAATATTTGTGGGGTACAATGATACACCTCACAACTATCGGGTGTATGTGCCAGACAGTCGCAAGACTGTTGTGCGACGGGATATAAAATTCCAGGAGGAGAAAGCCATGCAGTGTTCGCTTGAGAGGGGGCTACACTTGCATGCAGATGAGGAGCTGTTAGTTCCTAAGGAGGAGCTTCCGGATGTGGATCAGCCACAAGAGGAGGTTCAGGAGGTGGAAGAAACCACCCAGGCAGCGCCAACCATCAGAGGGCGCATGCGCACTACAGAAGCTGAGCGACTGGCTCGGGATGCAGAGAAGGTTTTAGGACCACCTACAGCACAGCGCAGACAGAGACAGTCACCGGATCGGTACACTGGATACATGGCTCTTATGAGTCAATGTGTTGTGACAGAGCCATCCTCTTTTGAGGAATCTGTGGAGGAACCCGCATGGGTTGATGCCATGATCGAAGAATATGATTCGATCATCAGGAACAGTGCATGGGAGATTGTCCCAAGACCGGTTGGGAAATCAGTTGTAGGTTCGCGATGGATCTACAAGGTGAAGCAGGCGGCTGACGGGAGTGTGGAGAAGTACAAGGCGAGATTTGTCGCCCGTGGCTTCTCACGGATCGAGGGGATTGACTATGAGGAGACTTTTGCACCTGTCGCAAGGTACTCTTCCATACGGACGATCCTTGCTCTCTCAGCGCAGATGGGGTGGCACATTCATCAGATGGATGTGAAGACTGCGTTCCTCAATGGAGTTATTGAGGAAGAGGTGTACATAGAGCGGCCTGAAGGTTTTGAGATCTTCAGCAGTGAGTCGCATGTGTGCCGACTCAAGAGAGCACTGTATGGGCTGAAGCAAGCACCTCGTGCTTGGTACACTCGGATAGACAGCTACTTCACCGGGCTTGGATTCTCCAAGAGTGAGGCGGATCCAAACCTGTACCAGATTGTGGTGGAGGGAAAGCTGTTGATCATCGTACTGTATGTAGATGATCTGATTTTGACTGGCGATGAGCATTTGATACTTTCATGCAAGGAGGATCTTGCACGAGAGTTTGAGATGAAGGACTTGGGCATCCTTCATTATTTCCTGGGATTGGAGATTTGGCAGCGCAGCGGAGGACTGTTTGTTTCTTAGGGCAAGTATGCCCAGGAGATTCTGGAGAGGTTCAACATGCAAGGCTGCAAGCCTGTTGACACTCCTCTTCCCGGTGGTTGGAGGAAGGAGGATGCTACTTCAGCGGAGGTAGTGGATGCCACTGTCTTAGTGGCCTTTGTCGGGATACTGGTCTGTCGTGCAGAGATAGGAGGATGGAGCGAAGCTTTCGGCTTCACTGATGGAGATTGGGCGAGGGTGCGGGCCCAGAAAGAGCACATACGGAGAGGTTTTCGTATTGGGTCAATAAACGGTTTCCTGGTACAGCAGGAAGCAGAGATCCGTGGCACTCAGTTCAGCAGAGGCCGAGTACATGGCAGCAAGCTTGGCTACATGCGAGGCTATTTGGATGAGGAAGATCCTCGTTGGATTGTTCGGGTTGCACCTGGAGCCTACTATGATTTATTGTGATAACCAGAGCTGCATTAAGCTCTCGGTTAATCCAGTATTTCATGATAGATCCAAACACATCGACATCAGGTACCATCATATCAGAGATTGTGTTCAGCGGAGAATCATGTTACTTTCATATGTTCCCATGGAGGATCAGGATGCTGACATCTTGACGAAGGCGCTCACCAGGAGCAAGTTCGAATTCCACAGAGGCAGGATAGGGGTTGCAGATAATCCATATCTTGTTGAGAGGGAGTGTTGAAAATGCAAAAAGATGATGGAGCTTAGTGAAATGAAGTCGCCTTCACTAAGTGGGCCCGCAGGCTATTTTTGGTGCAAAGTCTATTTTTAGACTATGTCTATTTTTAGACATATGGAGCATGGTCCAGGGGTTGCAGTATGTTATTCTTGGATGATTGGTCGAGTTGGTAAAAATAGATGGACCTCTATTTTTAGACATTTAGGTCGAAGTCTATTTTTAGACTACCTATCCTAAAAATAGAAAAGTCAAATATTATTTACCCTTAATAATATTTGGACTCTAAACTTTCAGAGTTTATTCTATTTACAGCCTTAAGTTGGAAGCTGGATTACTTGACTCATGCACATCTGACAGAAAGGAATTACTCTTCTATAGGGTTTGATGACAACCTCTGCATGGTTGATATAAGTTAGGGACTTCAGTGGTTGCAGTGGCAGTGTTCCAGTGGATTGTGAGCTGAGCCAGTTGGTGGTGGGTTGTGTTAGGTTAACAGTTGAAACTGGTGTGATAGTTTATTTAATCTAATCAAGCAAAGTAATGGGTTGGAATGGATTAATGTTATTCAATTATATTATTAACTAATTATTCAACTCAAGAACACATCAGTTCACTACAGTGCATGGACAGTTCAGTGGAGACCAGTGGAAGAGGTAGATGAAAGGGTGAGTTTGCTATTAGTTGCGACAACAGTTGTGCATGAGATTTGCACAAGCATTGGAGGAGATTTCCAATGATGATTGCGCAGTTGGAGCTAGTGAGATTCGAACTTGGATCTCTCATTAGACCAGCCTTGATTGCGCAATAGAGGCAGGCAATTAGTGGATGAGTTTTGAACCTGTGACTTGTTCAAAACTGAGCTAGTTTGTGTGTAACTTTTGGAGACAGTACTGAGTACTTGTGAGGAGTATTGTATTGAGATTGTTACATGTTCTCTTCTATTATAATATACAAATAGCTGGGGGTTTTCAGCTATAAGCTTTCCCCATTACATATTGTGTTTATGTGCGCATGCGACTGTTTCTATTTCCGCAAATTGATGATTGATTGTGGAAGAGATTATGTGTTGCATATGAATTCAAATTAGTATGTGATCAGGATAATATCGGTGGATAAATCTTCATTATTCAGCAAATTTCTACAAAAAAGTAGAGGGAAACTTCAGAGTCTGAAGATACACAATGATATCTACATACCAAGGATCTTGTGGAGAGATAAGAAACAAATGTTCATCTGGGAAGGATTCATCATAGACTATCTCTTCTCCACAAGGCAACTCAGAGATTAATTTCGCGAAAACTAATGATTTCTTGGAATTCGCAGACATAAACTCAAGATCAAATTCCTGCAAAATCATAATCCATCTATTGTATTTTCTCCCAATCAATCACCTACTGAGAAAAAACTGAAATGGATTGGCTACTGCCAAAACATAAGTTTTTCGTAGAAGAATGTAATGTCTGAGTCGTTTTACAACATGAACAGCTGCTAAAGCTAGCTTCTCTATCAGAGTATACTGGAGTTCAGGTCCTACCAAGCCTTGAATAAGATAGTATATAACATGCTCTGCCAGAGCATCGTCCTCCTGAACTAGAACCATACCAATGGTAGATTATGTTGTTGTAAGATACAAAAGGAAATCCCTGCTATAATCAGGTGGACTCAATAAAGGAGCAGAGGTCAATGATTTTTTCAAAGCATCGAATGAGCGTTGAGTGAAGTCATCCCAAAAGAATGGAACTCCCTTCTTCAAGAATCTCATAAATCCTTTGGTAACCTCGGCATAATTTACGATAAATCATCGAAGAAAATTAGCTTTTCCTTGTAGACTTTGAAGTTGACGAATAGACGACGGGGGAGGCAACCGAAGTATTGCCTCAACCTTGAAGGGATCTACCCTAATCCCTTCCCTAGACACTATAAATCCCAATAACCGACCGGATGTGACCGCAAAAACACACTTGATCGGATTCAACCTAATCTTGTAGAAATGGCATCGTTCAAATACTTGACAGAGGTGAGCTGGATGATCAATTCTCTTTCGAGAACGAGCAGCTAAATCATCCAAGTATGCCTCGATAATATGTTTGATGTCGTGGAAGGCATATGACATGGCCCGCTGAAATGTAGCCCCAGCATTTTTAAGACCAAAAGGCATCTTCTTGTAAGCAAAAGTACCCCAGGGACAAATAAAGGCAGTCTTATGCTGATCTTCAGGACGGATAGTAATCTGATTGTATCCGGAGAAACCGTCCATGAAGGAGAAAATCTCATTACCGGCACACTCATCGATAATATGATCTATAAATGGTGTGGGGTAATTATCTTTTGGACATGCTTTATTAATGTCTTTGAAATCAATTCAAACTCAAATTTTTCCTTGGTTTTTATCCATGGGAACAGGATTCGAAACCCACTCTGTCAAAGGAACAGGGAAAATAAATCCCGCCTTGAGCAGCTTCTCCACCTCGGCTTTGATAGCTGCAGCCTTCCTAGGATTGACCGGACAAAGTTTTTGCCTCACAGGCTTAGCATTTTCGTAAGTCTTGATCTCATGTTGGACAATAGATGGATCTATACCAGGCATTTCCTCATAAGACCAAGCGAACACATCCCTAAACTCTTTAAAGAGATCGGTGTAAATCTGAATCTCTTCAGGGGAACATTCAGCTCTGATGAAGACATTCTCTATAACATTGGGATCCCTGGAAATGTTCACCGGGATAGTTGGAGAAATCACAACCATGTTCCCTTCAGCATATACCTGTGTTGGTGCTAAAGGGTTCAGGACTGGGCGAACAAGACCAGGAGACAAAGGACTTGGAAAACTTGATTCAACTTCGCTCAAATCAGGTAAAAAGTAAGACCGATGATGCAAATCATCCCACGGTCTATCTATACCAGTCATAGCTTCCAGGATGGCCTCTTCAGATGGAAGAGTGGTATCAAGGCAATCCTGGGCGGAAGAAGAACTAAGTGTCCAAGCTGGAGCCACATCGCCATCCAAATCCTCTGGAGAAAGAGGAGCTGGAATGAACTTTGCAGAGTCTATAATAGATTAATAAGCAATCTCAGCTGCAGACATCAGAAATTCCATTCCACCCACTTGACCTTCCGCTAATATGGAGGTAGGGGAAGGCAAGGTCCAAGGATTCGAAAAATAATGAGTTCTGAAGAACTCTCTTCGAATAGGAGCCCTGGAGGATGAAATTGCATTTATATGAACGGTAGGAGGTGGAATATCAAAAGTACCCATCAAATAAGAATACATTCCAACCCATAAATTCTCAATAGGCGGCTTGGCATTATCCACTTTTGGAATAGTTGAGTCAGCAGATGCATTCGGGTCTACAGGAGAACAATCCAGTTGATCCACTGTAACAATCCTCCTTCGTGAGGGAAAAAAATAATCTAAAATAATGAGGATGGAATAGCATCAATCTCATAAATCCAGTTTTGCCCCAACAGAAGGTTGTAATCCAAGCTTGCATCAACTATCTCAACCTCTATATTTACAGTTTTTCCCCCAACACAGATGGGAAAAGCTAGGACAATACCATGCAGTCTGTGAGAATGACCATCAAACGCAGTCATAAGAGTAGCAGATGGAATAGTTGCGGGAGATCCAATTCCCTTCCAACATGCGAGAGACATCACACATGTGGAAGCACCCTCATCAACGACCATTCGAAAGATATTGAATTTCCGAAACGATGATTTGATATGAAAAGCCATATGATGGGGGAGTCTCTTTTTAAAATTATACATATCGAATGTAATCACAAGAGAGTTTTTTGGATCAACAACCCCAATAGCAGTGAGCAGAGCATTGCGCTGAGTTGGACAAGACTGGAGCACCTTAAGCGCCGACATGGCACAAGGACTCTGCGCCAGATCTTCCACAATAGATTAGTTCTGGGCAGCCCTGGCATTTGGATTAATTGTCGTACGCTTGGTAGATGTTTTTGGCATCCAAGGTATAGGCTCAATAGTACGCCTCGTAATATGAAGCGGCTCAGCACCATCAGGGGACCCTTGGCTTTTGAAGACTCATCTTCGCCATAATCACGAGATCTCGTGGCGATATCCACGTGAGCACTCATCATGTATATGTTTGACGGAGTTTCCCCTTCCTGGGTGCCCCCAGAGGAAGCCCCAGTATTTTGATTTGCGCCAACAACTAGCTGTTTCCCTTGGGGAAAAGGGTTTTTCAACACAGCCTAGGAACTAGAAGAACCCTGTTGAGCTAACAAGCGCTGTGCATCCTAAATTTTAGGGCAAAGGTGAGTACGATGGTCTCCAGCACATAACTTGCATGGAAACTTCACTTTCTTTTTATCCTTTGGAACCTCACCAACATGCTCGTTGGATTTATTTGCATTACCCTTCCCATTCTTGCTCTTTTTCTTATTATTATTCCATCCCTTCTTCTTCCCTTCAGATTGTTGACTTTCTTTAGGGTTGGAAGTCTGAACGACAATTATTGACAAAGATTGAGAAGGCGATGACTCAGCAGGCACAGCCTGACCAAAAGAAGAAGATTGTATAGACAACTGCTGCAATTGACTAAGCAAGTTAGCTACACCACTATTGATCAACCCAATAGGTCCATCACAATGAGGACCAGGTTTAGTTTTGGATATGTCTAATTTGGAGTGAGGAGCATTAGGAAAATATTTATGAAGGACACCAGACTGAGAATATATCAATTCAAGTTGTTGGGCCCTAAAAATAGCCTGCTCCTCGGAAAATACCCCTGAAAGGGATACATCCTTAGAAATATTTGACTGCAAGGATTTCAAAAACGATTCCAAAAGGAATTCTCCCATAATATAAGCTTTAATAAGCCTCTTCCTTCTCCGCCATTCCTGAATATGATCAAAAATGTGGGTTGCGTCGTCCTGCTTAAAATTAGATAGGAGTTCAGTCCCAGCATCATAACGGACATGCAACTAGAAATGATTTAAAAATATAGTAGCCAAATCTCCAAAAGTAGAAAAACTGCCCCCAACTAACTCAATATACCACTTGGCATAATTTCCAGTTAAGGTGTGTTGAAACAATCTCAACCTAATCAAATCCTCGATTAGGGAGTTAGATGAACACCATAAATGGAAAGTGGTGATATGATCAGCCGGGTCCTCTCCATTCTTGCCTTCAAACATTGGAATGTCTGAAGGTAATTTGGTAGGAACTGAAGGCCACCCCGGACTATATCGGATCGGATAATTCATCAATTTCGACAAATCTGGCAAGTTTAACGTCGCCAGAAAAGGTAAACGAAGAGGAGCCTGAGGATTCCATCCTTGGTGGGATGAATTCCCAACATTCTGAAAATAATAACCTGGATTTGATGAGGTACCAGGTTTCCAGAAAGAACTCGTAGAAAATGTTGGGCCATAAGACCCAACATTTGGAGAAGGACCCCCTCCCAATGTAGAGTTACCAAAGACCTGACCAGTTCCCCTCCCCCCCCCGAAGTAATTAATGAAGAGGAAAGCCCCTGATAGGGGTTCCAAGCGTTAGAAAGAGGGGAAAAATTCTGATAAGCACTCAACAAAGGGAAAGAAGAATTCCCTTGTTGACCAGCGAAGAACTGATTCCCTGCCCCCACTGCTATAAATACAGGGTTCCAACCTGTAAAGGTAGTCGAACTCTGACCTCCAGACCAAGGGTTAAAACTCTAAGTCTGAGAAGTAAAAGGAAAAGACCCTAAGGAAGGATTTGAACTAGGAATATGCCCACTTCCGAAGGGGAATCCTTGAAAAAAAGTTGACCCACTAGCCATGGAAGACATGGGTGCAGACGCAGTTGCAGCAGCAGAAAAGGAAAACGAAGGAATCCCACTAGTGGGCATTCCAAAACAAAAGGGACCAGATTGAGAAGCATGTGCTTGGGTGAAACTAGAGCCAAACACAACAATACTAGAAGCAATCGAAGATATAACAATTGTGCCTCCTCCTTCAACTGAAGCAGGAGTTTGAATGCCTGCAACACTCACAGCTAAAGCCGCGTTCCCAGTCGTGGCCATTGAAAGGTATGAATAAGATGGATAAAGAATTTCTGGTCTTTTTGACTCAGGTCCGATGTACTCAACAACAAACGGATAATCAGGAGGAAGAGGAGATGGAAGTGACTCAGAAAGCTGAGATACTTCCTCAACTTCTACTTCTTCTTCCCTCGGAAATAAGACTCTCAAGGTGAGTGGAGCACTCCTCTCGGAACCAACTACAAAACCTTCAAGCCCTTGCGGAGGGTCTCTCTCCACTGCGTCAGATACCACTGGGTGATATTCACCTACTATATTACTCATACGCCTTCTTGAAGAAGGCTCAATAGTTTCGGGAGACAACCCCCAAACTCTCCTCGATCGACGAGGTGCTTGATCAGCCACTTTAACAGATTAATTATACTAAAAAAAGTATAAAGCTAGGCAAGCTAGGAGAAAAGAGCACTCACTAAAAAAATCCATAAGATGTAACCAAGCAAGTAGCCTTCAGGTATTTCCGCTCCGGGTGATTAGGACCGGACACCAAAATACGAGAAAGCGAAAAATAGGACCTCCCGAAAGTAGTCTGGGATAATTACGGCCCAGGCCTACTAGCGAAGGTAACAGAAACAGTTACACCAACCTCCTAACAACAGCCTTTGTCGGTGCAAGCACCCAAGCTTCGCCGGGGCACCGTCCAGAAGTACTGCTAGAAGTGATACGACATCTGCCTCAGGTACCACGGGTATTCCCCCCCACAGTCACCTGTGTGGAACCTGGGAATGGCAACTATGGGCACCAATCCATGTCAGCAGCTGAGCGGAACAGTCGTAAGGCAAGATCCAGTAAATCAAAGAGGGGGTATCTCTCACCTCAACCTTCACTTCCCCTCGCACTTGACTCTCTAGAGGAGCGATTTCCCGGTCCACCTAACGGTGTTGGATTTTGCTCATTTAATAAACTTCTGTGTTTTAGTTTGAGCAGCCTTGGAGAGTTAACTCTCCACTCACCTAATCCAAGGCCCTACAACCTAGCTATTTGATGTATGACACTTAATAAAAAACTTTCCAGTTGTTTTTAAATTAATGCGCTTATTTTAGTTGGCTGTTATATTAAGTCAAGGGAATATGGAAATGAAAATCGTGATGTTTTATGACGCAGAAAAGAAATTAATGAAAACCAAACTACATGCAGATGCAGTAATTTCCTTTCGATGAAAATAAATAACTACACGGGTTCTACGAGACTATATTTTTTTTTCTTTTCAGATATCAAAATCACACTTGCAAAAACTATGAAAAAGACTACAAATGTTCAAATGCACCTAATGAAAATTACTAAGAGCATGCCAATTCTAAGATGAAAAATCTACCAAACCAAAGAGAAATTTCGAAGAATCCTTCAGTCCTATCACTTTTCCGGTTGTCCACAAATCTAGTTCCTAAATAAAAAACTCCCAGTATAAAGACACCACAATATGCTTGTAATAAGAGAAAGAAACCATTGAAAATTCCCTTCCCAAATCAAGTCAGAAACCGAAGGTAAGAAATCTCAACAAGGCTTCAAAAGACGAAAAGAAACCAAAACAAAAATGCAAAACAAAAGCAATG
This sequence comes from Pinus albicaulis, assembly GCA_034641835.2. Classification (NCBI taxonomy): domain Eukaryota; kingdom Viridiplantae; phylum Streptophyta; class Pinopsida; order Pinales; family Pinaceae; genus Pinus; species Pinus albicaulis. Next base: position 795,469,790 of record CM076580.1, read on the forward strand.
GCAAAACAAAATGTTTTTGAGCTTTTTGAATTTAATAAAAGAAGACTTCAAAGAGACCAAGAAAACTATCCAATCACCAAGCCAAACAATCTCCAAATTTCAAGCAAAAAATCCAACAAAAATGCTCTAAATCTTATAGTGCCAACTAGTAGCAAGATTTATACGAGAAAAAGGAAGACAAGAAACTCAGTAACTCAGCCTAGAAGAATAGCACAAACTTGCAGAAAACAAAACTTCAAAGAACCAAAACTGGCCCTTCAAAAATTGCAACAAGACCTAGTCAAATGAAATCAAGAAAACCAACCAAAAAGTAGGAAAAAATTAAAGTGCAAAGAAAAACATAAAGTGAGGAAAGAGCATATGAGCAGAAGCTCTCTGTCCTGATAAAGCAGAACAACCAAAAATCTCCAGAAAGAGATCTTGGTACTCGAACTAGAAATGCAAGCACTAAAAAACAAGATTTGCCAAATGAGCCAGTCTTCAACCAAACAAGAGAGAAAAAGACCAGTAACCACTATCAACACAATCCAGAGACTATAAGAACACTGCAGAGATAGGTCTCCACAGGCAGACAAAACCAAAAGGTCAAGAAATCAAAAATTTCAAAATTTTCCCGGGCATACGCTACTTATAAATTTTGCAACAAGCGTGCATACGTGACTTTGTCAAAGGAAACCCGCATATACACGACTTCCTTTAACAAAAACTGCGTGTATACGCAACTGTGTACAGGCAAACTCGCGTATGCAAAGGTAAATAATGAAAAATAAAAAATTATCAAGCCTGGATAAAGAACCAGGTCTTTAGTTTGACTGAGAAAAAGCTAACTGGACTGGAAATAATGATTAAAACTGTTGGAAACCTTTTAAAACAGCTGAAACCACCCAACAGGGGAATCACAAGAATGCGATCCCTAGTGGAGTCGCCAGTTCTGTTTTGGGAAATAACTCCCTAGAGTTCATTGGGTTAAAAGGAAACCCGCGTATACGCGACTTCCTTTAACAAAAACTGCATGTATACGCGACTGTGTACAGGAAAACTCGCATATGGAAAGGTAAATAATGAAAAATAAAAAATGATCAAGCCTGGATAAAGAACCAGGTCTTTAGTCTGACTGAGAAAAAGCTAACTGGACTGGAAATAATGATTAAAACTGTTAGAAACCTTTTAAAACAGTTGAAACCACCCAACAGCGGAATCACAAGAATGCAATCCCTAGTGGAGTCGCCAGTTCTGTTTCGGGAGATAACTCCCTAGAGGTCGTTGGGTCAAAAACTCCACAGATCAGGGCACGCTATTCAAGAAGGACTCACACAAGCACACTTGTACACTGAAAACTAGATAACATCGATTGTAGAACTCACTCGTAGGTCCTATGTTTGATGTAGATCCCACGGGGTCCAAACCCCCAGCAACCCTTCTTCTTCTTCAACTTGGAAATCACGAAGGAACATGCACGGAAATCTAGTTGTACAACATATATTTCTCCTAAATTTCAGTGTAATCCATGTGAAACATCATATAAACAATAATAAATGCTTAATTAATAATCTTTTCACATATGCAAGTAGATATTAACATGTGAATTTGGGAACAAGATGGTTCTTCTTCATTACAAACATCATGTACAATAATAGTAAGGTGGAGATATCACCTGAATCCTTCCACGATCTTCGAACATATCGTCGTCCGGATCCGTCTCGCCCTTGCCTCGCTAGGATACTTTCAAGACTTGTGCACACGAGATGACATATAAATTGATGAACATCTCCAAGAAACAAGGGTTTCTTGTAAAAATCTGGGAAGTGCAGGAGGCACGGGAAATTAGACTTGAATTGGGGCTCCAACAGAGTATAATGTATGTAAATTTCTCTCTCCCTTAGGCCATGCATGTGAGGGGCTTTTATACTCCCTCAAATTAGTTTCAATCTGTTGGAAACAGTTGGCCACGGGCTGGGGTGGCTGAATTACGGGAATAACCATCAACCCAGCCTAAAAAATAGGGATATATATATATATATTTTTAATGATTTTAATGGCATACGCGGAAAAGTATATATGGACTCCTGTATACACGCAGAAAAGTCTGGGCATACCCACGTATGGGATTTTAAACACTGTTTTTTATGAACTTTTATTCAAGTCTGTGGGAATGGGTGCCCAAGGCCAAAAAGACAATCATGAATCACATGAGGGTGAAAAATGATGCTATAACAATATTTTTTCTCAAACTTTGGATAAAATTTACTAATAAGCCTATACTTTAAGATAAATCCTTTGATACAAAATTGACCTCTTTTTATCGTCTCAACCATTTTTGGAAATACTTTGCAGGATGAAACAAGTTTTGAAATAAGACAAATTGTCTTAATTTATTTCCCTAACTATGCTAACTCCCTTTAAAATATGGATATGATGAAAATGAAGCCTTGTTCACCCTAGTTGATAACATTATTGGAATTTTAAGTGGAAAAACAAGGATACCTAAATACAAAATTAAATGGTGATGGAATGACTCACTTAAGACTCTAAATGACAATGACTAACATGACCTCTAAGATGATGATGGCCATGGATGGAATGAGGGGAGCAACATTTATGACCTAGCCCATATGCAATGACCAAAATTTATTTGAAAATTTGTTTGAAAGACAAAGTTTTTGACCTAGGACTACTAGCAAATAAACTGAAAGAAAATGTTTGATAATTGAACATATTGACACTAACACAACCCTAACTTAACCTAATTGACTCATGACTAAAAAAAAACCCAATGTTTATATTGGATAACAGATACATTTCATAGTTACAGTGGTGAAGAATTTGAATGAAATTGAGGGATGGAAATTTATGTTGGAATGGTGTTATATATGCAGTATTTATGATATATATTATGGTTTATAGTTATTTTCTGTTGTGAAACTAGCTCCAAAAATAGAAGAAAAGAGATATCAATGCCTTAGAAATAAGCCACTTCGAGGGGGCAACCTCCAATACATTACATGAATGAACAATTCTTGGATGATACAAATTACAAAACCTCCTTTCTATATATAGGAGTCCATGGGGCCACCATGTAATCCTAGTGGGGCCACAATGTAATCCTAGTGGACCTAACAATAATAATTTAAGGGCACAATAATAAAAATACGGGGGTTACAGGGGTACAATAATAACAATAATGGGGTTACACTAACAACAATAAGGGACTATAATAGTAATATATTGACCTTACATGCCCCTCTCCTTCAAAAAAGTGTTTTCCTTAACACTTGAGTAGCTCTGGATGCTTTTGTATAAAATTTTCATCCTCTCATGTAGAATATTTAGTGAGTAAGTTCTTCGACTTGATGAGATACTTTGAAATTGATCGATTTCGTAGCTGTCGAGTTATTTTTTCCGTGACTTATTTAGGTTCCAATATGATTTTTCCTTCCTCATCAAGTTCTGGAAATATTTTTTGAACTGGAAGATTTTCACCTATAACCTTCTTTAAGCATGGAACATGGAAAACTAGATGCACTTATGAAGAAGCAGGAAGCTCCAATCTATATGCCATAGTACCAATCTTTTGCAACACCTTGTAAGGACCATAGTACTTCGGAAAAAATTTATTATCCTTCTTAGCTTGCTTGAAGGACATTTTTTTTATGGTTGTAGCCATAAAAATACCCAGTCCCCTACATCAAAACTTCTCTCATTGCATTGTTGATCTGCCTGTTGTTTCATTCGATTTTGTGCCAAATTCAGGTTATCCTTTAAGAGTTGGAGAAATTCTTGTTGATGCTTGATGTGATCTTCCACTACTTGAAGCTTCGAATTTTCTCTTAAAGATGATGTGATGGATGGCGGATGATATCCATAAAGTTCCATAAATGAGGTCATTTTTGCTGCAATATGGAAGGAAGTGTTATACCACCATTCAACGAGAGGTAACCACTTGACCCATTTTGTTTGTTTATCATATACAAAACAACAAAGATATCCTTCCAAACATTTATTTACTATCTTAGTTTGACCATCAGATTGAGGATGATAAGATGAGCTATGAGCTAATTGAGTACCCAAACAAGAAAATAACTTCGTCCAAAAATTTCCAGTAAAAATGGGATCTCTATCACTCACAATAACCCTTGGGCTTCCATGTAGCTTTTGAATTCTATCCATAAATGTAGTAGCAACTGTACTTGCTTTAAATGGATGAGATAATGCACAAAAGTGTTCATACTTGGTAATTCTATCAACTACCACCATGATGACACTCTTTCCTTCAGAATTAGGTAAACCTATGATAAAATCCATTGAAATCTCCTCCCAACGTTGAATTCGAATGGATAAAGGTTGTAGAAGACTCGGGGTCTTAATTTTCTCAACTTTATTTTTCTGGCAAACCAAACATTCTGCCACAAAATTTTGAATATCAGATTTAAGGCCATCCCAAAAAAATTCTTTCTTCACCCTGTGGTAAGTTTTTTAAAATCATGAGTGTCCTCCTAAAGGAGAAGTGTGCAATTCCAAAAGAATATTTTGTTTTAGTTGGGAATTCTTAAAAATATATAAGCGATCTTTGTACCATAAGGAATCATTTTTCAAACTAAATGTATCAAATTTACTAGGATATTGCTGCAGCTTTTGAATGAGTGTCCACACTTCTTCATCCTTCTTCCATTCATCTCTTGCTTCGGTTATCCAATCTGGTTGGATAATAGAAATGGCACAAAGAAATTCTTCCACCTCTTCATTCTTTCTTGAGAGTGCATCTGCAACAACATTTAGCTACCCTTTTTTGTAGATTATTTCAAAGTCATAACCCAACATCTTTGTGACCCATTTTTGCTACTCTTCTAAACATAGTATTTGTTCCAAAAAGTGTTCAAGACTACCATGATCATTTTTTACCTTGAAGTGTATTCCCATTAGGTAAGTTCACCATTTATTTAGTGCATGAAATATTGCTAACATTTCCTTCTCATAAATAGGTTTCTATAAATAATTTCCTTTAATTGGACAACTTTCAAAAGAAATGGGTCTTCCTCCTTGCATTAAAACATCACCAATTCCATTTCTTGAGGCATCACATTTCACAAT